>JAWWEU010000138.1:15198549-15470256 GCA_035583155.1 Acropternis orthonyx
CCCCCCCCCCCCCCCCCCCCCCCCCCCCCCCGCCCCCCCCCCCAAGTCTTCATAATGTGGTCCAGGGTTTTTTTCCCGTTATTTTTCTCCATTTTTTCCTACTCCAACCCTGACTTAATAGTCTCTTTACAAAATGCCTGAAAACATGACAACAACTAATCAACTATTATTGGCAGAATAAGCTCATTGGGTTTTACAAGAAAAAGAATTACAGATTGTTTTCATATTTCTAATTAAGCCATTAGTGTTCATATTCAAAGTCATAGGATCTTTGTTGAGTGGGGTTTTTTTGTTTAGTTTGGTTTAATTTGGTTTTGGTTTATTTTTTCCCTGCCAATTGTTATCTTCTGACATAAAGAAAAGTACTAGGAAAACTACAATTCCATCATTTCAGATGTTTGATACCTCTTCAACCTCATTGCCATGTTTTGCTACAAGTGCTAGCTATTAAATGCACTTGCAAAGGGACTATAAATTTTATCGCTGTCTGTGGAAACCCCTTTCCACACAAATATGCTATCCAGGTGCTACAGGACTATATTGTTCAGTGCAAAGTATTAAAAACAGTAAGTTTCTTTACTACTTTGACACTGCTGTATTTGAAGTGGTTAATACCCAGGGGAGGGCGGAAAAAAAAGCAACACAGATTCAAAATGGAGTTATGTGGTACAAACTAAATTCTAAACCTGACCAGATGGGATATTTGGGAGGTAACCATTTTAAATCCCCCTTTCCCTGTTGTTTTAAAAGCTTAATGGAGTGGGGAAGATAGGTAAAGTAATTGACAGATGTATCACCACCACCATCAGAGAAAATATCCACATCCTCCTCTATTATGTCAATCCTACAGAATTAGCAATGGCAATTCAGCTTTTAATTGTGATACCTAGAAGGCTGTAGCAAAATCCTTTACTGAGTGCTGTGCATATGAAAATAGAAGAAAATAAAATTATTAAAATTTTTCTAAGCACTGTGGACATTGCATAAGTATTAGTCACCATGCAAACACCATGAAAAGAGCAGTGAATTTAAACAGTTATATTTAAATATGGGGGTTTGGGCCTTTTTTTTTTTTTTAACTGATACAGAAATTTTAGGATTAAATAAAAATGAACCATGTCTCTCCATCTGAACTGAGACTCAGAATAACAATAAAAAGCCCAGATGGATTCCTTAGGAATAAGGCTGAGTAAAATTTCCTAACAAAATAGAGACTTATCACTTTGTATCTTTCTAATACATTCAATGAATAGGTGAAACTAAAAGATAAGCTTAAGCTTATACCAACATGTGCTTTTAGTTGTTATCCTCTTTTCATGTATCTTAGTGTAACCTTTTGTATTTTCTCCTTACTGTGTTCTTGCTCACACAAACAAGAACTAAAAATTAAGACACCCACATTCTCGAGGAATAGTTGTAGTGTGCCAAACAAAGGATGATCTTTCTTGCTGAAAAATGCACTTATACAATATTTGCACTCACTCTTGTTTTTCTCCACCTTAGCTCATGAAACCTGTGTACATTTGTTTAATATGACCTTTAATGATGTGACTGTAGCAGGAGAGTGGCAAGGACAATTATTAGGGGGAGATAGGAGGAAATGTATGGACTGCAGCTATGTATGAAGCACCTTCTTTGATATTTTATTCTATTTCAAAAATGCTCAATCCCTATATTAAAATTCTTATATGAACCACAGTCACTAAAATGGTTGTGGTACTTTGACTAATTAATATGACTGTAATTTCCTTCAAAGCAAATACCATCATGGACAGTTAAATCTTACACAGAGAGAAAGATCTAGAAGATGCTTTGATATATCGTTTTTTGTTACCCCTTTAGTCCTTCTAAAAAGAAGCATCTGGTCACCCCCAATTTACAGGCTTCAGAGAACAAAATTGCTTAATTTCTGGATAGCTAATCTCTTTCCTGGGCTTTCAAACCATAATAAGGCTTTCCTTATAAATTATTGTATCTTGTATGTACAGTAAGAGCAGAATAGGAGCATCATGTGCCCTTATGTGGATTCTGCAGCACACCCAATCACGGCATCATTGTTTGCATGCTCTTTCTTATAAAATCTTATCTTACAGTTCCAATTTAAATGACCAGCTCTTAAAAAAAATCACTAAAGAAAACTTTCAAATTATGCTGATTAAAATAACAAGCTCACTTATTATATTGTTTTGACAATATTTCCTCTTATTTAACCAGTACTGCGAGGCAGTACCACATGGGGAGCAGGCAGGATGCTCTGTCTGAAGACAGACAGCAGAGCACAGCATCACAATATGTTAATGGCTGAGCTACCTCCGCCCTACAGAACAGCAACTGCGACTCAGTCGGATCTCCTTCCTTGCTACTCTTAGCTTGGGGGAAGAGTGTCAATTAGCTCCTCTTATTGTCCTTCCTGGAGTTAATTTTTGTCTCTTTTGATAAGCAGTCTGGGATGGCAGTTTATTGCTGCCATAAACAAGTGGTTCTCAGTTGACAAAAGTACTCCACTGAAGACAAAGTAAGGCTGTGTTTAATGGAAACTCCTGTGAAAAGTAATTTTTTAAAAGGACTCATTTAATTTCCCTTGGCTGTGTCACTAATAATACTATTTGATATAGCAAATAGACTCCTTCCAATTTTCATTGAAACAGAAAAAACCTTCCTTCCACAGCATGTATTTAATAACAGTTCTGCCCCCTTAAGATGTCATTTAGTGTCATTTACAGTCTACTGCTCAAATCCCCTGGAAATAGTAAAGCAGGGGTTGGATATTTACTTTTCACTGGTTTAAAATAAAGCCTTGTTTGATCCCTAAGTGAAAGACTTGGCCTTCTCCTCGAGGAAAGGGAGCTGATAATAACTGTGAATGTGTAACTTCTGTGTCACTGAAAAAAGATCTTCACTGCTCGCCTTGGCACCTTTTCTCTTTCTCTTGCTGTAGGTGTGTAACGGGTGTGGAAAAACATTTCCTAGTCAGCCAAACTGCTACATGGTTTCACTGTAAGTAGTCTAAACCAAAAAGACTGAATTTTTGTGGTTAACCACTAAGCAGTTAGCAACCACCACAAACTAGCAGCAATTCTGATGTGTGTTCTGAGCTAAGTCTACACCCTGGGAAGATCAGAACGCAGTGAGTGGCCCAGATCGATTAAACACATTTCATTTGGAAGAGGTGTCACAGCGCCTCTCCTTTCCAGCCTAACAGAACAGTTGGCAACATTTCCAGTGACATAAAGAGATCTTTTGAAACCCATAAGCCTACATAAAGTCCTAACATCTTTGATTTAAAGGAATCATGTTATAAAAGGGAATAGGGTGCACATGGTTTCATAATATTTACCCTCTGATTCTTCTTATTCCAAAACAATTCCATCTACAAATACATTTTGATAACTTACACATTTTCATATTATCTCAAGCAGGGGAGAACTGGCATTCTTTATGGCCTGGGATTTGCTTGTTGGCACTTACATTCCTGAGGAAATGCTCATTAGAACTCCAGTCAACACATTCCAACTCTCCCAGCCTAAAGTCATCAAAGTTTAACACAGGGGCACATTTCCCAGAAACAGTATTATGTCCAAATATCTAATTTAAATTAAAAATAAAAGAGCTGGATTCAAAAATTCATGTTAAAGAAACCTCAGCATGAAATGATAGCCAAAAACAAAAGCAGTTTACTAAAATTAGCTAATACCCTGTATGCATTCGTGTTCAGAGGTTGATTTTACAAGTAGAAAAGTGCTCAAAGAAAGGGAACCATAAATACAGTGCAAAATAACCATGTCCCATGGAGACTGAGTAAAAACAGGAGGATTTTTTTGTGTGTGGACCCAAACCCATCATTCAGGGACAGTTCCAGCTGACTGCTTCACATTCAAGTAGTGGAAGGCATGACTGTATTTATTATATTATTTATTTTTATTTAGCTGTGTCCTGAAGTGTTCTTCAGAGTGGCTGCAAAGGGTAAATTGATAGAGTTAAAAATTAATATTAGAGGGACAAAGAAAATTAAGAACTGTGGACAAGGGAGAAGGTAAGGATATGTTTAGAAATGGGTTAGAGAGTCAATGAGGTGGAAAGAAAGAGGGAGGCTACTTTTAGCTAGTACATGTCAAGAAAGAATTAACTAGCAGCAATAAGGGATCTTATGTGGCAAAACAGATAAAATGCTGCAGAAAATACAGAATAAAAGGGAGGATATAGATGGAGGCAGACCCTGAGAGAAACAGGAGAATCACTTTAGAGGATTTTGGAAACAAAAGGGTAAAATTGAGCAGGGATTGGTATTTCTCCAAAGCTTTCTCTTAAGAGAACTGCTCTTAAGAAACACTTTCTTTAAACAGACCAAGGCCACATTCTGATCTAATTTTCACTCCTTCTCATGTGTAATTCCCACTGAAATTCATGGAATCCTATGCTTACAAAATATCAAAAATAAATCTGAAGTCTGTATGAAGCCACTAGAAATATTCTGAACTTATAAAATTGACACTGCAATTAACTGTTCTTTTTTTTTTTTTTCCCTCAAGGAAAAGGAAACAAAACATCTAAAAACTTTTGTATTCTAATTAAAATAAGTATAAAAGGCAATCTCTCTTAAGTAAGCCTTTAATTGAATTATGTTCATTCCTGAAGCCTCCATAGTTGATTCAGACTATTTTTGTGAGCATTTCTATATGCAAGTAACATTGAGTAGAAAGCCCAATGCCTGTATTACCAAGAGCCAAGGTAAAAGCAAACTCTTCCCAAACTTGCTCTTCATTTACCATTAGGTTTGCACCCTTAGGAGGCAGGATGGAGCCCAGGGGGTGGAGGAAGTCAGCTGATGAGCAGTGTGGTGGTTCTGTCACTCTCACATATTTGCCCTTAAACTATCACATCAGCTCAGGGTTTGCAACAGCCTTCTTGCCTCATAGAAAAATATGGATCTCAACTAACTAGCCAGTTCCTCCCATCAGTACAAATATGACCTTTAAACCCACATATTAAGTGTGTGCCAACAAGCTTTACAATTTTCTTGTAAGTATTGTAATTAAATAGATGCATCGCTTGTTTAATCTGACAAAGCGCATTCAGCAAAGTACAACAGCGTAGGCACATCTGTATATTTGCATACTAGAAAAGTCTAAAAATACTTGTATAAAAGACAAAAGGTGGCTTCTGAACACATGACCCAGTCCTAGCTTCAATTATATCTTTCAACATAAAGTATTATGATCTTGTTTTTAGCTACATGTGTGACTTCCTAATTACAAGGCAAGGCTTTTAAATAAAAGGCCTGATTGTAGCATTCACAAAGGGGTAAATGAGGACTACCACTGCTAACCAGAATGGAACTGAGCTGGTGCAAAATCTTCTTGGAATAAGAACCTTGCTCAAAGTTTGTTTGGTCTGTTTCTCTGTATATGGAAGAGAAATGTAAAATCCAGGTTGGCAATCTCAAATTGGCTTTTCAGATTTATACCATTAATTTAATGGTTAAAATATGATCCCTGACTACAAGGAACAAGTTATGGTAGTGTAGTTAGGTCTCTTAGTCTGTTACATGGAATCAGAACATCTAAATCGATGTCTTCACTATGTGTGTTCCTTTATACCTAGTTTCTGTGAAGTTTGTTCTAAAAAGGGAGCGGAAGCAAATTTTGTATTTCAATTAATGCACTGCATTTCTCAAATGTTTGCTGAAAAGGAAATACTACATACAAGTAAATACATTTGTGACTCATACAATGCTCATAGAATACAAAGAGCTTCTGAAGGATAAGAAATACCATCACCAGTGGGAGTCAATAAGTTGGAATATACAGTGAATGGACATAAAATTTCCCCTTCTCTCAGCTGATGCTGCATTTGGGACAAGTGAGAAGGAAAACTATCAGTACATTTGATTTCCTTCAATAAGTGTGTGATGGGTTTGATAAACTCCAAAAAACTCAGATTAAGGTCTTAGTTCAGTCAGGCCCAAAGTCAAATTCAGCAGGCCTCAGTTTGTGGGCCATAGGGCTTTCCGTAGATTTAGAGGGACAGGTATAAAGGCATAAAGTCACCGTCAGTAGAACTCAGACAACTATGCACTAGAGCAGGGTGTGACCCCCTGACTCACTTTCAGTCAAACCTACTTTTTCTCCATGTAAAAATTCTGTTTATGTTTCTGGAAATGTGAGACAGCCTCCTTCCTTAAAGAGATAATTTGCTTCATTCTGTCAGATTTCCACAAGCCTAAATGACCATGTTTGTCACTGGCCATGTAAATAATATTTGCCTTACATAGGTTTATACTTGTACCTTGCTGTGACAGAAAGGCAGAGCACTAATTGATGAGTAAACACTTTGAGCTACCCTGATTTCAGTCATATGTAAAATCCATCTCCATTAGAGAAGACTGAAAATGGAAGCAAGTATGTTCACATAGGTGCTTTGATGCCTGAGCTTCCATATTAATGCAGCCAGGAATGGTTTGGCAAGCAGACAATTCTCATGGTTATGGGAACTTTTGCATTGTGTCAGTCAAGAAAAGACTGTAAAAGCTGCATAGCCTGTAAAGGCCTTGTAGTGTTGTGTAGAGGCCCAGACCCTTCACCTCAAGGCTGGGTCATCACATTTTGCTTCATTATGAACAGGATGATATCATAAGGTTGCAGGATCAGATGTGTACAGAACTGTTTGATTAAGTTCGTTAAGATTTGTGTGTTAAATGATTCATTACTTTAAAAGATGCAAAACAATCCTATTACTCTATCCGTGTCTAGTAATTTAGACATCTGAATGTCAGTTTTTTATCTCACAACCCCTTATGTAACGAATAGTTGTGACTATTGTAATGTATTCTTCAGATGGACATTTAGTTGTCGAATCCAAGAAAAGACATCAGCATAGCCATAAATCAAATCATCCTTTTTCCTGAGAACCTGACAAAATAAAACATATTGCAAATATTTAAATAAAGTTTGGTTGGAGTCTTTTTCCCATGTGTTTTATCTTTTCACTTTCATCTGTAAAGTAACCACTTTTGACTGTGGCATATCTGAAGTTCCTTTATTATTTATGAATATCAGTGAGTTGAGAGTATGTCTCAGGAGGGAGAAAGAGAATCAATAGTTTAACGTTTGAAGTACATCTTTCACATTCAAGATTACAGTAGATGACTCACAATGGGTGAATCACATGGTTAATGTTTGGCAGTCTAGAGGATTTTTTATTACCTGAGTTCCCACAAGAATGTGGGAGGCAGCATTATGTGCCAGGGCCACCCACAACATGCATCTAGACTTTACATCGTGAATTTTCCTTTATGAGAAATAAAAGCTGGATGCTAGACATGATCCCAGGTCTGCACTAGTTCTGCTGCAAGAGGTTTATGGCAAAAATCTGAAAACTGTCTAAGGGACATCTGGATCATTTCACTTTGCCTGTCTGTCACTTCTGAAATGTCACTGGGTTTATTCTTTTGATTGTCATTCTGAGTTGGCAGTCTTAAAGATCTGTAAAAACATGCTACTTGGAGATTTCAAGATATAAAGCATGGGCCTACTGCAAAGCCTGCTAAACTCAGCACGAGTCTTTCCATTAACATCAATGGACTTCAGATCAGGACCTAAAAATATTATTCCTACTTACTTTTTCTTTTTATCAAAGATATTATACTTACTTATATATTTATACTTACTTTTTGCTTTTTCAAGCAAAACACTTTGGTTTGTGCTTAATTTTAAGTATATATAAGTCTTTAAGCTCCTGCAGCTTGAACTCGTTGTATTTAGTATAGCATTCATTCATTTCTGTTCCGTGAACATTTAGTGAACTACTAGAGTTGTATTTGAAGGAGATGGTTTTGAAGTAGCTCTCCGTATATAAGCATGCATTTGTGCATATACTAATAGACTTACAGATCAAACCCTACTTTTTGAGCTTCTTATGAATTTTCTCAGTGCCAGGATTATGAAAGTGTTGACTCTTGAGATTACTGGCAGGAAAGGGAGATAACACAAAGTTCAAAAATCATTTAAAGAGATTTAAATATAAATGTCCATAGTGGAGTATATTGTTTGTCATTGAAAAGAAGTAAAAACAGGTTTCATTTTAAATAAGAAGTGAAGTTATAAAGCATATTCTTTACAGGAAAGCTTATTATTAGCAACTAAAAAGTAAAAAAATTACATTCTGATGATTTAGCTTTTTTCCCCCTCTGATGATTGTGATGAATGAAGTTGCTTTTTAAACAAGATATGCTTAATAAAAGCTTTTTGTCAAGGATGATTTGATGTTAATGGCATTGGTGTCACTGTTTTTCTAGATGAACAAAACTTTCTGACAGAGGAAAAATGTTTACAAGGTTTCATTAGGAAGTCATGCATGGAGCTTTTCAAAGTCTAGACACATTTTAATGCTGAATATATAATGAAAAAACAGCTGTGGCTATAGGCTCTTCTTTAATGGCACTTCAACTTTATAATGAATGTTTAGGTTTATTTAGTTAATCCAGCCTTTTAATGGAGTATATATTAGTAAAGACAAGCAAATACGAAGCTTCCACACTGAAAGTGGTCCATAGTATTATTACATTGCCAGTATCTCTAATTAAAATAGCAGATTATTTAGCAGTTACTGAAGAAGACGTATATTCTTATCTCTGCATGGTAAATGTGATGATACCTCTCCAACAGATAGGAAAACTGATGCATATATTTGTGAGATAACCAGAGGAAATCAGAAGCAAAGTTTTCAACAGCTACTAGAAGTATTTCCAGAAACATATTTCCAGAATATATTTCTATATATTCTAACAAGAATAGAACAATACCTTGACAGTTCATACCCATAGTTAAAACATGCAAACATGATGCATAGAACCAATTTTCCCAAAATGACTGCCACAGTTAGGTAAAAAAATTGCTTTCAGATTTAAATAGGTGTGCTCCTGTAATACCAGAGGGCATTCTTTACACTGACTGCCTGGGAAATTGTCAAATGTTTTGAGTAACCTCTTTGAACATAAATCCCCTGTCAGTAATATAACTGGCTATCGTTGTACCTCAAGCTAATAGCACTCTTGCCCACAAATGGACTGAATGAAAAATATATTAAAGGCCATTATAAAGTCCAACTTTTAATTTAGTTTCTTTGGATGGCTCATGATAATTTGAAGTCTTTAAATCAAAAGTAGATAGCATTCTAAAAGACATTATAGCTCGACAATTATGAGCACAAAGTAAGAACTCCTGGGTGATGTTCTTTGGCCTGTGGGAGGCATGAAGTTGGAGTAGATGATGATAATTGCTCCTTTAGCTGCCACATCTATGAATCTAAAGTACCTTTTCCACAATTCTGAGGGGAGGGAAGAATAGATGGTCATCAAGGAACAGTGGTTTCTGTTAATGCAGCCTTCCAGCTACCATTTCTGACAGCAGCTCTCTGTAAAGACCTCACCATTCTGCTCTTTTCCATCAAGCAGGGAAGTGATTAAAAACTTTTAGAAATACTTGTATAAGGTGATATTCAAGATATTGACTTTAGCTAAATGATAGTTAGGGTAAGTTACACCTCAATATCATTCAATCTTTTCATTTTACAACTCATCCTAAAAGTAATTTTGCTAAAGGAAGCAGACCTATTACTACTGGTGATTTATTCAAGAGAGCTCATTCTAGTTCCCTTGGGGCTGTCTTCAGGTGCTTAAGGCATATTTCCCTAACCAATTTTATACTCTGTGAAATCTTTCTGTCTCTTTACATCTCTTATCAGGAAAGGATCAAATTTTCTCACCTTGAAACAAGTTTGTTCTACCCTTTTGAGCAATCATGGGAGATAGATGCATCATTTAGATAGTCTTACAGGTAATCAGGAAGGTAATTGCTAGATTAGCTGCCACTGCAAATTTCTCTTCAAATGCAATCTTAATTCAAAAACAAGTGACTGCCTGACCTCTGCAAAATTATAATGTCCAAAATCCACTTAGAAACTCCTAGGTCTTCACGTAGGGGTTTCTCAGATGCCAGGCTTTCTAGAAAACCAGGTAATATTCAATTTCTTTCCTCCCACTCATTCTTAGATCTTTGGAACTGAATGTAAAAGCATCTTGAAGTCATTGAATTTCAGTCCTACCTGAATTCCTGCCTCTGGTTTTAGCAATGCAGTGTATATCTTAACATTCACTTCTGAAGTTATTCACTTTACTATGGATCAAGTATCCCAATAAATGTGCCATTAAAGAGCATAATTAATTTAGGTGATGGAGCTGTGGCTGTTGCAACCACATGAAGTCCTAGACAGCAACTCTGCTGCAGAGATTCACTGGAAGTTTTCTGCGCTGCTGCCGGGGAATTCGTCTTTTATAAAACATGAATACATTTTAGGGGTATTTAGTTTGTGATTATAGATTTATCCATTGTGGTTTTATTTCTTCCATTCCTTTTCTGTGTTCCTTACTCAAAAAAAAACCCATGAGAAATGTTATATTTATCCCCAATTTCTTTTTGTTCCGTTGAAAACTGTCTTCCATCTGGCATCTTATAGTAAGTCCTATATCCCTTTAGGCAGTAATCCCTTTTCATTTCCCTGGTGTTCTGGAGGCAGTTTCATTACTTGGGTCACCTTGAGGATAACCATTCTGCTCAGGGAATTGTAGGTGTAGCCCATGAAAGTGTCTTTCATTCCTCACTGATGACATTACCTAGATTTCTCCCCCTGTGCCAGTTCTATGACCTTTGCAGGGTCTTTGTGTTTAATATAATTAACCTGTAGTTGGATAACCAAACATCAGGAAAATTTAATTTAGTATTCTAGGCAAAGCTGGGAGAGAGTGGGATGTGGCAATAGCAATGATGCTGAAGGAGGAAGGGAGTATGCAGTGGAAGAGGTTTATTATGTAGTTGGGAAGTAGTATGGATGTTTTTTGTCGTCCTGTAGCAACAGGAACTGAGGCAACTGCCAAGAGGCACCTAATGTCCCTTTCTGGTAGCACAAGCAGAAAGACAAGAAGTTCACAGCTTGATTCCTTGCTTTTGGCAGCTCAAAAATGATAAATGCAACTGGAGTGCTCTGGAAAACAGCCTGATGAAAAGGCATAATTAGACATCATTTACCCGTGGCAGACAGAGGAGCTATCTACTTATAGGCTTGCAGTACTTTCCATACTGCATTTCTTAACTGACTCTTTGTTCCTACTAGAAAGTTTAAATTGCCTTTATTCTGCTTGGGTACCACAGTGAGAAAACAGTTATTCTGTGTGTGAGTCAAGTGGGTTTGAATAACTACTCAGTTAATAATTTGGAAACATGCTGGCAGGTTTTGAATTGTTTGTTGTTTTTCCATTTTGGTGATGCACAAATAGCTTGAACTCTTTGAGGGAAGCACGATGAACCCCTCAGCTGTGGAAGTAAAATGCTACAGATTCAGTCCTTGCCTTGTTCCTTCAGCTGGGAAGATAAGAAAAATCTCTTTTGCCGGGAGATAAGTGAAGAGGTGCAAATGGGTGACTCCTCAGTTGACAAGTGAAATTCAGTAGAGGATCTGCTCCGTCAGTAGCTGAGGAAATGGCTGTGCCAGTTTGTCTTCTCAGTGATTTGTTGCTGCCCTCCATTGCATCCTGCACAGTAAGCAGCACGAGCACTCCTTGCCAGAGCATAAAGTAAGTTAAAGCTTACCTTCAGCTGTCAGGGAAAGCTGTTAAATTAGCCCTGTTGGTTGCAAACCGCAATAGCTGAGGAGCATTAGTCTGAGCCATTCTCCTGACTCAGCTGCAGGGAGCAACATGCTAGTGAGAAGGTTGGAGCTTTTTAGATCAGGGAGGAATGGAACCTTCATCTGATCCACTACAGACACTGTTCCTTCAGATTTGTCTCACATGTAAGTAATAGCCTCTCTGAACATTTTTCTTGTGGAAGACTAGTAGGATTTACACTCTGTTATGTGATATGACTCACGGTATTTAACATGGCCTAAAGAAAATAATGTGATTTATATATTGAAACAAATATAATTTATTGATTTGCAAAATTAGAAAACAATCTACCTAAAGACAGAAGGGGGGAAAAAAAGTAATTTTGAACTTGTGATTTGTAATCTAAATATAGATATGATAATTACTTTTTTTCCTTAGCCCCTTCTGTATCCTAGATATCCTGGAAGAAAAAAAATCCCTGTAGCTGCATTTTTTCTGACCTCCCTATAGTAAAATGGCAGTCTACCAACAACTGCCAATTTGCAAATAGGGGTGAACAAGTAGGTCTTCAGCTGTCAGGCAGCTGATTTCAGGATGCTAAGTAAGCCTTGGGGAGATACTGGAATGCCATGCTGTCTATGAGAGAGCCTCATTTAGAAATGGAGGCAGCTAGCAGCACTGTAGACAGCAGAAAGTCTCTCAGATTTACACCTACTGTTTAGGGGGCTCTATCTCCTCTAACATTCCCTACAAGGATCATCATAACCAGTAAACTAGTAAGGGCCACCTGAGGCAGAGAAATCAGCACCTCCCAAAGAACACTACAGGTTAGGAGGCTGGCTTGTATGCCTATTTCTGACCCGTGTTGTGCAAGTAAACCACATTCACATATCAGTAACCAAAACATGCAGGTGGAGTCCATGCCCAGCTTTAGAGCTGGAGCTGATCAGTGCAAGAACCAAATGATTCCAAGCACACTTGATGAATGCATGTGCACACTGGGATCAGTCCGCCCATATGGACAGCCCTTTCTCAAAAATTGTGCTGGAAAGCTTTCCTTAATAGTACATCAATAGTTACAAACTCATGAACATTGCAACAAAAATACCAGGAGCCCTTGTAAAATCTCTTCAGAAATCAAATGCTGGTTTTGTTTAATTTTTTTTTTCTCCTTAGGATGTGTTCTCCCTTTTCTCACTTATGCAAAAAGAGTAATGTTCATAGCACCGACACACACTTGCAGTAAATTACTATTGATTTTATCAAATCACTCAGCTGCATTTCAGGGCACAAGCAGCTATGGGGGCATTTATTGCTTCCTGTCATATGTTCTACATTGCTGAGCAGTGTATGCTGGGAACGGTGCTATGTACATTGTGGAAGAAAATCACTCTGGTCCTGAAAATATAGTCAGTTTGTTAATTGGTAAAATGCTTTCCTTGTTGGCAACTGGTTCTTTCTTCTCCCCACACCCCAATATCAGAATTTACTGAAAGGCTCTTGGAAAAAGGAGGTGGGGGGTGGGTGGGAAATAGTAATGAAAATAATAGATAGGCTGTCACTACAAAAAAGAAAACTAGTCTTTTAGAATGTTATGGAAGAACTTAGTTCGTGCATTCATCTCTAGTATATGTCTCTGAACTGTCTAGTTTATAGCCTGATCTAAAGATATTTCTCTATTTTTCTGCTTGTGTATTAAAAAGAGTGTTGGAGTGTGGGGGAAGGTTCAATACAGTACTTGGATTGCACTTACTGCACTTAGAAGTGATTTAATTCCAATAATCTGAAATGACAAGTACTGTATGGGTTTTCTCTTGGCATTAATAGGATTAAATCAGAAGAGAGATATATACTGACAGAGAGGCAGGAATTAAGGATCATAAAAATAACATTTGAAATGGTTCTTAAATTGAAATAAAGCTCAAAAAAAAAAAAAAGGTGCAGGAAAAAAATCTAAGCAGTGGGAACAAAGGAAATGTACTGTTCAGTAAAAGAACTAAGGGTAGGAACAGGTGAAATAGAAATGGCAGAGAGAACTGGTATCTGCTAAATATGAAAGGACTATATGCTACTAAAACTTTATCATGCTGTATAGTTTGAAAATGTAGATAATACTTTTTTGCTCTCACAAGAGAGATCTGTATAAATCAGTTAAGATTGAATGAGCTTAAATAGCAGTACCATTATTCCTTCATCCATACAGATACTCTGTAGAGGGATTAAGAATGAAAGAGATGTAAAAAACATACAGATGGATGCAGATTAAATTTGGAATATGATCAATTGATCTTTTATGTTAGAACATTTTAATAATATCCTGTCCTTTAGTTCAGATATAGCATCTGACAACAGACATGATGCTAATCCCTTGTAAGGAAAATAAAATTATTCAGCTGTGTTGCTTGTTGTGAACAATTGCATCCTGTTTTGTTGCATCTTACCTCTTCCTAGTTCAGCAAATTCATTGCAGAGCTGCTAAATATATGGAGTTCATTTAGACTTAAAAGTAGTTCTGGATCAGCTCTGAAAGTGGTATTTTTTTTATATCTTAGTTGTTCTTGACCTTTTCCAACAGCAAATGAGGAAGAACTCATATGGGCATTGATTCAGGGTCACTGCATGAAAATTCACTCAGTACTTACAGCTCCCTCCATTACCACAACCAGGTCAATTTTCTGTCAGCGTAGAATTATAAATTAGTATGTCAATATGGCAAGTATCAGTTTAAAAACTCCCATTGCTGCATTTCAGTGCCATGCAGAATAGCAGAAATGGAATTGCTTCCTCTCCAGTACCTACATTCCTTCTGGATTTCATTTGTAAGGAAGGAGCCCTTTTTGTACTGTGATTATGGGAAAAGATTTTCTTCAGGCTTGGGAAGAGCAAAGACATACTAGGAAGAACCTGTGCCTCTACTTCTCTAATCATGAAAAATTCTTTCCCAATTACTTTTTGCTGATTTTTGGATCCTTTATTTTTCCAGCTTACTTTTAATAAGTGCATACAACACTCTCTGCATTTCAGTCCACTGCCTTTTTGAAGAAACTTTAAGTTGCAGTACTAAATAATATGCAACTCAGCATTAAATAGAAAAAAATTATTAACATACCATTTCAATCTAGATATCAAAATTAATTTTTTCTCTTCATTTATTAATTCAAACCTGCATCAGTGTGTTAGAATGGATTCATATTAAAAAACACCAACAAATAAAACAGAAAAACAAACAAACAAACAAAAAACCACAACACCCCATCCCCCCAAAAACAAAGGAAAAAAAAAACTAAACCAGGTCATTAAAAACAGAAAAAAACCCACATATTAACTAGCAGTGTGAAGAGAAACTAGTCTGAGCAATTTCCTTTTGAGACGGTCTTCTGTTCAAGTAGTACAGTATTTTTCTTCCTATGAAAATGTAACTATTTCAAGCACTTAAACCTTCCTGGTTATGGTCACATCACAAACCAGTCGGTCACACGCAACTCCCAGAATCGCAATAGAAATGACACTCCTAAGTCCCCCTGTCTCAGTTCCTGTGCATATGCAGAAATCAGAGTGAAAGCAGTAACAGTTTTCCCTAGAGTTATTGAGGTTTATTGTTAATCTTTGCTCCTAAAAAAAGAATACATTAAAAAAGTATTTGTTACAATCTAGTCAAAAATCCACTTTCAATTTGACAAAATAGGATTTCCATGGCACTGTTGGATGTGGGAGCTCTAGAGAAAGTGTTAGAGTGTTATTCAGGTCATGTGCATTTTGATGTTCTATATTTGGTTATTTTATCTGACACCCAGTTTCCCAATGTCACAAAGTTCGTGTCTGCTGTTACTCAGGGGATGCCAATACTCAAGAGAGGTATCTCTATCCCTTGTCACCTCTGAGCTGAATCCCATAATGTAGGTGATTCAAGTTTTCTAAGACTAAAATGATGGTTATTTGGTATCTTTACATTTATTATTATCACGTGCACATCTCAGCATCCTGATCTCTAAGGGTTTTCTTTGTTACTTCTCCAGCTAAAGGCCTCCTTTTCATACCTTGTAGCCTCAAAATTCTCATTAAATTCTATGAAACCAGCAGGCAGGCACTCAGAGTTGGACAACAGATCTTGATTTAGACTTCGTGATACATAAATTAAACACTAATGCACAGAAATTACTAAGATTTGCAGCAAGGCACTTTTCAGTACCCAGTGGAAAAAAGTGAAAGTTTATTCAAGTTCACAGAATATTTACACATTGGAACCCTTTCTTGAGTGTTCTGGTTATTATCCTTCAATTTTGGCACTGTCCTGCTTCTTTTCCTTGGGTTAGCTTTGCTCAGTGGCAAACCAGCAGCTGTGCCTGCTCAAAGTGGTTAAAGAAGAAGTTCTCTTCCTGGCTTCTTTATGCAAATTTGTATTCATAATGTTCAGCTTCATCCAAAACTCTCTGGATGCTGAATGAACAGGGTTATTTTGTTCCTGGTAATATCAGCTAGGCTGGCAAGGCATAGCAAGAACTTCCACCACACTTCTTGGCAGTAATGTGAATGCAGGTATATGCAGTGATAGGAAGTATGGAAGAGCACAGTAAGTACCAAAACCCATGGACATTCTCACAGGATTGGCTGTCATCCTGTAGTAGACTCTTTAGTGCTGAAAGCAGCATGACTTAATGCTGGAAAAAAACATCCTGTGGGGTACAAGATGGAAAATGCAGATATAATCTGATTAAATTAAATCAGAACCATTCAACTAAATGTCTCCTTTTCCAATAGATTTTTAGCAGTGTATCAGCTACTAAATCATGCAGGCCTATATGACAACACTGCTTTCCATGTCCATTACAGGAGCTGAATTTCAGCTGCAACAAGGGATTTTGTGTTAGTAAGAAAGACTTCTGCTTATTAGGGCTAGAATAAGAGAGTGGAATCTGCACTGTTGGTCTTATAAAAGCCCATAAAAGCAAACAAACAACAACAACAAAGCCCCAACAGTTTAGACAATATCTCATAGCAAGGACACTTATAGCTGTCGCTGCCTGAGCAGCAGAGCCCTGACTCAGAGGACACTTCAAGGCCTATTTCAGATTCAGTTATGTAGATGTCTCTATTGCTGGCATAAACTCTGAGGCACTAATAGGACTTTGTTTGCTTAATGGTTGCCCCAAACATTAATCTTTATATTAATGATATTAATTCCCTCATGAGAAGTGTTGCTGAATAGGAAATTCAAACTTCATGCTGGCAATGATATCACTTGATTATTCCTTGCCACAGGTTCTGAAGTGCCTGTTCTGAACTGCTACTTATCACAGCCATGTTGCAGCTCTTCCTTGGCGGCGACACCTCTTGTTCTAACCTGATCAGTCAGTCATTCATGCACTGAAGTCAAAAGAGTCATCTAACTCATTGTGCAGTACAGAACCTGACACTGCACATTTACAATACTGACATATTTTATGTCAGTAGAAGGTGACTGCATCTGTTTATTATTCACATTAGGTGGGTTATGACCTTTAAGCTAGCAGGCAAAATATCTTGTGCTACTGAACGCAGTAAGTGGCTCATTACTGAGCTCAATAAGAGAAGTGAGAGAACCTACCCAAAAAAATCAAGATGAAAAGTAAGTATTCAAAGCTAGGTGCCCAGATGAACAATGGAGACCATCTGTGTCTTTAAGGAAGCTAAATAAGATGCTTAGCACCCCAAAATGTTAAGGTTTCTCAGATTGTATTGGAGTCTGTGAAAATTATAGGTTCTCAGATTTTTTTTTTTAAGGCCTTTATTTAGGTTCCTTTATATATGGTTATATTACTTTCTTCTAGATATGAAGTGCATAAAAGTAATTTTAGACACTCAACTATGAATATTTTAATCAAAATAAAATTAAAAATCATTCCACTTGCACACTTTCTGCAGAAGGGCTTTATTTTTGATAGCTAGACCATAAGAAGTTAAGAACTTTAATTTTGTGCAGTCTTCCCCTTTAATAGTGATCTGATTAAGAACTTTTGCCTTTATGAGGAGAATAGAATTTAATATTTTTTTAATATATCCATCATCACTATATAAATGAATTCTATTGAATTTGAGTTGTGTTGTTAGCAAAGAACAATACATCAGACCTACCTTTGATATGCTTATAATTATTTCATTAAAAGGACTTTTGTATTTTCAGCACCAAACTAGTATTTATCTTCTTTTCATTTTCCATTTTATGACATTCCTTATTTTTAAAAAAATCCAGAAAAATAAAACATGTGAATAGAAAGGTCAGTGTGTAAATTTACTTCTGTTTAAAAGCTGTGGTATTGATTTTATTATGTGTGTGAATCCAGATGGCTTTGTTCTTTACCTGCACAAGAACATGGTATTGGGTTGAGCTTGTTAGGTAACTGTGTCTAGTTAAAAGAAAAAAGCTTTTTCCTGGAAAATGTTGGGATTAGCAAAGTGTTCTGCAATGATTCGACCTAAACAGAAATATTCATTATATCAAAATGGCACAAGAGACTTTTTAATTGATTCAGTGTAAATGTATGGTGCATTTTCTTAGCTTATGTGTTATGACAGTTGCAAGTTAAGACCCCACAACTGGGGTTTTAGACATAAAAAAAGAGATGGCTTTAAATGTGTCATAAAAGACACAGTCTCACTAAAAAGCTTGGCTTACAGTACACAGTGGGATGTCATGCTCCCTACCTGGAAATGGATCAAAGTCTCCAAAGGGTATTTTTTTCCACAGACACCTCTAATGTCAAATTTTCTCTAACCGTAGAATGAAATCACCTTTTACAATATAAGGAGTAGGGGAAAGTTCAAAACTTACCAAGTTAATTTCTATCCTACTTAAAACAGAAAAGCTTATGAAGAGCAGAGAACACAGTCATGCACCATGGACTGGGCTACCTTTGTGAACCTTACTGGACAACAGGAAATATCTCTCAGTTGCCCTGTCTCTGAACTCACACTTTGCCTCTGGTGGAGATGCTGAGTGTGGTACTGCTTTCTTTAAAGCCTCTGCCACTCCTCCCACCGAGGTCATTCAGACTGGGGCACATCACTTCCCACCTACACAATATGTGGTGATAAGAGATTAATTAAATATTTTTGCAAACACCTTTGCTGAAAAACACAGATTCTTCCTCATACTGAAGAAATCCTAAGAGGAAAGGGAATGGGATTTGGAACTAGATACCAGTATTCCTCAAGGCCTGTTATTCCTGAATCCCTGAATTGTGAAAAATAGCCCACAATAGTCACACATTGCCTTAGCAGCAGATTGCTGTTTTGACTGTAGACTTCAGACATGGAGTAAAGTGATTATTTTTTAGTGTAACTGTTACGGATAAAAAATTATACTCACTAAATTTGAAATCTCACTGAAAACTCACACACAGTGTAGCTCAGAATTGTATAAACACTGTGAAAATAACGGAATGGTGTTTGGAAGGGACTAATTATTAAAGACAGCCCACAAAGTCTCAGGAAGGGCAGGTCAGTTTTCAGTAACCTTTCGAGACAACCAGAGGATATGACCATGCCCACTGCAACCTTTCATGTAGATCAAGAACAAGCAGAGCAACAAGGATTCACTTCAACCATACACTTTGGATTAGGCACAGAATAATGAGGGTGATATGAAGTGTTGCCAAAACCTCAAACCGTTTGAGGGGTAACATAAATGGATTAGGAGTTAAACATATGCATTTGGCAGCCTATCCTTCAGTAAGCTGTGGGGCAGAAAGCAAAAGATACTGAATAAGATAAATGATGGTGTGATATTTGACAGTGCAGCATATGTCTGGCTAGAAAGAAGAATTCAGAGTTTGAGCCCAGCATGAGACACATTATGTGTCTCACAAACATCCCATCCCAGGGCATTAAACAAGAATTAGGAGTATTTATATCTCAAGTTTTTTTTTAAAAAATATGCAAAAGACCTTAGTATCTGCTGATACCTCATATGATCATATGCCACTGTTGTCTGAGCTAGTGGATTTGCACAATTTGACACTGTCTCTGGGCTGGGTTACTCAGCACAATTGGGGTGATCATCTCTTCTTGGTAGTCTGTGACTTACAAATAAATACATCTTTTTTCCACATGCCACTGTGTGATAGGTTTAGGTAAGATCCCATGATGATTCCAGTATATTTAAGAAGAGGAGGTACTTTGGATTTCCTTGATTTTGATTTTCAGGATAACGAGTGTTGACATTTTTTGAAACATCACATGGTCTTGAGTTTTACCTTTATAAATTTAACAGATTTGTGCAAGTGGCCTCAAACATTTGCTCCAGCACTCACAGAAAATGTTAATGTGGTGTTAAGGCCAGTCCAGAGTCTCAGGCATGTGCATTAACAACAGGACTCCAGACAGGATGTTAGATAGGGAGGGGAGTTGTTGGCCACTGACAAAAGCACATTTCCAGCTCCATGGGCTGCTCCTTCACTGCACAGTTGGTCTCCACTGTCTCAGACTCTCTGCACTGAGCAAAAGCTTATGAGCACTTATGAGCACAAGCTGAGCTGCTTCAGCCTGTTCTGCTGCAGCTTGTGCAAAATACCTGCACACATTCCCAGCCAACAATCCCCTCTCCACCTAACACAAACCTGCTCTTTGTCAGATAGTCCCCCTGTGGCCTATCCAACATGCACTGCAAAGGTAATGTTTTGTAAGTGAGGAGGAGAGCAAAAACAGAGAGAAGCAAATGTCAACCAGCAATAGAAGTGGAAACACCTGTTTGGCAGTGAGGAACAGCTGTACATGTGCAGCTGCTGCTCTCTCTCTCCATAAGCACCGTGTGCTTGTTGCTTTACTTAAGATTGACCAGGTTCTCTGTAGGTCTGTAGGATTCAGTTGATGCTATTTAGAAAAGGAGGGTTCTTTACCCTGTGGATTTCTTCAGCTTTAATCACAACTTCCGTGGCAAACAGCAGACCTATAAGAGTTGTATCTATTTTTTAAATTTTATTTCCGCTAGAGAAGAGGTTTGGATGGAAAGTTCTCTTACTACAGATCTTTAAAATACACTGTGGATGAATTTTAGAGAATGATATGAGGACTAGATTTGGGTTTTATTTTTCTTTATCATCTGCTTCCACTTACCTTTTAACTGACCCTGCAAGCAATCTCAGTCATGGAGGATCTACATTATGTGATTGTGCTTGTTGGACTCTATATATGATCTTCATTTCTGGAGTTTGATTTTTTTTTCTTTTAATGGGAAATTTTTCTCTTAGAAAATGTGGTTCCATTGTAATCTAAATGCATTCTGGGTTATTTCCATAATCACTTTGATTACAATAGTTTATTTGAAATTAATTATTCATCTTTCTTACATGCAGGAAAGGTCTCATTCCTCAGTCATATGTAGGCACTTAATTCCTGCTGGAGAGTATCCAGCTCACAGTAAAATTATAAGCAATAGCTAAGAACCATCAGACTCTATTGCACTGAACCATGAATGATAGAAAGTATGAGAAGAGAACTCTCAAAATAATTGGCCTGCAAGCTGGGTGTGGATGCTGAACGATGTCATTAAACCACTGCTAATTGTAATGACCAATTCAGAAACAGCCTGACTGTTTCTGCATTTCTTTTTCATTACTTCTTGAAGTGTAGATATGTTGAATGCCAGCAATAAGTGATTAGCTTAAAGATAAGTAGCTTGGGAAAATTCAGACAGTTGAAATCTATAGGCATCAATTAATTTTGCCACGACATACACAAATAAAGTTAGAAGTTGGAAACATATGGGATGAAAACATTAGGGCACTCAGTTCATATGAAATTCAGCATAGATACATTCTTCTTCAGAATAGGTAAAAAATTAAATGTGGGAGGCATTGCACTCCCCCATCCCTCCCCCCCCCACCCCCCAAAAAAAAGAAAGGTCAATCCTCTATTACAATGATAAAGAACAGAGTGATCTTTTCTAAAATATATTATTGGCAGCGATTTCCTCCATTTTGGTCTGCCAAGTCTTATGACATTGAACATAAAACCAACTGTAAAAAAAAAAATCTTATAATTACAGTACTCATCATCTTGCATTAAAAATTGGTACAAAAAAATAAATCCCTTTAGTGGTTAGCACTTAACTCCAGTTGACAGTAGGCTCAATCCTACGTTTTACTCATAGCTTTAATGTTAGTGACGTCAGTGACTTGTTCAAGGCCAGCAGGGTTTGCCCTGAGTCGTGTTTGCTCAGAGGGAATAGACATAAAAAAACTACCTTTGAGGAAAATTACAGTATAATCCAAGTAAAATCTCTGAACTTCCTGTTAAAGAAAGGCATTGTCTTTCCTGTGAAGGAATCACGTTCAAAGACCCTTTTATGTCTGTATGCTTTGGGTATGCTGAAATACACCAAAATGTAGCCTCCTGTCCTCATTTTACATACCATTTGAAAAGCACTCCTGTATCAGCATTCCTCAAGCATGCACACTTCCAATGAAGTGTAGTGCTCTGCACAGCATCCTTAGCTCAGGGGGATACATCTCTGCATCCTGCTGCAGTGATATGTCACAAGGAAATGTCCCTCTCTGAAATCCTACAACTCTACTAACTGGGGCCATGGTGTGCTTTTCTTATTGTGGCCACTGACAAGAAAAACCTAAACTGCTTCAAGGTCCCTCCTGGGAAATAACCAGGGAAATGGAGGAAAGGAAAGAACCAAATGATCTTGCTCTGTCATAGTGACACAACTTTGGAGTAGCTCTGTTGAAAGAGTCCTTTTGCTGACCACAATATATCTCTGGAAAAAAAGCAAACAAACAAACAAACAAAAAACCACAAAAAAACCAACCAACCAAAAAAGAAAAGTAAAAGAAATAAAAAAAAAAAGGCATGCTTGTAGAAACTTTTGCCTGAGGAATGTTAGCATTGAATGGACACCTCCAGAGGGATCCTGAAGTTCAAGCTCTGCAGTTTGCTCTGCTTTACCACACACCTGCAGCTCCTTGTGCTTGCCCGTGTGAGTCACTGGTGCAGGCAGCCCCTGGAATGGTCCTCAGCTGCCTTCCAGCTGCTGTTTGCCACCCAGCCTTTTGTGCAATGCTACCTGCCTTAAAATGCTTTGCAGACAGAATTTAGACCCTCTTTCCTTTTTTGCCTTAGTCTAAAAGTCAGCAGATGGATCTGCTCTCAACCTTGCACCTTTGAGCATCAGCATCAAACTTTGCAACATCGTGTGTTTTGAGAACACTTCTTTATTCACTTCTGTGCTTGATTGGCTCTAATCTACCCAGGCTTACCTTAAAAGTACTTTTCATTCAGTAGCATATTTTCAGTGTTATTTATTTGCCATTTGTTTACCATTTAAATAAAGCAGGAGAAACAACTATGACAATTAACAGCATGTATTGTTCTCTAAGACAATCCTTGTAATTAGTATGTTAATTTCCCACAAATATGACCAAAGCTATATTAGCAGTATTACTGTATGCTTCTGGAAAGAAAATAATCATCAAATTGTTTAATAGTCTCCTGGGAAAGGAGAATAGAAGATCTGATTTAAGACAATATCATGTCTTGAGAAAATTACACTATGTCCCTGTCATATTTTTATCTATTATGGTGCTGTCTGCTGATGCATTTCCATTTGAAGAGTGCTACAATTTATCATGCAAGTGGAGAACTACTGAATTATGTCTAGTTAAGTATCAGTGAGCAGAACATCAGAATCTGCTGCATGAGAGGCTGAAAGCTAACCCCTACCTAAAGCTGGATCAGTCCTGTCAAACCTACTTACTTGTATGTTATTATCAAACCTCAATGTAGGTTGTAGGGTTTTTCTCTCTTTTTGCCAAGCAAATTTGGACAGTAATTATTTGATAATATTTTCAAAAAGCTTTATTGCACTATATCATCTCTCTACTTCTCTGTGTTGTAATACACCCCAAATTTGCTTGTTATTGCTGCACGTTAAAAAACTCAGGGTGTGTCCAAAGGAAACATCATCGGGGTTGGCATAAACATCCTTCTGAGCTTCTGTAGCCTGGATGATCTTAGATATTTTTTGCTGATTCAGGCTCTTGTGATGATTATTTCATCTTTTCTCACCCTGGAATCGCACACATTTGTCGTCTAAACTATGGAGCATAAAGGCAAGCAATGCAGTTATGCCATATGCTGAGGAATCAGTGTGAAAGGAGTTGGGAAAATTTTGCTTTTTAAAAAAGAGGAGGCCCTTTCTAGGCACTTAGTCCCTTTCAAGTCCAGATATTTCTCATCAAATGGGGTGGGGTGCTTAGCCTGTTTGATGTGTACTTGTTTTCCAGATTTTATAAGGATTCTCTGCTATTTTAAGCCTTTCCAGTTTCTCTGCTTTATTACTTAGAGCAAGTTACTCCCTTAGTGGCATTAACATTCTGGCTAAGGAAGCCTAGAGGAGCAAGTTAGGCAGAATCTAAATATATAGAATACCCTTTGGCTGTGTCAGCAGCTCCAGCTCTTTGTTTCTTGTATAGGTACATAAGACTTTCTTGCAGAGACTAACCAAAGAAAAGGTTGGATATCTGCCTTGAAAGAACATAAACTTCTGAGAAAAAGCTCATAAAAACAGTCTGCAATCATGTTCTCTTTTCCTTGCACGGCTACTCAACCGGAATATTTTCTAGCCTTTTGTTCCTGTGAAACTGCACTACATATGCTGAAAGCCTGGAGATTGCCTCTGGATTGGGGTGGGGAGTGTTCTTTCATATGATTTGATTTTTTGTAAGAGGGATTTGAAAGGAAGAAAGGATGTACTGCAGGCCCCCAAGAGTCAAAAATCAAACAATGCTGTATTAAAGCTGCATGAACATTTGTGCAAAAAATATCCCTCCAATACAGTTGGATAGAAAACATTTATTAATTCTGGTTTATTTTGTGGGATTGTGCACTTTGAATCTTAGTTGTCCCTAAAGTTCTGCAAAATCAGGTTGTTCTCTTTTCCCAATAAAGAAGCTTGACATTTCACATGAAGCCCATGGTGTTTAGTATTTTAATGTCTTAAGAATTAATAATACAATGCTAAAAATCTAATGAACGTAGTTGTCTCCCAAGCGATGGTTATACTTTAAAAATAATTTATCTAGTCTGATTTTTTTTCCTGAAAATTTGATTTATTCAGCTCATATAAACATCTTTCTAAAAGTCCAGGAGGTTTGTCCATAGACTGTAGGAAACAAAGGCAATGTTATCAGTATTATTAACACTTTGTTTCCTGATTACAAAAGGTGGATTTGACAAAACCTTCTTGCATTCAAATATTCTAAATATTATCATTAAAGATGAATTCAATATTGATATTGACGAAGGTCTGTATCAGTACTCTGATGGACCAAAGCTATTTCTGAACAGTAGACTGAAGTTCATAGTTGACTCATTCAAGAGACAACACGAAGAAGGTTTTTTCAATTGGGTGACACAGGACCATGTGTAATGACAAAATTATTCTTTTTTTTTTTTTTTTTTCATATTTGAGGAGGTTTTGACACTTTTATTTTCAGCCTATGACGTTTCCATGAGATCCACGTCACTGATACCATACTGACTTCAAGTCACTAGGGATCAGCAGAGGGGTGACTATGTGGAATATGGGCTGAGGAGTCACCCCACTAACTTTGCTAAACTGGGAAAATGGTCTTATACCAACTTGTCTTGCACTGAGGCTATTTTACCACTTATGGATTTTATATTGCAAAAAAGCAGTTTGCTGCATCATTTATAAACAAAGCTGCTGACCAGAAGGAAGAAGAGATATTTGTAGATGTTTTTAATTAATTAATTAATTAATTATTTGTAGACTGATTTTAATTTAGAAAGAATCAACAAGCACAAATGCCCATTGGTAAATCTGGATCAATAACATCAATACTTTTCCAGTGTATTTAAAAAAAGATATTACATGCAACAGAACTAAAATATAAACAGTCAGTCTGAACCATCCTTTATGAAATGTCAGTAGTTCAAAATCTAATGTAATTCATTTTTATGTTTATTCAAGCATACCTTACAACCACGTGAAAATTCTTTCATTATATGCCGTTTCAAGAAAATTTCTCTCTCACAGAACAGACTGATAGCAATTCTCAAACATATAATACTAGATAAACCATACACTGCTAAATATAAAGGAGTTAACTTAGGGATCTTATATACATTTATTATAAAACAGTGAATATTAAACAAAACAACTAATAAATGTTTTAAAAATAATTTAACTACTTTTATAATAATTGGGCAAGAAAACACTAATAGAGAAACTAAAACAATCTAGGATCAAACTAGAGCACTCAGTATCAAAGCACGAGGCAGTTTGAAAATGAAAGAGTTAAGAATATTCAGTAAATGTAATGATTTGATTACTTTAGCATCAGCGGGTGCTTCATCATGGATAATGACAGGGAATGGCCTTAGGTGTCTAAGTTGTTCATTGCACTGACCATGACATTCTGTGAGAGCATAATGTATTGTGTGCATACAAGTTAATGATGCCATATATTTCTAAATCACATGTTCAGGTATTGTCTTCAGAGTAAAAGAACATACTGTTAAAGTATTGCTTTTCAAACTGTGGTATTGGTGCTGATTTTATTTTGATTATTGCAACAGTTAAGTGTCAGTTCACCTCCCCCCACCCCCAAAAAAATGTTAATGTCATAAAAATACTATCTTTTATTCCATAATAAATGTTGAAGGAAAATTATAGGTTTTAGAGCTAGAGTCTACAAAGGAAGATCATAACTCTTTTAAATACAAAGATATTATGGGGTGTAATTACATCAGATTAAGGTAGTAGTTGGACCATGGTTTTCTTAATTTTACTCATTTGGTGTAACAAAACAATAACCCTTTTCTTTTTGAAATGAAGTGGGATTGTGCTGAAAATACTTTTTAGGATACAACTGAAGCCTGGACTCCCTTTCCAAGAATGTGGTGGATATGAACACAACAAAAATACAGTCCACACATATAACTTGACTACACAAGCTGCTTTTAGATATAAGCAAAGTGTGCAAAACTGGTATGCTGCATTGTCCTAATCAGTTTAATTTCATTGTGGAAAATGAATTTATGATAATATACCAGAGAACCATTATGCATTTGACCTTATTAAACTGGAGTGGAATCAAATTGTATATTATTGACCTTAACCTTGGCTCACTCTGTGCAGATGAATGAAAATAATTGCACTAGTAAAAATAATCAAATGGCTGCACACAGCTCTGCAGATTGAATGGACCTTGGCTCAGTGCTATTAGGAAGGATTTTGCCTATAGAAATAGAGTTTTGTAATTAATGAAGAACAGGGACAGGAAAAAAAACCTAGTACTCCACTGTCTGCCTTTAAGCAAGAGTGGATGGATGCAGTTGTATTATTTGTTGTAATATTCAGATTGGTTTTAAGGCTGAAACAGAAGAAATGCATGGCAGGGTAGATACGGAAATTAAGACTAGAGGCTTAGAATGTGTTGGGTTTGTAATCCAAATTAGAACAGTAAGTAAGGAATTCCTAACTATTATTCCAATTAAGAAAATGGAGCTATTGAGACTTGCAGCTTATGTGACTTTGGGGAAATTTGGCTCAGTAACTGTAAAAAAAAAAAAAAAAAAAAAAAAAAAAAAAACTGGAAAGATGCCTACCTTGAGGTCAATGAAAACATTTCAATCTTCATTTTGGGTAAATAGCATATTTGCACTTGATGCTGCTGGGCAGTGGAACAGGTTGTGGGTTTGTGTATGTGGTCACTTAGGTGGAAGGATATGCAGTCCTTCTTGTTCCAGAACTGATAAATCAGCAGCTTCAAGGCCCAGAAATCTGATTGCAGGGATTGGCATTTAAGTGGCACAGTCTTCTGAGGCCAATTGAGACTTGATTTTAAACCTATTTTTTTCTTCCTTCAGTTGCTGTTCTTTCTTCCAGAAGGGATAAAGAGTCAAGTTCTACTTTGTCCTATTAATTTCATTAGTATTGGATTGATGTAATTGAGAACAGAATTTGTCCTGTGCTGTTTAAATTAAATGAGAGCTCCATCAGGCTGATTCTTTCATATTACAGTGCATCTTCATTACAACATCATTTAATTCCCTCTGTGATTTCAGCCCTTTATTTCTTTTCTCATGCAGAGTATCACTCTGACACCATCAGTCAGGTAGAGCATTTTACTGTTTCCTTCACAGAATTTGACTATTAAAAAAAAAAGTGAGAGAAAAAAGAGGGGCAACCTGGATAAACATTTCACATTTTGATTTTAATCTCTTAATATTAATGCTGCAAGGTTTTATTGACAAGATTTCATGACTAATGCAAGCATGGTGAGAATTTTCTTTTGTGGCAAAGCAGTGCCACACAATGTTTACGGTCCAGCTGTTAACATGAAAGGGGGCACATTGGCTGTATGGCCAATGCACAGTTGGCCTCCTTTGCTAAAGTGGTTTCATGTCAAACACATGAAGTTTTAATTATAAGCAGTTTGAAATATTTATGCTCTTTGCATTTCCTTATTCTTGTACAGAAAGAAGACAAAAGTTCTTTTGAAATCTGATGATAGAAAGCATTTGACACCAACACCATGCAATTGTGGTGCCTAATTAATTAGTCTGAGTGAATAATTATGTTGTTGGGTTTTCTATTATTGTATTGTCTGCTTAGCAGTACCTTAAGCCAAAAAAGTATAATTACTCAAAAGGCAAGAATCCTCCTCTCCTCCTTCCATACCTTTCTTCTTCAGTCTAAAAAGACAGTTCGGTCCACTACAGGAGTGGACATCATTGCATGTGTGTGTTTCTCGGAAGGAAATCCACAGCTCTCAGTGAGTTACTCCAGCATCCCTTTCAATGCTTATGTTTGAAGGTACATTTACCATCTAAGGTCCTTTTCTGCATTTGAACACTCACATTGGTGTTTTTAAAGGCTTAGCTAGGCTCCCAGCTCTTTGAATACCACAGCTGGCTCCATGATGCTGTGGTTACTTTTGTAAAAAGTCTTTGTGGTTAGAAGAGACACCCACTAAGAGACAGGACCTGGGGTTTATGCCCCGTTGAGCCTTGGAGCTCTCCTGTGTGCCAAAATACCTATGACTCATTGGCTAGGATTGGTGAAAACAGAAGATATCCTAGAGCTGACTAGGAGACGAGACATGCGTTCTACACCAAAGTGTGCTTTGTGTTTTGTGACCTAATGACAATAGAAAGTAAAATATAGATACATTTTCTGCCCTTTCTGGGGAAATAACTAGTTATTTGACTGATGTGGATATGTGTGTGTGTGTATACAAATATATGTACATATAAGTTGTCTTTTCCTGGTCTGTTTTGAATGGTTACTGTGCCCTTGTGAACCTCACTCTCGTAAGTGCCCATCAGGTGGGCTCAGAGTCTGCATGCTGGATCAGACTCTGCAGGGAAACTAAATGAAAGAAAAATCTTAGGTGCACAGATCATTGTAAATTCAGCAGGAATTTTGAAGAGTGTTATTGAAGTTATGTACTCAGGTTCTTTCATGTATTTGAACTCCCATCTTTACAATTGCTCTTATTTTCAGAACAGCTGAAAAGTAATTCTTCTTCACATTTTCCCTCCGGTGACACGTTCCTAGTCCAAGAGAAGGAATCAATGCTTTTCTGATGAGAAGCAAAATGTGATAAGACACAGGCAATTGTTGGTAAGAACAGTTTTGCTTAGAAGCAGAATTAAAAAAAAAAGAAACTAAGTAAATAAATAAACACAGAGACATGGATACATGTGTAAACTAACATGTCTAATTCCGAACTGCAGCTTCTGCATGACGGAGAATCTGCCACTGCACAATTAACTAAGTTCAATAACAATTCCATTTTCGGTCCTTCATTAAAGTAACATCAGAAAAAGTGTCTACGCTGCAGACTGAAGTCTGTACTGCAGCCATACCTGAGTTTTAAATGAGCTGCCTTGGATACTGGGAGTCCTTGCCAAGGTCAAGATAAATTAATATCCCTGATCTCCGTTTTGTCATGGCTGTGCAGCTCTCATTACCCAGGCTAACTCATGTGGCATTAACTTGGGTATCTTCTACCTACTCATCACATGTTGCAAATATATATAAAATCAGTGTACATTTTTCAGTCAGCCAAGAAAAATCCAATTGCTTATGGTACAGTCAAGTCAAAATGTTTCCTGTCCTTGCACGTCCCACAACACCTCTTATTCATCTAAGACCTAAGCTGGATGCACTACCTGCATTTTTATCAGGTCTCCTGAGAAGTTGTTTCTTGATAAGCACAGTTTTGATGGGTTTGTTTTTTTTTTTTGGTTTTTTTTTTTGGTTTTTTTTTTTTTTATGTTTTTGTTTTTTTGGGGTTTTTTTTTTTTTTTTTTTTTTTTTTTTTGTTTTTGTTTTTTTTTTTTTTTTTGTTTTTGTTTTTTTTTGTTTTTTGTTTTTTGGGTTTTTTTTTTGTCTGATCAATATTTCAGGACTATCATGTCCCTTACAGTTGAACATCTCCTCCATTTACTTTGTACTCCAGGTCTTCTGTAGATTGCAGGACTTGATAATCGCCCTTCCATTTTGCCACATGGCCTTGCTCAAGCTCTGAGCCTGGATGTCCCTGACTGTCCAGTCTCATGAATGGGATAGAGAGACTTCTTGACAACCCACTTGATCAGTGTGGATTTGAGTATTTTAATTTGAAAAGGGAAAGAAGAACACTTTTCACTGACAGTTGAAAAGGTTAAAAAATGGAACGGTGAATCAGTGAAATAAAAACTGAATACACAGTGAGTATGAAACAATGGGAACAAGGAGAAGGAGTGGGAAATACCAGAAAAAAACAGTAAAAGAAGTTTGCCTTTAACATATATTTAAAAATCTGGTTTTATTTCACATGTATGTACCCTCATAAGAAATATTGCCACAGTACCCAACCAACTGCAGTGCCTCAATCTAAAGAATCGCATCTGCACTGTGGCTTTTCTTGCAATAAGACTCTACTGCCTGTATCTGTGCAAGTGGGTGATCAATCCCATCTATGATTACTTGATGATTTCTTTATCTCACAAGGCCTTTATCTCTTAGGCTATTTCTCCCAATAAGGAAGGGGTTTTTTTAGTGCTGAGTAACTTTTTCAGTTACTGACATCAAACATTTTATTTTCTTTACTTAAAAGGAAAAAGTGGTGTCATTGAAAAGAGCTTTTATGAAGCCATCATCTTTTCTCCACCAAAGGGATTCAGGGGACCAATTGACGATACACCTCTCTATAATAAAAAATGTTGCTTTATAGCTTCATAGAATACCTGCCCAGTCTAGAGCTGTGAAGCCCAATTGACTGAGGAAGGGAAGGAATTAATTAGAGGACATTAATAAACATTTATAAGTGCTATAAACAATGTTGTACACATGGCATTGCATAGGCTGAGCATCTGACTGAAAAAAACCCTGAACCCCTTAGATGAGTAATCAGGATGTTCTTATTTTCTGACACAGTTATATATCTTCACACAATTTTCCCCACTCTTTTTAATTGGTTGTCTTTAAAATGAGTTCCAATTCTTTTATTTGGTTCCAAAATAAGGATTCAAAGCCTCACAAAGCTTAAGAATCTTGATTCTCAGTGGCTAGCAATCCATTCTCAACGACTTTGCTTGCAAGTTATGGTCTAGAGTTAAAGCCTTGCAAGTAGGAAGCCCAATTAGAGGGTTTCCTAGAGGGCTGGATGTACTTGAGTGCCCCACAGTGTAAGAAGTCTGGTAATTCCTGTGGTGCTAAATCCTTCAGCATGCTCTTTTGGGGAAGAAGAACAACATATCAAGGAAATTATGCTGACCTTCTGCCTTGCAGGCAACCTCCGAGACAACAGACTCTCAGTAGGAGAGTGGATCCTCAAGGTGAAGAAACATGTCCCTTAACAAGAGTTAAGATATTTAGTGTCCCCATACAGTCTCTCACTTTCTTTTAATTAAAACTCCATTTGCTACCTGTAGCTTGTTAAGTCTTGCAGACTACAATATTTTGCCACACTCATGAATTCTCAACACAAAAATATGTTTCATAATGCCTTTCATTCAGTTTTCTTATATATCATAATGCTGGCACAATAAGACACAATAGAACATGATACGATGCTTGTTCTTGTACATTGATGTGAAAGCAGAATGCAATGAATATAAGGGACATTTTAAGCAAGATCATTGCAGAAAAGTCTGTGGCTCACAACTTGTTATAGTGTTTTTTTCTGTAAAGATTCACAGAAGTTTGATTTTTAAAAATATCTACATATCTCAAAGACTTTTTCCCCCCCTTTTTTCTCTTTCTCTCAAATTTGTGAGAGTTCTTCCTTTTGAAAAATGCCTGATGATCTGTGCTGCTTCAGCCCTTCAGGCCATCAAAAAACCCCTGTGGGTGTAATGCCTCATACTTTTGCAGTGTGATCACTGAGAATTTTTCACATGCTTCAATCTGCACTGCTGCATTAGTATAGCACAGCTATAGTGACACTGAATAGAAGATCTATAAATTAATAGCCATTAAAGCATAGATTGCTACTGATAAATTATTTCATATCAAACATCTTTAGATCACAGTGCATTTGGGTCATGGAATGCAAAGCCGGACTTGATTTGAAATGGTCACCTTGTGATAAAAACCTCCTTATCCTACTCATTGTTTTCCCACTCATAGTGCAGTGCTGCACAGAACATAACCTCAGGCTGTGCAGTTTTGCAGGGGGCTCATGTCATACCTCTTACTTTCCCATCTGCACTTGTTCCTTTTTATGGAGTAAAGTGCCGCAGAACAAACCACTGTTTGTTTTGGATTGTTCTTAGCAGTGTTTCAGAGTACTCTGGATTCTGCTGCTTGGAAGGAGTTTTCCATCAGAAAAGTTATCAAAGCCCCTCTTGTGAAAGCATCAGCATTACTAAGTGAACAGCATTTGCTTATTTATCTAACACTGCTCATACCTTACCAGTTTTGGCTCTTCTGCAAGTAGAGAAAAACACACACAGTCTTGTGTCTGATACATCACACAAAGTGTGTTGTTTTTCTATGGCTCTTTTCTAGTCACAAAAGAACACCGTTGGCAAACAATGTAAAATGAAATTCCCCCGGGCATTTTAATTTCTCAGTTTTGCAACCTGGCAATTAAGTGTTAACCTGCCTGGCTTAGCATTGTGTTACATCAGTCATACAAAGTTGAAACAGGTTAGATTTACTCATTTCTACAGCCAATTACCACACAACTCATTCACATGCACACATTCTATTCAAAGCCATTACATGGTTCATTTCATATAAGACTGCATTTGTGTTGCTGTGTTTATACTTTATTTTGCCTGTGGATAGGGAAAAATGGTTATTCTGCAGAGTATTTTCTCATCCTGTCCTTAGCAGATTGAACATGCCTCCGTAATTTATTTGGGGGAAGGAAAAAAAAACCAAAACAAAATAAACTGCGCAAAAAAGACCCCCCAAAAAAAGGCCAAGCCACAAAATAAAGTTACTGGTGCTTCCAGGACACCTTGAGGAGTTGTTAGCTCCAGCAGCAGAAGCACATATCAAAACTAAAAGGGAAAGAAATGGTACTGTTTTCAAAACTGTGAATTATTTCAAGATACAGCTCTGTCCTATCACTTGAAATATAGAATTTGGAACTTTTCACCACCACAGGAAATCTTAAAAACATCTTCCCTGAGACTGGATATGGACATTTTCTAAAATGATGGATGTGGGATCTCCTTTCTGCAAGACCTCAACAGTGTGTGGTAGACTGAGATGAGAGGTCACCTTCTGTAATGATTTCTGGGATATCAACATTTGGCAGAACTAAAAATCCTTCACCATTACTATGTGAGATGACACTCAAGAATACATACGGTACATTTATTATGTCAGCCTTCTGGTGGGTCCAGAATATGTAAGGGATAGGCCCAGAACACAACTGGTCCCAAACCAAAGCAGTACCAGGAACAAGATGCATGTGTTCCAGATGGAGCACCATAACTGGGACTAACGAATGAGTTTGGAGTCTTCGTTATCATGGAAGCATAAGTTAGAAGTCTTATTCTTCAATTTGGAAGTAGTCATGGGTGATTGGTGAGATACTAGGAAAACTGGATGCCTAAGTGGCAAAATGAAGATTTATTGGTTGTAATGTTGATGTTTGACTTTTGAACACCTGAGGAGTTTTGACTAAGCTTGAAGAATGAAGCTTTGACAATTTTAGGCTCACCACTCCAGAGCACAGTTCTGCATTCCACTGGACAGCTTCTGCTGAGATCACTGAGAATTTTCTTGTGCATAAAGAATGTAAAATCAAGTTCCAAAGAAAGGTTTGAACAGAATTACTGTAAGACTTTCCTCCTTTCCTAAAGCCTTTTGTCTTTGTTTCAACCTAATACTGGAATTCTCTTATTCCTTGATGGTCATTACTTATGAAAAATGAATCAGATTCATTTGCACTGTTCAGCACTTCCAGGAGACTTTATTAGACATTTTTATGTGCAAGAGGCATTTTGAAGAATATATGTGCTTTCATGTTCAGTGCCCACTCTAGTTTCTCTTCCTGGCAGTTATGACAATTATTTACCATGGTTTTCCAGACTGTGGTTAGAAAAGAGGCAATAAACACACAGGTGAAATCCTGCCTCTCTTAAAATAAAAAGGAACTCTGCTGCTGATTTCAGCAAAGCCTGTGTCTCCACTGCACACTTTTCTTTGCTTCTTGCTAGAATAAGAACTGCCTCATGTGCAGTCAACTCATTCAAAAGTCTAATTCCCTTCTGAGGTCCTTTCTATGAGATGTTCCGGTTCATTAAAAAAACACAGGTTTTAAAAGCAATGCAAAACACACCCCAAAGTGCAGAAGAAAAAGATCTTATTTCTGTTTAACAGCTTTTGAAATACTTTAAATACTGCACTTTTTCAAGGTAACGAATAGGAAGTCAATACTCCAGAGAGAATTTTACTCATGCAGCCTTGGTAAGACTATTTATCTGCAAATTCTTTGTGGCTAATCAGTTGTCAGTGATGTTTTTGACTTTCCTGCACATCATGTTAAGCTGCATTGTACCTCAAAATCACTGACATACTAACAGAGCTGTTCCCAAAAAACTGATACAATCCCCATGCCTGTCAGTTTCTAGAGAGACCACCAGAACAGCTCTACACATGTGATTCCTATGAAGTAGCCAGCAGAAGAGCTTGTTGTACATGTGCAGGGAGAATCCTGGCCCTCAAGAGAAGTAGAGTCATTAACCCAGATTACAAAGTATATGAGAAATTGTGGCACCATGAGCAGGCACAGTTTAAGACTGAACAGATCCAGAATTTTTGGTTTAGTTCAATAAACCTAAAAATTTTAATTCAAGATTTTACAACCCCCCAACTTGCTAGTCTTGCTTTTCAATAAGTTTTAAATTAATTTGATATTTGGAACATTTTATCATCTTACGAACATTAAAAAAAAATTATTTTAAGGAAGTACACGTTCCACTAAATAATTCCTGGGTAGAAAATGCCCATTAAATTTTACTGAAATCTAACTCTGTAAATTGACTGACATGTCTTAATAGATCTATATGGATATGTTCATCTTCTGTTTTCTTTTTAATTCAGTGCAGTCACTCCTTCTCTGTCTGTGAGGATTTAGATGAAGCCTACTCTAATCAGTGAGATTTCAAGTTGCTGAATTTAAGTCATAAACATTATTTACTTTGTATTTTAATAATCTTGTGCTGCCAGAATGATACAGGAATAGTTTCAGACACTGACCATACAGGTTGCATTAGATCTTGCCTTTTCTCAGCAATTGCCAAGTTGCTGGCAAACAATAGTTTCAGATAATTTTCATCTAATGGCTTGATATCACATAAAGAACAAAGGAATGTTTTAATGAATCATAAAAGACATTTTCATTATCCCAGAATAAACTGGATGCAGTTATTGTATGAGACAGTTCAGTGTTATTGTATTCTGGAAAATTTCACTGAATCATAGCTAACAGTGTCTTATGCCTACAACTAAGCATAAGTAGGAAAGAGATTTATGAAACAAAAGCAATAAGAAAAACTCCGAACTTGCCAGATTTAAAAAATATATTGGGATCAACATTGGATTTCCACTTACTAAAATAATTGCAGCCCTAGTCCATTTGATGGCATCTTATCTCTTATACAAAGGAGAAAAAAATTAGAAATAAGAACAGAACTAACAGTCTGGTTTGTCATGGATGACCAAATGTATGATTTCTATCCTGGCATTAAAAGTGAATACAGAGCTGTGACACATGGATCACATCTAATCTAAAAGCACTAACCTCTATGGCTGCAGGCATATTGTTAGAATTTGGCCTTTTATCACACCTCCTATTTTCATTTTTTCAATTCTAATCCAAAGGCTCATTGATTTTGCTTGTCTATGGTAGGGAGACTTCAATAAACAATGAAGAAAAAAATGCACTCTTGAAAAAATAAATAATCAGCTGGAGCACTGCAGGGAGATGAATGCTTAAAATGTTAAGGCCATCAGTTTTTCAAGGAAGCAATTCTCTAAATATTACCTGGGCATTGAAGTCAACAGAACGATTCAAATGAGTAAACTCTTTTGATTGAATCCCAGCTTTGAGCTTGCTATCAAATAGGATTTTCTTGCCACTACTCAGTAGCAGTCATTATATTCATCCAGGTAGCCAGGTATAGTATTTTACAGGAACATAGAATTCAGCAGCCTCCGCTCAGATGAGCTTAAGCTTATTAGTCTGAGAGTGAAGCACCTTGGGGAGGAAAATATACTAGTTTAGGGAAAAACAATAGGAAGAAATTTGGGTGATATTTTTACTAGGAAAACTATGTTATGTATGTTGCTGTTGGCTTAGTTTTCTTTACCTGGAAACTTTCAAAAGCTGCATCTCAAGTTCTCTAAATATTTCACTCAGCTGTGGACAAGGTTTCAAAATAAAGCTTTTGACCTTATTGATGCTGCTTTTAATCGCTGTATGTTTGCAAACAGAGGGGCTCTTCATTCCAGGCTCAAGTGGTATGAAAAGGGATTTTCAAATGGCTTGTGTGTGTTTTTCATCTTCCCTTGAGGTACCTCAGACATGAGAGCAAAGTAGTCATGGAAAATTTGCAAGAAGATACAGTCACATTGCTCCATCTACACTGATATAAATCCTAACTCTTCATTCTATTTTAAACCTTGAATATTATTATTTAGCAAAGACAAAAAAAAAATTAAATAATTGTTCTGTTTCTTCCTCCTTCTGTAAACATGATATGGATCTCAAATACTGAAGTGCCTTTTCAGTGCTTATAAAAACATAACTACAAAATAATATTTTATTATATGCTCAGGGCTATTTCTCCTATTAGCATATTATTTTCCTTCCCATACAGCCACTCTTGCTGATCTGGGCAAACAAGTTATGCTGGCCATGAATGGAAATAATTTTTCACGTGTAAGAAGAGTAAATGATTGGTTTTTGCTCGATCTCATACCTGGTGACCCAGATCCAGTTCTCTCACAGAAGTGTTATGAAGTTTTTCTGGTAGGAGTGCTCAGATAGTCATATCGTACCAGTTTGGGAAGCATGGACAAAACTTCTTACATAGAAGCCACTGTAAAGTTATCTCAGAGGCAGAATACTCCTATTGGATGGATAACAGATCTTATCCAGTGCAACCATTTTTATCTTTCCTTGCTCTGTTGCACAAAATATCTGAAAAAAAATGCAGATCAAAAAATCCATAGAGGACATACTTCTGGCTTTTTATTGACTCTATAAAGTGCTGTTCATGCAAAAGACACTAATATTAATTAAATGGCTCACCAGTAAATGGGCAAAACAATTTTCAAACCAATATCACTCTTGAAAATCACAGCAAAACAAAACAAAACAAAACAAGTAGAAAAATAACATTCTTGAAAGGAATGAGGGAGAAAAAAATAAATGCTACACATAGCTGTTTAGAATTACAGGATATTGTTTAACATGGTAGATACTGTACTTATTATGAACAGCTTTTTTAATTCATAGGCATCTAGTAGGAAAACTGAATGAAAGTTCTGAAAGAATATGATAAAAGCTTTATCTCCTTCTTTTTGAAGTCTATATTGATTTGGATCAGATCCTGTGTATATTGCATGATAAGCAGGTTTGTATTTACTAGTTTGTAAACTATGCAAAGCATCAGAATTCCAAATCAAGTATGCTTGGCTTTATGGATATGGGCTTATAGCAAAGCAGCAGCTATGCTAAGCCATTTACTGGAAAGAATTGTTACTAAGGAGAAGCTCCATTACATTTTTATAGAGAGAAATCATAAGCCCATACTTCACACTTCTGGGAAGGCATTAACAATAAACTAGATAGGAAATCATTCAAAATGACATGAAGGAAAATAATTTTATGATCACTAGGGAACCTTGAAGAGACTGAGAGTTACAATTGTAAAAATTATAATACGAATACATCCTTTACAAATGTCTTGTAAAAGGAAAAATTTATTATCCTTGTTGTATTTTGAGTACCTCTCTTTGGCTGGTGATTTTTAGCAACTCTGCTCCTAGTGAAAGTTCTCTTTTATTATTTTTTTTTTTTTATCTTGGAGGAAATAATAGATCATTTTCACATTTTTGACAAGGACATAGGAATGAATGGGATAATAAAAATTGGGAAATTGCTGTTTATTGGTAACATATCTCATATTTACATCCCACTTTCAGCAACCATTGAAAGAGAGAGACATGTTTACATACACAGCTATCACCCATTTTTTATAAAGCTCAACAGCTGCTCAATACTATACATTTATTTCACTTTAGTCATGACCAGAAAGTAAGCATTTTGACTGGAACTGCCAAATGTCTTTAATTAATCAAAATATGCATATCTGAGATTTAATAGGGACAGGACTGTAACTTCTGCTTATGCTAAAAATTAAAAAAAAAAACAAAAAACAAAAAACAAACAAAAAAAAAACTTTCACAACTTCAAGAGGGCAGAAATATGTCCCTATATCTCACTTGAGATGACACACAGTTTACTGTTTGACCTGTCATGGCCCTTTCTTAAGAATTTATGAGACATTCACAAAAGAAAGTTTAATATCTGTGGCTGAAAAGAGCATGAGACTTCTCAGGAGAAAAGGAAAACAGTCATCTTTATACCAATTTGCTTACATGAATATACATCAATATACTTCTCCTCTATTTGTGTGTATGTTATCCTTTATTGTCAAAGGGAACTCCATAGGAGGATATGCCCTTTGGTGCCTGTTGTGCTTTTCCAGTCACTAAACCAGCATGAACATGAAAGCACTTACGTACTTAGGTTTCTAAGTTCTTATAATTGTCAACGGGTACTCAGAAATAATGTTTATTTATATGCCTGCATGTATTTTCCCTGCCTAGTTTAGTAATTGTGGGTGAGTTGCAGAGTAGAAATTCTAACTTTGGGGTTGGGTAAGAACCTAACATCCTCTGTTTGGAAACATGCATATGGTAGCTAAATCTCATATATAAACATCTGTAGCATCCACTTCAACAAAACAGTAGGATCCAGGGGCCATGCTCTTTCTCACAGAATAACAGATTTGCCCTCACTTTAACCTCACAACATTCTAAACTGGGACTGCTGAAGTCAATAGCACTGAAGTCAATAGCAGCAATGAATTGCACTGAGGTCAACAGCATTATGCTACTGTAAAATTGGCACAATCTTGAGGAGAATCTGTCCCAGTATCTTTAACTGTCAGCTGCCTCTTTTCTTCTACCTCCTTCAGCTGACAATCATCATGTGAGACTTGGACTCCCAGGAAAAGTCATCTAACACAGACAGGGACAAAGGAAAGTCACAAGGACAAATCTTACAGCCAGGCTTATAAAAAGTAAGTAAGAAGATGTTGTACCAGAGAGGTGATCATAAGGAGTAAAGAAGCTTTTTTGGGGCTAAGTAGACAGTGTATCACAGTTAACTAATGTATGATGGAATTTTCAATTGTGGTTTTATAAATATACAGGGATGCTTCCACTCTTCTTACACCAGGATGCCCCTTTGAGCAACTCTTCCTTGAAATTACAGTAATTCTAGCCTGAAAAAGAAAAAAAAAAATACAGAAAATAGGAACACAAAAATTTCAAGATAGATTCTGATACAAGTAATATTGTGACAGAGTTTACAAGTAAATTGGCTCTAGAAAATAAGTATTATTTTAATGTTAAAATCAAAAGGAGGGAAAAAAAAGAATACAAACACATCAAAGTTATATTTACTTTTGTAAAAGGATGCTATATTCTGGACAGCTTACCTTGGCATATGTCATGTGTCCACAAAATGGCTGATGACTGAGTATCTCCATGTGATTTAAGGGCAGCTGAAGGCTCCTGGTTACATTATAAATACAAATGCTTTATAGCATTAAGGTCATAATGTTTTTTCTCTCTCTTTCTGCTCCCCCAGCTCTGATATCTTTAACACATTTCTCCAGCTATTGGAGATAGCATATGCTGGTGCTAAGTTTTTAATGGGTACTCTGCAAAACTTGAAGGGACAAGCGACCATAGCCAAGTTATTCTTACAAAGTGTTTCATGGTGACTCAGGTAATGCTGTGACCAAACCTCAGTGCTGGCAGGTGGGTGAAGCTACATTGCCTTTAGTGGAGTCAGAGTTAAACAGCTGATGGTCTGACCTTCTCTGTCAACAAGAGGCACACAAGGTTCATAACCTCTTCACTATTCTGAACCTTTCACAGACTTTCCCATTACATTGTGACTATTAGCAATTTTTGTTGTGTATTATCAAAATATAAATTACAGTTAAGCAGATGGATTTTCACTATGAAAAGTATTAAGAGAAAAATTGCTCTAGTTTTACAGTAATTTCCATGATATAAAGAGAAGTATGTATGAAACTTTCAAAAAGTCTATTCTCTGTGTGCAATTAAATTATTTATATGGTGTATAATTAATATGTTCGGTGATTTTGGTAAAGAGGCTTAGCTTTTAATCCTTCTCTAAAGATAAGAGATCACAGGAATGAAATGCAAATTTGAGGTCTTATTTTATGTTTGTATTATAATATCAAGCACTTTTCACTGTGGATGAGTATTAAGAAAAAAACAACAAGAAACCCAGAAATCCCCATAGGCTAATGATTACATTATCAGTGCAAGCAAATTCCTCAGCACAATGCTGGAAGAATTAGGCATAACAGCAGTTCGGTGCATGGTGTAGCAGATCAGAAGGTGTTAAAATATCTTAGTTTCCCTTAGGTGATTTGAATATCTAATAGGTGTAGCAACTAAATGCTCTAAATCCATTTATTTAAGAAAAATATCTTTCCAGTTTCAAAGGACACAGAGGCCCCAAATACTGCTGAACTGCCAGTTCCATTACACAAAGTTGGAGAGGGTCAGAGAGACATACAGACACACAGACTACAGTCTCTCATGGCCTGTGGCATCACACTGCATGTGAAGATATGTCATGACTGTGATCTGTAAACTGTGTGAAGCAAGTGGCCATGCACTCAGATATGGGATAAAAAAGGGCCAGTGCCAGAACAAATCCCAAGATCTGTGAGAGATGAGGTCTGACTGATTCGTGCATTTCCACTGATACCTGCACTCAAGTTGTAGAGTGATGCAAAGATTTCAAACTGCTACACATGCATTTCCCTGTGATGTACATATATGCCACTTACTGCTGCAGCACACAGTTCGCTTCATAGAGCAGATGGGTTTGTAGAAATAGGCAAGCTTCTCAGTGAATTAATAATATCTGATTTCTTACTGATTCACTTACTACTTTCTCTTATCATAAAAAGCAGCCCTTTTCCAAGTGCCCTATACTGATATTTTCAATTATTTCCCTTGACAAGCATATCCTCTAAACCATACATCTCTGCCCACCATCCCTTACACAGGGAACCTGCTGATCACAAGCCAGGCTGGTGCTGAGGGGCTCCCCACTAAGTCCTGCTGCCTGGGGAGGAGAAGGGCAAGCTAAAAAAATAGCTGCTGTCTTACCCTGACTGCAGCATGAGCGTGGGTCCTACTCTCCTGTTAGCTGCAGATTTCTGTGCAGGAGTTTAAGCTATGAGACGTCTGTATCTCTGACAAATCTAGATGAAGTTGGACAATGGATGTAAGAGTTGTTTGGGAGGGATTGACAGACTAATATGCAGATGGACATCTAGCCTGTGTAAACCCTACTGTGGAAACTAAGGAGAAAGATCTTAAAAAGGCCCTCAGGTTTTCAATGTCTTAAAAAGAAGTCTCTAATTCTCCCCATGAAATGTGTGGTTTATTCTTGAGCATGAAATAGGAGGAAAGCAATAGGAAAAGTATCTGTACCATGAAATTTCCAAAGCTGTACTCCAAACTCAAGTAGTTTTGTTTGGATAACCCCAGGTGAACGCTGGAACTTCAACAAATTCGAATGTTGCCCATCTTTGAAATATTTTCTATTATTAGTGAAAGGTACAGTTAACAATCCTTATACAAACACTCATAAGTTTGAGTTAATTAAAAGTTCCTTTTTCCCATGATAACTCTAGTATGAGGAAGACTGAGGAAGACACCTTGTATATATTTGGTAAAAGCAGATCCAAAATAACACCCAGGTTTTCCCCTTAACTTCTGCACACACTAAAAGTGAGTTTACTCAGCTTGCATTAAGCTGTAAGTTATTAATATTCTTACTGTCTAAAATACATAGTTGCAGTACTAAATACATCTACATAAAGCCAGTAAAATGCAATACAATAGCATAAAATTGTTGGGGGAAAATGAATGCATGAATTAAATGCATAAAATTCACACTCATGTTATTACATGAAAATAATCTATATAAAAGAATTTTGTTTTACAATACATAGGTGAAAAGTTGCTATACTTTGTCATTCTAGAGAACACAACTCCTCAAAGAGCTTGATAGAGAAAAAAAACTCAAGCAGCTGTCCACATTTTGGCAAGTTTTCTGAAAGGGGTTGAAACATTTTTAGTTTCATTTGAAAAGATTTTCCATCCCTTGTGTTTACTTTGAGGTTGAGACTCAAAGTTCAGAATAAAAAGGAAACCTAAACACAGGACTGGAAATATTTATTCATTTCAGGTCAAAACACAGTGGATTTTACTCAGCCTTTTCATTCATGTGCTTTGAAAGTATTCTTCAAGATCTAGCAAATGCCATAACTTTCTACAAAACAAACGCCACTCAATTGCTAAAAAGACTTAACGAGAAACTGCATTAAATTAACTTTGGAGAATGTCCCAAGCATGTCATTTTCATTCATTCAAAAAACTCTAGCATCTTACTCTGAAAAACTCTTGTGAAACTAGTTTTTTCAATAATTCTGAAAATCAGAGAGACAGAGACTAAAATTCAGCCTTGTCAACACTGTTACTGTTGGAGTACAGTGTATCCTGTTTTAAACACAGTGAGATATCTTGTTACAACAAATTATATTTTATTTTGCCCTTTCACATGTTGCAAATAACTCTCCATCTTTCACGAATGCACAACAGTAAGAAGCTGCATATTTCTGTTGAATTTCTGTCCTGTGCAGACCAAACCCCATCACTTTTCTGGTACTCTCTCTTTACCTCCCCGTTTCAGCAAAGCTGCCAGATTCATAGTTCATTCCAAGTGGAAGAAAACAAGTAACTTCTGTTTGAGATGACAGTGACTTCTCTCTGGTCCATTATCACATCACAAAGTGTGATTTCCTTCGGATGCCAGGAGAAAAACAATCATTTTGAGAGCTGATTTATTTCCATTGCTTTAGACAGCTGACGTAGGAAACAAGTCTCTCTTATGTAAGAGTAGTTCCAGACAGTAAAGTATCAGTGAAATTAAGTGCTTTATACAAAAACTTTCACTCAAATCTCAACACTAAGAACCATTTTAAAAACTGGCAGCCTGAAAACCAAGTGATTTGCACCTGATAGTAGACTTTTAAATAAGGATGTACTTGTGTTTTTAAATAAGGATGTAAAGGTGCTTAGTGACATGGTTTAGTGGTGGGACTCAATAATCTTAAAAGGTTTTTTCCATTTTAAACGATACTACAGTTTTTTCATTTCATTGTATAGTTGCAGGATGTTAATTTTATATGAATGCATTTCCTATTATTTGTTTTAAAATACTACTAATGAAACAAAAGGCAGTTTTTATCACTTCTTCCTTCCTATCCACTACACTACATATTGGTCACAGTATTAAGAAGCAAGAGATTTGTTTAACACAATTCGTTCTTCATATAGCTCAGTTGTTGTTATCACCCAGTTATTCCCCAGTTACTTTCAAATCAATTGTTAAGAAACCAGCCTTCCCAGATAGCAAAGATTTTTAATTTTATTAAGGAAGTTTCACCAGATGTGTATGTAACAGCACATGGAGAATTTAATGGAAAATTTACACTCCATTACATGATATAGCCTTTTGAAACAGTATCTCGTCTTAAAATTTGCATTATGCAGAACTGCATCATTTTGTACAAAGAACATCGATAAAACAGGACAGTTGTGGCAATTTAATGTGAGTTTAATTTTAAATTTTTCCTTTTAGGACTCCTGCTAGTACATTTGTTTTTAACAGGTGTTAAGTGTTATTGTACTAGGCTTTCAGCAAAACAAATTAGAGAGGAATTTTTATTTCTTATGGCATTGCTGAAGACTTCTTTTTTTCTCATTTAAGAAGTGACATATTCTAGTAAATTAAAACCATCATCAGTTTGTTTCAAAAACAGTTCTCATCTGTGAAGTCAAGTAAAAGGTTGAGTGGACACATGAGAACTGTATGTGAGAAGTTTCCTTCAAATAACTTTGTCAAATTTAGCATTTCATTCCTTGGATTTATGAGGACTCTGAACCTTGCTTTCACTGGACTCTATTTGAAATTTCCACCAAGTTCCCAGGTAGCAGGAGGGGGGCCTCAGTGTGTTAGGGCAGATAGTTGAATTTCACAGATCATTGCTTCACATGCTTGAGGACCACTGTGAGATTTAAACCTCCTTCATTTCCACACTGAATTTCTGTGAAACCTTTTGCAATTCTAACAGGGAACACGTTCTTCCCACAACATTTGATCATTTGTGAGTATTTCAGCAAGGATGTCTTCACAATGCCTTGTTGCACAATAAGTACCACATATAACGGTCAACGTTTCTTGAAATGTTTATTGTTGCTTTCTTGATAATCCTTTTATCCTCTCACTATACATCTTAAAAAGAGCTTTTGCTTACTGCAGGGAAATGCTGTTCACCAAGTTCTGTATCTCTTGTTATCTGCACACTTATTGATGTACCTCTGTTCAGGCTCAAGGACATTTTCTTACTGTGTTCCAATGCCTTTCTGGCGGCTGATTACATTGGCATTTTCCTATTCCATTTTTGGCAGGGTTTCAGTGTATGTTTTTGCAAGGGTAAGTGAAGTGTCAATGAAGTTAAATGAAAAGAAACACAAGAAATGAATTGTTCAGCTTTGGCTTTGTGGTCATCCAGTTAAGTATTAAAATGCAAATGTTGTCTGGAATATTACAGAACAGCTGAACTAAAGTGATGCAAACAACTCTTGTGGTTTGTCAGGTACAGCACTGAACTATTTTTATCTTCTGTTTCTAATTTTGCAGCAGTTCTACATTTCTTTTATGGTAACCTATATCATAAATACAAGACAGAAAAAAGGTATAGAAACAAGTTGGAAGAACCTGTAAAGTTAAATTTTCTTGCCAAGTTAGAATGATCTTCTAGACTACATTCAGCTGTCAAGTCATAATTCTTTCCTGTCATCTGTCTTTGGTTGAATTCAATCTGAATTTTCACAGCCAATATTATGTTGTATAATACCATAATCTAAAAATGCTCAAGTTTTTCTTGATTGTCTGGTGTCTGCCTGAAACTTAGTTGTAGCTTTTGCAATGATTAATATTATAACTATTATATTTCAAACCTTTTATTTTTTTCTATTATGTAAAAATATCCACACATACAGTTTTTCTAAGGTGCTGATATGGTTTTCATGCATAGAGTATATCTGCTTTTAAACAGTCTCAGTGAATAACCATAGTATCATACTCATAGTTCCTCTTTCCTGACATGCACTCAGTCCAATATGGTAATTAGCCACATTGCAAATTGCTGCTCATTCTCATAGAAACACAGAATGTCCTGAGTTGGAAGGAACCCATAAGGATCATCAAAGTCCAACTCCTGGCCCTGCACAGGACACACCAACAATCCCACCATGTGCCCGAGAGTTCAAACACTCCTTGAGCTCTGGCAGCCTTGGGGCTGTGACCGCTTTCCCGGGGAGCCTGTTCAGTGCCCAACCACTTTCTGGGGAAGAACTTTCTCCCAATATCCAATCTAAATCTCCCCTGACAACACTTCAGGCTATTCCCTGTGGTCCTGTCCCTGGTCACAGAGAGCAGAGATCAGTGCTGCCCCTCAGCTTCCCCTCGGAAGGAGGAAGGAAGAAGACTGAGGTGTGACTTCGCTTTCTACACATTCCCGAGGAGGGGAAGCAGAGAGGAAGGTGCTGATCTCTTCTTCCTGGTATCCAGTGCTAGGATGCACAGGAGTGGTTCAAAGGGGAGGTTCAGACTGGACAGTAAAAAGCATTTCTGTACAGAGAGAGTGGTGTCTCAACACTGTAACCGGCTCCCTAGAGAAGTGCTTGATGTCCCAAACCTGTCAGTGTTTAAGAGGCATTTGGACAATACCCTTAACAACATGTTTCAATTTTCAGTCAGCCCTAAATTGGTCAGGCAGTTGAACCTGATGGTTGCTGTAGGTCCCTTCCAACTGAAACAGTCTGTCCTATTCTATTCTAATCATATTTTTAATTCACTCATGAAAATTCTGAGTTTCTGTATTTTGATCAAAATTTCAGAATCTGGAAATATAAAGCAGCCTTTCTTTATCGAGGTTTTTGTTCTTGCTAAAAAATGGTTTGTGCTTGTGTGATTTAATATTTTTACTCTTTATAATCTCATTTTATTATTTTCTTGTTAACACTGAGGACTCCTTTTAAGGACTCTTTTTGAGAAGACGTTTGGAACATCCAAATGATGCATCTAATTTGAGGCAAGTAGATCATTATCCTTTTCCTTTTGAAACATGACTGACAAAGAGCCAGCAGCCTGGATCAAGCACTAAACTCATATAATAGTCAGCCCATCTATATTCAAACAAGTCCTGTGGGTTTTCACGCACTTTTGAAGGGGATATGGAAATCATTACATTTAGAAAGTGGTAGTTATACTCTCACTCTGGAATATATGCTTTAATAGCAATTCTCTGCAACTTTTTGGATTGTTTAAATCCTAAAGGAAAAAGCTGTTTACATTTCTTTCTCCAAGATGAAGATGGACAAATGATAATGTGCTTTGCTGGTTTTAGCCATAGCTGCTGAAGTTTCATGCCTGTATATATTGACTAAAACTACTAAACTAAAATTACATAAATAAAAGGAAATGGAAATTGCTTTCCACAGAAATTAAATCCAGACCCAAAATATACCCAAGGCCAAGGGGGTGATGTAACCATGTATTTATATTTCACAATATAAATAATAACAGAAAAGTTCTGTTCTCTTATAATATATGAAAAGGCTGGTTTCCATGAAAACACTCCTTTTTTGTTTTGGTTTGCTTTGGTGTTGTTTGTTTGGTTTTTTTTTAAATCAAGAATGTGCATAGCTAGGTAGCTTACCATTTTTGTGTGAGAAATAGGACATTATGGCTTGGAAAGGGTAGGCAGACAGGAAAACATTTATTTGCTCAGTGGCTGACAGGTGCTGTGTTTTATAAACACAGTGATTTCAGCAGCACCCTGCTTTAGGTTATCTCAACAGTGACCATCATATAAATGTGCCAAGGTAGTGATGTAAGATCTATTCAGCCTTTTTTGTTCAGATTGTTTAGGCCAGTAGTTTTGACTTTCAATAAAAGGTTTTATCTGCTTAATTGTAACTGTAAGTTGGATCTACCATACACACTGCATTTGTGTGCACACCAAGTAATGCCACAGACTGCATTTGTACTATTTAGGGACTCCACTTGTATATATGGTTTTCTTCCCTCCTCTCTTTCTCATCCATTCCTGATATGAATATGGTTATCTGCTGTCTCAGTGCAAAGTGAATTTTCTGCAGTGAAGCTCTTGGGTTTGATCTGTTGATACCAGTATGACCTGTCATATAATTGCTCCAATTACTGGCATTGTCTTTGAAAGGAAATGTGGTTTTATTTTCAAATTTTAGCATAAGCAAGATTTCTTGCTTAAAAAAAAAAAAAAGTTGGGAAAATATGTGAATACTAAATAGAGAAACTGAAAATATGGGATCACGCAAGCATTTAAAATTAAGCCAAATTAATGTAGACAGAGTGAGACTGTATCAAAGCCTGCATAAGGGAATGTCATTAATTTTCACATTTGTTAGAAGTTCTCCATTATTTTCCTTTTTTTTTTTTAAAGGATACTGTCATTTATCCAAATATGAAGAGCCCAATCTAACGGGCTTAGTTCCCTAAGAAGAGCATTCATGTCTCTGTCAACATAAAAATTAAAACACTGTAGTAGTTCTAAAAAGCTCCAGGTATGAGGTGATTAGGAAACATATGATCTTTCAGCTCCAAGGCTATATTTTTTCCCTGGATGCTACAAATACAAATATCACCTGAAAGCCACCCACCAGCTTCTTGTCAGAACAGCAGCACTTGCTCAGGGCAACTGAAGAGTAACAAAGTTGTTCGTGCTTTTTCACATTAAGCTACATTTTTCTTTATTTTCTCCTGTTGCAACCTGTGATTGTCTTCAATAGTTCATTTTATGATACTGGTCACTAAGGAAATGCTCTATGGAGGACCTGAAAGAGCACAAATTCACTGGCAAGAGGAAATAATTTGCTGGGAACCTGATGTAAATATTTGCATCATAACTGAAGTGAAGATATGATGCCTGACCTACACATTTTTATAGCAAGATTAAAACTGGGAAAAGCTGCAAAGGTAAGTTAATACAGATAAAAGATTTAAGGGAGAAATACTTCATATATATCATGGGGAAAGTGGACATTTTCCTCAGGAGTTTGAAAAGTGCATAATGCCTTGTATCACAAATCCTTGTGCTGTATTCATGTATCCCTCTTCTCATTTTCCAGCAGACCTTGCCAGCCCAAGATATCATAAGTTGTCCTAAGCAGCCCCCACATCTCCCCCCGGTAAACACCCCGGAGTCCAGCTCTGTTGGGTGGTGCCCAGAGCTACTGCAGAAAATAAAGTTTGAGTCCATATGAAAAGCCAAGGCCCCGGGTAGTATTATAAAGAGCTCATCTAAATGTAATAAGGTCACTGTGATGGTCAAATTGCTCAGGCTACAATTTTAAGCCAAGAATGTGAAGTCTATCTTCAAGAACCTCAGAAGTGTCATGAATTTCCTTCAGCCTGCAATGTTTTCTTTCAGGATGAATGGAATGGAATATAAATACAACCTCGGGCTACTTTGGCTGCTTTGCTAGCAATTTTGAACCATGACTGATGGCAGCCCAGACCATGTCACTCTATATACTCCCTTTGAGCTTGTAACCATAATTCTTCCCAAGGCAGGATCTGGGGTGACAATGTCAGACCACAATCACTGCTGAAACCATTAATTCCTTAAACAAAGAACTCTTAAATCAGACCTTGCGGATAGTCTCAGACAGATAGATGCTCAAGAGAATCTTGACAATTAGTAAGCTTCAAATGCCACTTACTAAATAAGAAGGGCCAGATTCAGTCAGGACATGTATGTATCTCTCATACGACTTCCCATTACCCCTCATGAGTCAGTATTGCTTGAAAGGTAATTTAACTTACTGTCTTGTCTTTCCAGTTGATAAAAAATAATCTCTTGCTCTGAGACACCTAACGGATGATCTGCTGAAATCCATGCCTAAATAATTATCTGCCTAGGAGGCTCTGTTATATGGTGAGTCATCATTCACTGTCACTAGAAAGGGCTTGTTCTAATTTTGAGACCCTCATTAGATTTAAAATATCAAACAAAGTATATGCCTCTCACAGCTAGTCCACCAGAATTGCAGCAGGAATTTGCTAAAGCAAGGAGAAAACAAAAACTGTTGTGAAGCCACAGATCTAGAATATACAACATTTTCAGCACAGAGCAAAGTCAGAGTTCAAGGCACAGAACACTGAGTTCCACTCTTTGGAGAAATTTTCTCCTACTAATTGTCTGTAAGCAGAAAAGAACAATGTGGAGAAAAGTGAAGATGCAAAATATTGTACTCCAGTGCAAACTTCAGCGGTGCATTCAGGGAGGGAACAGAATGTAAGTTACTAGATATAAAAACCAAGAGTTTTTCTTTTTTATTGTTGTTGTGGAAGACAAGGTAGTCTTGGGATTACAGGACCTCTTATAGTCTACTTTATTGGTTCCTATGCAGACTAGCATGGAAGAAAAAAGGTGGAAAATAATCTAACAAGAATGTTGAGTGATTTCCAGCTTCCACAAATGGCTGAAGTCAGGTTCTCATACTCTTTCTGCTAACCATTTCTGTGTTTGATTCCTTTTAGAAGGCACAAATGTAGTAGGCTAAAATTAAAAAGATATCCCTTGCCAGAAGCTAAAACAGAGCTCAGTGTGACATTGGACTTCAGAAGTCAAAGTCAGAGTAGGGTGGGAGGAAGCAAACTACAAAGTCTTGAGGAATTGGAATCACCACAGAAAAAAAACTCTCTGTGCCTAATCTCAGTCATTAGGGAGCAACGCTTGGTTAGTAGGATTTGTTTAAACCATACATCAGAACAGTTCTTTGAAAGAAAATTTGACTTTTGACTCAGAAAAACATTGAACTCGAAATGGATGCTGAAAAGCTTCCAGAGCACAAACCTCAAGCTGTGGGTGAGAATAGTTTTAACTTAGTAGACTTAGACAAGTCAGGGTTTTTCTTCAGAATATTAGGAAGCAATGCAGAGGAAGTTTAGGGTGCAATTGAAGACATTAAAGATACTAAATGTGTGGGTTACATGCTTATACAGCAATTGTGGAAAAGGAGTCATGTCAACACAGCTGTGAAAGTCAGTTTATACTAAATATATGTGAGCTGAATAGCCGAGTTTATATTTTTGCTGCTGTTCTCATTATGTGGATTAGCTGGTTGCACAGAGCCTTACGTGGGTACAGCTGCTCCTACCACAGACATACCTGTGAGAACTGGGGTGACCTCCCTGTCACTGTGGGGACAAAAAACCACTGGTTCTTCCTTGTCAGAGTGAATCTTGTCTTTAGACTCAGCTGTAACTCAGATGACATGTTGGTGATATCCTCCCTAGTTCCCACTGTTTAATCCTGGTGTGAGAAACCCTCCCTCTTCATGTGTATTGCACCAATTTGGCTGCTATTTGGCAAGGGGTTACCCAAGGTTCCATCACCTGCCAACAGTGGAGCAAAAAAAAATGAGAAAAGACAACCCCTAGACTCAAAATTCTCACACTTATGTTCCTATCTCACATCTCTGTGCAGTGCTTTGATGACAGCCCTTGTTTTAGTGTCCCACACCTGAAACTTTCCCCCCTACATTACTTCTCTGCTTACTCTCATAACCCCTTCCTCAGCTGTTATTATCTTCTTCCCACCTCCAGAATAGGTTCATGTGTATCAAGTCAGTTAAATAGATACAGGAACAATTGATAAGAAATATATACCTAGGTTCCTGAAAAATAAAAATACTTCTGTCTTTATTGTCTTTACACCTGGTCCTAATGTGTCCCTGCTTCCTCTGCTTTTAAGCATTCTGTGTGGCCTCCATATGCACAGACACAAAAAAATACATCCAAGGTTTAAATAGCTTCATGAAATTTGACGAACCTCCCATGAATATTTAGCATTGCAGAGAATGACTGTCTCCTCTATATCACACTGTGAATATTTATATAGCTCTACCATGTCTCTGCTTAAAGAGAGAAGCCCCTTTGAACTGTGATATTTAGGGTGTATCCATGTTCTGCACAGTCTGTGCCTGTTCCCAGCTTCATGCACAGCAGCAGCATCAGTACCTTAGTTGTTTCCTACCTGCTGCCTGAAAATCAAAATCACAGTTCTTGCCATTTTTCTTCCCCTTGAGAAACCTGTTCTCTGAGCACAGGTACAGGTAAAGATGGGCCCATCACTACTGTGTTGGGGCTCTATAAAAGATTAGCTGTGGTACAGAGGGTACCAGGGCTTGGGCATCCACAGAGGGAACAACCTGGCACTTTGCTTTGACACCTTGTCCATGCCAAAGCCTGGAGAGATGTCTTTGCAGCTGCTCTGTCAGCAGTGGAAGCATCACCGTGTGCAGGGGGTTGATTGTTCTTGGTGTCTCCCCCCATCCCAGTCCTCATCCCCATCCTTCTGCAAGCCCCTGCCCGGGAACTCCCATTCCAGAAGCCAACCTAGCCCTTCAATACCACGGCAGCAGCCATCAGGTCCTGATCACTGGGCCCTCCATGCCCAGCTTGGTCTGTCCTGCTGAGCCACTCTGCCCTGGGATGCTGGTGGGGCTCGGGGCTTCCTTCCCAACCTGAAGGGCACAGACTGTACCATGAGTGACTCTGCATGAGGAGTCTTCCTCCAGAAAATAATTATGTGGCCTAGGGATTGTAATTTTTTTGTTTGTTTTTTATAAGATTTCTGCTCTATAGTGGCTGATCTTCTGTGTCAATTGTCTCAAGTGTAGCAGAAAATGTTATATTTTATACATATACATACATGTGTATTATATATATATACCTATTATATAACAAAGTGGTCAGTATTAGACACTTTTTAACAGGGTTCTTTTCCTCCTTGTTGCAAAAATTAGGCTTACAATTATTGGTTAGTATGATCCATCACAGAATGTGTTCCTGCTTTAAAGAATACTGCTGTAGCACTGGTTGTAAGTTTGGCTGGTGTACTATTTGATTCAATTGGCACATGATGCCACCAGCGTCTTTGAGACATTTTATGACATTTTCTTTGCCGGGTTCTGTACAGTCTTCTGTAATATCTTATATTAAAAAAATAATTCCTAAAATATTTTTCTTACAACCCAGACAACTGTGACATCCAGCTACCTCTGACTGATATGAAACTGTGCAAGTTGCCAGCTCTGCTGAAAGTTTTGTGAAGTTTCAGCAACTTCTGAGTCAGCCAGTAACATTTGTGGGTTTATCTGGAAATTGTGCCCAATCAACAATGAATGTGAATGCACAGCTTTGGGCAAAATGTGGATATGTAAATGTATCTGCATTGACACTGAAGAAAAACGTCCCCTTTAGTTCCTTACAAGGTAAGTCTTATACAGCTGAAATACAGAGCTATGAAAATGATGAGAAATTACATTTTCTTTGAATAAATTAAGAATGAAGGTAAACATTTTTCTGCATTCTACAGCTGGATTCATCTTCTCTTGTTATAGTTCCATCTGCACTCAGTCTTGTCTAGCGTTGCAGTGGCAAACATAGTGCCATCTCGTGGATAAAGATGACCTCTACTCACAGTGAAACATGTTTTCCCCACGGGCTGGAAGTAAATCGCTTGCAGTGTACAAATGTGACTCAGGGTAGCAAGTTGCATGCACAAACATTGGTGAGTTTTGACACTTCTTTCCTCCTGATATCCAACAACAACCCTACTAGGGGTGTACCAGAGGGCAAGTGGAATCCAAACATATATTTCCCCAAAGCATGTTGTTTTGAATTATGCCGGTGGTAATGTGTAGTAGATATTTACTTGGTTCATTTATTAATAGAGAACACTTTTCCATAGTGGAAAATGTACCATTTTTATCATGGTATGTTAATTATAATATTTTGCATGCCAGTAAAGATCAGTCACATCTTATATTTAGAGAGAGTCTGAATGATTAAGAACATTCCTGCAGCTTATGTTTTAATCCAGTTTTGGAATAGAGACAAAATCAGTAATGCCTCCCTATTAATAGCTGATAACAAATTTAAGGCATGTTTCTGTGCAATCTGCCCATAAATTAGGGGGGGGTTTTGTTCAAAGAAAAAAAAAAAAAAAAAAGAGAGAGAGACAAATTGCCATTCCGTAACATTCAATACACTCTATCTGTAGTATCACAAATACACACATAGATTTCTCTGTTCCTCCTGAATGCTGTCCAGCTCCAGTAAATGGCTAAAACACAAACTGAAATGTGATCTTCTGCTCATATTTTGCCTGTGATTGCACCATTATCAGTTCCATACTGGTTCCATGTCAGACCCTAGAATCATGGAACAGTTTATGTTGGAAGGGACCTTTAAAGGTCATCCAGACCAACCCTCTTGCAATAGGCATGGACATCTTCAAGGAGATGTCCATGTTGCTCAGAGCCCCATCTGACTTGACCTTGAATATTTCCAGGGATGGGGCATCTACCATCTCTCTGAGAAACTTGCTCCTGTGTTTCACCACCCTCTTAAAACCTTTCTTCCTTATATCTGGCCTAACTCTACACTCTTTTAGTTTAAAACCAGTACTTCTTGTTCTATCTCTTAAATAGCAGCACAAGGTACAGAGTGTATACTGGCTCTGAGATTCTGGGTTTCTGCTGGCTATGGAAAGACAGGCAACACCTGATCACTGAGGTGGCATGTATGTTAGTGCCTGAATGGTCAGCATGAGGTTTAGTCTAACAGAAATGTCCTGAATCAACTTGAACCAGCAAGGGGAGGTAAACACTTTGCAAAGTGGGAACAGTACTTTGCATGCTGTGGCTGCAGAGTTTCTGATCTGATACTTGATGCTCTGAGGCTGTACTATCAGGCCATGGCCAAAGGAGCATCTTAGTTTGTCATTTCACACACACATATCTTCTGGGAACTCATTAAAGCATCACATTTTCCTGTCACTCACTTCTGCCCCTTTGCATCACTTGTGCTGATACAACTTTTATCCTTGTGTAGTATAAAGCAGATTGAGGGAGTGATCCAGGCTAAAACTCCTGATCACTGTGTGTGGACCTGTGTGTGTGTGTACATGTGTATACACACTTGCATTCGTATGCTCCAGCCTGGAGTAGGGAGGAAACTCCTCCTTCTGCAGTGCACTGGCTCAGCTATCACATCTCACTGCACTCTGAGATGCCAAAGAGACCCAACGAATTCATCTGGCCTTCCTTTGGCTTAAACTGTTGTTGAGTGAAGGACAAACAGAGTGGCCTGTGAGAAATAAGAGCACTGCAGTTTAGTCACTGAAATTCTCAGGTTCCTAATGAAACTTTTAGCAAATTAATCTCCCTACAAAACAAATTGCAATGTAAACAAAGCAGAGTCACCTAACCTACTAAACTGATGCAGGTGATTTGCTCCTATTTCAGAAGGATGTCAAGTGGAAACTGAAGAAGCTTTATGTTATATGCTTTCTCCATGACTTTATGCTGTAAAATATTCATCTGATTCACTGAGGGCAGAAACACTGCACTCACCCAGAGTCAGGCCAGTTCTTCCCTTGGCTAGTGGCAAGGGTAGCCCTGCCAGTTTGCTCATGGGGAGTGCTATCTTTACTCATACAGGGAGGATGGAATGATCTTTGTGTCCTCCTATTGTACAGTAAAAAGAAGGGCTCGGATTCAAGTAAACACACAAAAATTAAAATCTCTCTGCCAGGTCTCCAAGCTCTTGCAAGGGTAAATGTCTAGCTCACAACAAGCACTGAGAGGCCGAGGACTGTTTGGTTTAGGTTGTAGAACCAGCCAGTTCCTTAAAAACTGACTTCTGCAAAGCCTGCTTTCCCCTGCTGTTCATGGCCAGTCCTGAGAAGCTGCTCTGTTTGTAACTGGTTTGATAGGTAGCCCTTCATCCTCCTGCCCAAGCATATTCACCTTCCAGCTCTGGAGCCCAAGCAATGCTGCCTTAGCTCCACAGTTTCCCGTCCTGTCCCTGGAGTGGGCTGTTATTTACATGCTGTAAGGTCCCTGCAAAATGAAGTGGATTCACTGCAGGACCATCAGTCTGCAACGCAAGTGTGTTGTTTTCTGTCCCAGAGCCCAGTTCTTGACTAAGGACACTCTGCAAGATCTGAGCAAATTGAAGATAAGCAGTTCTTATCAGATGGATCCACAAAAAGTTACCAAACACTGAATAATATCTAAAGGCTGCAGAGTTGAAGAATAGGCTGTGGGTAATTGTGTTCATGAATGAAAAATTACAGAGTGAGTTGCAAATAGTAGATTTTATCCCTTCTTATTAATAAGGGGAGTTTCTACTTCCATTTACATCATGTGTGCTGCATTCTTTCAGATGATCAGTACACTGTCTTTTGTGAGAGCAAAATTTTGGTCTATATATACTATTAATCAAATGAAGACCTGTTCTAATAGTTCCATATAGCAGCACCAGGTAGGTGAATATCAGATTTCTCCTTCCTTCAGACCCGCTAACAAGTGATTATATATATATATATATATTATATAACAAGAGATAATATTAATTGTTCCTTAGTGTATTTCAGAAATTGAATATATACAAAATGGTAAAAAACTTTGTGGGACCTCCTAGACATATGCGGTGTCTAGTCTCACTGATGCAGTTCTGTGAAAAGCAGTGAAGCAGACAGGAGCTGTCAACAATTATTCATCAAATGCCTGATTTGTTAAATATTGCATACAGATTGCCTGCTGAATAATAAGAGGCAAATTCTGGAACTTGCTTCAATGTAATTCAGAGCTCCTCCCAATCAGATATTAACATCTGGACTTTCAAGTATGTTAGACCAAGCTATTATTTTAATTTCATTGCTGTCCTCTTACAAGTTCCTATCTAATTAACAATTATGGTGCTCTTTGAAGAGCTATCATTTTTTTTTAGCCCATAGAGCAGCTTAGAAGCAGTGCTAGCTGTCTTAGCAGATCAGTCATTTGTTTTGATAACTTGGGTGATTAATACATTGAACTGCAACTGTCTTATTCCAGATTCAGAATGGTTGAAACATAATGCACAATGCATAAAAAAGCTATTTAGAAAATACTGATGCTTTAAGCATTCATCAATTTGCCAGCTCTAGCAAAAGAAACAATGAAAAGAACCAAAGAATCTTCTTCCATAGTGAAATTACAGAAGAAAACCCTTCTCACCAATGAATAAATTCCCTTTACTTGATCAAATAAAGTATGGGTTTGGTCCAGCTACTACTCCATCAGAGAAAGCAAAGCAGAGACTTCAACAGTAGATGGTGCATATTCTTTCCTGGGAATTAATGCATGAGTTAAATAGACAATAATCCAAATCAGTGAATGTGCGTTTTCAAAAGAGGCATTTTTAGGAGTAAAAATTTTACTAAAACATTTTGGGGCAGGGCAGAGGTTAATGCCCTTAAATACTTTTCATATACCTACACAAGAAACTTAACTTGTTCTTAAACTCTAAACAAGGTTTTCAGGTAGATCTGTGATGATCTGTGACTCAATCATTGTTTGAGTCCAACTGCCCATGAGTGCTGGCATGTTGTCCAAGGCCAGAGGAAAGGCCCTCCAGGAATTGTGGAGCATGTACTGCTCTGAAAAGGCCTAGGATCCCAAACAGGGGTGGCTGCAGAAAGCAGATTTACTCATGTAATTGTGACATGAGCACATTCACTTTCTGAGTCAAATCTGAAACTTATGATTGGGATCTTGAATTGTGAAAAAAATTATGTCCCAAATTCACAACTTCATTTCCAGAGACTTTCCAGACCTTCAACTCCAGTTTCTGTTCAAGGTAGGGGAAAATAGCACTATGACAATCAAACCTGGAGGAGCTCTGAGGGCTCTTCAGGTGGAAAGGACAGACACTGGCATTCACTTCATCTGATTCCCAGCACAATTCCTCCATTTTTCAGAGGTGACAGGACAAAGTACTTGCGGGTAATTCTCTTCTCTGGTCCTCGGCAGTATGGTATGTTCTGTTCCATTTTCCCAGGCAATGAGAAGGTGTTTACAAATAGCACAGCTTTGCATTAGTTGAATCTTTGGTCTGCAATAGTATTGCAGCCTCCAATTTTAACAATTTTCAAACTGGTTCTTGTATATATAGTATCTCTCTTCTCCTTTTAAACAATCCCATAAGCAAAAAAAACAAAACCCCAAAACAAAACACCAAGAAGATTTACTAATGATTGAACATTGAGCTAGAAGGGAGATGAGAAATGGATTGTTAATGTAAAGTATCTTCTACTGCCAGCAGAAGTTTAAGGCATAGTAGGACACAATCCTGGGCCATGAATCTGTGTTGATTGATCCTGCACACCAATGGGGAGCAAACCCAGCCCTCTGGAAGCAGAGGCAGGGCTTCTGTCATCTTAGATCTAAGAGCGCAGATTGAGTTCTTCTGCAGTGGTGTTCAAGTGTCAAGTTAAGGGATTCAGCAGATGTAAAACTGGAGCAGCTCTGCCTGTATCAGGAGCAAAATGTGCTTCCTCTCCCCATCACCTCCTACCACCTGGATGCCTTGCACAAGGACCATGTTCCACCTACCTGCTGGCTCTGTACTCTGGCAATGCACATCCACTTGCTCTTTGCCTAATTCAGGTCATGGAGGAGTCTCAGGGCCACCCCTGTGTGGTGACATGCAGACACCCACTGTGTTTTGCAGACAACATTTCAGGGCATTTTCCAGACTGCTGTAATACTATTTCACAGGTACGAGGGCAGGCTGATTTCTGCAGTGTGAAAAACTTAGCATTTTTAAGCAGCAATTAAGCAAACAATAACTCGCCAAACAAATCACTGCCTGCCCTTTCTCAAACCTGATTTTGCTACCATCCATTCCAGTGAAAATAATTGTATCAGAGGATGCATAACTAGTCTTTGTGTATATCAACATGGGCTTCTGCTGTGCATCCAAATAGATCTCTGGCAGTTTCACTGGGGCTCTGTAATTGCCTCTGATTAACCTAGACATAATGATAGGAAGCTGCAAGACTGTAATGGAGATGAGAGTTTAACTTAACAAATGGCCTTATCAGGTGCTTGTCTATATATCTATGTTTGTTGCCTTGCTCTTGAGAGGCACAGGCTGGAGAGAATAGAAGAGAGGTGTTGAAATAAATTCTTAGGACACGTAAGCTCAAAGCACTTCAGAGATGCAGTGAACCACAATGTTCTTAAAAGCACAGGTTGTGCTCTCTCATTGCACGTGTGTTTTGATGGTTCTGATTTACAAATTGTTTGGAAAAAATCTCTGTTATTTGTCATTTGAAACCTTCAAAGCAGTTCACAAAGAAAAGTGAGGTGACTTTTCTAGTCAGACAGACCAGCATAAAGGCAGATGTAGCAGGAACCATGGCTTGAACAAAGGACTGATCGTCAGGAATTTGAGAACTGAAATCCTTGATCAGATTATATCACCACATCCAGTGTTTATGTATACAAATAGGGCAATTAAGGCAAAAAACCCACACAGCTATTTCTTATTACCTGAATATGAGTTCACTAACTAGAAACCCTTGCAGATCAGTCTGTTTCAAAGACCACTGCACAAAGACCACTCCTGATTTTAAAAAATAGGCTCAACCTCTGTTCCTCAGTTTTTTCTCTCTGACAAGTGATGGGGTGTTAAAAACTGATGATTCATAAAATGTGTTATAAAGAACATTATCAGCTGAGATATATGTTACATCATGTCATCATGTGTAATATTTATCACCAGAGCAAGTGGAAATGTTTTCAAAAATTTAAATTTCACCTATGAACTTTGGCAAACTTTCAAATATTAATGATTTTTTGGGGGATTCCATGCAGAACTGTTAATGTGTTTTCTGAATTTGGTTTGCTTGCTCGCTCCAATTTATGTTTGTCTGTTTGCTTTCTTAATTCCTTTCAGCTACATAAAGTTTTTAGAATGTATAAAGTCACCAAAAGGTTCAATTCTCTATTCATATGTGGTAGCTCTGTTGTGCCGTGGTCTGGAGAAAGGATCTGAGAACCTCATCTTTAATGTTCTTTTTCACAGAACCTCCCAGTGATGCTACTGCAATGTAACTGTCCCAGGATAAATGTTTTGGGGCAGATTTCCTTACTCTATCTTAGGGTTATCAGCTCTGCTTAGCAGTAGGTGTCATTGAAAATTAGTTTTTCAAAAATAACATTTCTTTTAAATATATTAATTAAAAAGTAAGTCATCAGGGAAATACAACAAAATAATTAAATATTGAGTAGGGATTTTTCATATGATAGAGATGTCACTTCTTGAAAGAAATTCAGAGCTGACAGAAGGTGACAGAAAAAAGGCCACAAAATTCAGTTGTTAGCCTCTGGATGCACTTGGGGAATACTGATTCTCAACCCTGAGTAAAATAATAATACCGGTTTTGGAAGGTTCAAGAATGTCCACATTCTAACACCTATTCAGTAAATCTCTAGAACGGAAATACTCTTCTTTCATGATTTAGAAAACAAACACATGAACACAAACATAAATAGAAGATGTTAATGAGAGATGGACTCTGCTACTAAGCAGAACAATAATATGAGTGACTATTTCCCAAAACTGGATAATAAATAGTCTGACTGAGCATTATGAGTTTGACTTCACTGTTTTATAGGCTGGCTCCTAAATTGCACTTTTTAATGCCCAAGCATACTTGGGTACTGGTAGAGAAATGTCATTAAAATACTGGAAAGGAGTTCCAAAAAAATTAGATACATAACCTTATAACAAACCTGAATAAGAAACTCATTCCCACTGACCACTGACCTCAGCTGAAATTTGGACCATTGTATGCATGTATCCATATTGGTCCACCAGCTATACATCAGATTTAAAGGGCCAAAGGGGTACAGATAAAGACCTTTTCAGCTCCTACTACATTTCACTGTGCACCTGTCTACACTAACAAGATACAGCCTGAGGAGGGAAACAGTACTTGAACAACATTTCATGGTGTTAGATAACTTGCTTTTGAACTTGCAGTATGAGCTAATGCTGATTTGCACACGGAAGCAAAGTTTATTTTTGAAACAGTTATTACACACTAAAGTAATTTACATACTAAAATAGGAAAGCATCAGACATCCTTATTTTTAAAAAAGCTGACTGTGACTTCATTTGCTTCAGTAAAAGATGTATTACACCTTGACTTTATCCAAAAATTACTTCACAACCTCAATGAAAACCATGGGGTTACTAGCAGGAATGCTGTCAAGGAAATACAGTTACATCCACTGCAATCCCAATGAAAGTTTCCTTCAATACAAACAATACAGACAATGGTCTTAGAGGAAACAGCACCAAAAAAAAAAAGTGTAAGAAAAGGCACAAAGCCAATACAGTGTGTTTCCAGAACAAACTGAAAAGAGGAAAAATGAGATGTCTTAGATCCCTTGGCATCTGTAAACATCAAGAAGACATCACATTTGGGCTAATCTCAAGGAAAACCAGCCATATAAAGTAAATCTACAGGCTTTCAAAGTAAATCTATGGGCTTTCTTGGCCTTCTAAAGGATGGAAGATAATAGAAGAATAAGAAGATAAAAGGAAGTTCTCTTTCTTTTTTTTGTTAAAAAAGTTACTTTAAAGTAGGGTGGATTTTTTTTCCCTCTCACTTTGTAGGATCTATTTTAAATGACCTATTTAAATGTTCTGCAATTATGGTGCTTTTGTATATTTTCCATGCAGAGCGAACAGAAAGGGAATCCCTTGAAGTCATGGTATTTTAACCAACCAAAGAATAATCTTCTTTTTCTTTCTCTCTGAATTCTTCATACAAGGTGCCTTAAAATAGATAAGACAGGTTCATTACCATTGTCATAATTGTCAGCTTCTGTCAGTTCCATTAGTGGATAAAGGTGTCTATGAACATTACTCATGCACTCCTAGCCAGCCTCCCAAACTCCGTACAGGCTTCCTAAAACCATCCCTCTCCTGCTCTTTCCAGGCACTGTTTAGCTGTTTAGCATGATCCCTGCTATGGACCCCTCATTAGGGCATAGCAGGTTTTTCTTCCTAATCCTTCTGCACTTCTTCTTGCTTACTTAATTGATATGTTAATATCTGCATATCTTTACAGATATATTAATCACTTGTTTAATAAAATTTATTTCCCTGTATGTTCAGAGCATGTTGGCTTCAGATCTGCCTGGCACGGTATGACTTCACATCTCGGAGAAGACCTGGAATGTTGTATATCAAAAGAGTGTTCAGGTTGTAGATCCTGAGATTAAGCAGACATTGTTTTTTATTTCTTTTGTTATACTGAATGTGCCTACAAGCATAACCTCCTCTTGGCTTGAGGATTCCAATAATGCTAGAATTTGCCTTAGACTACAATGTTACCATCATTCAGGCATCAGTTTAGACTTTTCACATTAATCTGACTGATTCTTTCACTATTTAGTAAATATGCATAAATGTTTCTTCTGAAAATGAGATGTCATGGACATGTGGGAAGAAAAGATATTTTTCCTTTTTAAATGTTAAAAGGCCCAGGTGTAAGAAAATAGAGACTGTGTTCTGGTGGAATGACAAAACTACAGAATTTTAGGTTTTTTCTTCAGTTTTCTAAATAAACTTTGATTAAAATTAAATTTGCATGACTGTGAAGCTGCAATAGACATTTAAAACCTTTTAATATATGCTGTTGCTCTGTGTTTAGTCCAGCCCATTCTCCTCCCATAACTTGTCCCATCTCTCTCTCACCCCATAAGTATCTGAGTACTCACACCACTAATCACACTCCATACTCCAATGCTGGAGCCTTTTAGAAGCCAATTCACTGTACTAATTTGGCTGAAAATTAACCTAACCCAGAGAAGAAAAAAAATGTTATTTTGAGCCTTGTGAGCTGGTTCAAGGAGGGTCCAATAAATGCCAGAAATGGCACAAGAGTATGGCAAGACCCTTTGGCTTATCCTTTGAAAAATTTCACTATACACACCATAAAATCTAACTTTACATTTCTGAAGGTATTTAAGGGGTTTCTCCATCTTCCTTTTGATGGTTCAGCTCCTGTTCCCTGGTGTGTCCATCCAGTGGAGAATGCAGCAGAGCTGCCTCCACATATTGCTGTGCTTATGTCTTTGCTAAAGTGAGGAAGATTTCATTTTACCTGCTTTTGGAGCAGTCTGGATTGGCTGCTCAGCCCGTGGAGACAATTAGGTGGGGCAGCCAGATAACGGGAGGACATTCCAACCTTCACACAGACCTCACTGAAATTCATAAAGAGGTAAGACACCCATCTCAACGACAATCTTTCCTGAGAAGAGAAGCTGTGTCAGAGAAAATTTAGGCTGGATATTAGGAAAATGTTCTCCACACATCGTGTGGTTAGGCACTGGAAAAGGCTCCCCAGGGAAGTGGTCACAGCACCAAGCCTGGCCGAGTTCAAGAAGCATTTGGGAAATCCTCTCAGGCACATGGTGTGATTCTTGGGGCTGTGCTCTGCAGGGCCAGGAGTTGGACTCAATGATCCTCGTGGGTTCCTTCCAACTCAGGCTATTCTGTGACTATGATCATCTTGATATGGTGTCAAAATGTTTGCTGTTAAAAGCAAACATCTGGTTTTTTTTTTGTTATGGGTTCATCATCCCTTCCCTGGATCGTTTATATCAGATCAGCACAGGTGTTTAATCATTAGGTTAAAAAATATCACAGCTCAGTTCCTGAAGTAGCTGCAATTTCTTTCTTGAAAGACCATGCTTCCACATTCCTTTGCAATAGTCTAGAGGCAATAGGAAAGTTAGTATTGGCCTTCTTTTTTAAAAACAATAATAAAAAAGTCTGATAGCTCATAAGCCTATGGAGGCTTTAATTGAATTTAATAGCAAATGCAAAAGTAGAGGAAATTAGGGCAGCTGCAAAAGAAACCCCAGAAGCAAAAGCAAATTAAAGTAGAGCAATGAGCAAACCCATGCAACAACTTAATTTTGCTTCAGATAGTTCCCCCTTAGTATAACTTTTTCCCTAAAACAAGCAACAAGTCTAAAGCACATGGTTTCTTCTGTAGATGCCTATTAATTCTACCACAGAGGTCTGTCAGCTGATGAGCACAAGAACTGCAGTACTTCGGGAGTGACTTCTTGTGACAAGAGACAAGAGTAGCTGGCAAGTTGCTCTGTGCTTATTCTCTGTTCTACATTGTCACAACTTGAAGCTCTTCGTCCAAGAGACAGCACCAGCTTAAACTTCAGCAAAGCCAGAATTTTTATTTTTCATTTCACAGGCTGAATGACAATTATTCTATTCTCTTTTATCATATTTTATAGCAAGCTTTATTCTTGAACTTTCTAAGAAATAAAGAGACTTTTCTGCTTGTAGGTAGCTTAATGAGGGGGTTAGACTATCACAGCCCTTACACATCTGAGAACCCCACTGAGGTCTGTGGAACTCCAGAAGGTGATAAGAAACAGTCTGATGTGTGAGGAAAACACGGAGGAGTGAGGACTTAAATTAGAATACTCTAAATTCATATTCTGTTAATGTCAAGTGACCTCAACCCATCCAGTCCTGACTGGAAGCCTAACAGATTTGATATTCATAGCAGAAAAGATTTCCCCTGTTCAACTTTGTTGAAGACAAAGTTATTTGAAGCAAACAAAGATACAAGTCTTGTAACACATTTTCTCCCCTTCTTAAAGTACCTCTTCCCTTCCTATCCTCCATCATTTCCAACTACAGTAAAAGTTCTTTAAATTTCCTCTGCAGTACATGGACATAGTTCTTTTATTCAGTTAATAGGCTGTTCGCTCAGGGAGGATGAAGTGTTATTTCATGATTTGGTGTATTCAATAATGTCAGAATTTTCTAGCACAGGATCCTTATTCTAAATATATTTTTCTTCTGGAGAAAGCAGTTAGTGAGCAGTTTCTACAAGAGACCTAGGTAGGACAACAGCAGTTTGCTTCTAGGCTCTGCATTTAATCTTATACCATAAAACTTAGGGAAAAATATTCCAGGTAAGTTTTCACTTGGTTGTCTCAAGGGGCAAGAGGATAGGCCAAATTTGGCTTAGCCTCTGACAGTGAGCTGGAGGGTGAACAACCCCTGGGCAAATGAGCACAGAGAAAGAAAGTAAGTAAAGCACGGGACATTTTGCAATTTAGTGACATTAAATGCCTTCCCACTGTGGTCTGACAGCATAGTATTATGGAAAGCTGGCAAGCATAGTATTATGGAGCTGGACATCCCCACAGGCTGATTAACAAAGAGAATTGGTCAGAAGACCCACTACCAGCAGCTGCCCACTTGATTGAACATTCAAGATGACTCATTGCAAATGAATAGCAAAAGCTGGAATTAGAAATCCCTGGCAATCCCTGTTGAAGGAATGCATGCACTTCAGTGTCTTCTCAGGTTTCCTGGATGCAGGCGATGGGTTACTTGTTGCACATTGAAGAGCGTTCCTGGATAAAATGGAGTAAGTTAGGTGGAAATAATAGAGAGACAGGCAGAGACATATATCTGACAGTTTCTTCCACTTTATTTAGCACAGTGCTCTTTTCACAGTGGGTCTGTCTTCAGTCTATTGCAGACTTGCACTGTTTCCTATCACACTGTATCTTTAAAAGGATGTACATGCTGGGACTCACTCAAGTACATACAGAGTTTTCAAGGATGTTCTTCCCCTCTTCTGACTGGCAGTCGCAAAATACACAGAAGACGGGGCCAATGGATGGAGTTATTGGTTGGGGTTTTTTGGTGGGATTTTTTTTTGTCCTCCTCAAAAGGCTATGTCCTATTAGTTGAAGCCCTATTGTAAGAAAGAGCTGCACTGTCGTTGTATTCTGCTGTGTTGGATGTTGTTTGCTGAGTATGGCAGTTGTTACTGATCTGTCTGGGAGCAGAAACATGTTGTAGATCTATTCAAGGGAAATTGTTTAACCACAGAAACCTCAGAAACAGACAGAGCCCATAAAAACCTTTACTTTCCTATTCAAAGAATTGTTAACCAGCTTTCCACATGTTAAAATAAAACAGCTTATTCTTTACCTGGACCCTGAGCAAAGGGCCAAAACAATGACTTTTGGGCTATTTTTACCATTCTGAGGGGAAAATAAGGAGTAACATGTAGTGCTTATGTAACAGTTATAAAATAGAGTCTGATCCAAAGGGATTCCCACTGCTTCTCTCCCAGATGTGTTTTTGGCAGCTAGATACACAAGACTTGCTCACTGCTGACCAGCACAGATGTTGGCACAGAAACAAGGAAAGTGTGTTCTCAGGCTGCTCATGGCAATTGCAATTTCTTGTCTTGGTCTTCTGATTTGAAGAGCCAAGGGTGTGCAGGTCATAGGTATCTTTGGTTAGTTCTAACTAATGGGAACTAACCCTTACTTAATTTTCAGGATGACAACAGACAAACTGGAGGAAGAGCAGAAAAATGCAAGTCAGTGCCTGTGGAAAAAGCATTTAGGATGTGCACACATCCATCGGCAACATGAAGGTAGGTGGCTGGGAATTGTATGAAAGACACCTCCTGTCTGCCACTTCTGTGTACACATACAGTCTGATTTCAGGTACTGCATCTTACACTGTACTTGTAAATGCCCAGGAACGAGTAGGATGTTTAGCTCCTGTTTCCTGACAATTCATTTCTCAGTCAGAAAATTACTGTGGATGGAAAAACAAAGCCACTTATTGCAGAGAACTCCCCTTGCTTTCAGCTGAAGTCCTATTTGCATGTGTGTCGAATGGTGTGAGGAAAACGCTCTCCAAGGTTTCCTGCTGTGAGCAGTAGACTCAGCATCTCAACTGGCCTCTGCATTTTGATGACTCTGTTACAGGAAGCTTTTTCTCCTGACAGACTTTGAACACACATAAAGCTCAGTTTCAGTCTCAAGCTCCTGCATCAGCCCAGAATTAAATTGGGAGAGGTAGGTGACCAAGCACGTCTGTGTGTTTAAACTATTATTTAGAAGCTCTCACAAAAACGTGAAAGGAAAGAGAATATAAATAGGCTTCTGTAATTTCTGAGCAGATTGAATGATGAGTTTCTGTAGCCAGGAGTAAAAAGTACCTTTCTCTCCCAAGAAATACTACTTAGATATGGTAATGGCATTATCAACAAGCTAATTGTACAATTACTGAATGCCACCCAGAGTGTGTCTGCTTGGGTGGGAAGTACAATATCTCATATTCCTACTCTTTCTTTAGATACTTCTCTCTGTGGAAAATCCTATTATGAATCTGTCTGCCTGTTAGCTTTTGCTCTCCTTTAGCTAAACTGAAGAAGGAAAAATACATGTTGCTGTGGCAAACAACAGACAGGAGAAAAAATCAAAGGAGATGAATGAGGTTCCATCACAGAAGGAAATTTAAGAAAAGGTTAGAGAGGACAATAATGGGCATGGTGTGTAGCCTGAAGTAATCTTGTAAACTTAAGGGAACCAGATCAGCTACTCCAACTTGCCCTGCCTGGCCCTGCTGTCTTCCAGTTACTATCTACCACCAGGCTATACAGGAAATATCTGCTGATAGTGGTAAAACCTTCAGCTGGATCTCAAAAAAGGGGTACAACCAACTGATTCTAGGATGCAACCCCTTAAAGTGTTTTATTCCTTAAGCACATCATGATCTTGGATCTCAGTCTTGACCTTAAGCTTGTGCTTATGTTATACTTTAAAATTACTCTCCGTCTGTTTTGAATTGTTGTCCTGACATATAAGCCTAAATCTTAGTGAGTTTGACATGATGTAATGCTAGGGCAAGTAGCTTAGAAATCACTTTAAAAAGATTTGGAGGAGTAGTTATTTTTTGTGACTGTAAATTAGAAATAAAAAACAACCTCATGACATCCTAAAATCCTAATAATGAAATTGTGTTGCACAACTAAGTTTCCTTCTGAGATAAGTTCTGCACCACCATAAACATATGCCATTGGCAATAGCCACTTATAACAGAAACAACAGGAATTATAGAGCAATTTCAGTTCTTAAATACTTACTCATTTCATGGTTTACTTGGTTAAAATATGATATTTTATTATGCTCCCTGTTTGATGTTTCATTCAGTCTCTTAAGTAGTTGTTTGAATGGCAGTCAGAGTAGTGACCTCTTTGAAACTGTCAATATGCTCTTTCACCTACTAAATAAGCAAGGAATTAGTTTAATATCCAGCTTAAGGTAGCTAGTTAAACAAAATAGGCATCTTGATCTTTACACTAGAGCTATAAACCAGGTATCCTTCTAAATGAATTTTATTCTAGACCTTTGCTCTCTAATTAATTGGTTTCTTTAAATAGAGTTTGAAAAATTCAGCTTAAACTACATGCAAATCCTTCTAAACCGGACCCTTTATATACACACGTTCCCTTTTATGAGAACAGTACTTTGTTAATGGCTCAATAATTAAGAGTTTACATTTTAAAAACTTCAGTTTTTAATTGGCTGAATATTAATCACAGATCATTTTGAGTTCTGTTGTGATATGCAAATTATTGATGTCTCAGCTGCATTTGTTTTCAGGTATCAATCTAACCGCATAATGCAAAATAACATTCTGCAATTATTTCAATTAGATGCAGTCAGCCTTTGGAGCAAGCTATTTATTTCATTTCAGTAAATGAAGAAAGCTGTTGCTGTTTTCCATTCCCTCGTGTTTACTGCCCAGAACTAGGACTCACAACTGGATGTGTATAGCACATAAACAGTTTTCGAACTGGATCATGTTAGAATTCATGGTAAAGGGCAAGCAGTTGAACTCCCCTTGCAAGATTTCATTTGGTTAACTGACTCTTCTGCTTTGGAATAAGATGTCACCTTGTTTGGGGGTATTCATTACCATTTTAAAGTGCATTATGAAAAGTAGAGTCAATAGGAGTTCTTAATTAGCAGACTCTGTTTAGCACAAGTGCATAACATTTGAGGATTTTTTCCATCAGACTGCAGCTGTTACCTACGCAGAGAGGAGGAATGCCACCTAACCACAAAGAATGAGATAGACAAATAGCTGCGTTGTCTTAAGAACGGGTCGGGCATGTCTCCTCGCAGCGATTCCGCTCCATAATTGCAATTCACATTAAATGCAGCAAATGTTACCATCCTGCCCACTCAGTTTCCACCTCTACTTTTGTTTCCAGCGGGGAGGGAGATCGTAAGAAAAGAGGGGGGGTGGGGGGGGAGGGGGGCCTCCTTTCTTTCTGTCTTTTCTGTCTTTTCTTTCTTTTCTTTCTTTTCTTTCTTTTCTTTCTTTTCTTTCTTTCTTTCCCTCGCTTTCCTTCCCCCTTTCCGCTCTCCCGGCGGCTACAGGCGCTGGCGGGCGAGGCACCCGCAATGGCCCCGTCCCGGCCAAACCACGGGCTGCACTTGTAGCTGCGGCGGCCGCCCATGGCAGCCCCGCGGCCCCGCTGCCCTGGGGGGGGCCTCCCGCCCCGCCAACCCCGCCTGAGCCCCGCGGGGGCGCAGCCCGGCGCCTCCCCGGGAGCGGCACCCGCGGCGCGGCGCCTCCGGGCGTGCGGGAGAGGCTCTGGCGGCGGGGATGCGCCGGGATTGCTCCGCCGGAGCGGCGTCTCCCTGGCAGCCGAAGCAGCGCCCGGGCACTCGGTGCGTTGCGTGTGTGTGTGCATTTGTGTGTGTGTGCGTGTGCATTTGTGTGTGTGTGTGCGGGTGTGCGTGTGGCGAAGGGGAGGGGGCTCTCTGCGTGCAGGGGGTGGGCGAGAGCAGTGCGATGGGAGCGGGCGCCCGTGTGCAGAGGGAGCCTCTCCCCGCATGTGTGCGGGGGACCGCGGTGCCGGGGCAGGGCTCAGCCAGGCGGCTGCTGCTGCATGCGGCGGAGCCCGCGGGGTACCGCAGCGCCGGGCTCCCCCTCGCCCCGGGGTGCTCGCCCCGGCGGCCGCCCGGCTGCCCCCGCCGCCCGGTGCGGGCGCGGACCCGCCGGAGGCTGGACCGAGCAGGGAGGGCGGCGGAGCGCAGCCGAGCGGGGCCGCGGCGACCCCGGGCGCCGAGGTAGGGACGGTGCCGGGCTGTCCGCGGAGCCGCCGGGAGCATCGCCGGGGGCGGCGGGCGCCCCGCCGGGCGTGTGAGTGCGGGCGGGGGCGGGGGCACGGCGGGGCCGCGTGTACGTTGGCGTTTTAATTTCTTCTAATTATTACGAAGGCTTTGTTTTCATTGCTATAATAATTACTGATGCTGTTTTAAGGGGGGAGCGCGGGGTGGTGGGGGAGGCACACGAGGAGGCGACAGTGGCTTCCTGCCCGAGCATCTCTGCCATCGCGCTCGTCGCTCCCCGCAGCCGCCCGCCTCCCGGAGCCCCGGCCAGCGGCACCAGGCGCAGCGCTGCCCTCTCCCATCCTTCCCGGGAGAGCGGGAGAGCGGTGGGACCGGGGTCGGGGCGACCCGGAGAAGCCGGTGGAAGTGCGGGAGGGACGGGGGAAGCAGGATCTGCGCAGTGGGGCTGGAGAAGGGGGTGTGTGGATATGCTGCGGGCTGGACTTTGCAAAGGTATCGGGGCGGGGGTGGGAGAGGGGGAGCGGTCGGAGCGTTTGGTCGCGCCGTGTAACGAAGAGGGAGGCTGGAAGGGATGCGGGGCTGCACCGCCGCGCTCTGCCCGCTCCCGGCTGGCATGTGCGCACCCGTGTCCCTCCTGCCCTCCCCCGCCGGGAGGCAGAGGGCGGCGGGGCGCACACGGCTGAGGGGAGCCGGCACCAGCCGAGCCGGTTGCGGCAAAAAATTGCGGTAGTGCCGGCACTACTGGCCGGGCTCGCCGCCCCGCCGCCAGCCCCGCGCAGCGCCCGCAGTGTGCCCGCTCGGCACCGGCCGGGGCCCCGGGGCTGAGGAAGAAGAGGGGACTCGAGCGTGGGCGAGGCAGGGATATGGGAGCACGGCGCCTGGCAGTGGGAGGGAGATAGAGCGGTGGGGGCGCGGGGGCATCGGGCTGCCCCTGGGGGCGCGCTCCCCGCGGCCAGGGTCGGGAGTGTGCGGGCATCAGCAGCGACTGCTCCGCTCCCCCTTCTCCCTGTGCTCCCGCTCCGCGGCCTCCTTGACTCCTTAGCCACCGTTTCCTCTCATCCTTCCTTGCCTTCTCGCAGTTTTCCTTCTGCTTTTTGTCCTTCTGTCCAGCGTTCTTTCTTCTTCCTTCCTCTGACCTCCCTTCCAGGTCCCCCGGCACATCCTCCCCTTGTGTTTCCCTCCAGTCCAGTTCTCCTCCCTCCAGCTGGCTCCTGCTTTCTTCACTTTCATCCTGGCTCCCTCCTGCCAACTCTGTGGCTTCCCACAGCAGGAAATGCAAGGGACAAGTTGGGAAATGGGGGTAATGGGAAAATGGGGGGGAGTGCAGTGTATTGATTATTGACTGATACGTTAAAAAAAAAAAAAAAACAAAAAGGCTACCTTCTAACTCAGAGGAAATGCTGTGGCTTCAATTGTTCTGCATAAAAAATGGCAGCTTAGCTGACCTGACTATATGCAAAGGGTCCTTATAAATGCAGGAACACGAGAAAATTGCATAATGTTTTAGGAAAAAAAAATAGTTCTCAGGTTTCAGTAGTGTCAGGCTGTTGAATTGTGACTTTATTTTGCCCTGCAAGTCAGCGTATTCCTGGGGATGGGGCTGTATGCTTGTGCATGCTGCTTCGTGTCTGTGTGCTTCCATTGGTCACCCAGAGCTAATGTTCTTGTTTTGTGGATAGCTGTATTACTGCAATCAGTTTACCACCTATTTATTTAAACTAGGTATAAGAAGTGACAGAAACAATGTGTGTGCATGCCTATGTATCACTTGAATGAATATCTTTATTATCATAGTGATAAATCTGTATGTGTTGATGCTATAGATACATGCATTGAGTACTGACATTGCTTTTTGTGTCTGCAGCTTTATCCTTTCTGTATTGTGCTGTCCCAGCCCAGATGTTTGGGCATGCATAACATCAGCATTTGTGTTTAATATCCCTGAAATGCACAGCAACATGTGAGCAGTGCAGGACTGAGGAGAGTAAATATGCATAAAATTGGAATCTCCTTTGGTTATTTTACTTTGTTAGTTATGCATGCTTGGCGTGTACAAGAGAGAGAAATATATTTGACAGACCTGAGAGTTATTTGTGTTTGTTTACAGAAATGTACATTCTGCATTTGAAATCATCCTAGCTCCCATGTATTTGTTTGGTTGTTAAAATTTTTGATGTTATTTTAAATTCAGTGCTTGTAGTTTATCTATAATCCTTGACAGGTACAGTAGCTCAGTGGTATACAATTTTTAACCCAAATGACATTTTGGAACAATGTCAACTGAAAAATATTTTCTTTTTTCTTTCCTTCTTTCTTCTTTAGATTCTTTATCTTTGTTCGGGAGCCTAAGGTTGCTTGCTGATCACAAGAAGATGTTTCTGTGGCTCTTTCTGGTTCTGTCATCTCCAGTTTCTTCTACAACTGCAGAGGCTGATATATCTGTGGAAATTTGCAATGTTTGCTCCTGTGTGTCAGTTGAGAATGTACTCTATGTCAACTGTGAGAAGGTTGCAGTCTACAGACCAAATCAGCTTAAACCACCCTGGTCTAATTTTTACCACCTCAACTTTCAAAACAACCTGCTAATTGTTCTATATCCAAATTCCTTTCTTAATTTTACACATGCAGTGTCCTTGCAACTGGGTAATAATAAGTTGCAGAACATTGAGGGAGGGGCCTTTATGGGTCTTAGTTCATTAAAACAGTTGCACTTAAACAACAATGAATTAAAGATTCTCCGGGCTGACACTTTCCTTGGCATAGAGAACTTGGAGTATCTCCAAGCTGACTACAATTTAATCAAGTTTATTGAACGGGGAGCCTTCAATAAGCTTCACAAGCTGAAAGTCCTGATACTTAATGACAATCTGATTTCATTCCTTCCTGATAATATTTTTCGATTTGCTTCTCTAACCCATCTGGATATACGGGGGAACCGAATACAGAAACTTCCATACATTGGAGTTCTGGAACACATCGGGCGAATTGTTGAATTGCAGTTGGAAGACAACCCCTGGAATTGTACTTGTGATTTGTTGCCTTTGAAAGCGTGGCTGGAGAACATGCCCTATAACATCTACATTGGAGAAGCCATCTGTGAGACACCCAGTGACTTGTACGGAAGGCTGCTGAAAGAAACCAATAAGCAAGAGCTGTGCTCCATGGGGACAGGGAGTGATTTTGACGTGCGCATCCTGCCTCCCTCCCAGCTGGAGCCCGGTTACAGCACACCAAACGGCCACACCACTCAAACATCAGTGCACAGATTAGTCACAAAGCCACCAAAGACTACAAATCCTTCGAAGATCTCGGGGATAGTAGCAGGCAAAGCCTTCTCTAATCGCAATCTCAGTCAAATCGTATCTTACCAGACCAGGGTGCCTCCTTTAACTCCATGTCCGGTTCCTTGTGTTTGCAAAACGCATCCTTCAGACTTGGGATTAAGTGTAAATTGCCAAGAAAGAAATATAGAATCGATGGCTGAACTCGTACCAAAACCTTTAAATGCCAAGAAGCTGCATGTAAATGGCAATTACATTAAGGATGTGGATACTACAGATTTCACTGAGTTTGAGGGGCTGGATTTGCTACATTTAGGCAGCAATCGGATTTCAGTGATCAAAGGAGATGTGTTCCGCAACCTTACAAATTTACGGAGATTGTATCTCAATGGCAATCAGATAGAGCGTCTGAGCCCAGAAATGTTTGCTGGCCTCCACAACTTGCAATATCTTTATTTGGAATACAATGTTATCAAAGAAATCCTAGCAGGCACCTTTGACTTAATGCCCAATTTGCAGTTGCTCTACCTGAACAACAACCTTCTACGAAGCTTGCCAGCGTACATTTTTGCTGGTGCACCACTTGCTAGACTGAATCTGAGGAACAATCACTTCATGTATTTACCTGTAAGTGGTGTTCTTGATCAGCTAAAATCTCTTACACAAATAGATTTGGAAGGTAATCCATGGGACTGCACTTGTGATTTAGTTGCTTTAAAACTGTGGCTTGAAAAGCTAAATGAAGGTATTGTGGTGAAGGAGTTGAAATGTGAAACACCTGTACAGTTTGCTAACATAGAACTTAAATCTCTGAAAAATGAGATCCTCTGTCCTAAACTTTTAAACAAGCCATCTGCTCTATTCACTAGCACTATGCCTGCTGTTACTTTTACAACACCACCGGGACCAGTTCGGAGTCCTCCTGGTGGCCCAGTTCCGTTATCCATCCTAATCTTAAGCATATTAGTTGTGCTGATTTTAACAGTGTTTGTTGCTTTTTGTCTTCTCGTTTTTGTGCTTCGGCGCAACAAAAAACCAACTGTAAAGCATGAAGGGATTGGAAATCAAGAATGCAGTTCTATGCAACTGCAGCTGAGAAAGCACGACCACAAGTCAAACAAAAAAGATGGACTAGGTGCAGAGGCCTTCATTCCTCAAACCATTGAGCAGATGAGCAAAAGTCATACCTGTGGCTTAAAAGAGTCTGAAACAGGCTTCACGTTTGCTGACCCACCAGGGCAGAAAGTCATTCTGAGAAATATTAATGACAAGGAGAAAGATTTATTGCATGTGGATACCAGAAAAAGACTTAGCACAATTGATGAACTGGATGAGTTATTCCCCGGGAGGGATTCCAATGTATTTATTCAAAATTTTCTTGAAAGTAAAAAAGAATACAACAGCATAGGGGTGAGTGGCTTTGAAATACGTTACCCAGAGAAATTACAAGACAAAAAAAACAAGAAATCACTAATAGGTGGTAATCATAGTAAAATTGTAGTAGAACAAAGAAAAAGTGAATATTTTGAACTAAAAGCTAAACTTCAAGGCTCACCTGACTACCTACAAGTCCTTGAAGAACAAACAGCTTTGAATAAAATATAGGTCATACAATCTTATTGCCTACAGAGGACATTTATTTAATGATGAAAGTGCCTTTTGTTGACTTTTAACTTCCAAATACTATATTATATTGGTAGGCATAGAGGCAGGTGCATCCAAGGGTGTCTGATTAACTGTAGCTGCGTACAATTTGTCAAGGAGAGGAGAATTTCCGCAATAGATTTTACTACATAAAGCTCATGCCCTGTGGAATCCTGTAGGGATACTGCAAACTCTATTGCCAAAGGGATGCTTTATACACGTTACACTGAATTTAACCTCAAGAGGCATATATGTTTTCTATCTTAAATGCAAACCATCGTCTCCTTGTGATTTGTTAGAACAAACACAAGAAACCTGGTACTGATATTTGTACCTCAGCTGAGTCCTTCATCCTGCACGTGGATTTAAGTTGGTGGAACTGGAGTAATCCTTTGATTTGTGGTGTTGTAATGGCACTGTTTAAAGCTTATCTGGAAAGTAACAAGCATGCAAAGAGAGAACATTCAATAGTATGTGTAAATTGGTTACATTTATGGGCTGCATCTTGAAACCACTGGAATTATAATGTTAAATTGTGCAAATATTTGTTTAAAATATACCATGCATTACATACCTATGGAATAAATTTGACCACTTGAAGCATACATGTCTATAAAGAAAAATTAAAAAAAAAAAAAAAAAAAGGAAAGAAATAGTTCAACCTGACTTCTGCAGTATTTGTGACATCTGAAGAAAATATTTGATGTTTATGCATAATCTGTTCTAAAACTCATCTCCAATTAAAACTAGAGTTCCTTCTCAGTTATGTGAAACTCTTGCAACCCAACAGGTTGTCCAAAATTGTCAAAGTGCTTACTGTGTGAGCGTAGCAGAAATTATTTTTGTAATATAATTCATATTTATGAAATACTTTGTATACTAAATAGGAAAAAAATATGTACTCCTTAATATGTATTTAATATGCCTGACTTGTTTTCCTGATCACAATGCATTAATCATTCAGTATAAATAAAACCAGAACAATATACCAAACAGCAACCAGGGGTGTAATGTATAGCATTATCAAGAATTAAGTGATCAGATATAATAATAAAAAAATGTTCTGTACTATTCTTGTGAGTTTAGCATATTATCTTATTTCAGATTTGTTACCAATGGTGCATTTTAAAATAGCTTCATTAGTTTTTTAGTGTTGTGTCTCAGGCAACTATTTGCCATCAGTTTTCTTGCTTTTCAGGTCTCTACCTTAATCTAAGTAGTTTTCACTACAAGTATTTACAGGAATTCATGATAGGGGTAATATTTTAATTGTATATCCAGAAGTTTCTGTTCTTATTATCTCTCTGGCTGCTGTTAGTCAGCAAAGCCTGATCGGAAGAGTGAACAATATGGCAAATCATGTCTATTTAAAACCGCAGTGTAAAATTAATATCATGGTCTCAGTTCAGAATATTGTGTAGCTCATACCTCGAGAGTAAAAACTTGCCATTGTGAAAGCTGAATCTGAATATCTAAGAAAAAAAAGTAGGAGAATGGAAAATCCCCACTAACTCACTGATAGATGGTACCTTGACATGAGAATGGAGATATATTGATAAAGCATCCCCCCCAAAAAAATCTGTGTGATGAGACCAACAAAAGTGGTGAGCTTTGGATAAGACCCTCTTACCTCCTTTGCTTCCAGTACCTTTAGCCCTTCCTACCTTTTATAATCAATACATAAGTCAATTAAGACAGTAGGATATGAACATAAATGTTTCTCATGAATTTGAAACTAGTAGAAATTAGAGCAAGACCCAATAATAATACTGTGGAGAAGGCTGTGTCAACTTTTTCCAATATAAACCTCTAATTTCAGGGCTTTATTACACTGATTTGAAATTTTTATTCTGGAATGATACTTGGCAAACAGCCTGCAGTATATTTTTAACAAAATACACCAAAAAAAAAAAAAAAAAGAGAAAGCAATGCATCTTTATTTAAGAGAACACAAACAAAACATTTCTCTACTTTCAGGCATTTCTTTATGCTCTTGTGGCTTAGAAAGAGGGTTGTTTGATTATTTTTATCCATACTTCAAAGTATATACATTACTTCAGATAATAAAATTATTACAGATAAATTAATGGCTGAGCTTCTTTCAAAAAGCTGTGGCTCTCTGTGCACAATAATTAATGTAATTCAGAATGCCATAGGGATTTTCAGGACATGGATACTCTGTACATATGCATTTCTAGATTGAAAAGTTTTGGGTAACAAATGATGCAATACATGGTCAAAGTTTGAATAAGAACATGTGAGTTTATTGGGCGTGGATTAAGGAGTGGTACTGATGCACTGCCATGGTGGATTCTGGTGGCTCCATCAGCAGGCTAAGGATAACAGGTCACTGTGCCTGCTCCACTCAGAGCTGTGTGGTTTTGAGGATGTTTCCAAGTTCACCGGGATCTGCCAAAGCAGAAGGCTTGTGACACACTCAGTGCACTGTCAGACATGTCCCTTACCCTTCCTCAAGAGACATGCATTAAAAATATTAAAAGTCGCAAATAAACTAATACTTTTAAGTGATGATAGAAATTATGTGCTTATGACTTGTGGCTTATTGCCCTGAGTTAAAAGAACAATGCCGAATTATCATACCTTCCTTGGCTAAAAAATTGAGGGGGTTTGTTCGGGTTTTTTCATGGTTTTGTTTTCTTGTTTTGGTCTTTTTTTTTGTGGTATCTTCTATTTGCTGATCAAAAGAAGAAGAACTGAACCGTTATGCTATACCGTTACAATGGGTCAGAGTTTCCTGATCACTGCGTTTAAGCTCAACCTAAATCCTGTGCAGAGGTACTGTCAATGAGCTGATAATTAAACACCTGCCCAAGGCTGGGGCTTAGATAGAGTTTTGTCATTGACTTCAAAACAAGCCAGCTCGGAAACATTGTATATAATACATAGAGCCCAGTGACTCTTTTGGGGTTATGCAGTTGAGTGTAGGTTCACCAGCATCAGTAAAGGTTGCACAATCTGGACCTTCCTGTAGAAATTGTCCCTAAGTGTTTTACAATATATGGTGCAATATGTAGGCATAATAGTGTGAGTGAAGAATGCAGAAGCTGGCAACACACTGTATTTCTGTGAAATTATTACTTTGAATGACAACCTTAGTGTCAATTTATTTTCTCCATGTTCTGAAAGAGCGTATGTGTCTGCACAGCAGTTTTAGTGTAATGTCCATTCAAATCTCTAGTCAGTCTTTCTGAGATGACTCTCCGGGTGTTGCTTTACAGGTCTGTCTGTTCATTATATTGGTTTGAGTGGCCATGCTTGTAAAATGGCTGTTAAGACCCATAGACATAAACTAGATCAGTGAAGGTGTTAACATCATCTGTCATCTCCATTGTATTATAAAGAAGTTTACATTTTTAAATAAAATCAATAAAGTGTAATTGTTTCCTTGAAAAAGAAAAAAATTGTGCAATTCTATCAAAAAGCAAATACCACGGTGCAAGAACACAAAACCAGGTGACTTATGTTTTGCATTTAGTGTTTAAGATTGACAATAATGCAACAATCTAATATGAAAATATTTTTAAATGCTTTTTTTTTTTTAAAGCCATAATGATGATATCAATTATAAAGGCATGGCCTTGTGAATAATGTTAGCAAATGTTTCAGAATCAAGAAAAAACATCCAGAACTTCATGGTGGTATAATATCTATAATATCTTTTGCATGATTTGTATGTTGATATTGTATGAAATGAGCACAGTGAGACCTTTTTTTTTTTTTTTTTGGTTGCATCCAAAGAGTTAGGAAGGAAATATAATAAGAATGTATTTATAATCACTCTATTTTGAAATAAAGTAAAGAAAACAAAATGTATTGGCTTTACCCTGTTTTGATCATTACTATTATAGTTTAGTTTATAATGAAGATGACTTATGACATCCATCCCAATGTAAAACGCAGAAGTTGTTGTTTATTAATTTTGTTTGCCTTCATCAACATCAAAGTACTAGCCAGTGTTGACTTCAAAATTTGTATGAAATATTAATAAAATTGTTTGGTACTATTGTATTTCTGAAACTAGACTTTGTTAAGTGCCTGTAATATTCTCTTTTGGATCAGTAATGTTTTCTAATCACTTCAACAATTTGTTATATACTTTATGAAAGTTTTTCCCGTCTTCTGTTGTCCAACAAAATCTTCCTTTCCCCTCTTATACAAATATTCCCTCCAAAGTCAATGAACTTTTTGCATTGGTTACACAATCAGAATTTAGTTTTTACTTGGATTCTGAGTTCCTCCACAGAGAAGTGCTTAAAGGAACAATTACATAATGCTGGGGGCATTGGTTTTGATTCTGCTCCCTTATTAATTATCTTCAATAACAATTTTTCAGAGGAAAGAAAAGTTAGTCTGTCCTTAGCAAAAACAAAAACAGCAATCTGTCTACTATTTCATTTGATTAGGTTAGTTTTATATCTGAAAATTGAAAAGATGTCTTTAAGTAGTTTAACTTCCAAATTTGTATTTTGTACTAAAAATTGTTTACAAAGCCTCATAAAAATCTTCATGGCCAGGGAGACAGGAACAGTACTATATTATATCTAGATCTAACATTCCCTGTTTTGTAGGATTTAACATGCATTATAATAGCAGTGAATGAAAATCAGAATGTGATATGGACTAGAAAATCAGGACTTGATACGGATTTTTTTCACTTTCAGTTGAAGTGTAACATTAGGAGCAAACCCACAGTATTAGCTGAAAAAGGCTTGCATGTGTATTCTATAAAATTTCTTTCTAAAGAAAAAAAACCTGAGAATTGAGTATTCATGTTTTGATAATGTGTGCGCGGCTTTCCTGAATGTAGAGGATTTTGACAGTTTTCTCATAACATGTTTTGTCATTATTTAGTCTTTATTTCCAATTTCAGTTTACTCACCCTTATGCATTCTGATTGATGCTCTGTTGGAAAATAAAAATAGGAATGTTAGTGCTCAGGGACAAACTCTGCTCAGCAATTTACCAATGTAAATCCAGACTGACTGAGCAGCCTTTGGAATCAAATCAAAGCAGAAAATATTAGATAAGGAGCTACCTATCCACCATTGAACTAAAAATAAATAAACTTTTACTTGAAATGTAATATAATCTTGTTTTATGCTCTGTTGATTTGTGTTGTAAAGCTATTACTATTTTCAAATGACTATAGGGAGATACAGACTTAAGAGCAGCCCTGAGTCAGTTTGATGTGAATGGAACTCCACCATGAGCTGTGGACATCCTGGAGAAGTACTATGGATACAAAATTATTTGAATTTACTGGTTCAATACATAGACTTGGGATAGATCTCACATAAAATAAAAATGCTTTCTTAACAATACAATTTATTTTCTTTTTATAATGGAACAAAGTTACTCTGCTCTTCTTTCTCATTCAGTAGGGAGTTTATTGCAAATATGTTTGGTTTACTGTTAATTTTATTTGTGTTCACTAGTAATACTTGAAACAATTCATTTGCTGTCTGAAAACAGTACACTTTGTGCAGTCTGTTATCTTTAAAATACCAGTCATTGGTAACAGACTGATACTGAATTATATTGACTTTTCATTCCCTTGTTGGGAATTTTTGTAGCCATTTAACACTAAATAATTCCTTAAAGGCACAAATAAAGATTAGATAAGAAAAAAATACCTAGTTGCTTCTAAATATGAATTTCTTTTATATGTATGTATGTGAAGGCTTAACATTCTGTAAAACAACTCTGGTGGGTAAACTGTTACATCATTGTTTCTTTGGTCTTTGTTTAACCAGAAAACAGAAGGTGATCTCTATATGGCTTAGTAGTCATTTTGTAACCATACAGCAGCAAAGAATATTCCTCAGTTTCCCCTATCCACCATCCACCAGCATTTCATTTCTTGTTTTAATTCAATGTAATTTCCTGGAAGTGTGTGCACTATGACCTTCCAGGGCATCTTTCCACTTCATGCTCTCACATCACCTTCAGTGAGCCAGTCTCTTTAGAGATGAATGTTTGTCTAGACTGCAGTTAGTAGCAGTTTCCAAAGAGCCAAAGGAACAGGATTTGTCAAATTCTAAAAAACAACTAAAAAGGCAAACTGTAAGAGTCTATCCTGGGTGGTTTCTGAGTTATGTCAGATGGTGTACGATCCGAAACAGACAAGTGTCGGAATGGTTTAAGGTTCTGTTGTGAAGATTCATGCTGGGCTTTTGAAGCAGGACAGTCATGGCTTTTCAGAACTGTAAGTTGTGTAACATAAATGGGATTCAGTCAATTGAATCCTGACAGACTGGGGGCTAAATCCTGCAGACACCTGCACCCACTGCACCCAAGCTAGGTTTTGGTGCCACTACTCACTGAAAAGTCTTGGACAAATTATTTAGCATAAACCAGACGTGATACGTAATAAGGCTTTTAACTGAGATGTGGATACACTTGGGTGCACATTGGGTGCTGTTTGGGTGTGGAGATCAGTTTGTACCCAATGTTTGTTGAGCAGTTGCTTTGGTAGAGACTCTATTCACGCGGCACGTTAGCGATCACATCTGAATATGAGACACTGTACAGTAAGTACATCTCAATGAGCAGAGTCACAAAGGGCAGCATGTTTTGACAGATTTTGAGCTCTTGACTGCAAGAAACTGCAGGAAATGATGTACCATACAGCAGATTTTCTTGCTCCCTGGCAGGACTCTGAGTCCTTCTCAGCAGGGTATTCTTCTTGTCTGTACACTGCAAATAAGACTCCAGGTCGCCCGTCTCATGTATAAGCGGTCTGTTTGCTGATACCCAAAAATAGTTTTGTGGAGAAGGACAGAAAAAAGGTAGGAGAATAACTTTTTTTAAAAGCAAAATGGGCTGATTTTTAATTTTTCGAGATTGCAAAAGAAAAATACAGATATTTTAAGCAATGGTCACATTATTAGTTAATATCTGTATTTAGAAAGTATTTTACTAAGAGAGAGAGAAAGAAAACAGTTTTATATTTTTAGCGTGCAGCTTTTCAACTTCTTCTGTTCTTGGGTTAGGATATGCCCCTGGGTGCCAAGGGACTTGCATGTGCAGGTCAGGGCACAATTTAGTTGCAAAGATTCATTTTAAATATCTTGCTGCCTTTTTGTGTGGTAGAAATTAAATGCCATTTTGAATGTTCCCTCTCTGCTTCCATGGAAGTTAGATCAGTAGGCATTCATCAGGACCAGTCTTCAAGCTCCTGCTGAGTTGTGGCTGCAGTCTGCTGAAGTTAGCAACAAGAGTACAAATGTTGTACAAGGGGTGATTTCTTTGGATGGGATTAACATTTTGAAATAATTGGGGTTCATATAGCTTCCTTCTTACATACCAGTGGTTGCACTGTTTTATACTTAAAATGGTCTTTATTTCTGGGATCAATTCTACAGATCAGTGGTTTTACAAATGTTATCAGGAGATTGGGTCCAAAAACTTTGCTTTTAATTCTCATGGTTTTCTAAGAAGTAAATAAAGAACAACAACATCATGAATAACCTAGATTTAATATTTCTTTTTATTCACTGAAAGTGACTTTTGCCTTAAGCAAGCAAAATATTCAGGAAGTACTTTGGGACAATTGGGTTTCTGCCAACAAACAAGGACCCTATTTTGTAATCTTTTCTCGAGAATATAAGCTATGGAAGCTATAATAAGTTTTATCTTTTAAGTAGCTTCCACTAGAATTTGGAGGTTCAATTCAGTTGTTGGAGCTATGCCATGAGCAAGATTTTATGATTTTGCTGCAACAGTCACATGGACAGTAACTAGCAGAAGTAATGGTCAACAAAACAAGTGTGACACATTCTGTGTAGCTTTGTCAAGTAATTTATACCACTTCAGCATAAGACAGCAAAGATAGTAAGGATTATAAATTGTAAAGTGTGTTGGTAAGGATTCCTTTATGTGCTTTCAAAATGAAAGCAGTATGCAAATGATGAGTGTTATCAGCATGCAATCCATTTCAAAAAAGGAATACCATTGTACTGTACATAGTGCTCTATTGTTCAGATTGAGGAATATCACTGAAAGTGGATAAGCTGTGTTTTCCTTTCTATAGACTTTTCTCCTTCAACTATTAAATAGACTTGTTTACTCTATACAGAGCAATACAGCTCTGAGCCATATGCAAGAAAATATGTAAGCCTAAAAATGACAAGTGAATACATTCACTCCTAAAAGTACATCTGCATTATAATAATAAATCACTCATATTTTCTGGTAATGTTGGCACCTCTGACTGTTTTCACTGTGCTGACAAGTTATGGGACTGAGGTGTAGAGTTGGAGTGAATTCCTGTTTCCTTTCTGCACACAAGTATTTCCTTTGACATCATACATGCATGAGGTCAGTTTGTCTAGTGTCTCTCAGTGCCATATGGGGTTGAAGCAACAACATGTATTCATACCTGCTATGCAGTCACTTGCCACGGGCCTCATGAAAAAGATGTCCCCAGAGACAAAAGAAGCATGACAGTGACCTTTGCTAAAGTATCTTCTCCTGTACCCTCTGGAGCACACCTCCATGGCATGGCCCAGAACATCCATGCCTTGGGCCAAGCAACAAGGTTGTATTAAGGCTCAGTAACATCCTTTTTTTCTCCTTGCAGAGCAGCAAAGGAAGAGGAGCAGAACAGCACAGTAGCTCTGTAATCAAGGATGTAAGACTCTGCTTGCCTGCCTGCTGCTTCAGTATATGGGCCGGTCCATTTTGCAACAGGAAAAGCAATCTTCACTTCTAGGTCCAATCTAAGCTCTAAAGTTTGGGACCAGGGTGGAAGAACTTGTTTGGCCAAATGTCGTGTCCTCCACGGTACAACTAGACCAGGTTCTCCGTCAGATTTGTGGAGATACATTTTTTTTCCCTGACTGTAAATAGTGTACAGTCAAACTTGCATTAACAAGTTTTAATGATTCTGTAATGTGCCATTTCTGTGAGGTATTGCTGAGTAGTAGATAGGGACAACCATTTTTTTCCTCAAAACCTATTGTGGTGGCCAGACTTGGATCATTTTTCCTAGTAATTATATATGCTTCTGATACAATAGTTTATTTATTTGGTGAATCACAACACTCTGTTTCTTATTAACAAAGAGAGAGAGCTTTCACTTATTTATTTTTTTTTAATTCATTCTTCTCTGCAGTTGAAATTTTTTTAATCCATTTCCAGCCCATAAGGAACAAAGAAAAATCCTCTACAGGAAAACTCCACTTTATGTAACACACTGAAGATGGCACTGTAGTAACAACTTCACACTGTGAATGATAAGATATGCTTGTGTTTGTTGCTGGGAAATTGTGATTTCTTTATTTATTTAGCTCAGCTAACATAAAGCCAAAGGTCAATTTAATGCAGTACCACCCAACACTGCTACTGTAATTAAAGGTAAAGAAGGGTTTCTATTACTTGAACTTATCACAAGGAGAGTCCAACTCAACCCAAACTATGTGGAATAGTTTATAGATGGTCTTCATAATGAGTTTTTTTGTTTAAAAAAAAAAACAAAAACAAAACAAGGAAGGCAACAAAGAAAATCTTTTCTGTAAAGGATATCACTTCTCCATGTCTGTAACCTTTAGAGGCCCTCTTAAGGCATATTAACACCACAGCAGGACTCTAAAGACCTAGTGAACCCTGGGGCAAGGCTTTATGCTATTTGTTGCACTGCATTTACCTTCCAAAATTCAGTTTCCTGTAGAGTGGGAAGGCTTTTATTCATCTGAAGCAGGAGCTTCAAATTAAAGAAAAAAAAAAAAGAAAGAAAAACAACCACCAGAAAACCAACCAACCACACACAAAGAATGCCAGTGATAGGTAAAAGTCACATTTAGGTTAATGATAATTTGTAGTAAGAATAAAAAATTAAACTGAAAGTTATATAGGTCTGAAATTATGGTTTTTTCTGTTTCCTAACCCACAGCTTTTAAGCCCTTCACTCATCACAGGCGGGAGTTTTGGGTTGTTTTGAAGTATGTGAGTAATTGGGCCCCTGTGCAGCAATTACCTCTCACAGTTACTTCCATCATACATACCTAAGCTATTTTGAAGGGGATTAGAGATGGAAACCTTACATTCTTTTTAGGGTTTGTCTTGCTGTTGAGAAGTCAGTGGAAGAATTTGTGTGAACTGCCACCATGGGGCTTTTTTTCAGGTGTTGAGAAAAAATTGCAGGATTTAAAACCCCACTGACTTCTGTGAGATACAGCAGCTGTCCCAGAAGACCTTATACTCTTTGTCAGCAAGCTAATTTTGGGCGGGAACTGACTTCTTCCAAACTCCCAGAATATATATTTATATACCAGGCTGCAGGTAGAGAAGTGCTTAGGCTGTTTGAGAGAGGCTGGGCTTTTCTCTCTGTAACGGGTGATGCAAAGCCAGCCAGGTATTGCATTGTTTTAGAAAAAGCTGTGCAAAAAGCCCAGGTGTCACTTCCAGTTAAAAGGCCTGACCCCACAGCCGCTGAGCATCCCTTTTCCTGGGCTGCTTGATCCAGCTCCTTCTCCCAGCAGGGATTTTTTCCGAAGCAGCAGCCTCAACCCCAGGATGGTGGGTGGGAGAGCAAGAGCCCTTCACTTGGCACAGCTCCAGTGGTCGATTAATGAGCGGTGTTAAGTTCTGCAGGCTGGCTTTGCTAGTGTCCCTCACTGGGGAGGGTGGCACCACAAGAGTGTGGGGACAGGGGCTACATGAGAGGCTTGTAGCAGAGACACAAAGACAGACACAGAAATGCTTGTTTTGGAAATTGGATCTGGCTGCATTGCTCATTGGTGCTAGAGAGTGGGAACCAGTGTGGTGAACATCCTCGGACTCTGGCCAAAACTTGAGCTGCTAAACCCCAGCTGCTCTGCAGCATTACCACGGGTGCAGGGGCTCAGTGGCAAGTACTTTTGGGGACTGGACTTGGGGTCTTCACCCCATCCAAGAACAGGCTTTTCAGAAGTCTATTGTCTGCAGCTTTTTAAAGATGTGGGAGTTAAATAAGAAAATATGTTTAGGGCTTTGATCTTGGAATAAATCCAGTAGGAGCTCTTTAATTACCTCAGCAGGATGTTCTGCTTTTTACATAGTGCTTCCTGAGCAGCCTCCTCAGCATCCCCTCCTCTGCCAGCTCAAAACTTCTTACAAAACCCCTGCAGTTCCCTCTGAAGAGGAGGATGCTATTTTTTTCTGGTGTGAGTGAAAGCAGGGGTTAATGGTTTCTATTTGTGTCACCACAACCTCCAACTACAGTAAAACTGTATGTGAGTGATGGAGACAGACCAGAAGCCCATGGGAATGTTTGAGAGATGCTCAAGGAGGAACTGAAACAACTTGGGTTTGGAGGCCTAGAGCTGGAATTTTTGCTTAGAGGTGACTTTGTGGCGATGAGATTGCTCAGAGGCTTGTGAACCAGTTAGTAAGCAAATAGGTGGGAATGGGCTGAGCTGCTACAAAAAATAAGCGCTCTAATTTATATACTCATGTAAACGTTTGGAGATGCCTGTGATGCATTGGCCATTAATATTTAACTTATCACATATTAAATATTTCATTTTGTATAGTTCTTTACTAGAAAGGTGATGGATTGTGTTGTCCACAAGGACCTGTATATAAAGATCCAGCCAATTCCTCAGTCTTTTGAAAAATAATTGTATGTATGACCAGTCTGCAGGAGGTAAAATGCGTTATGAAGAGATTAGTCATGTGCACTGTGTTGTTTCACTTTAGTTTATAAAAAGGCAGGAGTAAACACCTGCAGGTGGTATTTATATTGCAAAGGGAGAGTTGTTATGAACCTGCAGAGAAGCTGTGACCTGGATCTTCATTACCCCCATCATCACACAAAAGCTGAGGTGTTTGCTTCGATCTCCCATGGTTGAGAGAGTTGTGGGAGGAGTTGAGATATCAGGACAGGCCCTTGTGCAAGCGAGACAGACAAGCTGTGCAGTGTCCCTGTGCTTGTTCCCCCTGTACTGATGGGCAGTGCCGTTGTCTCTGCACTCTATGCCTCCCCTGTGCCACTCAAATGTCTGGAAGGTGAAGCAGCCCAAGACATAAGCCAGGAGGGTTTAAACACTCAAAAAGCAGTGTTGTGAAATCCTCCCTTTTTTTGTTGTTCATGAAGATGTCCTGTGAAAGCTCCATGCCATGGTCCCTCTCCTGTTTTGTGTTCACACATGGCCACCATCTCCACCATCACATACCACATGCAGAAATCTTGGCACATCTTCAAAGCAGTCTCCCTCTCTGCTGTCAAGCCTCTCGCTGTGCAACAGACCATGGACACCTCCTTCCTTTTCCAGTAATTTTTGTTCTTAATCCAGTAAAGCATTTTCTTATGTCCTTAATAGAAAGCTTAAGGTTAAGCATTTATTTAAGCACTTTGCTAAACTGTGTTTTGCTGAATCCCTGCCAAATGAAAACAGATGGGCTAATTTACCCTGATGTTCTTCCCTGAGCCTTCAGGAGAGCTGTAAGAGCAGCAGTCTTGATGAAAGGTGCACTTCAAAGCAAGGGAGGGGCAGAGCAAAGTGGTTCCAGGCCACAGGATGTTTCTGAGTTCCCTGGGAATCTGTAGGTTTGGAGATTGTTCTTGCCTTCCACATCCCTTCTCATCCAGGATAGAGTACCAACCTCTCTGCAGGGAGTGTCACCCCAACTAGTCATCGCTAGTGTAATCTCAAATACCTGCAAGGAACAGAGATGAGGAATAGCAGTCTTCCCCCATTTGTCACCCAGAAACAGCTGTACCTGGGTTGTGTGCAGTGAGCAGGGCTGGTCTTTCTGCCCTGTCATCCAGTCTGTGCTGTAGGGTGTCTGCTCCTCTTCTGATGGCATTTCTGATGAGCCGGAGGGGACATAATCTGTTGATGGATGCTTAAAATAATTCCCTAAAGGGCAGCCAGCATAATTTGCCATGCTGTGGGATTGAAAATCTGAAAACTCACGTTAATATGTTAGAATTTGGTATAAAATGTTGACCAATGTCTGTCACTCATGGAACAGTTTGGTAAGTTTAAGCCTTTGCAGTATGCCATATGTTTTTAAAAAAGTATTAAATAATAGCTTATACAAGATATTAATGAAAAAATTATTAGCTTAGGCACACAGATTTGTGGAGATATGTTTTTAAAGTAAATGTTATTCACAAACCTGAAAATGCTGGTAATGCTGACAGTCATGTTTAAATGCTGTAAGTATAAAGTCTCAGAAAGGTATGACTTAATGTAATATAGTACTAAGAAAAAAGAGCAAGGAATTAAAAGCTTTAACATAATTCCAGAGTATGCTGAATCAATACTGCCTTGGCAGTATTATTGTTCAAGTGTTTTATTTAAGGGGTCTTTTTTTCTGTGCGTGGCTTCTCTAACTGATTGCTACTCCTCCTACCCACAGGCAGTCTAGCTTGTTACCAAAATGTGCCTGCTTATAATAGTTTTAATGCTGAATGAAAAAATACGAGGAAGAAAGAAAGGGTGGAATTTGGACTTTAAAATGTCTTTCTCATGAATTATTCATACTATTTATTCCACAAGATCAAATGCTGTTTTTAAAAAATAGTGTGACAGGGAGCGCGCAAGAGATTTCAGAGGTTGAATATGGGCAACAAATCTTTTCTAGGAGAGGAAAAACAATAAAACCGTCTCCAAACCTCAAACAGAAAGTTTGCCTAAGAAATATCAAAGATCAGTGTTGTGGGACTGTAAAATGCAGACCCGAATCTATCATTTTATTTTTACAGCAAGATGTTGTCAAGCTCTTCTCTGATCCAAGACTAAACAGCAATTTGTGAAATGTGGTAACAGAACACAGATCACCTTCATTTTTATAACATAGCTTGGAATGAGCCACTGCATGTTTTCACCCCCGTAAAAACAGTGAATTTCAGCTTCCTTCACAACACTTTATTCTCTTTGGGTAATTAACTCTGGTATGCAAATGGTGAAGTTCCTTGCAAGCAGCAAAAGGCATATACAGGGTGCCAGTCTCACCCTCCTTCTTTCTTTGTAACCACTTAAGGGTCAGCAGTGGACATCTTCCTAAAGTTCAGTGGATGTGCATTGGTGAAGGGAAGGGGTGCAACAAGGGGGGAAAAAAAACCCTAAAGCCCACTTCTTGTCAGTTTGCAGCTTTAGGCAGTGTTGAGTTTGACTTCTCAGGAAAGCCTGATCTGAAATGTCTGGCAGAAGGCACAGAAGGTGTCCAGAAAAAATCTTGTTGCACCGAGTTCATATGGATGTTTCAGTGAAAAGGAAGAGCAACATCTGTGTTATATTGCAGACCCAGATGCTGGAGGTCTATCCTGTCCCCATGTGCTTTACAGCTGCCAGCATTGACCTTCAAGCAGACCCTGCCCTGTTTGCAGGAAATGGTGTGAGGAAACTGCCATTCTGCAGAGGGTGCAGCCAAAGGGCAGGAACAAGAGACCATTTCTTTTGAGGGCACTGGATCAAGCTTTGCCAGATAAAAGTAAGGTCAACATGCTTGCTCCTTGCTGACATCGATAGTAAGTCTGCTTGTGTGTTATGGCCTGCAGTGTCACCTGGGAGCCCAGTGCCCCCTGACAAAGAGCTGAGGATACTCCTAGCCTTCTCTTTGCTGTCAGGGTGGAGAAGGTAGGCTTGGCATGGAGACCCTCTGGTAGCATCTCCTGCATCTGCTGCAGTCAACAGAGCTCCACTGACTTGAGTAGGCCCAGGATCACCTTTACCAACAGAAGTAGACTCTGTGGTGTCACCGGTGTTCATGGAAGTGCAGTGTGGTGGAAAAATAAGTAACAGGCTTTTTCAGTTGATGCCATGGCAAGATAATGTGGAGTTGGAAAATACAGTCTAAAGCCTTCTTCTCTCCTCTTTTCTTGCTTATTCTGCATATAAATTGAGACCAACTGAGGTTGTACCAGCTGCCTAATTTATTCAGATATTCACATTTCTAATTTAATGACATCTCCTCGTCAGCTATGGTAAGACTCTGGTTCAGACCCACAGTGTTTGCTGCTGCAGCAGCTCTTGCTGGCAAAGAAACTTAGCAAACAAGCAGAATGCAGTTCAAGAGCTCTTTACATCTATGTAACCACGGATACCTAAGTGATACATAAGACCAGTGTTTACAAAGTATAGTGCATTGTTTCCAGAAGTGGGAAGCACAGATTGTGAGTTCTCCCTGGGATATATGTCCAGGAGATAAGATGTAAAAATAACTTCCAATGTTATGAAATAGTGTTCTATAGTAAGTTCTGCTTTCAGTGGTTGTGACTATAGTAGCTGTGGATGGCTGTGGGTTTGTGGCTTTGATGGCCATGGTAGACCTTGATGGCTGAATTTCATATTTAAAGTCAGGTGCAGAGAGGGCAACAAATTGCTCACATGGAAGCCTGTTTTCATAGGGAATATTGTATCAGGTAATGGGTTAATTGGTTAAAAATTTGTAATATTGGCACTAAATGTCCCAGGGTTCCTTATTGTAAGTGCAAATAATAAACTCTCCCACAAAAATATGATTTTTAAAGCAAAATTTAATATATATATATATATATAGCATGCCTTTTATTTGTATGCTATCCCCTTGTTTCTGTTATATTTTATACAATTCCCTGCATAAGGCAGTTTTCTAAGGGTGTCTTTCATTTAACACTAGTTTGTTGAGAACTTCTCAGATCAAGTGAGGGGTTCCAGGACTCTGTTGGCATCTGTTTCTTTCTGTACTACTTCAGAGTACACATGCTCTGCCTCAGTTTCTGCTTTCTGGGTTAATGTCTTTCATTCATTCATTCATGCATTCATTTTAACCCTTCAGTTTCAAGATAGGTTTAGAAAGGATGCCCAGATAAGACTATAAAATGTCTGAGCAACAGGTAAATATGTAAAAACAAAAAAATCCCAGATCTCTCAGAAAAAAAGTCATGCAAGACAACTTCCATTTTCCTGATACTTTCCCAAAAAGTCATCAGTATCATCATGACCTGCTGGCCTTTTTTTTTTTTTTTTCCTAGAGCTGGAAAACTGTACTATGGGGACAGGGAAGAAATAAAAAATATATTTCTCAGGAAAAAAGTGTTCTTCAAACTACACTAGACATTAAAGTGTTTTGCTTTGCAATAGGCTTAAAATAATTTCTAAGTGTTTATTGCTAAACCACTGGGAAAAATCTCATTTTTCGTTGCTGAAAACCAAGTAATCTGTTTCAGGTTGGTATGTATGTAAAAGCCTGTAGGGAAATTTTTTATGAAATTGAAGATTGTCTGCATTTTTCCAGAGTTGGAAATAAAAGACCAAACAAATAACAAAAAGCAGTCCTTAAGAATTCTAAAACCTCAGTATGTTACTGATGTAAGTATAGATGACAGTTTATCTTACCTAGCAAATCCCTCAAGGTAAGGTCAGCATAAAATGGTGGATGGTCTAATATTGAGGATTTAAGGGCTGTTCTTGCTTTTATGGTGCATTCTTTATTTGATTGTTCATGTTCATGTTCAAACTTGCTTTCTTATGTATTTGATTTGATATGGAAACACATCTCAGCCAGCAGCCACCAAAGTCAACTGCTTCAGGACATTTGTTCAAAGCTGGAACTGCAGTAGCTGGAAGGCCGGTGCTTGCAGTATCTTCAGAAGATGATCCTTGCTCCTGTTCCAATCCTTTTTGCAATCTGATTAATGTATACATAAGTAGACTGTGGTCTGAGAAGGAGGAAAAAGGAAAGACGTTATTGAACAGTTGGTTTTGATTAAAAGCATAACATTTCCTTAAAAAAAATTAAACTAAAGCACAAGGAAACAGAAATTCCCCTTTTTCTCCAGAGCCTAGCCACGGGCTTGTTTCAGAGCTCTTCAGGGAGTAAGAAGCTTTCCCTTACCTCTATCAACCTTTTAGAAAGTCCCCTTGTTTGGTTATATTTAAACAGCCTGTGATCTGTAGCTCTGTTTGACTTGGAATTACACCAGGGTCTGAGGGAATTTGGGAGCTCCCTGCCAGCTGATTGCACTGAGGTGAGGTGAGAAGGCACACGTGAACACATGCCTGCAAACCCATGCACAGAGGTGAAGCCTTTTTCTACTCTCTACATTGCAAATGTGACAAGTGTAAAGGTTTGTGAAGAAATCATTTGCTTCCCAGCTGGTTTCTATTAATCTGTGCCATGTAAACAGTGTAGCATTATGCAGCTGCGGCTACTGCCTGCATAAGATAATAAAGGAAATAAACAGAGCTATGAATGCAGTGGAAAAATTGACCATGAAGAACAGCCAGCATTTGATCCTTGCTGCTGCAACAGGCTTATTGGCTGGCAAAGCGAGTAACCATCCTGCTGATGTACCTTTCCCACATTAGTTTTGTTTTTGTCGGCTCTGCTACTGTGGCCAGGATGTCAGATGGGCTTTTTTATATTTGTTTTTTACTGATGATTTCAGTTTTGCAGGTACACCCACCAACCTGAAACCCATGATGTAAGACACTATTTAAGGGCCTTATGCTGTGTGGGAAATCTGCAGTACAAGTACGTTCCTCTGCAGTGCTTACTTTTAGCAGGTAAGTGATTCAGGTTTCAATAAGGAGCATCCCTGTGACAATTCTGTTTTCTTTCCTTTTTGAAACTAGTGCTACAGGAGAACTTCAATATTTCTAATTTATAGCATGTTACTATGAATATAATCATAATAATTGTTTATTTAGACCCCTTTTATCCTGAGCCCGAGTTATTTTGTAAGTAGCTTACATTTTATTAATTTAAAGCAATAACATCAATAAATAACCATCTAACTTTAAAGCCAACTTTGTTATGAAAAGGGACTTAAGTCTTATAATCCAAATTAAACCACGTGCAAAGATATTTATTATTCAAGTCTCAAGATTTTATATAAGTAAATCTTACTTTTATAAAACATGATTTTTGAATGCTTGAGGTTAACAAACTAGACTTGTTTGAAAATCACATGAGCCCTGAAGCCAATGCTTTTCTATACAACTCCTACATTTAAGTGTATGAGGGACATTCACCCATCCAAATGTAGCTGGATCCTCCCGGAAGCGTCTGTGGTAAGCGTGAAGAAGGAAACCTGTGTGGTCAGATGTAAGGGGGGAGGGAAGGGGTGAAGATGAAGTTTGGCTCACAGCTCCTGCATGGTCCCTGTTGCTGTGGAAACGACGGCCTTTGCAGTGCCTATCACATCTATATATGTTCAGGAGAACCATCTCTTCTGTATGTCATTAGGAGGAGTCGAAAATGAAGCCGATCAATTATGGGCCTGTGCTATGAGGGGAAAATGTAGACAATAACTTAAACTATGTCCTGAAAAAGAAGTAATGAATCATCCTTTTATGCAGTGACATACAGTTACATCCAAATGCCATGCTGTGCTTCTTAGGGAGAAGAAAAGGAAAGAATGATAAAAGTGGAACTGTGCTTTTATGCTCATTTGCTCACAACATTTCCTATGCCTTCCTTATCCTCATGAGTGAACCAGTGTATAATATCCCCCCTCCATTCATCTGATGCCTGGTGAATAAGATCATATTATATGATTATTTCTTAAACTAACAAGGCTCAGGCTCAGAGAAGTGGATGCTTCCAGTTAGAGCACATTTCCTTCTGCTGTTTGCAGTTTGTTTGTAGGAGCAACTGTCTGATTGTTACCCAGGCAACCAATGCAGGCGTGAATTTGATTAGATATAGTTTCACAGATGTGGGCAGCATTTCAAGCATTGTTTGGTTTCTGTCAAAAGAAGAATTCATTTTGTTAACTTTTAAGAGTTTTCACTTGAAGGACAGAGAGTAAAAAGTCAAGGATCTTATAATAATCATTTTTTGATGGGGTTATCTCAGCTTGCTAGTTGCTACTTGTGTTTGGTAAATGGTTTTTCATTCCACATAAAGAAAAATGTGGAAAAAATCCAGTATTGGCAGCAGGGAGATGTGTAAAAGTACAAGAATTTTTATTGTCTCCACTGGAGCAGATTAAATTATTATCCTCCCTCTAGAAGATAACATCATTAAAATGTGAAGACTGTTTGGTCATATCATAATAATAAGAGTACCGGGAACATATTTCAACACTTAGCTATGCACGGTCTGCCTTGTAAAGAGGCAGCGTGGTATTTTAACTGATGGCAACATTGTGCTCTGTGTGCTTCTCCAGTGGAACTTGCAGATGTAAACATCAGTTGAATGTGTAGCTAGAGGACAATGGTTTGACATTCTGCATGAGCTCTCTTGGTGAGTGAAACTGACTTTCTTTTCCAGATACAAAAGCAGAAGGCGAAAGTAAACTTTGTGGATAAAATAAAATGAAAATGACTCCCCCTAAAGCTGAGCATTTTAGATTTCAGAATGCAATTCAGTCTTGCAAAGATGTAAGCCTACACAGTGATGTTTAGCTCAGTTTCCAGGTACAAAATTCAAGGGTAGTTGAGATTTTCTGTTCTTTTTCAAGCTAAACTCTAGAATAAACAGGATTAGCTATTTAACTGTGATCACTTGCTTGGGATTGCACTGACCTGCAGCCAGGGTGCTGGAAACAAGTCTTCCCTCACTGCAGATTCAGTAACCTTGAGAGCTTTAGGCACTCTACTGCAAATGGACATCGGTATTACTTCTCTTGAGCAAATGAACTCTTCTTTTATGGCCCCATTCTTGAAAATTAATGATTTGGCTGCCAGTGCACTAACATTCATACCTGGTCTGTGATTTTATAAGACTGCAACCTTCTTCTTGGGAACATTTAGTCTAGCTTTTTAAGGAAACACAACTCGTGATGACATTGTCCATCTCCCTGTGAGTCACTTCCTACCAGCTTTTGATATTTTTTTAGCAAACTCCAAACAAATTTGCAAATATCCACTAATTTGATAGCACAGAGAGATCTGGAAGATGTTATGTTCCTACATATTCTGTTAAAATTTGGAGCTGGGTACATGGGAAAGAGCCTTTAGTGAGAGAGAAACGGGAGTACTCCATTGCTCTATTGAGTTTTTAGCAGTCATACAACCAACAGCCTGTCAGACAACTCCTCACTTGCATAGCACAAGGCAGAGTAATCAGCATGGCAGGATGGCTGGCTTGATGTATAACAGGGAAGGGCCTGAGGACCAGAGGAAGCTGCTGTGGGAGAGAAAAATAATACCAGGAGGACAGGGAATGTGCAGGGCAGAACTGCTGTGATAGAGCTGTGGGGAAGCGGGAATTATCAGAGGAGATGGGGTGGGCATGGTAATAGGACAGGAATTATCTGGAAGCCAGACTTTTTAATTTCTGCTATTCATGAGTCAATTTGCTTTACCACATCATTCAACTGTGATATGATCCTGATAGTCTGTAATGCAAATGAAAGAAGCTGTTACAGATCAAAACTTCATTAATGGAATGACTCCTGCTGAGTTGAATGGCTGTTGGATTGGGATCCTGTTTGGCAAAAACAAGTAATAAGGAGTCAAAAAAGAGAAAGAGTAATTGAGAGTAATTAAAAATCCATAACCAGAAGCTAGATTTGTAATGCAGCTCAACCATTTTAATTGTTGGTCATTTAAAAGTGCAGTCAGTGAACAAAAGATTCTTGCAGATTGAGGTGAGATTTTTGGTGACAGGGTTAGGAGATAAGCTCAACAATATGGAATTGATATAATTCAATACAATTTCATCAACTAATAAGTGAAAATGAGAGTAGATTTTGCTTTCTCATTTGAATTCTGGGTACTAACGTCTCTGCATACAAAGATAATTATTCTAGTTTAAATATCCATATACATCAAGAAATACAACACACACACACCAAGTTGTATAAATGTAAGAACAGAAATAGATCAATATTTTGGTTTTTATTTTTCCTCATCTTCTCGACTGTCAGGGGACTAAAACCCCTCTAAATGTGTATCTAGGTGCATTTTACACATTGTGACTCTTAGGTTTGACTTCACAGAAATGTACTAAGATAAAGAACGATAAGTCACATGTTAGTGATGGTTTATGTTCTCTAAGAAATGAACAAAGAAGCCCTGTCAGGGCTGTAGATCTGGTACGTGCTAATCGTACTGAGCAACGGATCACATTGTTGTAAATGTAAGGATACATGGACAAAAGCCTGTCAGTCCTTATAAATTTTCAAGCCACATTCAGGGAAGTGGTATTTTTCTTGTGCATTAAATTCTCCTTAGAGGACAAAATAAAACTCATACTTTTTAACAGCAGCAATAATGAAACTGGTTTATATAGCACCTTTTTAATAGGAAGAATGTATGTGCTTGACTCATAATTGAATCCAGATGTGGAATTGTTAAAAATACTGGAGAATAAAACAGCTGGAGGTTGGAAGCTGTGCCTGAGACTAGTTCAGATGCTGAGACTACAGTACAATTTCATGGGAATGAGAGCTCACTTGCATCTTGCATTTAAGAATTTACATAAATTATCCAGTATTTATCCCTTAGCATAAACTGCTCCACCCTCAGCTCTTCCCAACTCACCCCAATGTCCTGAGCAGAGGAAATGTCACAACAACTGGAATCTGCCAACTTTACACAGGTTCAGCAGAGCTACAAAACCTGTGGTGTTACTTGAGTGGGAAACTCTTCGTCATAAAAATGCTTCAGTATAACTTGAACATGGGTATGCTGTTGTCATCAGTAGATCTGCATTTACCTGTATAGTGTAATAGCTATGTAAGAATGTAAAAGCTAAAGTATGAATGTAAGAGTTTATGGTTGAATAGTTTCTTCACTAGCTAAAAAAAACCCAAATAACACACAGAACTGAACTTATATAGGTCCAGAATGTATATCTGGATGTACACCTATTATTTATACTGTTGTATTCACCTTTTTTCATTAAGATGAGGCTGTATTACCTCAGAGCACAAGGAAATCGGGTGGTCCCAAATTGCTCAGGTTTTCTTAAAGAAACCGAGAAGACCAGCAGGAGGATGTACTTGTACTGTGCATGTATTTTGTACTGGTTTTTGTTTGTTTAGTTGGTTGGTTTGCTTGTTTGCCAATAGAGCTTTCTAACAGGCAAAACCAGTTTTTCATATGGGAGCAAACTTTTAAAAGAACTGGGAATCCAAAGAGCTCACCATCAGTTGGTCCACTTTTCAAAGAGCCATGTGGGTCTGCACCAAGACTCAAATCCTCAAAGAACTTAAAGTACTTGCAAATATCAAACACCTATCTTTAAAGACAGTGGCAGCACACCTTTGAAAATAGGGCTGTATTGTCTAATTATTATAGTTAATATTAATCCACTGTTTTATAGTAATCAGAAGACACATGGATATCAGTTTTCTCTTAAATGAGCAGGTCTGCATAGTAAGCCCTTGTGGATGTGCAGTGCTCCTGTAATGTCACCCAGTGCTGCAGCCTCCCAGCACAGCAGGTCCATACCTGGGAGCTGTGGCCACCTCTGCAAGTGAGTGTTTTAGTGGTTTGTGTTCTGGGAGGCAGCAGCAGGGCCAAAGCTGTGCGAACAGCAGGAGGAGCCGCCTTCTCCCTTAGTCACTGATTAAAGCACAGGTGTGAGACGGGCCTGGCTCTGCTGATACCAGACTCGTGTGCTGACCTGGGATTCCTGTGAGACTGAATTACCTGAGTGCTGTAAGACCCGCCCCCCCCCCCCTCCCCCCCGCCTTGGGATTTGCATATGTGTGAAACACGCTGATTTGTTACAGTAAAAATAAACCCAAGCTTCGCAGTGCTGACGACTCCCCTACTGCATGACAAGGCATTTGGGCACCGTAATACCGAGGCTGATAACAGTGTTATACCACCTAGAAGAGCAGGAAAGGCTGACTCAGGCTTCAGTAAGGACAATTTCTGACTCATTGAAAGGAAAAATAAAAAAGCACATTTAAGCTGCTCTTACTGGAGCAGAGAAAGTCTCATGAAGTCACAATGTGCAGTCATTCAACTGCATTGTGCTTGGGGCTCTTTGATAAAGGTAACACTATTTCAACCATAAAAGTTTAAGGTTTTAAACCCTTAATGTATTTTACCTCATTTATGTATTAAACTCAGTCCTAGCAGATTAAACTTTGTATTCTGTGATAAACTGGAAATTATAAGCAATTCTAAAAGTAGTAAATTGTATATTGCTTCAGGATTGCTGATATCAATAGTCCATCCCACTTCTGTGGTAAGATTTTTGCATCTATCTGCTGCTTCACTGAACCTGCAATGTGTTGTCTCCCTCCAATGCATTGTGTTGCTTATTTGATTGGGGAAAAAATTAATTACAAAAATACCAAAACCAAATGAAATTTGACGGAAGTCCAAGCTGTTCATTGTAATTAAAAAAAAAAAAAATTTACTTCTCTGCATTGCCCACAGGAAGGATTTGTTTATAGCTTTGAGTTAAGGAATCTTAAGTACTTCATTTTGGGATAACAAAACTACTTGAGTGACTTTGCTTCTACCCTAATTCCAGATCTGTATTACACTTTCCATTCTCAATTTATTCAGAACAACAAGTATTTTGATGCATAGATTAAGTTCTCAGAGGTTTGTATATATCTAACCATTTCCTTTTATAATAAATTTGCTAGATATTCACTTGCAGGGGTATTAATATGGTTTTTGCTGACAGAAGAAGTAACTCTGGGAATCAGCCATGACTATGTGTCAGAAAGTGAAATATAAAGCAATAAATTCTCTGACTTGGATACAAATGTATTTGGTAGTATGGGAGAAACAGGATTGCGTTGTGTCAGGGGATTCCTTTAGCAGTGCTTGTATGTGAATGGCAATAAAAGAGAAACGTGGATATCTGCATACATTTCTTAAGTTGTTGGTGTCATTGTTCTCTTTTAGTAGCTTGGCATTTTGCCTAATTCATGTGATTATTTTTTTCCAACTACCACCCAGTTTTATTATTGCTCTCTCAGATGCCTGTCTTTGTTCCTTTGCCTCTTTCTTTTGTAAAGCTCTTCAAAACCTGAAAAAAAAAAAATAAAGGAAGAAAATCCCAGAAGCAATACATAAACAGCATGGAGGGGAAAGTGGTAAGTTTATAAAGGATGGATGGTGGAAGTTGGTTTCATTTATGGTGCAGGGAAAGAGAAGATGGAAAAAAGACTAAAAGTTCATTTGGTCATCATCTGGTTTGATGTGGTCCATCTAATGATCTTTGGATGCTAAATAGTTCAGCAAAGCAGAGGTCCTGTTGGCAATGATTCTATACAGTAGAAGTTTAAGGGAAGGCAGGCTAGTGCCCTCAGGCTGCAACTTGTCTCTTTTTTAGTAGTGTTATCTCCAAATGTTATTGTCTGTTCCTATTTGTTGTGGTTTTGATTTTTTTTTTTTCACAGAGGAAAGCACATTGCATATTTATTGCTTTACTCTTCCACCTCTTGAATAGAGAAATCAAGCAAGCTTTTGTTATGGCTGCAGGCTACCATTCTCAAACTGCTGGTTATCACAGTCTATTATAACCTCAAGGTACCTAGAGGAGTTTCAGTGGAATTTTGTTTTAAGTTTTTAAATGTAGGTGTTGCTGAGAAACTTCTTAATGATTCTACTGTAAAGATATAGATGTAAAAACACAGGTAGTTTTTTATCTAGCACTACTTAAGCTAGAGCATATAAACAACAACTGAGATTAGAGAACAATTTTTGGTTCTTTCTAAAGCTATGCAGTAAAGGTCATCTATTTCCCAAAGAGCTTGCAGTCAGAACAGGGGAGTCAGTATGTGAGAAAGGCACGGTTGTTATTATCAGCATTTACTAAGGCCCTGTGATCTAGGCCACAAGAGAAATCCCACTAGAAGCAAAAGTTTAATATTGCTCTCAAGAATTGACAAAGAAATATGAGATCACAGTTTCTTTGGAAATACCTTTTGATGTAGTCACATACTATCTTCCTTATACTATCTTCCTTTAGCCTGCTTTTGAGGAATATTTATGTTATAACAGACTAAGTAGGAAAACTTAATATGTGGCCACAGAAAAGAAGAGAGGTACATCTTTATGATGTAGTTCCTGACACAAGTTGTCAGCTGACAGGGAAGATGCAGAACAGAAATCCATCAAACCTGATAATGGTCTCCCCTTCTCCTCGTGGAGCTGTTAATAGTTGTAATAAGCAGTATATGTTGGTGTGTTGAGGAAGCACGTTTGTTTTGTATTGAGATTGATGAAAATATATGATATGGCCTATAAAAATATGACATTTTGCTGGCTGCTACAGTCCTAAAGACAGGAGGGGCTGAGGTCTGCATGGATTTTGGTTGTCTCTAAAGAAATTTACTTGTAAATGGCAGTGGATGTTTAATTTAAGAAGACAAGTACACTTGGAGTCAGTTTTCATAGAAGGTACTTGTCAGGCCCTGAAAGATGCTTTCAAAAGTAAAAAGAAACACTCTTCAGACTCTCCAAAAAAATTGTGATGCAGTGCAGCAAACCTGGAATGAAGGATTTATTTAAAAAAAAAAAAAAAAGGAGCAGCTGGTTGAGCAGTCAAAATACAACATAATGAGATATCTATAAAAAATTCCCAGCTTTCAGGAACTTCTCAGTGTTCTTTAGTTGCCAATTTCAACTTCCACTTAATTCTTAGGGTTCAGTTTATGAACTCTGAGAGCAGAATAGAACAATGATATTTCTGTTGGTTGTATGATACAGCTGACATAGAACCTTGGGTAGGCAAAGCTTGTGGTTTGCTAATGTAATTAAAGACAGTTGTTTCCAAGAGTTTCCTAATGTCTGGCAGGCTAAGAGCTACTGCACATGAATGGGGTAAATTACTGCATGCTTGCCTCTCTCTCTTTTTCTTGTCCCCACCTTACTCTGTCAGGGGCACTCTTTGCTGGCTGATCACCGTGCTGATGAAGGGTACCCACCTTGTGAGTGAGTTCTTGCTGTGCTGTCCAGGAATTCAGGTGACCCTGAGGGGCCTGTGTGCATTAGAGCAATAGCTTAGGTCAGTAATCCCTACTTTCGAAACTACCAAGCCCAACCTCTTTCTCTGCAGATGCATGTAATTCATATTGCTAAAGAAATTATAAGATTATGTGGGAGAAGAAAGGATGTGTGTACAGTGCTCACTTGCTAAGATAGAACCACAGAATTACTGAGATTGAAAAATACCTCTCAAGTCATTGAGTACAACCATTAACACAGCCACGTCCACCACTAAACCATGTCCCTAAGCCCCACATCTACATGGTTTTTGAACACTTCCAGGGATAGTGATTCCATCACTTCCCAGAGTAGCCTGGACAACAGATGGTTGTCTATCTGTAGGCCTGACCATCAAGATTTCGAACAAATATCAGAATCACACAGAGTGGCAGAATGAGTTGACTTGGAAGAGACCTTGAAGATCACCTCGTTTCAACCCCCTGTCATGGGCAGGGATAACTTTCACTAGACCAAGTTGCTCAAAGCCACATCCAGCCTGGCCCTGAACACTTCCAAAGGTATCCATAGCTTCTCTGGGCAACCTGTTCCAGTGTCTCACCACCCTCTCAGTACAGAACTTCTTCCTAATGTCTAATCAAATCAAATACATGGAAATGAATCTCTGCAGTGTTCTCGTGGAAGTCAGAATCAGATCCACTTTGATTCATTTTCCATTTCCCTTACTGCCTCAGTGCAGCTGGAGGTACAATTGGGCTAAATTAAATCTGCCAGAGAAGGGAATGCTTTTGCTGTGCCCAAGCTGGCCTGCTGAAAGCTTCAGTTTGGGACTTGCCTTGGCTGCTTGATAAAAGATGAATTATTCCAAAGGCTGAGCATCCTGAAGGAGTCATCACCTTCTCTGTCACTTGTTCTGGCTTTGTTAGTAAACACTTCTCACCTGTGACAGCCGCTGATAAATCTCAGACAGGAGTTTCTGATCTATTGTAAACAGCTTTCCGTTGCTCCCCTGAGGGAGGTGTATTTTAGAATTTGGCATGTCTTATTGCTCAGATGGCAGCATTAGCAGTACGGTGCTTTTCCAGTATCCTTAGCTCACTTGTCAGGAATGTTAACAAGAGAGTGGGATGTTTCCCTCCCTTTCTTGCTCCCCTACCTGGGATCAAGAATGGTCATACTAGTGCCAAAACCTTCACGTTCAAAAGTTTCATCTATAGTATCCACAATAATAGCATTGCCAACAGGCAAAATTCCATCCTAAGGGACCACTTTAAAATACCCACTGTACTCAGAGCAATTTCATTTACTTTCTGTTGAAAATCAGTTTCTGTAGTAAGTTGATTTATGCTGACCTTCAGGTAGGATGCTTAAGACAGGTGCCACCACAAGCACTTTCTATGCAGTTCATAAACCTCCCCACCCCACAGAGTCCCATTCTGTGCACTGCCTGGGTTCTTGCTACGTCTCAGTGAAGGCAACAGGAATAGACATAAGTTAAAGCTGGGCCAGAGTTTCAGCACCTTGTTGGACTGAGATCCAAGTTATGACAAAACCAGAGTAATAAAACCAAATTAGATTTTTATATAAACTAATGATAAATATGCTGGGTTCCAAAGGTCTCACATCATATTTTCTCTCAAAAGACATGCAAATCCACGGTGGTGTTTACATTTCAAAAGGCTTATTGACAGTTATGGATGTACAGATGCAATGCAGTAATTTTCTTTGTGGTTAAGACCCCAGAAAGTGGGGAAGACGAGAAGGAAATATGAGTAACTATAACTATAATCATTGTGTGTTAAGAGTGTTTGGGTGTTTTGGTTTTTTTTCAGCTAGAGACAAGGTTTTAGAGATGCAAGATACACATTAATGAGAACCATGCTCATGTAAGGCGCTACATTAATCTTCACTAAGAGAAGAATCTTCAGTTTATTCATTGGAAAAGTGCTGCATTAGCAGCAGTGTTGGTGTGTGTTATTGTTATTGTATACCCATCACAGTGTGCCAGGAGCATTCTGTCCCAGTTGGGTCCCTGCTGTGGCAAAAACTTGGAGTACCTGCATGAGGCTAAATACACTGAAATCAACAGGCCTGATTCTTTATTTAGCATGTGTCTAAAGAGGTTTGCTATACCTCAGTTTGTAGAAAGATTGGATTTGGAATGAAAGACCTGTCCTCTAGACTTACCCATCCTCTAGCCTTTCAGTGCTCAGCTCAAAACTGTGAAAACTATGAACACAACTGCAGAATGTGGTCTGTTTGCTTCTGTGGGGTTGGGTTTTGGTTTAGATTTGGTTTTTTGGTAATGATTAGTTAAGTGCCTACATAAAATGCATTTCCATTTCTATGAATAGTCATGAAAGTGAGGAATCTTTAAATTGAATGCCAATAAAATTAAGATCTACATCAGTGAAATGTAAACATTGAGCAAGCTTCAGTTATACACTTAAAGTGGAAAAATACAATAGTAAATCATTGTACATGAACCAAAATATGGAAATGCATCAACAAAACAGAATTTACACCTCTGAATAAAACATGGAGGCTACTGCAGAAGTGTTTTTGAAAGGTATTTCTGATAAATAAAAGAGCAGTCTAAGCATAATTAATTGTAATTCATAGTTCCATTACATTTTTATTGTAGGGGAATTGCGTATTATTCAAAAGTAGCAGAAACATTTATAAAAGGTCTTGAATAATATATTTTAAGTATGACCTTTTAATGTGAAGAGAAGTCAAGTTAAAAATAGTTACTTCTTGAGATGCGTGCTTCATATCTACAAGATGGGAACCAGAAAACTGGTTTCCATCTAGACAAAATTAGGCAACTCCAAGAAAATACATATTTTTATTCCTTTGGATACCACCATTATGTGACTAAAGTCAAACATTTTCCTCTCGACCTAGCTGTAAAAGCATTGAAAGTCAACTCCTCCTGTTCTTACTTTGGCAAGCAATTATGGCTCCAGACTTGAAATACCTGACAGGATTTCATCTGTTCTGCTCTTTGCTTTTTCTGTTAAGTGAGCTGAATTAGAGAAAAGTCACCTCCAGAGTAGTCGGAGATAATATGACTCTCTTAAATAAACAGAGCTTGAGGGTTTTTTTTCAGCACTGAGGTAATAATAAATACCTAGGTGGTAATTACTTCATGATTCTAACTATATAAGCTAAAGATTGTTTGATGATGCCTAAAGAACAGGAAAGTAAGCCAAGGGACTTATTTTCTGCAAATCCAAATTTTAATTATTATTCCATGCTAAATTCAGCAACTAGATGGATTAAACGTTCAGTATTCAAAAGCATGTTTCAATTATTTTATTTATATGCGTATATGTATGTATTTATCAACTAGTTAGACAGATCTTTTATAACTTAATAAATGAGGTGCATGTCAGAATCAAGGCTATTGGCTGATATTGGTCATCTGTCAAAGCTAAGGAAGCAGGTGGGCTCTGACATCATTGTAAAGCAGATGGCTGTAAGCAGCAAATTTCCCAAACAATCTTTCTATGTGGCACCATGATGCCAGAGTTGTATGTTGATTTTCTCCATTATATAACCCTTATAGTCTAATTTATTTTTGGAAGTGGGCTGGCATATCTTTATGCCATTACATGTCTCCAAACAAAGCAGGACAATGTCTTAAATTGGACTTTTCAGGAAATCCTATCAGGTGATTTAATTGACAGTGATAAAAACAGTCTTAGAAGGTATTCATTGTACTGTGTCTCTTGATTTTACTAAAATCCGGAGTCCTTCCCATTTATTTGCTCAATTTCCTTATTGTTACTGTCGTGACATCGGGGCAGTGCTCCATTCCTTCTTTGTGCTTCAACTTGTCAATTAATCCCCAGAAACATTAAAATAATAGTAGAGACATAATGAATTCTGTTTGCACTGAAGGTGTAAGAGGACTGTAATGTGTTTCAAGGTAAGGTCAAATTTAGTGAAATGGTAAACAATCTATATTCAGAAGCAAAAGAAAAAAAAAAAGAAAACCCAAGCCTCCGTTCCATCCAGGTTTTATATGCCTAGCTAAGATCACATCGTGATTGCTCACTGATAGAGAGGCTGTGATTGTCCAACCTATGTGAGTGAATAAAGGCAGGAAGGACATCACCGTCAGATGAGCTACATGATGTCCAGGAGTGTAGGCTGCTCACTGGCATTCTCTGTACCTTCATGTCTGTTCCTTTCTCCCAGGGCTGGCATCACCTTCTCCTGCCTGGACAAGAGGGGATGTGCCAGAACTTTAATACTACCCTGAGGCAGCAAAGCAGAAGCAAGGGAAAGGGTAGTTCTGAAGCTATTTTTGTCTCCTCCTGGGTTAGTTCTGAAATAGTGCAGGGTTTTTTTTGCTCTGCCTTTTGTGGTTTTGGGTTTTCCCCCCTGTTTCTTTGTTTGTTTGGGTTGGCTTGTTGTTGTTGTATTACTGTTTCTATGAGTGGACATGGTATTTTGCCAGGAAAAGGAGGACTAGTCTTCCTCTGATCTTTCTGTTGTTCCAAAGCGGTTTTGTGGTTGACTTTATTCCTGATACAGAGGTGCATATTGCAGGACTTGCCTCTGGTTTGCAGATCTGGTGATGATTTTGATGATGCTGTATATGAAAACACCCCCAACCTGTTCAATATTTTCCCATTTCTCAAGGAAATTTTCCTAAGCAAGGCATGGTATAACCTGCCCTAATGTTTCAAAGCTCCAACCTGCATTCTGTTTTCTGCAGATCCTTGATGATTATGGTCTCATTCTGGTTCTGAGCGCTTCTTGAGTGCTCTGAAACCTCACTCAACTAAACACGTACAGCAGAAGTAGCATCTAATGTTTGTCAGCAATGTAGCTGTCATGGTTTAACTCCAGTCAGCAACTAAGTATCACTCAGCTACTTTCTCACACACCCACCTCTCTCCCTGCCCTAGTCGGATGGGGAGGAGAATCGGGGGAAAAAAAGGTAAAATTCATGGCTTGAAAGAACAACAGTTTAATAACTGGAATAAAGTAAAATGAAGAATGATGATGATAATGATGATGATGGTGGTGGTGGTAAGTCCCCTCCTCCTAATAACAGATATTAGGGCTTACAATCAGGCTGTAGTTTGGAATGTGCATTCTCAAAAAGTCCAAAATATCTAAGAGAGCATGTGTTTCTTTCTTACTAGTTGGTGGGGAAGTTGTTTTTATTTGGTTTCATGTTTAAGCCATAACTTTCCAGCTCAGGCCACAAATACTGCAGTAGCTCTTTATGGCTGTGAGGACATTTGGTCCCTAGTTGAGACCTTTATTACCATTGTTGTAAGAACATTTATTCCTCTCCAGTAGAAATGAGTGCACTGTGAGGATCTGAATAGAAAGTAGAAGAATTTGTATCTCTCACTTGTACTTGACATGGACAAGCCTCTGATGATGGGATTAAACTGATCACATTGAGTGAAGTGTAAAAACACACTTATATGATAATGACATCATTTTGTTTAAGGCAATACATTTTATGTTTTATGGGTACAAAGCTGGAAATTGTCCATTTGGAGAGTCTACTGTAAGGCACAATCCATCAGCTTGGTTGTAGCCTGATTTTAATTTTTATGGTCTCTCAAATTTGCATATACAGAACAAAAGAAATAAAACAAACAGGAAATAGCCCCTCTTAACAGAACCCCCCCCAAAATATAATAACAAATGCAAATAGTCTCATGTGCATCCAATGTGTTTGTAGTTTTAACAGAGAAAAAATGCTTTGCTTTGAAACTAATGGATCTTTAAAATACACTGCTGAAAAATTTACTTTTTCTTTCCCGAAGCTGAAAGGAAGAAGTAGTTTCATATATTCAGTAGGATGGAGATGATGTGATACATCCGAGGTTTGCACCATGCTAAGGAACAGTACTGGTATGTTACATGCATGAGTGGCTTTTTGCATATGATGCAATCTGTTATTAAGCTGCGTATTTAAGTGGAAAATAGACTGGGTTGGACAAGAGTGTTAAGAGGAGAAGGAATCTGTATGTAGTGCAGAAACTATTTGTATTTGGTCACTCTATATTGACAGGAGGAGTTTAAGCATGGTTGTCAGAAAGCAAGGGAAACACAACTTTTCATTCAGCTTTTACTGTCCTTGACTATAACAGAACCCACTGAATCGAAAAAGATCAAGGATAAGATTCTCAAAATCTGCCTCTGGCCACTGTAGACAGTATTTCTGCTCATTTTAGAAGGAATTGTCTCTTTCCTTTGGTTCAAATGATTGTTGCAGAAAATTCAATGTGAATTCTCATTACTTATCATGCTAAGAAATGTTATCAATTGCATAATTTGAATTTAATGTGTAATATATTTACAAATACATTTTTGGTGCCAGTGCTGGAGTAATTTCATAGGCACAATTCTTTGCACATAAATTTACCACTTTCTTGTTTTGTAGCAACAAATAGCATGTGAAAATACTTAATTCAAAGTACGTTATTAAGCATCTTACTAATGATGCTTAACACATTTTATTGTGCTGACATGGCAACAGATTTTTCCCAGGGAGTTAATTTGCAGAGTCTTGGCTCTTTGTCCGTTTGGGATCACCCAGAGAGATGCAGCAGACTCTTGGTACTACCCTGGTGCATTTGTCAGCCAGAGCACACCACCTTTGCCTCTGACTCGTGCTGTGACTCAACACGTGATCAGGATGCCATGTGAGAGGCTATGACATCAGAGGCCTGCATGTGCTACAACTATGGTTCCATTTTTCATGCCTTTCTGGAAGAATCTGAACCTGTTACTGCCACCATATATCCAGAATATCAATGCTTGAAGGTATGAAGTCAACATTCAGGAGCAATTGGGTGCCATTCTTTTGGGATATAGAACCTCATAAACTCCTCACCTGTGAGAAAAGTCCAAGGATCATTCACCCAGCCTGTTGCATTAAATGTTTGCAGGGTTGGTAGAGGAATGTTGATGATAAATTGTCCTCTGTCTTTAGTTTTAGCACTATAATCTTAGATTTCTATATCTGAGAATAAATCACAGCAGCAGGCCTGGTCCAAAACAGGTGAGAGAATTTTTATCATCTTTAGCAGACTGTGGGAGAGGCCAGAATATTGTTCAAGTGTCTGCTTTCTGTTTCATTTCTGCTCAAATGTACCAGCCAAATTTTCGGGTGATTATGGTGTCATATCACCAACAACATTTGTGGAGTTAAATAGGTTTGCATCAGCTAAAAGTGTGGTTGTGAGCTTTCATCAGATTGCAGTGTACTGAACAGCTAATGCTGCTAATAAATGAAGCTCCAAACCAAGAGAGTTGCATAATGTAAGTTTTGAAATTTTATCAAAACAAGTGCTGATCTGCAATTGTATCGCATATTCTACAAAAGGAAAGGTTGTTCACCTTAATTATTTATGACTGACTGATTTATAGATTTTGGGTTGTGGTTCACTTTCAATTTTTTGTTGTTTTCCCTCATCTCAATTTAACAATCTCTTTAATATTGACCTGGGTATGGCAAGCGATGCAAATTTTTAATGTTCTGCATCATGTGGCATACTTCATTTATTGGGATTTACTGTCATGAATAATTCATAGCTATGTTCTTTAATTTGTCATTGATTGTTGTCATCATTTGAAAGCGAATGGAGTTCTCGGTTTTGCTGGATTGACAGGTATGGGTAGATGTGTTCTGTTCAACCACATGTAGTACAAGAAAAACAGTGGTAGTTAAGAACCAACAAAGTAAAGAAAAACTATCTTGAACTGAGGATAAATCAGAAAAGTGAATAGTTTTCCTTTTCACGTAGCAATTACAATAATAATTCTTCCTAGGTGTGTCCTGAATTAAGGACACTCCTGGAAATAGTTTCCAACCATAGGAAAAAACTCCATGTGGTAGAATGTTTAATCTCTTGCATTTAGCAATCTGAAAAGTGATTTCCTGATGATAATTATTTTTAGATGGTGTAGCTTATTGACAGGAACTTATTTCAAAATCAGGTGATGACATAGATTGCTTAGGTAGAAGGATGCATGTGGTTCAAATTTTTAAAGGAATTTTTTACTTATATTTCTGACTTCTCTACAAATGACTAAAAAAAAAGAAAATCCAGACAAGGTCACTGGAAACACACTTTCCAGCTGTCAGTTGGGGGAAAATTGGCATCAGTATTTTGAGGGAATAAAACCTTAGTAACAATGGGTATTTTCTTAGTACCTGTGTCCTATCTGAACTAATTAACCACTGTTTCAACTACCAGTGTTTCAGCCTCCATTATACATCATGCCTGTTTTTATGGAGCAGTAAAGTGCAGTGCAGCAGATGGGATTTCCAAGAGTGTCTGGTATTGCCCTGTCCTCGCTTATGCTGAAGTCGATGAGAGTTTTCACATCGATATTTACGGGTAAGAATCACGATAACACTAACTCATTGACCTCAGCGGCAGGAGAGAGAAATCAATGATGATGGCCTTTGAAACAGCTTTTCCTAAGTGACTTCAGCCAACTTTGGGTGGAAAGACATTAACAGAAACAGGCAGGTCAGTTGGGTCACCTCTTCCAACCACCACATGCCTTTGTAGAAAAGTTTTAAGATGCTCGTTCACCTGCTGCGCACTGAGTGTGCAGTGCCTATGGGGAGTCTGTGAAGGCAGTCTCTGTTTTCCTGCCTGTAGAGTAGAACAGGAGAAAAGGAGAAGGTATAAATTTTGCATCTCAAAGTAATGAATATTTGTGTAACTCCATGTGAATAGGAGGACATTTGCCTTGCACTGCCATATTTAGAACAAAAATATCAAAACTTTTAAATACATTTGGGATCACAGAATCCAAGTTAAATATTACAACTCATTATATGGTCACAAGCCATTAGTTTCAGCTCCAAATTGGCAAGAAAGTAGCTGTTCAGGATTCATATGCATGTGGGAAAAAAATGTACTCAGAAAAATCTCAAAATTAATCAGAAAAAATGTTTCATCACCATTCCCCTTTTCCATTTTAACACCCTATTGCTTATGATGATGGCTCATTAACTTCTGTCAAATATTTCATCATTTAATCTTCAGCCTTACTTGAGAATGTCTACATTACATTTCTATTCTGACTCTAAGGAGGTTTATACTTGTTAGTCTTGATTTCAAATTTATTTAATGCTAATTCACTTCACCAATTCATAGTACTTCAAATACATGTTTATTCATTTATCATTCTTCTACAATACTAAATCTATGCTTCAGATGAAGTAGTAAATTGTGCAAAATAGTTCTCCACAATGTTAATTATTCAAAGTCACTGCTCAAAATTACTTTGATGTTACATATGGAAATCCACAGCAAGATATGGTCTGAACAATTAATGACTTCCTACACAAGTGCAGTCCATTTTCCCCCTCTGTTCCAACAGCCTGTTAAAATAATTCTGTTGGCAGCTAGCAAAAATTCTGAGTGTCCATTAAAAGAAAAAGACAAATATTTTTTTCCTCAGACGGTATATGATGGTAAGTGCCTGGGAATTACCAATGCCAAAGCCCCTAGTGCAGCTGTGTGGTACCTACTTAAACAAGTGGGAAATATTTGTCTTGGTTTGACTTCTGTTTTGTATTAGAGAAACTCAGTCAGTCAGACAGTATATAATTTTTCTTCTTTTACTAAAGGCTTAAAATGACCATCTGTTGTCTTTAGGAAGCAGAATCCCTGGAAACACATGTAGTCACTCAATCAGGACATGTAACTTTTCTTCGTAAGAACCTGTGCTGCACAGTTTGCATACTGATAACTTTAAAATATGACACAGTGCTGGTGAATGTTCCTGGGCTGGGGGGGGAAGGTCCTGTGTTTGGATCCTACCAGAATGAATCCCTGTTGGTGTGAATAGTCTGTCAGATCCCAAACAGCTTTCTGTGACCTTTGAAAAGTCCTCATTCATTTATTCATATATATGTGACAACAGGAGCCTGCACTGGACCTTTAAAATGGCACAAGACTATGAATCATTGTGACTCCAAGTGGGAAGGATGTCAGACGTGGGCACTTTGCACCACTGTCACCAACCTGTAGTCCTAAGAGTGAGGTTTCATCTTTGACTGGATGCCTTTGAAATGGTGTGGATGGTACATCTCAGCCTAAGACAAATGTCTGAAATCACTGAGAAGAATCACATTCCGGAGGTGCTAGACTGTCTGTCGATTTTAAAGTGAATCCAGATGATTAGCTGCAGCAAGATATTTCATTCTGGATGGCTAAATTAGGTGATATATATTCTATACAAACTACAGACACATTCTTGTTACTCACAGGGCTTACAAGGACTAGTTTAGATTGTGTGTACTTGTCAGAAAGCAATGAGTGAAAGTTGTTTTGACATTGTTTTGTTCTAATGCAGTAGAAAACCGTAAGAATATGCAAGCACAGGGTCCTTCTGCATAATTTTTATAATGATGATGATTATGGTACTGGCAACATTTGGGAGAAAGAGAGCAATTGACAGAGGATGGGAAGAAGCACAAGCAAATAAACTAACACAATGATCTTAATCTCACCAGAAAAAAATAGAGCCAAATTTGACCCAAGGATTTCAATTGCAAATAGACATTAATACGATTCCTCAGTTAATGCAGCAGAACATAATTTAATCTGAAGTGTACTTGAGAAATTAGAAATGCCTCTCTTTTGTTGCTTTTTGTCATGACAGAGGTCTGGATAAGTGTTAGGTTTTACTGTAAATTAACAAGATTAGTATGTCTGCAATTTGTCTACAAATAGTCTTCATCTGTTTAATTTCCCTCACTACCATCGTCCTCCATATTATCCTCTTGAGGTGCTTCAAGGGGAAAAGAATTGTTAGGGCACAAAAATTATTTAAATTTCCTTTTAAAATGCCATCTTGGTTTCTTAGTCTGTCTTGTAATCATGGTAACCATCTTGAAGAGTAAATAGAGAGAGTTAATCAAGCTTGTGCTTTCATGTCCACAAAATTCCCAAAACTCACAGCATACACTGCAAAAAGGTTAAACCCATAATATTATAAAACTATGTTAAAATGACCTATGCCTTGGTTTCTGGAGAAAGGTTGGATAAGTGAACAGGGTACAAAAGCAATCATTTTGTCAAGTACTTCTCTAAGAGCAGCTAATTAGATCCACTTCTGTTCAAAGATAACAGGAATTACATAGCAAAAGGCTTAAAAATAAATGGAACTTTTTCTTCAGTTAAAGAATATTTGTATTATCTTTGGTGTAATTTTGAGAAGTACTTTCATTGCTGTTATTCAGAAATTAAAGTGAAGTCTGTTCTAAACCACTCCTTCCACCCAGCTTCCCCAAAACTACTTTCACTCTCAACACTTTCAGATCCATTTTGCAGCTTAATAAAAAAAAAAATAAAATAAGGAAGTCCAGTGGAAATTGCCAGCCTTTGAAGGGGCTAATCTTAGCTTCTGCTTCCTTGGGGTTTAAAAAACATTTCATCCTCTCCATAGGAAAAAAAACCATGGAGTGAATACAAAATGTTTTTCACCATGTCATTAATCCCAAAGTGCTAATATGGGCTCACAGTGCTTTATGCAGTGCAGTTGGTGGGAATGTGTGTGCTTGGACAAAGAGAGAGGAGGGGATACATAGCAGATGGTTATTACAAATGTTGCTTTACTGTATACATTTCATTTGCAGATTCTACTCTTGCACATGAACCCTTTCAACTATCAAACTCTACAGCACAAGGGCTTACACAATATCAAGTAATTTTTGGCAGCTGCTGCTCAGTCTTACATTGCTGCCAGATCTTTGGCAGTATAAGCTAAATCTCTGTCTAGTATACAACTAGCACAAGGTCCTCATTATCCTGGAATTTAATACTTCGGGCCAGGAGGCTCTACATACAATGCAAACCCAGACTCTATCCCTTGCCTTTTGAGTGAACAACTGTTTAATACGTGGTGCTTTACAAAGCTGCCATAATTAAAAGGATAATTATTTATACACACATTCAGGTCCAATGTAAATAAATAAAAATTAAGAAATTAATGGGATAAATATCAGAAGTTAAATATGCTGGAATATATGCATTTATGGCACCAGGGAACAATGGCAATTGGCACAGAAGTCTACATAAGGCAATTATGACATACTGAATATCAAAGTCTTCATGAAGTCTGTAATTAGAAAAAGTGCATATACACAAATACACAGTTTTGCACACACCACAAAAATCCTTTTCTACTCATTCTTCAACACATTATTTTAAATATTAGCAATAGCTTAGAACCACCACAAAAAAATTAGGCAATGATCTTTTAAGTTTCAAAGTCCATCCATTCTCCAAGGGGGAAATTTGGAAGAATATCTTACTGAAGTTCTTTGTAATATGTCCTTATGAATACAGATCATCTTGAAGACATCAGTTCAGTGCTCTGCTGATACTGCCAACATGCACACCCAAACAATTTGTTACGCAAAAGGCTCTGACAAAGCATCCACCTTCTAAAAACAGGTTTGTTCATCCAGAGTCTTGGAAGTTTATAGCTCCCAACATCACAATGATTCTTACCATGTGGTAGACAAAAGGCTGGACATGAGCAGGCCATGTGCGCTTGCAGCCCAGAAAACCAACCACATCTTTTGCTGCATCAAAAGCAGCCTGGGCAGAAGGCTATGGGAGGTGATTCTCCCCCTCTGCTCTGCTCTGGTGAGACCCCAGTCGCAGTGCTGCCTCTGGCTCTGGGTCCCCCAACATAGAAGGGATGTGGACCTGTTGGAGTGAGTCCAGAGGAGCTCATGATCAGTGGGCTGGAGCACATCTCATGAAGAAGCTGAGAGCTGGGGTTGTTCAGCCTGGAAATGAGAAGGCTCTCAGGAAACGTTACAGCAAGCAGCCTTTCATTGCCTAAAGGGGCTAGAAGAGAGCTGGAGAGGGACATTTTATAAGGGAATGTAGTGATAGGACAAGAGGTAATGACTTTAAACTGAAAGAGTATAGATTAGATTAGATATAAGGAAGAAATTATTTACTATGAATGTGGCAAGGCACTGGAACAAGTTGTCCAGTGAGGGGGTGGATGCTCCATCCCTGAAAACATTCAAGGTCACATTAGATGGGTGCCTAAACACTATTATATTTTTAATCCTAGATTAATATATAATTAGTGTAACTCCAATGGGACCAAATGGCTAAGCAGGGAGGAAAAGGGAATTATTTGGAATGACCAAGTCAGCATCAATGATCAAGGCTGTAAACAGAAATATATTTATTTTTTTTTATTAATTCACCTTCAGTGTTCTTTTTCATTAAAAATTAAATGAGACATCATAATTAGGAAGAAGATAACTGCAGAATATGGAGATATACTGGGCTTTAAATCAGTTCCTGACTGTTTGAGGTTACTTCATGGTGTCTTGATTTTAAAGCAATTTCACAAAATCAAGTGTTATTTGTTATGAGGCTATTTGGCACAGGAACCGTTAAGGACCTTGAGGTTAAATAAAAACTGAGGTAGTCTCTTCATGTTTCTATTTATAGTAAAATTACTATGACCTTGTCAGCATTTCCATAAGATAGATTAAAATTTTGCCACTAAAATTCCCTCTACAGGCTGATATTTATCACAACAGGGCTTCAGTATTTTAAGAACTCTTTAAAAGACTCTGATACTGGAAAAGGCTTTGCTGTTTAGATCAAAACTGCCTGAAATTCAATTTCATTTCATGGGAATTTAGGATATTTTGAACAAAGTAGAGTTTTTTTATTTCCCATGGAAGCAAATACTTTTAAAAAACATATCCAGTTTAATATTGATAAATTCTGAGAAACAACACGGAATTTGATCAGATCTTTCTAAACTGGAAATGAATGAATAGGACATAAGGACCAGTTTTCCAGAGCTTCCAGGGGGTCAGAGGACATTTCCATGAATTAGGAATGGTGAGTTGAGATGAGGAAGACTCAGATCCAGGTTTGCCAGAGCTTTGATGGCACGTTGGTTCATGGGGCGAAGGCTGGATATTCTGAGTCCCCTGAGACTATATCTGAGCATCTCTCCCAGTTCCATGTTCATTTAGTATTCAATATGCCCTATGAAATGAAGAAATAGTCTTCTCATTTTGAAAATGGGAACAAAGAGAGACAGAAGACAATGCCAAAATGTAAGTTCATCTTTGCATAACTTAACCTTGGAAGGTCCAGGACTGAGAGCAACCAGGAAGTAAAGCCAAAGTAGTTGAGAAGAAATATGTTATATGAACCTGTAATTTGGACTGGAGGATGATGCATTCATCCAGTCAGGAATCACAGTAATGCTTTTCTTTTAGGTCAGGAAACTCCCTTAGCTTTGTAACTTCTAATGGAAAATTCAGGAAACTAGGCCTGACTGGGTGTGCTGGTACATCAGGGCAGGAGGTGTTTTCAATGAGTTTCTCTTTACTTACTTCCAAAACTGTTCCACTCTCTATACCAAAATAATTGTTTGCTCACAGGGCCTGAGAGACACAATGACTTTGCTCTTAAGTGGGTGAGATGCACCTTTAGGAGTCTCATGTGCCTGGAGGAATTGTGTTACTCCGGAGTAAGATGATGAGTGGTAAGTTTGAAAGTCAATATTTTAGATTTAGATACCCTAAGATCATTCATGGGTCCAAGACCATGTATTTATCTGTCCAAAGGCTCAAAAGGAAAACTGTAGTTGAGCCAGCAGCTTCACTCTCTTGGAAAGAAAATTCTTGTGCCTTCAATGCTGAATACTTGGTGTTTGTCATCAAAAGGCATCCTCTCCACTAGTTTTCCTTCATTTAGAACATAAAACGGCAACATGCATTTAACAAACTCTACAATTAAATAATAATTTCTATGAAAATGGCAACAAAGGTATAGTTGAGATCTGTAAAATTTAAAATTGTGGTTTGGTGTGAAATATATTTTTATAAGAAAATCATAGTGACTTTTTGTAACATTATATAACTCTGTGAACAACTTATACTGTATTAAAGATCTATAATATGGAATACACATTGGCTTCTCTATTTCTCTAGCAGGACCCCAAAGGAGTTATTAAAATATAGGCAGTGAACAAGCACAAAGTATAAGTCAGATATCTTGCTAAATCTGAATATGGCTATTGATAGAATATTAAACTCAAAATGAATCTCCTGTTCCTTTGTGTTTTAATAGCACTTCAAAAATGCATATAGTTTAATTTTGCCAAAACAGAGTAGAAATAAAAAGGAATGAAATTACTATATAGCATCATAAAGGTATTTAAGCAATCATGTAAATGTGAAAAACCTCTACCTTATTCTAAATCGTTATGGTTATTGTTATAAGAATTTATGCTGTCTTATGTGATCATAGCTGTGATTGCCAACTTAGGAATGTTCATACCTGAAATAAACTACAATATTTCAAGGCAAGCCATGGAAGAAATTAAATTAGAACAAAAAATGCTGTGAGAAGAGTGAGACATAAAGTCATGGCCTGTGATTTTACACCTTATCATGTTAAATCTGCAGTTTTGTCACAGTTTCCAACTGAGACATCCTACACAACATCAGCTGTCATTGTTGTGTGTGTGTGCGTGTCTGCCGTCTCATAGATGTTACTGTAAGCAAGGTTTGGCACGGGACTCATTAGCCAGGGAAATAGTCTGTCAGTACACGTGCCCAACTTCCTGAGTCTCAATTAGAAATAATTTGTGCCATTTCTTCAAAACAACAATCCATACAGGAAAATCACCAGTTAAAGAAGGTTCATGAGTAGAGTGCACTATGGAGGCATGGATGTGTGCATGCAAATTTGGTTCCTGAATTTTAGGTGTTGCGTAGGAAGCATCTACATCCTACTTCTGTGACCAAAAGATCTACCAGATTCTCCATGTGTACATTCATGAAAACTCTTAATGGAGATTCGCTAGTGTGACAGAGTTTTCACATAAAAAATCAGTACTTTGAACTGGGAGAGGTGTCTGAAAAAATTCTGTCTCTAAACTAATTCTTAACCAGGTCTAAATAAGAATGTTGCTAATCCAGCAGGCACTGCGCTCAGTGTGCTGCCTTGACTCACTCCAACTAATAATTCAATGCAAATAATGACATAAGAATAGTTTGCAAGGTGAGGCAGTGCCAGATGAAAGCAGTAGAAAGTGTTCAGCAGCTGATCTGCATGTCTTTTTCCCAATGTAGCATTTTTAGTGACAGAAAATTAAGCTGAATTTCAGAACTAGGGAAAAGTCCCCAAACACATACCTCTGATAAGTCTTTTGACTCAAACAGCAACAGCTTCCTTTGAGAAAACACTTTGAAAATTATGGGCTCTCTTTGAGCTAGCATATGCCAAAAGAAGGGTTGAATTGCAGCTGTTTCCAGAGCTCAGCATATACTTCCGACCTGTTCTTGGTTTCCTTTTCTATTAAAAATGTAAGAGACTCTTTTTCTGTGCTAAAAAGACGGGAGAAAAAGAAAAAAAAACCCAAAGCAATAGCTTGTAAAAGTCTTATTCTGCAAGGTTTAAAAGACCTTTTTAGTAAAGCATTTGATTTTGAAAGTTAAGGCTAGGTTGCTTCCACAAGGTTTTTTGCAGCTCCCACATGGAATATAAGCTTGTCTCAGGTTTAAAAAAAAATTAAAAAAATCTCTTGACAGTGATGCCTCTGGCTTTCAGTAGGATTCCTTAATGGTTCCTGCAGGATGGCAAGCTGTGTGACTCTGGCCCCTGCTGAGTGAAGGTGCTCAGGAAGTGCTGGGGTTGTGCTGGGGCTCCGCAGAGTCAATAACATCACTCCAGTACCCAGCTGGTGTCAGCACAGCACAAGCAGGGCTTTGCTTCAGTCTAACAGGTGACATTGTTTCTTTTGGACACAAATGCAAGTGCAGTAGAAAAGTACCCTCTCTAGGCTGACAAATCCCACAGCACAACAGCATTAACATTTCACAGGCTAAGAGGAGTGAGATGGGAGAAGTGTAAGGAACAGTTCTGGAGATGGTACTGCTGACAGAGAAGTTACTTTTTTTTTTTTCCTGTGGCAGAAAACCTCTCATCAAATTAGTTTACAAAATCCCTAATAGCTATGAGATATATTAATGAAGAGGTCATATACTTAAACTTACAGCTGTGTTGATGAAACTTTAGAACCTGACCAAATGTGATCAGGAGACACTCTGTGGGTTTGTTTGTTGTTTTGGGGAGGGTTTTTTTGCAAGAATACAGGTGTTAATAATAAAGGAACAAACATTAGCCTGGGAGTTGCATAATGAGAAAGGAAAAAATAAATTACAAACAGCTTTCCTTTGGTGTAGGGCCTGAATAAATGCACAGAAAAGCAAGCATGAAGGAGCTGAGGATCAGCACTCTGCCATCCTTGTTTCCTCTGCGTGCTGCTCTGCTGGGTCCCGATGATGGGAGCTGTGAGGAGGTTGTGATTCATCCGTAGGTGGCTGCCTGTCACGGGTGGGTGAAGCTCTTCCTATATATAGCCTGTGTATGGGTTCATAGCACACTTGAGGATGGCCTGGAATGAAGGTGCTCTCAAAAAGCCCTGAGTAAATCATTATTTTATTATTATAACAAGGTGCTAGCAGCTGAGAGTTTTAGTAATTGGATCAACATTCATATTGCAAATGCCAGCAGGTTTGACTCAGCTGTTTATAGTTATGAAGCAGATAAATTAAATTCTATTAAACTGATTTTATTTCAGGTGAGATTTTTGGGAGATGAGAGAAATAAAGGACAGACTATTCTTTGACCCTTAAAGATCAGGGTGTTTCTGGTCCAAGGGATTTCTCCCTGTCATGTTGTGAGATAGCCAGACAGGCAGTGGCAGTTCCAGTTCATGGCTGTGGCAGAGACAAGTTCAGCACTGCAGTGTAAATGAAATGCTAGTTTCTGGTCCCTGTCCTGTTACGGGCACTGTTCAGCTCATCAGTGCTGAATCCAAATAGGTTTATGGATGCTCTCACACCTGACTTGAGCTGTCTGAGTCTTGGAGTGAGATCTAATTCTAAAGCCATTTGAAGACCATAGAATGGCTTACCTAGATAATAAGGAAATGCTGCTACTCTCCTCTGATGTGAGAAGTTAATGAGTCTGAAGAAGTCACCATCTACAGGGGTCCACAGCTGGAATGTTCTCCTAGAAGGAAAGGCCTTGTCTTATTTCTAAAATGCAGCACCAACCTCATGTCAGGAGGACAATCCTCTTACGTGGGAACCTTAAGTTTAGAGCACTTATCCAGAGCCATGCAATGTAGGATCAGTTTCTTTCTCTGTTTGAACAGACTAAACTTTTTTTAATCCCTTAATATCAGAGCAAACTGGGTCATCAACTCTTTTTAACCCCTATCTAAACTCACAAAAACTATGTACTGAAGTAATGAAATTTTGCTTTTCCTGGATGAATTATAATTACATCAATGGCACTGTGCCTTCGTAGCAGCTTTTCCCAAGATGATCTTCAATTTATATTTTGAAAAATTGCTAAGAAGGAACACTATGAACTTCAGAAGCAGAGTTATTAGGTCCAAAGCCAGGTAACTTGCCCTTTATCATGTGTTTATTTCCTTTCTCCATCACTGCCTCTGTATTTCCCTGGAATGAATAATGTATCAATGTGGTTTTGGTTGGGTTGTTTCATTTTGTGGGTTTTTTTAATTTCTTCTCTTAACACCTAGAGAAAAATGGAGATGTTAATTTCCTACAGTGGCAGCTAAGACAGGTACAATTAAGCAATTTACTTTCTAGGGATTGCTCACTGAATTCTTCAAGAAATTCCTATGCAGCTGAAGCAGTTGAGGGCCACAGTATCGATTCCAAGCTGACAGCAAACAGATGGCCTGTCAGCAGAACTGTTCATACTTTTAGTTGGGTACATCATTAATGAAGCTAAATGTGAGCTTACGTTTTCAGCTCTCTGGTATTAAAAAAGTGGTGCAGCAAAAGTAGTTTATTAGATCCCATGTGTCATTCAAGGAAATCAGCAATGTATGTTAATGGTGCCCTGCATTCTTCCTGACAAATTTTATTTTTCCACAGGTAAGTGCTAAAATACTGCTTTGCATCTCCAGTAGTAGCAGAGTATCTTTGCATTTCCTGACATATGCCAGTGTTAGGTGTCAAGGGATACAGAAAAACCTGGGACAGCTAGAAATGCCACTTTTAGGTCTTTTTAGCTTTGTATCACTTTTTTTTTTAACTTTTGCTACATCTAGAAAAGTCTATTTATTGTCTGTTGTGTGTAAAAATTCAGATTTTAAAACACCTAAATTTTCACATACTTTACATTTCAAATGAAACAATAATAGTTGAAGAATCAATTCCCACTCACTTTGCTCTCACAAATAGTCCCATTGAAACTAAGCCAGTTGTGTAAAATACGAACTCTTGCTTATTGTTTCCTAGAACTGAATTTCCCCAGGGTAGTGACCTGTATGAAAACATTCACCATCACAAAAAGGTGCATTTCTTCATAGTCATTTACTGCTTCTGTACATGGCAAAACAATAATAAGCTACTCCAAAATCCTAAATAATGAAAGATGATTTTAGAATAAAGAAATATAGATTAATAACTGCTGTGAGGCTTAATCACAAGAGGTATATCCATAGGGATACTGACAGCACTGTGGGCAATATTCTTAAATGCCATGTTATGGTTCACATTGTCCGTTTTTGTTCAAATGTTTTCTTATGAAATTTCTTCATATCCCTGTAGTCATCTTTGTCAACTTAATAATTACTTGATAGTTTCATTCAGTAGAGTGTTAGAAGGGCTTCTTGTGTGCTGTCACCTTTGATTAGTAAAGTTCTCTGCAGGGGGAACAGGGATGTCTGAAGGCTAACGTGGTTGCATTCAAGGGTTTTGCTTGAGAAGCTGTATTTTTTAATAATGACTGTCATTTAAGAAAACTCGAAGTGTACGAAGAAATATTCTTTCTAGAGTGTTTCATTGTATTCTCTTTTTCATGTTCATCATTTGTTATTCTTCTATTCTTTCTCTCCCAATTACTATTGATGTTCAGGATGACTGTCAGCTGATAGCTTTTTATAAGCTGTTCTGCAAGCTGAACACAAATAACATGACAGCTTGCAGGCTACTTGTTGTCATGGTGTTCTTACTTTGCTCTGGGCAATGCCATATAAAGAATATTACATCTCGACTCCTATTTGCATCAACCAAATATTTTAACATTAACACAATAATATCAGAATGGCAGGATGTTTATGACATTACCAGCACCAAGAAAGCAGAATAAAATTATGTTCTGTTTCCGCCCACATGTTTTCACCCACTCCCAGTACTACTTTGGTTACAGAATTGTTGATTTCTGTGGAGGTAAGTTGATTTGAGGTTCTAAGCCAAATTATGAAATTTAATTTAAAAGGTCTTTCTGACTGCATTTGCAGGCCTCATTAAATGAGATGTAACACAGGAAATGTCACCCTACATGCTACTCTTTGAACTGTCTTCCACCAATTTACTCTGAGAATGTCTTCATTTTAGAAGTTCTGTGCAACATCCACAGTTGAAAAAGCTCCAAGGAATTACAGCACTGACCAAGAGCAGGTGAAAAGTACTTTGTGTAAGAACATTACCAAAACTATAGGTCACAGAGATTTCCAGCACCAGGAAATACCCCTCCATGTGAATAGCCTTCCTGTACTTTAGGACTGACTTTGATTTATTTTATCTTACTAACTTTGTAAAGTGTCTAGGCTAAAGGAGAAAAGGGATTTTTAAGCAAGAAGTTGTATTTTAGGTGCTTGTAATATAATAACTGTAGCCACAGCTCTCACCATACAGCTGGTTCCAAGTTTCTAATAGATCACTTTGAATGAAACATCTCTCAGTGCTGTGACACTGGTTGTTGGATACAAGCAGCAACCTCTGTGGATATTTCTGGTGTGTTGCTTTATGACCCTCTGCAGCTTTGCAAACAAACTCATGTTACTAAATGCAATTGTTTTTTGTCTGCAAAGCAGGGTCATCTGCAGTTTATCTCTCTTCCTCTTTAGCACAAATGTTTGGGAACATGAAGAATACCAGCCAGAGCCTTACTGGAGGCCTTGAGGTTCTCAGGAAGTACCTGCTTCAATAGAGTAGGCTTCTGTTTTGCCAGGGGATGAGGGTCAGCACAAGAAACACGGACACCAACTATAAAGAATAAGTGTATAAATTCACTATAGTGCAAAACAGCAAAGAATTACAAGAGAGACAGAGAATTATAAAAGGATAAGCTTAGCAATGCACCTAATCATTAGTACAGGGTGTCTATAGTGATTAAGAAATATACATCACCAATTACCCTTTAATACATTACTGTAATCAGCATCCAGACCCACAAGTCGGCTGAGGAGCCCTGACCACAGCGAAGGGTTGGAGAACCCCTCTCGGGAACTGGGAAATCCTACGCAGCGCGTCCACTCGTGGGTGAGGTTTCTGTCTTTGTTGTGAAAGAATCCAGCTTTTATATTGTTAAACAAACAAGCTTACATGACTTATTTAGTGCAGAAAACATCTGGCTTTCTTCTCTCCTTGGTTTTCACCCAAAGCCTGGCCAGGGCTCAGAGGAAAATCAAGGGAGTCAATTTGGACTAAATACTGTCATATAAGGCCAGCTGTCTACCTCCATGGCCTTGACTAGTCTCTAAATACAGAAAGACAGATACATTCATAACAAACAAAAATCTTTACTAATTAAGTGGATACCAATGTATCTTACTAACAAGCATACATGTTTACACAGGTGTAGTCTTATTATAGTACATATGTTACTAATGATTATATAGAATTTTGACTAATAAGCAGATACATGGCTAAATATAACATTACTGGAAGATTAATCTAGAGGTTAACTCTGGCTCAGGGCCTGTTGTTCAAGCTGCAGCACTTCAGCTTCATCCCAAAAAATTCAGTGCAGGAAGGTCTGTGAGAAGAACCATCAGAGATGGTTTGGACACTTGGAGCAGCTGGTATGGTGGTCCCTCCAAAACAAAACTGAAAAGGTTGCTTTTTCTGACATAACACCTACTGACTCTTTCCTTATCCCATCCCAACATGAGCATTCATTGCTCATTCTAACATTGTCAAAGAGGCAGCCCAGCATCTCAGTGCTTGTTCCTGGGTTTCCCTCTGTGCTTGGGAGAAAGACCTTGCAAATATCTGTACAACCAATGCATTGTTTTCCTTCAAAACTTCTCTCAGGCACATGGTTGAACATGATGTGTAAACCTAACCATGGGTATGCTGAGTGAAATCCTTTGTTGTGCTCCCAGGTGTCATGTTAACATACATACTAGTACAACATGCAATTAATACTACTACTATTATTTTCTCCTACAGATTGCATTTCTAGACAGGACGTAAAAGGCAATAAAATAAAACCAGAGACTAAACACTTCATGATCATGTCTCTATTTATGTTAGGCTACAACAGCCTTTTAATTTTCCAGCAGCCAGCCCCTGAGGTAAAGAAACCCACCCCTCTCTTCCAGAACTGCAAAAGAGAGAGTGTTGCATTTCCTACATTGGCATATATTAAAGACAGACAGGACCACTAGATCCTTCAGTTTAACATGAACAAGAGTATATACATGTGGGCTTTAGACTTGCAGAAAAAAATTACAGGTATTTTGATGAAAAGAATTATTTAAGTAAAGGAAAACAAACAAACAAACAAGGTAAAACCTCCACTCAAATGCAAGGGTTTTTTTTTTTCCAATGGGATTTTATTTCCTTTCAGGCAAAAAAAAAAAAGCAGAAGCAAAATATTTATATCAGTTTCAAACCTGAAAAGTCTTTAAAAAAACAAAAAAGGAACTTAGAAAGGTGGAATAAAGAGAGCTTTCAATGAAACAGCTTTTGACTGGTGGGAAGAAAAATATTTACAAACTTTTTACTATGAAGATGGAGATCTTCCAAAGATCCATATTCTTAGAAACATAAAATAAAGAGGAAAACAATAAGTAATGTATCTACCACTTGCTCAAGGCCAGCTAATGAACAGATCAATAGCCAGGTATATTCCATAGTCACATAACATATTCAAAAATAAAATTTCACCAGGCAAATTAGACCAAGCTTTATAATTTCCTTCATTTGCATTCACTTTGCGGCTTGTTATGCTCCCAAAAATTGTCACATATTTTATCCTCCCCTTCCTCCTGCCATTCTCAGCAAATGTCAGTGTACTCATGATCCATCCTGCTGCTATGAAAACCTAAAACCTTTTTGAACAAATCTTAAGTGAGGTGCGTTTGCGTATTGTCCCCTGTATGACCCACCACTATCAAAAGGGGATGGATGCTTCTCTTCACTTCCTTTTACAAGAAAAACAGCAGCTGAAAGTAATCATCTCACACTTTACTGTAATATACTTGGCATGCACCTGCTTACAGTGAGGCTCAGTGTCATTTTTAAAATCACATTTTCTCTTGAAATTTTGTACTCTTTGGACTTGACCTGCAGATAAGTTTTCACATCTAAACTCTAAATCACATCTTCAAAGAGAAGGTTTGTGAGTTAAAAAAAAAAATATTAGGAATTTGTCAAGTTTTTTTTCCTCTCTGGATGCTTTTTAACACTTTGGATAACTTCAAAATGAAAGATAAGTGAAAAATTAATATTGATATGATTTTATTTTTCCTGACAAATGGGAAAGAGCTTCACTGGAGAAAAATTTTGGTCCAGAAGAATATACAATGCCATTCTAAAATACCCTGAAAACTAGAATTTCACCTTTAAGAATCTGTATGCAAGAGCCAGCTTTTTATTGAATATTGGTTGGAAGGGCAAGAGAATGAAATACTATTCAATTAAGTATGTTTGGGGGTTTTTTTAACATGGTATGATATAAGGTCAAATGCTTATAGATTTTTTTGACACTGAATTATGCCATCTAAGTTGTTCTCACTCTACAGACAACCAAAAGATAAATGGTTAGATTGCTGGCTCTCTTCAGTCTTTTTAACAGAAGAATATATAGAAAACAACTGGTTTTTAAAGACCCCTAAGGATATATTATTGTGGGTTAGCCCTGGGAGGCAGCTGAACCTCTCCCAGCCACTCACTCCCCCACAGAGGGATGGAGAACAAATCAGAGGTGCAAAAATGAGAACACTGCTGGGTTGAGACAAAGACAGTTTAATAGGTAAAGCGAAAGTTGCACGTGTGAGCAAGGCAAAGGAAGAGCTAATTCACTGCTTGCCGTGGGCAGACAGGTGTGCAGACATTTCTGGGACAGCAGGGCACCTTGTACATACCAGTGACTTGGGAAGACAAATGTCATCACTCCAAACATGCCCCATTCCTCCTTCTCCCCCAAGCTTTATATGCTGAGAGTGACCCATATGGTCTGGGGTATCCCTTGGGTCAGTTGGGGTCAGCTGTGTCCCTCCCAATGTCTTGTGTACCCCTAGTCTGCTCACTGGTGGGATGAGGAGCAGGAAAGGTCTTGGCTTTGTTCAGCAATAGCTAAAACAAAGCTGTGTTACCAAGGCTGTTTCAGTCATAGCTAAAACATAGCAACACACAAACTACTATGAAGTAAATGAACTCTATGCCAGCCAAAACCAGTACAAGTTTACAATGTTTGAATTAAAAAACAGTTTCAACATAATCCTTTACTTCAAAATGAACTAAAGTCTGGTGCCATACCTTGGGAATGTCTCATTGGCAAAAGCCTCTTTATGAGAGGATATATTTGCAGTTTATTCATTTAGCAAAGAAGTATAAAATACTTTAATACTCGGGCCTGTGAAGTCTATGAGTTTTGAACATTTCAGCTGGGCAGTGTTAAGATTGAGTATTCTATGAAATGCTGGGGCAGGTAATCTGTCAGGAAGAGGAAAGGGAAAAGAGCAGTGGAGAAAGGAAGTAATCACTGTCTTTTTCAGGAGGCTGCTCTAATAATGGAAGAGCAATGATGCTGCTGTGACAAACCCTCAAACCTCTTATGATGCTGCAGCAATACAGGTGACCTCAAACTGACCTGACTGACCTGACCTGACAACATTGATTTTCTGCAGTTCTAACCCAGAGGGCAGGTATCACCACACTGACAAAATTACAAGAAATTAGGGACTTTGTCTGGAGCTAAAAGATGACCTGAGCAGTACAATACAAGCCTGATTTGGCTTTGTTTGAGATGACCTCTTTGGGCAGTGACCATTATTACAGAAGCTGTGACTGCACTGAAACACAACACTGGGATTGCTGGATTTCACATTCACAAAATTCAAAACATTTCCATAGAGTTATCAGCACAAATTGAGGTCTGAACAACAACAAAACTAGACGAGAATCCCAACAAAACAATGCATCACTTAATAAGTGCTTGGTTGGCTCAACATATAAACCAGCAAACATCAGTTGACTGAACTGGGCCTTTTGAACTCCACAGTTCTTAAAATCAGTCTGGTTCATATAACAAAACAGTGACATTAAATTAGAAACTGCTTTATAGAAACTTACCTTAAAACTAAAGATAGTTATTTTGAATGGGGAACTTTGTGTTCAGAATTTCCAGAATCTAGCAGCCCTAAGCATCCAATACCATATATTCAAAGAGCCAAGAGGAATGTGTGCCATCCAAGGTGTTTGTTATGCCAGATTTACAGTGTGAGCACACATGATCTTTCAGAATATATGAAGTAGTGCTCCTCTTTCTAAGAGAGCAGGGCCAAGAATAAACACCAGAACATCCCCTTTTTCTCCTGTTTTATAAGGAAGATTTGGACCCTCAGATTAATTTATGAATGGCAGCCTTCTTATAGAATGGCAGGTAGAGCTGATGGAAGGCAGTATGTGATAGTCAGATAATAATGCAATGAAAATAATTCCAATAATTAGTTATACCCATTTAGTAAGTTATCTTTATTTTATTTCAATTTTGTTAGCTTCAAGTCCCATGCATTAGTTTCCTCTATGCTTTCATCAAATAGATTAAAAAATCACCTGTTTGTGAAAATATTAATCTTTTAACAGGATAGATTCATTATCTACTAAAAAGCTGCCTATTTCAAACCAACTCACATTTTACTTACTTCTTTGAAGCATTTTGTCTTTTCTGAAGCCTTCCCATCTTAGTTAAATAACTATTGATGATGACTAATCTTTTCTGCTTTACACCAAGCTCATTCTTGAGATTTCTCAATGAGTCCAAATTATCACCAGGGCTACCCTGCTCCACAGTTTCAAATATTTTCTAATTGTCTTTTTCATTCCCTAAAGAACTAAACATGCCTCCAAAGGATGCTATCTTAATATAATCTCAGAGCAGGTCCATCAGTTTTGTGCTTACATAAGTCAGTTCATTACCCGTTCCTCTGCCCTTTGCCAAAAACATTTTTAAAATGCATCATTCTATTCACTTAATTAAATTTCCTCTGTATTTATTTTCTTTATCTCTTCCTGAAATAAAAATTCATCGCATCTTCAACCTCTTCCATAATAGTCTTACAAATTCACATGCATCATACCAGTGATAAATACTTAAGCAAATATGGTCACATACGTTCTTCAGTATGTTCATGCTATTGATTGGTTGCGCTTCATTCAGTAATAGTCAAAGATAAATCTGTAAATATTGCCTAAAAGAATCCTTCCATTTCCTTGTTACATTTTTTAATAAAGGATTTGCACGGCACAGTACAGAAAGATGGGCTGGCACACCGAATTAGGAAGATAATGATCAGCAAATGTCCATCAACATATTTATGTTGCTAAACATCAAGATTCTCTTTCATTTATGATCCAGCTGTAAAATGAATTCAGCCTCGAAGTGTCTCCGAGTGCTCAAGGCACATTTAATGTCAAAATCTGAGTATGCAGAGAAAACATTTTCACAAGAATGTAAATATAAAAATATTCTGACATTTATTCTGGGTTTTGAGAGTTTATGACAAAAAATCATCAACCCAGAGATTAAGGATTAAAGGGCTCAGAACTGCCATGGAATAAACAGTAGCATTTTGCACAGTGCTGCCCTCAGCAAAGAGTGAGCACAGTGCTGACGTCAAGGAACAAAAAAGCTGACACTTTTGCTCTGACTCTTTCTGGTATGTACATAAGCTACAGGCTCTCTGGTTTATGGATACCTTTGCACCTCCCCATAATTAACAGAAATCCAGTGTCCCATATTGGTCATCTTTCAGTAGTTAAAAAAGTGCAAGACTACTCCTAGCATGCTGCAGTCTCAAGAAACTGTAGTGTCAGCATGGTCTCCTAAGCCATCTGTGTCTCTAATCTATTTTTCCATACAAAATCATCAATATTCTGATCTACAGAGACACAGTTGGGTTTTGTTTGCACTTCAAATAGAATCAGTTACACATTACTCAAGATCTAATTATACTGGGCTGCAAATGATGTAGAACTGGGTAATTCCTTTGGATTAAAGTAAATTTATCAAACCTTTTTTTGCCACCCAAACAGAAATTTCCCTAAGAGGATTTCTTAGGTTTGTATCGGTTTGCTTTCACATTTAATGCTGTTTCACAACAAATTGCTGATACAGCTTCAGTAATACTCAGTACCAAACACTTGTGAGGAAATGATTAAATGACTTTTTTTTCAGTTTATTAAAACTATCTGAAACATGACTCTTGTACAACTTTCCAGAAACATGTATTTATAATTGTTTTCAGTGTTCTTCATTGGTATTATCATGATCTTTATTATTTCAAAGGATGTAAGTGTCTTATTTGCATGATTTCCATAAGAATTTCAAATGTTTTGAGACTTTCAATACTTTAGTACAAAGATTTAAAAAAAATAGTAAAAAAAAATAAATCTGAGTATTATCTTTCACTTACAGGAACATCTGACAGGAGGCAAACACGAAAAATTTGAATGGGCCAGAAAGATTCAAATCCCCCCAAATGCATATTTTTCAATTTTTTGCAAAGTGAGAATGAAATTCTTTCGGGACAAAGTTCTGGTCGACAAGAATAGAGAAAAGGCCTTCTTTATTATTATTCAACATGAAGTGTATGAACTTGTTTTAAACTGAATCTTAGTGAGATAATTTACATTATTTATGAAACAAAACAATCATGCCAGTTATCCAAGGAATCCTGTAGGGTTCCATCTGTGATTGTGATTGCAGTATCAAGATGTAAAAGGGAAAATGTGAAATGATTACTGATATATGTTTAAAATATTGAGAAGACATCATAATGTCTCAGCAGCATGTGTAAGTAGGCAGTGGAGTGGTGGATTGGTTATACCACAACAGAATTGGTTCACAAATGATTTACATGTTCTTCTAATATTAACAGATCAGAGTAAACCAATTGTTCATGTTCAGTGTCACCTGTTTCTTCACTCAGCATTGACCCTGCCAAACCTCCAAGGTCTGTTCCATGTTCATTAGGAATGGCAATCTTTACACTTTAGTCATCTCAGACTGCTCACTCCTCTCCTTTGCAGTGTCACACAAGACTTACCAGGACATACCAGTTCTCAGAACAGTGAGCACTTCTACTCCACAAATAAACAGTAAAGATAAAACTGCAACATATGAATTATTTCAGAAGCAAATTAGATCCCATGAAGAACAGGTTCAAGTTTGCCATTAGCAGAATTCTGCCATCCTGCTCCATCCTGTGTTCCAGACACTGAGGTTCATTATTAATGACTTAGATGACAGAAGAAAGCATTTTTAATTTGAAAATACTAACAATTTGAGAGGGATGGCAAGCACTGTAGAGGTCAGGAATGAAATTTGAAAGAATGTGGTGAAATCATTAAAATAATAAGTAGTTCAGTGTGTGCCACAAAGTGACACACAGCTACAAGACAGAAAAAATAGAAATGGTTCTACAGGAGGTGATCTGAGAGTGAATGGACTAAAATGGAACACACATCCACAGGGCCATAATGTACCAGGGGGCATGTGTAGGCATGTTGTATATAAGATACCTGAAGTCTGTAATTATCAATGGGGCTCAGCTGTAGTACTACATCAGATTTGAGCACAACATTGTAGCTGAATCAACCGAAGAAAGTTCAAAAAGGAAAAGAAAAAAGAGATTTTTCCAACAAAAGCTGTGAAGAAAGCTGAAAATTAATGTTTTTATTTAGCTGTGAGAGGACCAAGGGGAAAAATGAGTCTGGACTTCAAATGACAGCTGATGTCATGAAGAGGCTGGCAAAGAGAGGAAGCACTGATGTGCTCTCCAGGACAATAAGTAATGGATTTAAGTCACCACAAGGGAGATTTATCCTACACATCTAGAACATGCTGAATGGCAAGAGAATTAAGTGCTAAAACACGTCTGATGAGAGAAGCTGGGGATTCTGCATCACTGGGCTATTTTAAAGACAGGCTGGACAAATGGCTGTCAAATATTATTTAGGTAAAGCTGAATCTGTCTGAGATTAGTAAAGGAAACCAGTAACCTCCTGAGGTCATGTCAATCCTATTATTATGGTTCTCTGTCTGTCTTCAGATTCTTTTAAAAACTCTAAAACACAGACTACACTGAATATAATGAGCTGAACTTTGAGCCAAATTACACTGATTTTAACACAGCCTGATGGAACATTATCACCAAGCATCACTGAGACAATAATATATACAAATCCTTGAATATAATGTCTGAGGTTTATTCAGAGGGGGAAAGCCTTGGTCAACAGATAGTCACCCATATTTTTATTTTAAAAATGGATGAGATCTCTGGTGATTGTTGAAATTTGGTGCAGTATCTTTAAATATAACAGATTTGTGGTCCTCCTTTGCCTTTCGCTGCATTTAAGAGACAGTAAAAGACTGCTAAAAATAATGAGTTTGCCTCATAAAAGTTAGGCTTTAAAATAATAAGTTAGAGGCCATAAAAACAAATGTCCCTTAGAGATTTTATCCATCTGGACTAGATAGAATATATAGCCACTGCAGTTATTTTGCAAACAACATTAGCAACATTATTCTAAAGTTTTCTCATTGAATCTTAAAACCCACAACATATATCTGTTCTGTCCCAAAGACTCCCAGACTTCAGATTTACATCTAAAACTCACAGATGGCCTTACACTGTAATGGACCAACCCAAATCACTGACCCAAGGAAATATCTGTGCAACAGTTAAATCCACCTTTATGCAGTAAAACATTAATTATGTGCTTAACTTTAATAATGTTCACATTTAAAACAGAAGCTGGTTTGCTCCCCAGGACTTTCACATATGTTCAGTAGTGCATTTAAATTCTTATTGTTAATATGAAAGAGGCTCCTAAAAGAGATCAACCTTTAAATATCTCCAAATGCAGGATTACTGGGGAGCTGGGACACAAAGCTAGGTGCAAGCGTCAAGGTCAAGTTCTGACATGAAACACTCTGTTACCCATTATCAGCTACAAACAGTGGCTATGTCCATACTTAATTTGAATGGAAACACATTATGTAGAATTTCAAGGAAAAAAAGCCTGGTTGATCAATATGAAAATAACTATTTTAGATTAGTGTATCTTTTTTTCAGTTGCTCAGCACAAAATATTCCGTTTACTTTGAAATTACTTTGTTCTACTTTAATGAGGCTGATCTAATTCCTAAAGCCCTAGACCAAAGTGGTAATTGACAGGCATCATAGATTTACAGGAAAAAAATTAAAAATCTATACAGCATCCATGAGTGATGTAGCTTTCCCAATGAATAAGAAGTGTTTGAAATGAGCAGCTATTATGGATAAAGAATAAATAAGTTAATTATGGAGAAAAAGCTATCACTTCATGACTTTCTTCTTAAACAACTTGGTACTCCGCAACAGTCAGCAGAGATCTGGAATGACAAGCTTATTCCCCAGAGCAAGGGAGGTTGCCAGCATTATGTGCAGTGCTCCCAGAGCAGCCAGGAAACATGAAATACCTCCAGACCTGCTGGGAGGAATGTCACTGACTCCAGCTCTGTGGCCACTAATGGGTATGCTCAGCTGGAAGTAGGGTGAAATCATAGAGCTAAACACAAACACTTGTAGCAAATTATATCAAATTCAAGTCCTAGCAATATTTTTCTTTTTTCCTTCTATCACTAGGAAGGGCTACAGACCTTGATGCATTCCTTTTTTGTCTATTTTTTAATCCCCTCCCCTCCCCCCTCCCCCTATTATGAAGAAGGCAACGACTGTGTTTGGGGGGATGGTTGAAATAAAGAAAGGCACGATTTGGATCACAGATAAGCATGTTCACAAATGTCCTACTGACTTTGGGTCTATTGGCGCAGGACCAGTGTAGAGGAACATAAATAGAAGTGATTTCTGGCTTGTAGAATAGAGAGACATGAATTTACTAGACTTGGGTGACCACCCAGAAATTTCCTTAAGGGTGATATAAATGGCAACCCTGAACACCAATGATAGAGGGTTAATACAGTCTTGGCACCATATGCAGGTTGAAAGCCTACTGACCTTTAATCACCTTTTGTTCATCCTTTTTGGTTAAATATAGCATATTTTTCTTTGCTGTTGTTCCCACCCATGCCTGTTCAGTTGATCATACCTCCTAACCTCACCTCCATACTTTCTTCTAGAATGTTCTCACCATGCACAAAACAAGTCTTCGCCACTTACTTGCAAGATCTTCTTACCCTTTTTAACTCCCACGAGTCCTCCTTAATGCCCACCTCTGCTCTTACAGAAAATCACACTGACATGATAGAAATAGTTTTAACTCCCAGCTAAAAACTTGTACTTAAATTCACTTAAATTCACTTGTTCTTAAATTCAAACAAGGCTCTTCATTCTTGCTGAAGGCATAACAGGTGTCACAGCAAACAAACACGGTATCTGTCAAATAAAACAAAACCCTCTGGATGATAATCCTAAATGTTCAATGATACAACCATCTCAGGGACATTGAACAATACATACCATGGAGTGACTTTTTTCTCTCCAGTCCTATTTCACAGTGTAGAGAGACCAAAGTGATACTAGGAATTTCCTTTAGTTCATAAAGTGGTGCTGGGAAAGAGAGATGCCCAAAGCTATAACTAGTCTAAAACACAGCACTCTGCTTCATTTGTAAGATTTTTGGTTCTCCTAATCCTCTCTGTAGTCTTCTGTTTTAAATCCCTCAAAAGTACGAGAGGTGAACAATGACAGATTTAAAAAATATATAGAGACTTTATGTGAAAGAAAGATTGTATGGAAAGACAGCAGTGTTCTATAAAATATGGTGTGAATTATGGCTGTAATATTAAATTGGTCTACATTATATAGTTCTGGATTGGAGAGCAAAGAGAAAAATTAGGTGGTAATGTTCTGGTTTTCAGAATGTTCTCAAGAATTAACATTTGATTCACAAAGTCAGCCATCCAGCTACCCTTTGGGCACCTGAAACCATCTCAACTGGAATATATATTATCCCTGTTCAGCTATTGCTTAGTGCAGTAAATCTCTTGGCACCTGTGGCTCAGTTTGTGAAATCCCATGGGGTCTACATTTCAGCATTTGAGAAAGCCTGGAATTCCTCGAGCCTTAAGGACACTGAAAAGCTCTCATTTCACGTTACTGATAAGCACCAATGGGACTCACAAAAGAGCTACTTCCTCCTTCAATGTTCTCTGCAGGGCCAGAGACTCTGGACATGTTTCATATTTCTTAACTACAGATTCAAAGTAGGAGAGGCCTATTTGCCCTGTAAGTCAATTGGTCCAGTAATTTGAGTACCTTTGTGACTGCTTTGGGTGAGGGCAATGCGGCACCTTTTTCCTTCCAGTGAGCTGTCAAGAAAATACCCTAAATTTTGCTCCTGGAATGCATATTTCTTGATCTCTCATGTTGAAACTGGTCTTTCAGCATAAAATTGCATATTTTTTATGTTAGGAATTAGATTTTTAGTTTACCAAACCTGCAGGTCAAAGAATTAATCTTACTCATTCTCAGTCCATGAATATTTATGCACTGTATTCAAAGCAGAATAGTAACTTTTACAGCAAAGACTGAGGTAAGTCAAACTCCTATTCCTTAGCAACCTTCCGCACTGTGTAGATAATAAATCTACAAGTAGGCCCTGGAAATTCAGATAAATATGGCTGTCTAAATGTAGTGATTACTAATTTAAATGACAGAGTCTCAGTCAAGTGATTAATCTCAGAATATCTGTCATTGTATTCTCTCGGTTTTTCAGATTATTTGCTGCTGATTCTATTTGCTGCAAAATCTATTGCCATCCTGCATATGAATCATTCATAAACTCTTCCAAAGATCAACAAATGCATTTCCTATCAATAAGTATTTGCTAGATAGTCTGAGTATATAATTTTCCTTCTCTTTCCTTTTCTTTGACCACTTACTATAGCAGTAGTCATTTTTCATGATTTCTGACATATTTAGTCGGCTAAATCACACAGAGTTATATCTTCTCCTTGACAGTGTGACTGAGGCTTGGGGAAAACGAAAAAAGAAATATATGAGAATTGCAAATTAGAAAAAAGCTTCAAAGCCTCTAAGATCACGGAATCTGCCATTCTGGAATAAACTATCTTGCATATAGTCCAATACTTTGCCTTTGACAGCTTTCAGCACTGAGTCCTTCAAAAGAAGGCAGAAGAAATCTGTAACAGCAAAGGGAAACTAATCAAGACAACTCGCATAGTTCTTTGCCTGAACTCTGAGGTAAAAGATGGTTAACACTGGCAAATAGAAGTTTTCAAATGTTGTCATCATTATTAATTTTCTCTGTGATTATCTCTGATACTTTCATACATGTCAATTTGCTTTCTATTTGATTTTTTGTTTCAAAACATCTAATGACAAATATAGTTTTGGTGGCACAAATGCTTAGTCAAACAGTTGTTTACAAAACTTTCAGGATCAATACATTCAGCAACATAGAAAAGCTGTCAAAACATTTCTCTAAAAGTACTAGGAAAACACTTCATATTTCTAATCACAAAGTAGAAATTTAGAACTCCTTTTGAATTCTGTTTTGGTGGGGGGGTTTTTGGGATTTTTTTTTAGGAGACACAGAAATGTTTTACATTTCTTAAGATCACATTTAAGTTTATAGAGTTTATATTGGATTCTTTTGGGGGGAAGAATTAACACACAGACAAGGTTTGATTACTTGTCACTTAACCTTCAGCCCATGGTCTTTTACCATGGAAATGGTGAAGCACTCTTGGGCTCAGATTCCCAGCAATCTGAATAAAAGGATTTTCACGAAGATGTGAAATGTAGGCATTTAGTCAAAACACAGTTATTTAAGTGACAGTTTGGGACAATGGGCTGATTTTAGAGTCCACCTGAGAACAACTGCTTACAACTGGGGTGAATCATTCCTGTCTTAGGCACTAGACTTAGACACCTTAGACAACCTACTTGCATCTTTTTCTGTGCTCATGAGCCAAATTTTGTGAATTGCTGAACACCTTCAGCTTCCTGTACAGACAATCAGAGTCAAGAGCGCACAGCTTTACCCAGGAGCAGCTCAGTTCCTCTCAGACTGAAGTTTTAAGGAAGAGAATTCCCTTTTAGCAATAACCTGGCTACAGTTTATTGAAAAGTGGAAACACTGGGACATCGGATTTTCTGTATTTCCATTAGTATCACTGATCAAAGATTTATAAAAGTCAGCATTAAGTTCCTTTGAAATCTCACTCCCAGGAGCACGGTTCAGAACAATTCCACTCCATCTTATCAGTAGGTTTTACAATAAGACCCTTATTAGATTGCAATTGATTCTCGGTAATCTATTCATTCTTAGTCAAATTAAAACAACTTTTATTGTAGTGCCACAGTTCATGCTGTTACAATTAATGTGGTGTGTGAGCATTTCTATTATGAAAATCCTTTCTTCCCTGCCTTGGTTTATAGCACAAGCATAAAGAACTCACACGGCCCTGAAACTTGTCATACAAAGTCTCAGGCCAGGCAAGAATGTTATTCTTTGAAAAACATAATAGTAGAAAAATAATTTCACTGCTTTGCCCTTGCAGTATTATCATAAGGTGAGAGAAATTGGAAATGTGCCATGGAGCTGACCACTCACCCCATCAGATTAGCATTCTTTAATTGAAGATGACTAAGTAATAAATGTGAGGACCAGGAAAGCACATAATCTGTTTTGTCTTCACTATCCTCATTATATGTGATACAAGGCTACAAACTGAAGACATGATCCCATATAGTTCCCATTCCTTTAACGTATCCTTAATTTCAACCAGAACAGAAATCCTTAAATTTCTGAACATGGAAAATAGTCACAGGGAAATGCAGAAACTGCAGATATATCCTGGTGTTACACAGGCTGTGAGCTCTCACCACACAGCCAGGAACAGTCTGCCCCAGAGGGAGCATCAATGGATAAAGCAAGAAAAGAAGCTGTGTGTGATACAAAGTCAAGTTAACACAAATATGCTGGGAAACAGTCATGAAACTGCAGATGTCCAGATAAAGGATAGACTAAAACAAATCTTTTATTCTCTGCATCTGGTATTTATCCTGGATTCATGCTTTGGGCTGTATTTTTAACTCAGTGTTAATGAAAGTAGCACAAAACTCAGTGCCTGGCAGAGAGGATGCACTCCTATATCGTCTTTGTGGGCTTAGTGATGCGTGCACTAATCTGTGTAGCATTGATTTACAAATGCAAGAGATACTGAGACCAAATTCCAGGCTAAGGCAAACTTCTGTCCATTTTCTTCCTAGTTTTAAAGCAAGCTGCCAGTCTTTCCTTGAGAAGTGCATTCACAGTTCTTGAGCACCCAAAGCTGTGGTCAGCCAATGTTGCTGCTCAAAGCCCTCTGCATACCAACAAACAAAACCATCCCTTCACTTCAGACAGAAAAAATGCTTGTGTAGCTGCTCAGGGGACTGATGCCAGTTTCAACTCACCTGGCAAAATAAATACACATCAGTTCCCAGGTGTCGGGGTTTTTCTGCATTACTACATGAATGACACTGGTGTAACCAAAAGGTAGTGGCCGGAATGAACAAGTGGTGATAGGATTTCCTTCTCTGGCAGCATGGAAAGACTTGGCCAGCTTAAAGTTTTCTTCTGTGTTAAAGACAGTTTCCAGAACCTGCTTCATATGTATTTCAACTTACCCCTTGCCAACAGAGCACAGCAGTACAAAATAAGACGAAGGCACTCGGGACTCCAGCAGCCACCTTTACTCATAACATGTTTGTTCCAGCTAGTAGTTGTAATTACTCTTTGTACTGTGGAACTGTACAGCCTGATTTGCTTTAAAATGCTTTCAAAGGGAAATTGGATACCAGTGTAATAAACAGGGAAAAAAAAAAAAAAAGCAAAACGCAATGTGGTCATTTATCCTAAAATCTTTTGCTTCAACACATGCAGTTCCCCTTCCCTCTGTCTTTAAACACCAATTCTTACCTCTATTCTCCCTCCAATTTACCTGAGATAGAAGGGTTTGAGGGAAAACAGAAATCAAAACCAAAATGGTGGCTCATTATTAACTCAGGTCAAATTCCTGATGATTGCAACAGGGTCCATATGTTGTCCTGGCACTACTGAGGAATCATTGGAAGGATTCTGAAGCTGGAGAAGATATCTTAACCAGAGCTGCCACCAAGAAAACATGTGGGAACTTCTGTCCCCAAGGTATCACCTTTCTGTGAACTTTTCTTTATGGATATTTTCTGCCCTATATCTATTCACACTGCATTTTGCATAATACTCTAAGATTTGCTCTTCTTTGGGAAATCATGTTCTAAAATACCAGAATTCCCATTAGAAATGTCAAAAATTCCTGATATAATTGTATTAAAAATTGTTTGGTTCAGGGAAATAGAAATAATTTTCCAACATGAAAGGGTAATAACATCACATTAAGATGTCAGGATTGTCTTGGGAATCTCCTGGAATTGAGAGATTCTGGCTATTCTGCTGTCCTTCATTTTTACTGCAAAATCATTTTGTGAGTACAAAAGGCAAAAGTGTCATTTAAACAGAGCAAACTATTTAGCATTACGCATTAGAATAGTTTGAGGAGCCAACTTCAATGTCGTGGACTATGTACAGAGGAACAGCAATTGATTTAATGTGGGAATAGTCTCCATGTTCAAAAGGAAAGCAGATAACTTGGGTGTGTTCCTGTCCAGCAGTAGCAGAAAAACAATATTGCAAAAAGTTATAATTTTTTTCTTTTATTGTTTATTTTTTTTTATTCCCCTGCGTTAATCTTTCACACAAAGGTTGAACTGGATTGTTCTCTTAGGACTAATCTTGACACACACCTACATCAGGTTTGTTGACATTTATTCAAACCTGTACCCTCATTATAAAAAAAAAAAAATAAAAACCTCTAATCAAGTAGAGATTACAGCTCTTTTCAAGTTTTGGATCAGTTCCACATTTCTTGCAATGTAACAGCTAGCAGAGTAACCAAACATGAGCTCCAGTGAGATGCAGGGAATTAAATTATGGCAAATGTTTACATAATTTCAACCACATCGATTTATAGAAATACACAAAATTATACATGCTGTTCAGTCTTGAAAGGAAGAAAACAAAGCAATTTGAAGAGCCATTAGTGTTGTCATATAACCTTGAAACAATTTAACTTTTTGACTATCTCATACTTATTTTTCAGTCATAACATCTTAGGTAAAGTATCTGAAGCTGATGTCCTGATTTTATCCATCATGTTATTTCTCATCAATTGGGAACAATTATGAGTAAAGCTTTCATTGGCTTCTATTCAGATGTAAGTAGTTACCAAAGAAAGAACACTATTCTTTTTCCAAAGAAAGAACACTATTCTTTTTCCATTTATTAAAGTAAAATCTAGTGTTTTTTTCCAATACAAAATTCATTCAATTGAGAGCTTCTAGTCAATGTTTTATGGACATAACCCTGGTTGCTCCCAGTCACCTGAACGTGCCCCTTGTAGTTGCAGAGCCTGAATCGTCCATAAAAACTGACAGTTAGAAATGTTAGATTTCCAATTACTTGTAGAATTTAGTGCAAAGTATGCAACGTGGGCTCTTGGGAGCAACTCATTTCAACTGATCTTTGTTTAACCTTGCATGTGATGGTTCTAAAGAATTCTGTGTATCCAAGGGCAGGTTTCACTCCTCACTCTTTCCCCCTCATTAATATTCAGATGTAGGCACATATTAGCAGATAAATGACTGATGAGAACACATGTTGCCATATGCTAAAAGAGAATATAGTTTTCCTTGATTCCAGCACCAGTGTTATACTCTGACACCAGCATTGTCATTCTGCTACATGGCAGCAGATGTTCAGAGCCTTAGAGGTTGGCTTCCCAGTGAGGGAGAAAGCAATGACATAGAAGCTGACTAAACTCTGAACTGTTACTTACAAACTTTACACATATACAGAGCTTCTGAACCTACTCACAGAACACACAGGGCAAACACAGCTCCAAAAGAGATTGAAAATGCCTCTTGACACCTGCACCACGAGTATTTTATTGTTAGCTTTGCAGACAGAAGATTTGCTCCTAATTCTCATTCAGAAAAGTTGTCAAACTTTAAAAATATCTAACCTTATCAATAAATATTGAGGTTTTCTATTAAAAAATAATCAAAAAAAACCCCAAAGACATCTTTTAAACAAAACTCCCCATGAATTCTCAGGTGCCTGGTACTAATTTATGGCAGTTCTTTGGGAAAAACAAACAAACAAACAAACAAACCTGAAACAAATCATGCAGCTGAAGACAACTCAGAGAATAGTTAAGAAAAAATGGGTGTAAAGTTTCCTTCTGATGTAAAAGGCAGATATATCCTCCTAGTTTATCATATTCAGGGCTCTTTTCATCATCTTGTCTTCACACTAATCTGACTGGTATAGGTTCAAGCTGTTGAAGACAACTTAATTAAGTTAATTAGGAATAAACGTAATGCCTAAAGTTAAGACACAATAACCACATCTAAGTAAGAACGTCTCAGGATATGGGCAAATATTTTTGAGGTCAATAGTAAGTATATGTTTACACAGACTATTGAACAGATATAATTTAAAGTATGAGCTTTAATAATCTCCAGGTCTGAACATCTAACCTGTTCTCCAGAAGAAGAACATGGAACTTTTCCCCTGCTCAAGAACAACTGCTCTTACCATCTGAAAATCAATCCCAGAATATGCCAGACTGTAGATGGATGAGTCTCAGACTGAACAGAAAAATACACAATTTTTGGCATTTGTGCTTAACTTCTTTCTGTTGTAAGTGATCTCTATTATTTTATTTATTTGTCATAGGAGCTCATATTGAGCAAGCAAGTCAAACTTGCCTATAGCAGTACCCTGGGTCTATTGAGCCGAGTCTTATTTCTGATCTCTAAAAAGAAAACCTGTTCAGAGGGGTGCTTTAGAATTAATTGCTGGTTGCTTGTGGTATACTCTCCTTGGATCTTGTACAAAATGCCAACATTTAATATTTCATTAGACACTGATCCTTTCATTCACATTTGGAATGTAATTAAGAGCTTGTGCAATGTATTAGTTTATTCCAACCTCATCATGTACACCTATAAGCTTTTCTTCTTGTGTCTTCCCCTTTTATGTTGTTCACTTAGATTTTACTGTAAATAAAAAAGGATATATGAACAGTTTTACTATCCCTGTGTCACAGAATAATCATCAGTAATTTCACAATAATGGTGTTACAAAGCTAAAGGTCATTTGAATCAACTGAATGACTGCTGAATCTCAGGCTAAAGATATGTCCATCTTGCTGCTTAGAACACAGAGAGCAAATGAAAGTGTGCATTTTAAACTTGTTTATCTGATTAGGGTTTGTGCAATATGATTGAAGTCAAAGCTGGATTGTGAGTATAATGCTTTAGGCAAGTTTCTTACTCTTGGAGAGGATCTAAATCCACTGGGAGAACCTGGGGCCCAATTTCTAGGATAACAAGCAGAAAACAAAAGAATCCAAGTCTTTGAGAAGCAGAGACAGTGGGGACCTTGTATTTGGAGACTGGAAGGTTTAATGCTATTTCAAGTCCTCAAGTCAAACTAGATGAGGAATCCACTTTGACTGACACATTAAATGATGTTATATACTATTAATTTTATATATTATATATTTTTGTATTATTATTTTATATATTAAAGCTCAGATTTATTCCAAGAGGGCACAAACCTTCCAGCTGTTTATAATTTTCTTATGTTTTATTTAAAGTTTGCAACCAAATAGGAAGTTTGATCTAAAAGGCAATAATAAAAGCAATATTAGATTGATTAGATTGATACTCAATCCTGTTAATTTCTCATGTGCAATTTTTAAAATATTTTGTATAAAGCCAGTATGCTAATACTCCATATACTTTTTATCAAATGTTTTCCCATAAATGCTTCTTAATTTAGGATATTTTTAAGCTTTTGTTCTGAAAGCCATAACAATACTTTGATTATCACTTTAGAGAAACATGAAACCAACATCAAAATATTGAAATTCCTCCTGGGACAGAAATTCCACTTTCTCAGCATCTCTATATTCATACATCTAATATCCAAACACTTTCAATTTGTATAAATAAGGCATACAGAATATTTTAAATTTCTTACCTTTTTCCTCTTCAGCCTCTTAGTTTTGTTTCTGGTAAACAAATAATTTTTAAAAAGCTTGTGTATCCCATGTATCACACCAAACGCATGAAAGAAAAAATTGATCTGGAAAATACTGAAAAGTAACATTTGACAAATACAGAAAAGTGAAGGTCTCCTGAGCCGAAGGTATGAGGCGAGTAGGACCTAAATCCAGGAGCAGGTGTGCACCAGCTGTTTGTGCATTTTAATTCACTTTGAAGGCTAAAAGAAATGACAGAAGAATTCACCTCTCTTGTCCAGCCTGTGTGCTCAGCATTTCACCCTTTCTTCACAGAAATTACCTTCACCTACTCAGGGAGTCCCAGTAAGTATTACTGGGACCAGAAGCAGAAGTCCCAGGAGCATTAGTCAGTGGCATAGCAGTGCTGGACAGTACAGGACAATGGCAAGGAACTCATACCATGGTTTATTTGGGGCCCTCTGAGACATCCTTTTAAAAAACTTATCTGGTAAGAATGGAGACACAAACACAGCCATTCACACTCAATTACTTTGTTAACATTTCTAAAAGCAATGTAAGAGGTTCTGCCATATATACCACCCAAAGCCAACAGGGTGGGGAAAGACCCTTCTACCAAAATCTGGCTTAGAAACCTCTTCACGATGCAGCTACAAAAGGCTTCAGCAGCCTTCTCTTTAAAGAGATGCTTCTATCTCTCTATTAACTACTGTTGTTATTATTAACAACTTCTTAGACTGAGAACAGGATTGTGAATATTATACAGGACTTGTATGCCAATGTTCTGCTGTTACACATCAGTGACATTCTTCTGTCTCATACTAGTCTGGTTGTTACCTTAGTGGTTAAATATATTGTGCTTTCATAGAAATAGTAGAACACAAATTTAGCTCATGTTGTTGCTTTATCCACAGAAGGAATTTTACCATAGGAGCTCAGGCTATTTTGGGAATAACAGAACAAGTAATGTCTGTAATATCCTCTTCAAAGATGACAATCTTTGTGCTATAAAGAATGAAAATTCCTCTATTAATTACACTTTTCTGCAGCTCTGCATCCTCAGATCCAGTCCTGTAGCCTCAAAGGTATTACATTATCTCTTCAGCCAAGAAAGGTTCAGTATCCGTTACCCAGCTTCCCACTGACAAAAAGATCTTCCACTAATTACAAAGAGACGTTCCATGAGTAAAGGTTACTGCAAAGTTTAAGTTGCTGCTACTGATGGTCACAGTGACTCTTCATTTCTGTGATGGTTCTCTTACCGCTCTACCACCTTCCTAACACACTCCAGTGATGCTCTGCAAAATATGCAACTGGTGATGGTTACACATCTCAGAGTTAAGGGCTTTGTTCTGCCCATGGACCCCTTCAATATCAGTATGGTTACAAGGAGTGTAATGCTGAGTTTCAAATCTGCAGGTTCACTGTGCTTGTTTCCAAACCACAAGCTTTGAAATAGTAAGTTATAGTTGCTTCCCTCTAACTAACAGAAAGATGCACTCTGACACTTGATTTGCTCTCTGGAGAGAGAACTTGAGCTATAGGCAGATGGCTCTGAGGCTCCTGCTAGGGCTGAACCACACTGGCCAATTTATAAGAATTGGAGACCATATTATTACACATTTTGCAGTTTTCACAGTCTCTGGTGTTGATATGAAAAATGCAACTGAATCAGCCAGTGGCAGCATCTTTCTGTATTTTATTGCATTGTGGTTCTAATAGCATTAGAAGATATTGCACTCAATTACTCAAAAGTGAGGAAATTCCAGTATGGACACGTTCATATACAAACAGAAAGTGTTTGAAGTAACTAAAGGCTATTAATGTGTAGGAAATCTGAGTTCAATACCCTTTGTAAGCTGCTGTGGAAGAAAAGTTCTTTTTTTTTTTTTTTCCTGCTTCTAATGATAAACATGATTATTTTACTGAGAATGGGGGAGAAAATGGAAACTAAGCAAACAACTGCAATTCCAGAAATTCTGCTTCATAAATTATGCCGATAAGGAAAATGTAGCTTGGTGATTTTACAATGCTTGCATTTCAAATTGAATTGGAATAAGTAAAAGTGATTTATGTGCATTGCAGAGCACTTTCAGGAGGCTGTTTCCTGCCTTTCATGATGTAGTTATCTTTTAATGAACTAGGTGTTTGTGTTTTTCACTAATGTGATGCATTTTATCTAAAAGATCTTACACTGCACAGGAATAGGAAATTCATAATTGAGCATCACAGTCCTTTTAGTAACTTATTCTCACAGTGAGATCTGAAAAAGAAAATAATTTTAAAAGCTTTTAGATTTTATCTTCTTTAAAATTTTCCTTCCCTAGAACACCTCCCAAGATGTCAAAGTTTATTATAAATCACAAATGCATGCACAAAAGATTCTACCTGAACTCAGCACGCCTTGGATCTTTTTCACTGGAGAGCACAATGAGAAAAACTGACCAGAGGAGATTCCATTGTGAATTCACTCAGATCTGCCTTTTTCATGTAAATGTAGAAAATTCCTGTCTCCCTTATTTATTTCTGAAAAATTACCGTAAACACCCTACTTCTTATTTTAACTATAAGTTGCTTGCTGTTTTCCACAACAAAGTTACTACATATACTGGGAACATGTATCATGCTGTTAATGTCTTTCAGGCCATCACTTTACTTTTTGATGATAAAACACTGATCAATTTTTAAAGGTAGATGTACATTTTTGAAATGGATCTAAGAACGTGCCTAAACTAAAGCACAATTTTCAGAGCATTCTTTTGCTAACCGTTCAGATGTGAATGCTGCATTCTGGTGCATTCACACACCCCCAAGCCCATGGTCATTATTTAACCAGCAATTTGCTTGTTTTGGCTTGAACACACAGGATACTCTTCCTAAATGTATGCAAAATGCTCCATTTAATCTCCACTTGCTTGCCTAGTTTCTCAGTAGATGAGTAAGTTGCAGGACACCACTTATTTCACAAATGACTTTTCATCTTTTGCTCCTGTATCAGCAGAACTTCTCTGCCCTGTGAGATACTGCCATACATATGCATTATGTGCCATAAACAGCTTCCTTAGTCACACAATGGCTCTTTTGCAGAAAACCACTTGAGATAATTCAATGTTACTATACTAATTTCAGATTTTCCTAGTGGGAACTTAAAAATAGGAAAACATCAACAGTACTAGAAAATTCCTTTCAGTAATACACTCTACCTCTTAAAAATTTCAAGTGTTAGTCTCTCTGTAGTTTTAAAAATTTACAACACTGTGATTTACATCCTACTATATTTTTAACATCAAAAGAAATGCTCTAAAATCCAAAAAATATGAGTTGATGATAATTAGACTTAAATGAATATATTTTAATGTTCAAATTATATTAATAAATTAGAAAATAAATGCCTGCATAAGATATATTCCAGTGACAACCCCAAGTGTCATACTGACATGAATTTAAGAAAATAGAGATTCAATTTCACATTTCATAATGTTAAGATTTCAAAAAATTGTTTATTATCAAGGTCACAGTTTGAAATTTCTTCACTGGATATATTTATCTGGAAGACATCTAATACTTTCATTGTTCCAGAAGGAAAACTCTGATTGGAACATGAGAAGTTCAATGCTGTTTTGTTTGGCATTTCTACCAACACTGAGCCTAACTAACTTTGTATACTCTGAGTGTTTCTGAGTCCTGGCTTAAAGTCTGACTCAAAGACCTCCGAAAGTCCACCTGAGGATATTTATTGATTCAGACAAAGGGTATCAAATGCTAAGAAATTAAGCACACTTTTTGTGTACATTTTGCAAGCCTAATATCTCTTGGATGTCTATATGAGAAAATACCATTTAAATGTAAAGTTGAAACAAGGAACTGACGTTATCATAAGAAATGAGTTAATACTGTGCTGAATCAAGACTCATGAGACACACAGCTCACTTTCATTACAGTTTATCATTGCTATTAATTTTATTTAATGCTCAACTTGATGAATTCAATTCCCATTCTCATCCTAAACTTTTCATTTTTTACTAATGTTAAAAAAAAATCTGCAGAATACCATCATTCATTGTAATCAGGAAAGGATTTTCTCTTCAAATATATTGAATTTGCTCCATTTTCCAGTCACTAAAAATTATAGAGTAGCTATAACAGAGATGATGGAGAAACACAGCTGATAAAAGCTACTGATGTGAATGCTGCCCAAACAGAGCCTTGAAGCCAAATGGACGAGGCATCAGCACGGATGCCAAGTGTTAGGCAGAGATGGAGGTTTGACTCATGGATACATTCCTAAGGGAAGAATAAATACTAAATTGGACATCACAGCCCTTACTGCTGTAGCAACACCTGTGGGATGCCTCAGGAAATGTCAGATCATTGCCTGAGATTCTGTGAGTGGGAAGAAGCTCAGGCTTCATTCCTGGGACAGGAAAGAAGTGGGGGAGTATTAACTTACAGGCATGGTTTGACTTCCTTCCCAGCATCAGAGAGGCCTTATATAGGTGCTCTGCATAAGTGAATCAGGAGGCAGGGACAGCTGCTTTCACTGAAGATTTTGTGGGCTTATTGTCAGGCTGATGAGAAATCAACTGAGATGAGCTGGACCTCTGGCATTACTAACCTCTCATTAATTCAGAGAACTGTTTTCAACAAAGATGGAGAGTGAATGACAGAGACATGTGCACTGATAAATGAAAGCATTTACAGCAATATAGAAGTATTTGCATCAGAGACAACTCTATGACAAATGATTATTCAGATTTACCCAAATGGACATAGATAGTATCTCTGTATCATTTCTCTCCGTCATACAAGGAACATTTATTTACTCATTCTAATTAAACTTGTTTTAGAAACTCATTCAGATCTAGTCAGAGCAATGCAAGAGAAACAGTCATAAGAGATTTTTCTAATGAAAGACTTTTTACACTAAAACACATTCTTAGCATGGAAAATGGTCAAACAGCATAAGGAAAATACTCAGCAATGGAGTAAGTCTTCCTTTTCTCTAATGGTGACACCAGCTTGTTCTGACTATCCAAATAAAGAAACACAGAAGTTGCTTTGTTTTGAAGCAGTATCTCTACTGAGTTACACTGAAACAGATGTCCATGGCTCCAGTGAGAGACTAATAGCAGAATATGGCTCATTTTGTTTAACCCTTTAGACATAAGTTCGTTATGTGCATGTAAATGACTTTGACTTGATGTGGAAATAAATAAATTGGTTTTAATGAGATCTCGATTACTAAGTGCAATTTACATTGTTCTTTTTCATAGACTGAGCATAACAGAGTAAATTTTAATTGTGATGCTTAGGGATTTTCATTAGCAGTGAAACCCCTTGTGCACCGAAATGAGAGTGTTCCCCAGAGAGTGCAGAAGCAAGTGGAGAGAATATGTAATGAACTGAGCTGAACAAAATGAAGGTCAGAGCCAACCTTCATGCAGAGGGGAAGCCACCTTAGGAAGCTGCATTATTAAATATGACCTGGAATAGATACACCTTGACAAGCAGCAGGAGGCAATTGCTACGTATTCCAGATATAATCAAGTGGTAAAATGTAGGTGAATTTGCATTGGATTTGCAAGCCAAGATACATCTTAAGGGACAGGAATTTACTGATTTTCAAAAGAGAATATGACTTTATTGGCCATATTCTTGGCTCATATGACTGCCAAGTACCAATTCATACTGGTTCACACTGACACACAGAATTTTTAAGGAATACAGATATGTAAATTATTGTGTCTCACCAATCAAGTGAAACTCAGCAGAGCTACTGCTACAGAATTTCCAGGAAGGAGAATTCTATCTTTATGTTGCAACAGAGCAAGAAGAAGGGAGATGTAAAATTTAAGTGAAATTCTTTTTGAGAATGAACTGAAAAACAACAGGGGAGAAAAACCTCTTGAGACAAATCATAATGTGGACAAAAGTGGACAGAAACAAACTGGATGATAAAGACCAATCAGCACCACATGAGTTACTCCTCAGAGAGACAAAATACAGTGAGCAAACTCTGAACAGCATGGGTGCCAAGGAATGACTGACAGAGGGCTGTGTGTTTGCAATCTGGCAACAGCACGTCTTACACAGTTCAGCTTCCAAGTCCAGCAAGATGATAAAAGTTTGTTAATTACCTCAGCACTTGTGAAGCAGCAAAGAGGCCACACTGAGCTACCACAGGTATTTGATGATGGACAGCAGTTATTTTGTTCCTGGATGGCCAGGCCCAAAGGGTGGTGGTGAATGGAGCCATGTCCAGCTGACACTTGTCACAAGTGTCACTTGTCACAGCCCAGTTCTGTTTAATATCTTCATCAGAGATCTGGATGAGGGCATGCAGTGCACCCTCAGTAAGTTTGCATCAACACCAAGTTGATCTGCTGAAGGATAGGAAGGCTCTGCAGAAGGATCTGGATGGGCTGGATCAATGATCTGAGGCCAGAGGTTCAACGAGGTTCAGTGCTGTGTCCGGCCCTTGGGTCACAACCCCCTGCAGCTCCAGGCTGGGACAGAGGGGCTGGAAAATGCCCAGGGAGGAAGGACTTGGGGGTGCTGACTGACAGCACCTGAACATGAGGCAGAGTCTGCCCAGGTGGCCAAGAAGGCCAGTGTTATCCTGGCTTGTACCAGCAAGAGTGTGGCCAGCAGAACCAGGGCAGGGATTGTCCTCCCATAATCGGCACTTGTGAGGATGCACCTCAAATCCCGAGTTCAGTTTTGGGCCCCTCACAAGAAGAGAGACATGGAGGGGCTGGAGTGTGTCCATAGAAAAGCAATGGAGCTGGTGAAGGGTCTGGAGCACAAGTCTGACAAGGAGCACTGAGGGAGCCAGGGGTGTTTATCCTGGAGAAAAGGACGTTCACAGGGGGACTTATGTCTCTCTACAACTACTTGACAAAAGGCTGTAATGAGGTGGGGGTCAGCCTCTTCTCCTAAGTAACAAGAAACAGAATGAGAAGCAATGGCCTCAAGTTGTATCAGAGTGGATATTAGGAAAATTCCTTCAAGGAAAATGTTGTGAAGCATTGGAACAGACTGCTCAGGGTAGTGGTTGAGTTACCATCCCTGGAGGTATTTAAAAGATATGTAGATGTGGCCCTTAGGGCCATGTCTTAGTGGTGGTTTGACAGTGTCAAGTTTTCAGTTGGACTTGATGATCTTAAAGATCTTTTCCAGCCTAAATGATTCTGTGATTCAGAGATTCTAATCTTGGATGTCCTCAACAGACGGATCTATTTTAGGGTTATCTCATTTACCAGAACTCATCTAAAAGAATAGTCATTGATGACTGTTTGAATTTTGCTTTTTTCAACCTGTACATCTTCTTAAGCAACTCTCTCTTCACAGTTGCATGTTCCAGAGTCTGTGGACTGAGTAGCCTGATGAAAGGAACTTTCAATTGGACTTTCAATCAGTTTTTAATAGTGTTATCCTCCCTTTTTGTTTCTCAAAGCAATTTACACAGTACAGCACTCACAGCTCCTGATCAGAGAGATTTATTACAATTGCCATTCACATTAAAGATTATGGCACTACTTTACAATATTGCAAGAAACACAATGGTTAAGCTTTCAAATATAATTGACGCCACTGTGATATTTTCTGTTTTTTTTTTTTTTTCATTGCTTTTTTCCCAGCGTTTATGAATACAAAAAGCAGAAACAAGTGTTGAAATAAAGATGGGATTTGGGAATTCAGTTAAATGGAATAACTTGATTATCTTCAGCTTTGCCTGTATTCACCCACATGTGCGTCAAAAGTAACTCAACTAACACCAAGACAGTTACGATGCCTTAGGGCGGAGAAACCAAATAGAACATGGTTCACTACTCACTCAGCATCTCTGAATGACTGGGAGATGTCAGGCCTAACAAGCACAAAATATGGCTTTGGACTGGCGGGCAACCAAAATCCTTTGCAAAATGAGAAGAATGCCAAGATAGAAAATAGCTCTTCCTCGATGACAAGCGTTACAGACTTCACTGCTACGTTACTAGACAGGTGAACATGCCCTGCATATTTCAAACTATTTAAAAAAGCAAAAAGTCTTTGCTACCATGTCTACAAGTTTCCCAAATAAAATGAAAGGACATGATCCTTTCATGTAACCCTGAATACAATCTCTGTACACACTAAGCAGATGTTCTCTGCCCCTCTTTCCAGCTGACCACAGCAATAGGCTTGCAGAGAGACTCTGAACCTCAGTTAATCTCCTTCTTCCCAGCTGAGCTTATTATCTTGGGTTGAGTGCCTCATTAACCCTGACAATACAAGTTCTAGTTGGTTCAGAGGTCACACAGCATCTTAGAGGTGTCTGAAAAAGACTGGTGAAACTTCACTACATGTGCTTAAAACCAAACCAGCAGAGAGATTTTAATGTGATTTGGGGCACTATTTTGGTACAGCCACATTCTACATTTTAAAAGGTGTTCCATAGTGATCTTTAAAGCTGCTGAAATGCATGAGCTGACACATTTTTAAACACCAGCTGTTTACTAAGTGTACTCATGTCCTAACTAAATGGCTTCTGGGGTTTTCTTTCTATTCAGAGAAGTGGGAAAAAAGAACTGATTGGGCTAGAAACAAAATTTCTAAAGGCAAATTAATGAAAAATGGATGAAATTATGAACTGAATAGAGGGGAAAGGGAAGAACTGAAAACTTCTGTGAATAGATCTGGGGAGAAGATCATGACAAATGTACTAGACTTAGAGAGGGACAGTACAGTAGGATAAAATATCACCTCTTGTAGAGCGTGCTTAGGTGTGATAAAAAGAGTGGTTTCTTGATCTTTTAACAAGGTAGTTCTTAATCTCATACATATAACTTGCATCTTGCTTCAGAAATCAGGCTTGTTCTGAATCAAATGGACATACATCATGGTGTGATGGTAGCTGTAAAGTGTTCAAGACCTCTGCATAAGTCAGATGTAAAGTCCTGGCAGGGGATAAAAGAAGAATCTCTGCTAAGAATGATTTGATGGAAGATATAATCATGCAAAGAAGCTCTGGGAAGGACTGGAAGACTTATTTTTATGAGTTTCAATGGAATAGTTTTTCAGTTCAGAAACTGTATCCCATTTCTCCCACTACACTCTTTCTTTGTGTTTCTAGCATTTCTGTCTCTTTGCCAAGTAGGCTTAATCAATTAAAAATGTATGGTTGTAGTTCTATAAAGTTCAGAGCACTTTACAAATATATCAACAAGCACTGTCCATGATGCTTCCTTTCAAAGGAGAAAATCATACCTATCAGCAAATAGACATGTCTGCTTCTAAAATTCAGAATATTACAGGAGACCTGGAAACAAGATGGTATGAAGAAAAGTCCAAGTCTTCTCTATTTATGAGTATCTGTTCAGGCTTAGTGTGGATTGTTATTGATGGAGGGAATATTTCTTTCACAAGGGCACTAGGAGAAAATATTAGCCTTCAAAAAGAAACAGCAAAGTTTGCAAATTCAGAGTGACTTGAGATCTCAGCAAAACCTCAGTGGTTCTGAGACCATCCAGCTCTCTGTAAATGTTCAGAATAATTTTTTTTTCAGCTTTTTTTTTTTTTTTTTTCTCCCAAAGCTGACAGATATTTGACACAGTTAATGACCACAGTGGGTATGGAAAGCCATCAGCCACTAATAACCTTCAGTGTTAAAATGATGCAGGGTGGTCTTTCTCTTCCCCTTGACATAACAAGAAAAATTTTTCCACTTCAGGAACTAACAGTAATTGACACTATTATTCTGATAGTGCCATACACACTCAATGATAATTTACAGGTGCAAAAGCAGGAAAGTTTCTCAATATACATTAATGTCCATGCTCTGAAAAATACACTTTTTTACTAAAAGAAATGTGTTTAGTTCCATATAAAATTCCAGCCCTTTTCCCTTTTGGATGTTAAAAATCAAGAACTGAACCCTGTAAATAAGATTGTTCAAGTAAAGGAAACACATAATTAGATCTTAATTTTAGAGGAAGGAACTGATAATTGTGTGATTACCCTTCAGCTATGGGAACACCTTGCTCCAGTAAAGGTCCCATTGAATTACATAAGGCCACTTGTGGAACAAGATAATATTCTATACAAATATTAGTTGAGAGCGTTACACACTAAACTAAATTATTTCCTCAGTCCTACAGAGCATGCACTTATCTGAAGTATCAAGACCATCAGATTTTTCTGTTAAACACTGTCAAGTCAATGTCAGGAATACTGTCAAATTAAAACTGGTACACTGTTAAAATGCAAATTCTTTTATGCATGTTTATTTTATACATTAAACCTCAAAGTTCCTTCTTTTTAAAAATCTAATTCTATTCTAATTTTCTATTTTTTAGATAATTGGCCGTTCAAGTTATTTTTGTCCTCCGTTGCTCACTTGTCAATGAAAAAAAAACCTCAGCAACTTTCAACACATGTGTAATTGCCTATGTATTGGGATCTCAGGGTATTAGTTACCATAAAATGTTGCAATATCCAGACTACAAAGAACAATGCAGCATTTTAAATTGCAAAGAATCAACACCTTTCTTTAGAATTGTAAAAGGCCACAAAACCCAGCTGAATTAATTTTATGATTCATTAAAACATTATTTTTTTCAAAATCTGTATCTACAGACTTAACCAAAATCATTGTTTCCACTTTTGTAATTGAAAAACATTTATGATCCATTTAAGTAGATTTTAAACAATAAATTTGAAAGGGTAAACAAACAAACAAGATACCTAAAAGATTGAAATATGTCATGCAGCCAGGGACAAGGACAGCATGAATATATAGACACATCTTTATAGTTATGTCCTATACACATTTTAACATAACCAGTAGCAATTAAATATCTGGCTATATTTCCCTCTGTTTCACCTGATAGAAGTTGTCTATTAAATAAATATGAAGACTGAAACTTTATAATCTTTCAAAGTTATTTTGAAATATATATTTATATTTATACATAAAAGCCTGGAATTTAAATACTCAGAGCAATGAAATTGCAGTAAAATTTGTACAGTTGTGCTGATTTTTGTTACTCAAGATATGCCCTTAATGTCCCCTATGTGATAATTTGGTGTGTGCAACTGTTCTGTTTTTCATCCCTTCAAGGCAAAGTTCAACAATTAGAAGTCTTACTTGAAGGCAGTTTCAGGAGAAGGACAACAAATTTTTCTATCTCTGGCTCCAACATTGCAAATTAGTTACCTTTTCTCACCTGCCTGCAAAAACAACATCCTTGGGTCCACACTTTTACATTGACTGAATCACCTGAAACTGATCAGATTAGACACAAGTTAATTTCTTCCTAAACTGCCTCATGGCATATCAGAAGCCATCACACGTCTGGCAGAGCGCTGCCTCCATTATGTGCGCTGACATTACTGCGCGATATGTCATGTTCAGCGAGCGCCATCTCTTTAATTGCCTGTCATTATAGAACTTTCCTGTTTTAAATAACAACACATGCCAGCAACTTTCTTTTCATGACTGAGTTTTTACAGTTCCATGTTGACTCTTGGAGAAGAAGAGGAAGAACAGGTCAGTGTCTAGAAAGGAATGCTGTCAGAGAGAGAAATGGTCACATGTTCTGCAGTTGTCCAGCCTCCAGCAGGGTTATCATCCTGGGAAGCTCTTCTAGAAGGACAGTTCAAAATGTGGGCTTTTAGTAAAGCTGCTGGTACGAAAGATTTGCTTGTGAAAGACCTTGGTGTTCTTCTGCACATCTCTCAGGTGGCTGCACCTCTGCAAATCTCAGTGAGCGTGAGGTGACCTAAGCAGAGCAAAGGTCTTTCAAGTTAAATTGCAAAGGATTTTGGAGCAGGGTTAAACCCAGATGGTTTTGTAACTTCTGGGGTTCCTCACGCAGTATCTAGAGGAAAGAACTACTGTGAGTTTATGCCTGATTCCTACCTGTTTGAGCCAACACATGTCAGCATGTCTCTCTCTGATTTCTGAGTTACTGAGTGTCTGCCATCCTTTCTTGTAGCTGTGGGATCTCAGTCAGGCTCCTGGGGAAATCGAACAAAGTCTGTCTTATACACACGGATGTTTGGACTTGGTTTGCCATGTTTCCATTTCTGGAAACAGACAAGTAGTGGGCCTGAAGTGTGGTTAAATTAATCCTAATATGGATGGTAAAATGAAACTAAAGGTATAAATTAGATTCAGAGCCTTTTTTAGCAAAATCTGCTACCACACTACCACCACCAATAATTAGAGACTACGGCGATTAAGGATATTTTCATGGGCTGTCACTGTCTCCAGGCTACCTGTGTCATAGTCTCATCTTTATTTTCATTTTTTTATGTGCATCATGAGAAACAAGACTGTCTTCCCTTTCTCAAACCTCAAAATTTCAAATGTCTCCCATGGAGTGAATACAGATGCCTGTGCAGAGATCAAAAGGCAGATAAACAGCTGATTTCCTTCCTGCAGAGACATTTTATGGGATCAACAGAGGGCAAGACACTAATATTAGAATATCTTTGCATCATACAGCTTTTGCTCTCATTACCAAATTAAAAAATGACATTAAAATTAATCATGTTCCATCTACAAGAAAAGCTACCAGGCACTTATATACTGGTACAACTGCAGAGTCCTCACACAGCACTTCAGCCTTGAAGACCACGGTTCAGATTTGGCACAAGTTACTCTATAAAAGAATTTGATACCATCACCCTTCTCTGTAAGTCTATTTATTTCACATGTTGAAAGCATCAGACAGCTTGCTGCAATTGGCACCAATAGCTAAAAAAAGAGGACAAAGCATTACATTACAGTGGCATTAAAAACGTCCAAGTACAAAATCTTCTGTGAACAGGGCTGGCAGGGGAAGTGCAGGGGGTAGGCTGTTTGAAAAACAGCAGCTGTACAGCCAATATGTCTCAGTCTTGTCTGCAGCCTCTCTAAAACTTTAGCCAAAATGCATTCAAAGTTAACTATGAAACAAGTGCTTCCCCGTTTTCATTTATCCTTTCTAGCCTAATTCTATTTTTCTAGTGTTTTTCAGGCCTCCTTATTTTAGTTCATCACTAGCACACCTGCTAGGAGCATTTCATGGACTATATTTTTAAGTACATTTAAAAATCCAATTGGGCATACCAAGATCAAATCCAAAGACACTGACCCAATTCGAAGTTTCTGATAATCTAGAAAATTTTACCTGAAGAAAGCGGGAGTTACAGGATCCTACACTGGACACGTCTCACAGAAAAAAAAACAGTCTCTTTTTCTTACACTGGAGAATGAGATGGAGTTTGCTAAGAGGTAAAGCCTTGCTCAGTCTGTTATTCCAGTCAGTCTTCTTGACTTTGACAATATGAAGTTAAGTTACAACAAGAGTTCTGGAAAATCCCAGCTCCCTTGACATTTAATGAGGAAGAATCTCTTGCCCATATATAAACTGATGTCTGACAAAACTAAACAAGTCTTTTTTGTTGTTTTGTTTCTATTTTAAAAAACCTAGGATTTTTGGATGGCCATTTAACTGATAGTGATATCTGTCACGAACAGACTGACTCATTGGGGATCTAACATAAGCCAGGTTCATTTTATACCCATACTCTGCTTTGGTACTTCTGATAAGCTTCCATGACAATGGAACAATTACAAGACTTGAAAATAAATAATGCTTTAGTCAATTGCACCTTATTTTAAAAAGGATTCACAGCAGTTCAATGACTGAAAGTAATTTGGCTTTTTCTCTCCTTCAGTAATTATCCTGACATATTCCTTGTAACTGAGCCAAAACATTTCATAGGTCCAGGAGACTAGATGAGATTTCTTGGGTCAGCTACTTTCTTGTGGAGTTAATAATTTAACAAAGCCCAGATCACACATTTTTCACAACCAGTTGTAGATGGAAAAGATATCTGGATATCTGATTTCCCAACAGATGACGAGAAAAGTGGGAAAGAAACAACCAGTTGTCAGAAATAATTTGGGGAGTCTATATAACCTTTTATATCATTGTACACATAAGTAACAGCTAACAGAAGGCTATAATTATATTAGGATAATTTTAAATTATCTAGGCTTTACATGAAAAACTGTATGGTGGGACATTTTTACTACCAATATAACTTGATACTTTGCCCCAGCAGCTGAGGCTTTACACATCTTTTTTGATTTTGTGCATTTTTCAGCAGATGGAGGCATGAATATTTAACTCTGAGTGCTTCTAATTTTATTACCTGGGAAACAATTAAATGCTGATAATATGTTAACCTCTACCAAGAGCCAGATACTCAGGAAATATCACATTGTACTTATTACCCTATTCATAAATACCAAACTCTGTGCTTTTTCAGCATCCAAGGAAGCCTCTTCAGTTATTCTGTTCTCTATTTTCTATGCAGTCAAATCACACCATGAAAGATGTTCCAGGAAGTGCAAACCTGTTATCTCTTACTAAAAATTATGCATTAGACTTTTAAAAGATGCAAAGGGCTACAAAGCAAAATGGTAAGTCAACATATGAAAGCTGCATACCAGTGTTTTATGAATTCTGTATTTTAAAAATTATTTTTCTGAACTAAAACAGACTATAATATGATGACAATCTTGCAATGCTTTACACTTAATATCCCCTCTAATGTAACTTAATTTATTTTACAGATTATAGAATAGTCACCAAAACTACTTAGATCTGGAGAACCAGAATCATAAGTCTGACTCTGTTTCTGGTTTTGTTCCTGATTTGCTGTTTTAAGACAACTTTAAGTTTATAGATGTGTCTGACAATATATAGATATATAAATTCAGCTGAAAAAATTTGGGAAACTTACTTCACATTAATCTAAACACTTGTACTAGGGAGTTATTAAATCATTATATTGGGGTGGGGGGAGGTTGGTAGTGGATCAATAAGGGAACATAACCCTTTTTATTGTGTAACTCTGACAAACGGGTATTGTTGTTATATCCAGCAATAAAAGTAAAGTTTTGATGAATACATTTCAGCCCTCCTGAGAAGTTCCAAACTGTTCTCTTTGCCTGCCTGCTAGCTGTTATTCACTGTGATTTGTGATCTAAGCCAAGCAACAACCCTTTTTTTTCTGCTGTCCAAACAGATGCCTGAAACATCCCAGGCAGGAAAATTGAGAACACTAAATAACAAATACTGAACAGCAGATGTGAGTGTTAGAGCATGACTACCTTTGTTCAAATTCAAATTCAGGTATTCATATGGCACTCAGATGTTCTCTGAAAATAGTGCACCGTGTGAGCATTCACGCTTCGCAAGCAAGGCATTTCGTGAGGGCTGAATGCGACAAATTTCAGGGGATGTTAACACTGATGTTGTTAGCTTTGTTTATTAGTATTTATCTGTCTTCAGCTGTTTGGAAAGTCTTGTATGAGAAGCTCTAAATATAAACAAAGTACAACACAGTTTCTGGATGTCTGAATTATTTTTTTTTTCCAGATAAAAAAAGCAATCACATCCACAAAAACACTCAGGGAAGTGCTTTCTGTGTATTTGACGTTTCTTTTTTATTTACACCTATCACAAAATGCTTAATCACTCCTTGCATGATCTGTAAATTGAAGAATTACAATAACCTCCTGCCTTCAAGGCAAGGAGTAGATAGAATTTCATAAGCATATGCTGTAAAACCCATTGCCAGCACAGAGATCCATGACAGTGGGATTCTGCATCCATATTCTTCAGTTTTAACTTTAATCAATAACAGGGATTTATACATAATGTGCTAGAGCTCGCAACCAAAGTCAAGAAACATTGCCAGCAAAAAATACCCAGACTCTGAATTTATGCTCCTCTCCTGTCACTCTAATGCAATTATTTTGGTGATAGGGAAAAAAGAAACTAATAATCCACTGGTATTATCAGAATTAGTTATCCAAATTTAGGCATTTCTAGATGATAGAGCACCACACAGACATGTCAAGCTAGTACCAAATCAGAACCTGAAGCTGTTTTTTCTCCACCTGATGTGGCAGTACCTGTTTTGGTTTTAGCCTGACCTCATTCAAAGTGTGTTTGAGCATCTTTCCCCTGTGATGTATAAGTCTAAATTCTAACAACACATCCAAGTATTTGCTAGGAATTACAATCCTAGCCCCCGGTTAGATATCCAGGTTCCATGACCTAAAGTCACCTTCTCAAATAACTCTGTCAATCCATTACCTACAAATGTGTATCATGCTCAACTGCATGTGATACTAAGTCAATGGGATAGAAAATATTTTGACAGAGCAGTTTTGCATCCATATCCTCTAACCTGTCAGAAGGACTAAATTTCTGCTGCAACAGATCAGTAAAGTCAAAATGCATCATTCATGTACTGCTTTAGCCTCCTGTAATACTGACTATACCATACAGTTTATAATAAAATCTTTTTGTAACATTTCTTTCTGTTAGTTATTTACTTAGATATTTTAAGAGGTTTCTACTTTTCCATTTTAATACAAAGTGGCTGAAGAAAGCCAAGCCTCTCTCTGCTCTCTGGTAAGTAGCACACTCTTGAGAGGCCACAAAACACAGCAGAAGTGCAGCAAAGACTTCTCTGGGACATTCCCTCCACCTCCTTTGACAGATATATGTAGTTTCCAAACTTCCAGACTGTGAACTGCAGTATGAGCACTTTATACCCTTTTGCCCTTTATCACTTCAACACTTTTGGAAATACCACCTCTTATGACTGAAGTTTTGAAAATATGTCAAGAATAAAACCACAATGACCTCCTGGCTTTGAGTTAGTCCCCAAATAATTTATAATTTCCCATTAAAATTCATATACTTTCTTGAACTGATACCTTTTTGTAGAACTGGGGAGAGTGGTTAGCAATACCAATCTTTGTTAGGAGGTGCCTCATATGAAGTTCATTTTACACAGTTGCACTGTTTCACATAGATAATTCAGTAGTACTGAAGCCAGGCAAATAAAGTCATCTATTTTGTTGTTATAAATTGATTGAGCAGTAGATTTTGATAAATCATCCCTTTTACTATAGCATGGTATTACTGAACACTGAAAATGTTCAAGTTACTAAATAACACCCCCAAATATATCTTATATGTTAATACTGATGTGAATTTTATACTTTTTACCCCAGAATATTTTTTTATCTTCCTAAAGCTGTCTATACAGAATAATTTAAAGTAAACCATTTAAGTGTAATTTTATGACAGTATGCACAATTTCTTTTCTGCAACAGAGCAAAAATATAATAAGAATTTAAGATACAAATTTAGCATGACTAACAGTTCACAGCTAATCAAACTCTAATTAAGAATTAATTATCATTTTTAAAAATAGAAGAAGTATTGCTGAATATTTTTGCCATTCTATAGTGGTAGTAAACATGAAATTCAATTAAAGATGCTGCAAAGGGATCCCTGTGATAATGAATAATTGCTTTCATGAATGCCATTATTTCCATTGGAAAATTGCATTTCCAAAGAGCTCAGCTACCTCAAGGTAAAAACCTTACAGCGGAAGCAAGCTTGGGAAGGTGGGGGTACCCCAAACACTAGGGGGTAGTTGGTCAATACTGCTCTCAAAACTACCATGGAGATAAGATACGATTTTTAAAGCATCAAAGCAATTAAGAAGGAAAAAAATTAAAATGAATGGAAATTGAGAGTCATCCCACTGCTGTTGAAAATCTTATCCATATTCTTCTGAGGGCATTACACAGGTAAATGACACAGGGGAAAGATTTTCACAGACACAGGAGGACAAATAAGTGCTCAACTCCCATTAAAAGTTTTTGCTGTTTCAAGTAAATCCACTAGGAACAAATACAGAACCTTAATTTATGGTGAAAAGACAAACAAACTGTTTTCCTCATAGCATTATGAATGGCAATGCTAAACCAAGGCAGACAACAATTTAGATAACCCTATCACTGAGACAGCAGGAAAAAATTCAGCTTTTTGCACTGAACAAGTGAGTGATGGTAATGAGAAAGGTATTAAAATGACAGTACAGAGACATTCATTGAGATAAACCTACCCATAAGGAAGGCACCCACAACATCATGATGACGATTTTTCAGCAAGTTCATGACATGCAAGTATTTGACATCCTAGATGAAGAAATTCCCTAGAGCAGCACCGAGCATTTAGAAGCACTGGGTGCTGTGTCTTAATCCAATAAAGCACAGAAAGTAAATGGAACAATGATTTTAGAAACATTCTTAAGGACAAGGAGGTACTGTTTGATTTGTTACACAGTAGACAATTGTGCCTGTGTAGATTCTACTAAAGGTGAACTTTGAATATTAATATAATTTCTATCTAACTTTTCTGCCTGACAACAAAGTGTCTGGAATATATAAGGGCATACCAAAAAGTATCACAGGCATGTCTAAGAACTTTTCATCCAAGGTCAAAACATTGGTTTTCTCTAGTTTATCTAAATGGCAACAACAGAATCTAAACTCAATGGCCTTAAGCACCCTTCCTACCTCCTACCAAAAAACTCGGGAACTGCTGCATTTCTGGAAGTGTGAGGAGTTGAATACATGCTTAAAAAAACACATGAAAACCTTTTGAGCTGTCTAGAACACAGAAAATGAATTATACTGCAATTTCAGGCAAAGATCTTGTTCATAGGAATGTGTTTTTATTGTAAGAAGAAAAGGAGTTGCCACTGTGTCCCCGGTTAGTGACTGCACTGCAAGGCTGCAGTCCATGGGTTGAATGGGAGGATGGACACAGACTAGACTTGAAGTCAGGACTCTGTATCTACCATGATCAGTTTACACATATATGTGTATATATGTACACCTATAACTAAAATGAAAAGTCTGGGAGAGTTCACTGAGATCTGGAATCCTTTGGGGTGGGCTGGGTAGAAGAACAAAATAAAGGCAACAAAAGTACAGATTAAAATTCAAAATGTCTTTTTATTTCACTACTTTTTTAACTTCAGAGATGCAGTAAAACCTGTTCTCAGCTACCTAATGGTTCTAGGGTGATTTAACATCCTCAGATGAAAGTAGCCGTTTAAAAAGTAAGAGACAATAGATTGGTATTTGTTATTTCCTGGCATACACACAACTTGTTCTCATTTATGTGGCAACAAACCGAAGAAATTTCAGCATGGTTTATAGGTGGAGAAGAAAGAAATCATTTCCTAAGTGCCATTTATACAGGGAAGGATGTGTTAAACTAAAAGGATTGCAGCAGTTAAGATAGGGAGAGAGTAGAAGTGTTTGAATAGCAGTTAGTAACTCCTCACAGGAAAATACCGCATTGCATTTTCTCTGAGCATCACAGCTGGCTCAAGTCCCCTCAGTATGACAAACAGCTCAAGATAGATGCTCCAAGCGTGAAGTGCCATTCATTCCAGACACGGGAGGGGGATGGAGAGGAAAAAAGAGATTAAGTGCAGGAGCTGGAGCTCTGAGGACCGCAGTTTGCTGTCCCTGGCCTCTTGCTGTGGGTGCGGATGGTGGAGGGGGCAGTGCCGCTGCCAGAGGGCGTAGAAATCCCATCACGTCTCACAGTCCTCCGGGAGCTCAGCAACTGGCACCCCCTGACAGCTTGTTTGACTCAGACACGGCTCCCCGTGCCCTGTCCTGCGGGACTGACCCCGCGTTGCACTCAGCTTTCAAAAACAGTCCCGCACTTTCCTACTGCCCCTGGAAATGTCAGAGCTTTTTGCTGCCTTAGAGTGGAGAATGTTTCGGTGGAGAATAAAGGTAGCACATACTCCCGTGGCGCTGAGTGGATGTTTTATCATTCAGCTGAGCTTGGACACATCTTTTATCATCATGTCTTGAATTGAAATCACAGGCAGTGCACCCAGTGGAGCCACATGAGCAGCAGAAATAATGACAAGGCAGGGGGATCGCTGGTGACCTGGCAGCGCTGCTGTTCTCTACTGAAATTCAGAGATGAATTGGCACTATAAAACTATAAAACCATAGAACAAATAAACACACAGCTATTGCTGGCCAAAATGTTTATCACTCTGCTTCTGCAATGTCATTCTAAGAATTTCTACTTAATTATGCAAGCAGATAGTATCAGGTGGGGAGGGGTTGTTGGTTTTGTTTTGTTTTTTAATATGGCCATCTGCTATGCTGAACTTTTAGCCTAGATGAGCAGACATCTCATTAATCTTACATTTTTTTCTTCCTCAGTCTCTCAATTTTTCATCAGTAACTTAGAAGCCTATTGGTCAATCTTAACTAAATTTGATTAAAGACAAATTCTCTGATTTCAGGGAACTTAATGCAAGTTTTATGAATACCAGCGACCAGGACAGATGCCATACAAGAAAAGGGTCAGAGCAGACCCTGTAGCATTAGATCCCAGAGAATCCAACAGAAAGACAGGTGTGTCAAGAAAAATTTTGGATTTCAAAATTTCATTGCTCAAAGCACCAAATATTTCCCAATCAATATTTTCCTGGATACTCGTATCTTGAAGCAGCAATTAAACAAATAATGATTATCAGCAGAAACGTCACACTAATAATTCACAGTTGGCCAGAAACCATTAACTTATGTCTCTATGGGTTGAGGTAAGTGAACAGAATTCTACAGAATAAAAATGTCTACATTGTATTCTTCATATGGATAATTAACAAGCAAGTAGCTTACAGTGCTCAGCACTAGTAATGAATGGTTTGGACCAATTATCTGTTAGAAACTAGTTATACTGTAAAATTGAAGAGAGTTTAAGTCCTGTCGGAAGCTCAGAAAGCAGCTTCAGCAGATTTGTCCTACTAGACTTTAAGCCTGATTACACACATCAGTTGGAAACTATAGAACTGACAACTTGATGCAGTCAACAAGCTGTCCTAGTTTTTCACACTGCTTTTCTAGTTTTTATGAGAGAAAGAAAGTTCTCCAAGAGTATGCTTAATGTTTTCCAAGATGTTTTTTCTGGAAAAACAGCTTTGACTCTTCTTGTGTCCCAAAAGCACAAGGCAAACCTGGACTCAGGTTGTTATCATTGGACCTATAGCAAAGAAAGAAAAGCACTTATCTCCTGTCTTCTACCAACACATCCTCCTTTAGATGCACTTCAGTTCGCAGGAAAATCTGTCTTGAATGCTCATTCCAACTGACATGACAAAGATCCTTTGCTTAAAGTGATGCTTCAAGAATTGTATGTATAGAGAGACTGGCATTAGAGTATGATCTCTTACTGCAGAAAATTGCCTAAGTACGTGCATCTGTCTTTAGTACAAAGCAAAGGAAAAGGTATAAAGGTGATAAAACAATAAAATCAGCCAGAGCAAAATGATCACTACTACCATTAAGCATAAACGTGTACAATTCCACTGCATGGAAATACAGCACAAACTTGTAGGCCTGCAAGAATTTCCCCCAAAATAAATTTTAATAACAAAGCCCTAATGGAAGCCCAGGAATGAGAAAAAGTGCTTAGAACTGATGCAGAATCTGAAGATTCTGCAGTATTCTCTCATCCTGAATCTGGTTCAGTATTCAGAAGGCTGAAAAAAAATCTTCTTTACTAAATAAATTTCATACTACATAACAGGAAACCAAGTGACATTTAATTCAGTTAATTTATAGCCTATTTACTCTTTTGATAATGCAGATAACATAATTCTTTATTCCTTATGATTTAGAGGAGTTAAAATAATGGAATTATTCATTTACATGCATAAAGTAGACAGTCAGTAGATTTTTTTTTTTACATAATTGTTATGCTTCAGATTAGCCCACATCCCCAAAGATAATCTATGATTTTATAGCCCCATTATAATACTGGCCTATGTTTCATCTGAAGTCAACTGTAACGTGGTCAGTGGAAGAGAATTAAGAAGCATTTTTGAAATACAAAAAATTAAAAATAAATCTGTGGAATCAGTCTGCCCAGCCACAAATATCAGATCTTAAACTGGTGTAGAGTTTTTTTGTAGGTTGGGGCCAACCTTCATGGGATGTGTGGGAATCTAGGATGTGAATGCTGCTTTCAGTGTAATGCTTGAACTGAAAATACTTTGAATCAAACCACTAGGGATTATTACACTCAAAACAAGAAAGTCATTGAGGTGCTGGAACGTGGGGCAACGGAGCTGGGGAAGGGCCTGGAGCACAAGTGTGGTGAGGAGTGGCTGAGGGAGCTGGGGGGGCTCAGCCTGGAGACCAGGAAGCTCAGGAGGGATCTTATCACTCCCTACAACTCCCTGACAGGAGGTTGTACCCAGGTGGGAGCTGGTCTAAATGATCCTCAATTCTACTATAAACTCCCTAAGACAACAGCAATGAACCAGAAACTAAGCATAAGCCCTGACAGTGATACATTACCTTTCTGTCCTGTGTTGCCACAGGTCCTGAACTAATAGTTATCCAGATATTTTTGTTAACGATGCATTGTAAAGATTTACCAGTCTTTTTGTTTTGTTTTTATTTTGCTCCATAAGTCATCACATTAACCCTGCCATTTTCAAAAAATGAAAATTCAGCATACAGGATATTTCATGGAATTGCAAGAATACTAGGAATGCGTTTCAAATCTAAATCCTGTGAAGCCACGTGTGGCCATAAAGTCCTAAATGGAGTGATTTCATTCTAGCAACTGGAAAGATGGATTTATGTATATGCCAACTAAACAAACAGGTTGCTTCAACTCAATAAAGGCAGCTGCTGTTCTCAGCATTCCTTGGGAATCATATATATTTAATCAAAGATGATTTTTATATATTCAGTCTCTGAATCTGTATTCCACTGTCCTGTGTGAAACCCCAGGACCATGCAGAACACTATAGAAATCTAGGGTTATTGCTAATCTATTCCATATTAAAAATTAAACACACACAATACAGGACAACAACACCAAATCCCCAGGATTTTTCCAAAAGATTTTGCTTTGAGAAAGCCTGTTGAATTAGAAGAGTAGAAAGAGGGAGAAAGAATCATCTGCATAATGAAAAAAAAGTCTTTGTTCTATTTCTGTTGACAGGAGTCTGCTTCAATACAGTGCTGATTACTAGACAATAAAGGATAAAGAAGGTTTAGCTTGCACACAGTTTTATGGGGGTCAGCTGGATCCCTGACCAGTTCCATTAGATTTCAATACCAATAAGGAGAAATCCACAATGCTGGAAGGAAATGGATTTTTCAACTGAGGGTTTTTTTTACAAATGATAATCATCTCAATCTAAGCATTCAGAGGTGTTCAAGAATAAGAAGAACTATTCCCAGTCAAATCACAAGAACTATGCATCACATAAACCTGAAATCAACAGCATTTCAATGAAACCTAATGTACTTTAGTTCTTTGCTGTTATAGTTCTCTTCCAAATTACATTTTATATAGCCAGGCAAAATTTTCAGAATCTGTGATTATTTTTTTCAGTCCCAGAAAAAAACAACAGAAAAAAAACCTCCCACTGAGTTACTTCTTATAAATCTATAGGCCCAAAGTATTCCTATCCTGCTGGAAAGCTATGGAAAAAACGTGTTTATAATATGTATTCCTATCTTTTCTTTCTTCTTTTTTTTTTTGTTTGTTTTGGTTTTGGGGTTTTGTTTGTTTGTTTGTTTTACAGCATGTGCTTCTAGAGACATTCACTGCTATTGAAGACAACAAGGAAAAATCAGGTCTGTTTTATAGATATTTAACAGTATGAAATATGATTTTTTTTAACTTCATGATGAGTTTGAAATATAATAAATCAATTCATTATTCTGTAGTACATCTTGTTCACCAATCTTTACACTTCTGTTTTCTCTAATAGGTTCTCTAAAAAAGGGTAAACCCCAAAGTCTACAGATAGTTAGCCAAGAAATGTGACTGTATTAAGACTTAATACTTCCCAAGTGATGAAATTGTGATACAAATTATCCATATAACATTTACCACTTCTGCAAAACTAGAGCTTTAAGAGTTCATCACACTCAGGAGCCAGTTGATATGTCTGTATTATAAGGAATAATTATGTCAGGGGGTGGAAAACTCAACTATTTCAGCATGGCATCACATGCTTGAGATTTTCAGTGGTTACTCCCTTATGAAGGAAATAATCTTTACTGCTGTCACATTGCTTTCCTTGGAAGGAGTACAGAACCATTGCTAAACATCAAACATTGAACTACTGACTGCAGTGAGAACAAGGGAGATACAGCATATTCACTAGTTCTCATTAGATTTTAATCTGACATTAAATTAATATATTAATTATTGTCTTCTGCAGCAGTGAATTCTTAACAGCTCTAGCTGCATTTGAGAAATTTTATGGGAAATAGATATTTCTTATAAAATGGTATTAGGATTCACAGGACTGAGAGCCCAGATATACAGCTTTGGTTTCTATTTCCAGTTATACTTAATTTACACCTTTTCCCTTGTTTCAAACCCTGTTCCTTTCTTGGATGGAAGTATTCTCTTACAATTCTTGTTCCCCTCTGTAAGAGGAAGATTGAGTTAAAACACAGGAGGTTCATCAGCAGTCCACTGACCCCTCTCTGCTGTAAACCCTAAAATATCAAACTCCATGAATTGATTTTCTTTCATTCTCTGCTGCAGGCGTAACTGTTAATGAAGTTGCTGGGTCTGTTGAGATTCTAAGGATTTATTTGTTATACTGAACATAATGTCAAGACAGAGAGTTAATGGTTGCTTTACTCTGACAGTTTTATTCATGAAGCAGAATGCTGGAACTTACAGAAGCTTAGCACACTCAATACATCATTCCTAAAACTTAGTTAAAAGCTTAATGCAAACTTAGTTTAAAGGAAAACAATTGTCTTTAACATGCAAATACTTTATAAATAAATTGCCTTAAAACATCTAAGTGAATTATTCTGTCATATAATCACTCTTGGGAAAATTGTGGACTGACTTCCTTCTACTAACCCTTAATCATTCCAAACCACAGCAGTCAGTATTAGAAATGTCCCTTTAAATGTCCTACCCTCTTCAGTTTTTCTCCCTAACCCCTCCCTTACTCATGCTTCAGTTCTGCTGCATCAAGGCAAACATGGGACTCAAATTTGGGATCTGGGTCAGAAAATCAGATTAGAGACATTACCCCTGGCAAATAATAAGCCCTCTCAATATCATTAGTTGTACTAGGGCAGAACTAAGATTGACTTGGCAAGAGAAGAGCAGCACTGTGTGAGGGTCTGGATTTAACTGTAGCTCAATGCCAATGACTCAGACTGGTTTTCTTGTGGCTCCCTGACCCTGGTGAGCAGGATTGCACATCCCAGCAACTGCCAGGCTTTTCTCCGAGCTACCACAAGCGAGTGATTCATCATCACAATTTTAGGGAACAAATTTAATATGGACTGCGTACAGAGAGCTTGTTAGCCATCAATATATACACACCTTCAACCCTGTTATCCATAGTAATTCAGAGTCATGTAATGAGTTCCAAGAAATGGAAACTTACTGACTTGAAATTCATTTTAGGAAGGCTCAACAAAAAATTATTTTTAAAATTCAACCAAAAAAAAAAAAAACAAAACAAAAAAAAAAACCTTGAAATTTAAACAATAAGAGATCAGTATGACTACATTTTAACTGTGTGATGTATGTCATAGTTTAGAAAAAACTTGCTCCACTTTTGAAATGAGTAGGAGAAAAATTATTGAGGCAGGTGAGAGGCTTTTTGGAAACTAAAAGCTCACACAGAATGTTTCCAAATCAAAAGCAGCACCATTTAAAATTTTGAGAAAACACAAATGGAAGTCCTGAAATTAGTGCAAAACTCATTTTCTATGTGGTTGTTTTTCTTTCTTGTAAGATCCTGTACAGAAAGCAAATTGTTCACTTGTGCAGAGGCTGATTTCTTTATGAAGAAAAGTCAGCAATCAGACTGAGTCTAGAAAGCAAAAAAAAAGCCTTAAAGTGTTAAATCCTACTTTAGTGGCATGGACTTCAAAACCCAAAAGTAACAAATTGGTTTTAATTATTTCCTTGCACAGCATCAAGGCAGGAAGTAGGTAAGGAAAAGCAAATTTCATTTCATTAATCTTTTATTAAAAACATTTATTTCTTGAAAGTCTGAATTTGCCAATCAAAAAGTTAACATCCTAAACATCAGAAACATTTGAGATTTATTGGACCTGAACCGCTAGCTTTAATTGAAGAAAAAATACTTACACCTTCCAGTAAAAATAGGCTTTTCTATGGTGAACCAATGTTACTACAAGTCCAGTCCAGGTGCTACAACCACGAGCAGACTGTGGATGACTGGTCTCACAGGTAACACTAGTGTCACACATTAGATGTTAAACAAGCTGTGTCACAATCAGTTTGACTTCTTCTTTTCCTCCCAAGCCCCTCAAGACAGTCGAGTGCCTCTACTTGAAAATATTTCCCTGTGAATCTTGAAATACACAAATTAGAGCAGAACCTACACAACACATGAGTTCAATAGTACACACTCACCAGAACATAAAAGTATGAAACTCAACATTTATGACCCCAGAGAGGGAAGATATGTGGCAGAGCTGTGAGGCAGGAAGGTTTTTACAGGTTTGGGATTGTGGCATTACTCAGAGAAGGAGAACTAAAATCCAAAAAAATCCTTTACACTCTTCCACGTTGCTGTGCGTGCTGTATATATTTTCTCTTGTAGAAAATAACATCTTAGAGTGATTTTAAGAGACGTACTATTTTATGTCTTTCTCTTGTAAAACAACAACAAAAAATATAACTAGTCAAACACAGAAGGAAAAAAAGATGATAAGGGATATATTTAGGACACAGAATGAGAAAAGGCTGAATGAAAACATTGTGCTGCTCTCCCAGTATTTTCTGTGTGAGTGCTACTTACCAAACCTTTACTTAAAATAAAAGAGGACTTGATCCTACTATGACATATTCCCTCTACATGCCTAGCCCCACCTGATCTTACACTGGAATTGGTTCAGTGGTGCTCTTGCAGTTCCCAATAAGTGCATTTTCCTTAGTACTCCCCAATTACTCTTCTGCTGTAATTTTCACTAAAGCTCAGCGTTATTCTCTCAACCCCAAATCACCAAATCATATTCATGCCTCCAGTGTTTCATGAACAAAGCTTGTTCAAATTCTTTTGCTTTCTATGCTTCATTTACAAAATAGTTTAAAGTGTCTCAAAACAAAGTCATTTTAAGACCATATATTTCCCCCCACCTTCCCAAGAAAACGCTTCCCCACAAAAACCAAAAGCCAACAAATGAAGAACAATTCAGCCCCAGCCAGTTTGGGTGGGTTTGGTTTTTACTTTCCCTTTTCCCTTGTTCAGTTACTAAATTGAAAATTGCAACTAACCCTGTCCAGAGGCAAAGCACAGTGCACATTTGTCACTTGATTCTAAATATTATCTCAGGGGTGCCATCTACAAACATGACATCTTTTCTTGTAGAAGTTCCTCAATAGTCTCTAATGACTGGATTTGTCATTTAACAGGAAAAGCTGAAGATAAGACAAAAATAGAAAAAAAATTATGATTATTTTTCTATCAGGTAATGGTACAAGTTTCTGTAGGATGATCTTCTCTCAGCCAAGCTCTGTGCAATGACAGAGTTGTTCTACACATGCGAAACCGGTCTCCAACAATAACATTAAGAATTCACAGAATACCTTATGTATATCTCCTATGACAGTGACTACTTTCATTAGACAATATAAGATGAACAGAAGCTCAATAAAATACAGCAGAGCTTCACAAACCATGGAGAAAAGGAATGCTCTTGTTCAAGGTCATGGACCCAGCATGAGCTGCTGTTAAATTAAAGCTACCGTTAGGATGCTTAAATTATCTGTGCCATGTGGATTGGAACCATTGACAGATGATGAGAAAATTACTTCTGTACCACCTCAGGGGAATTCCCACACCTATTAGGCCTCAGTGGAAATGAGATAAGTTTGCTTTAAGCTCCTTCCAGGCTGTATGCCAGAGTTTGGCAGAGTGCATAAAAGAAGCAGAGCTCCCAGGCCAGCAGTCACTTAGGCTTGGATTTGGTGTTTGACGAGGAATGTCTAAATGAGGCACAGGAGGACAAAATCAGCTCCTTTCTTTGATTAGATGAATCAGAGAGTACACTGCCTTTCAAAAGAGGTAATTTTAAGAGACAAACATCTCCTTATTTGCAAACAAGAAGAATTTGTAAGATGACAGGGTGGGGTGTGCAAGCAAAGCTGAGTCAGTAAAGAACCCAAGGTTATCAATTTAGCAGCCACAGGTTACGAAATATTCTGTAAGATTATTACAGATCTTGTGTAATTTCTCAAATGCACATGACAGATTAATCATAAATAATAAACCAATGCATAAATGTAGCTTATATCTTGGGGGATAATGCCACATTCTTTTCACTCACAGGTCATTAACTGTCATTTTAATTCCTAGGATTAGGATCTTCAAAATTCCTCAACACTGGCAGTCCACTTCTACATAAACAATGTTATACTCCTGTCGCTAGTTGGGTTTTCCAGGCAGTAGAGTGTAACTGACCAGAATAGCTTATGTTAATTGTCATACAAGAAGCAGGGAAAGTATAATTTTATTCCAGCATTGTATATGAGGATGGTGATGCTTCCCTTCACTCCACCCTTGGGCCTGATCTACAATCTCAGAAGCTCCTGATAAGCCTTGACTGAAGCATCCCTTGACCACACCAGTCAAGCCACGAGGCGGTTCCTGGTCATACCAGGAGCTCTTAAGTGGTAGAGATGGGACCAACCAGAAACATCAGCTGCCCAAACAAGGCCCATTTTAAGCAATTATTCTTTGTAGCCTTGGTAAACCATTTACCTGACTCAGAGCCCAAGTGGAGCAGTACAACTGTTACTCACTTTGAAGAAAAGGCCCAGTAGTTACTGTCTTGGGTTTGGGCCAGGAAGGAAACTTATTGCTGACCAAAGTCAATCATCATGTGACCCTATAAACAGTGATCCTGAGAACCTTTTTTCTCTCCCAAGCTATAGTGGCTGCACCGGCACCTGTCTCTGACTGGGACACTTCTCAGGACTCACAAACCCTCAAGTTTATGAGACTTGATCACTGACAATGAGGATGAGGCCGATACCCTCCTCCATACATACACATCTCCACAATCCTCAAGGTGCAACACATGCCTGTTGGGAAACACCAAGGGATTTGATCACAATATCACAGAATATTCTGGGTTAGAAGGGACCACAAGGATCATCAAGTCCAGCTCCTAAGTGAATGGCTCAGACAGAGGATTGAACTCCTGGCCTTGGTGTTATTAGCACCAAGTTTTTAACCAGCAGCTTATCTCGGGAACGACATATTTCACTGGACTTGAGTGGAATTTTTGACAGGTACCTTTACACACATAGAAATATGCTTATATATCATTTTACCTGTGTACCTGTACATTGATTACAGTATTAATATAACTATTTCAAATCTATAGTTAAGTTATTTTAATTGTAGCAAACCCTATGGAATCATTTTGCAAGTATTAAAATAGTGGTTAAGTGTTGTTAAACCCCTTTGCACCCTTATCTTAACATCCATATCCTTTGCACCCTTTCTCCCCTTCTGTATTCCCAGCTTTCACGCCATGTAGATAATTCCCAATTGCTTCTAACTTGATCTTCCTTTGTGTGCTTTAACTTGTGTAGTAATAGAGTGAAACTTGGCATTGAACTCTCTAAAGTCACATTTTCAAAAATTCATATTAAACAGTCCTTTTGCCAATACCTTTGACAGTGTTTCTTTGATCAGTCAAACACCTCAGTCTCAGCAATGATGAGCATTGCAAGGATAGAGCTGGTCCAGTATAAGATTAACCAGGGTGAAGCTCTCAGACAAAACAGAGGATCTCCTAAAGTCTTATCAGGTTGTTAGGCTTGGTAACCTTTTTGTCTTGACAAGAATGACTTGCTTCCAGAAAAGGGAATTCACAATGTCCCTTGATTGATCCTACCCTTTCTTCAGCTTTCCACATCCTACTAGCTAAATAGTCTTCCCATGGTGCCTTATTTATGTTCATAGCTCTTAACTCTCCTTGCACAGAGATCTGTAGGATCTGAACTCCATCATTAACTCCAGTGGAGTCCTGAAAATTGGCTGTTGAAAAGTAAAAATTCCTTTATGAGTCTACTTTCCTCACTCCCAGCAGGGCTTGGATTATGCACTCCACAGGACTGTTGTGATCATAAAATGGCACAATCATTACTTTCCTTGTGCTTTATATTCTACTGGTGAAACACATGGCAACAGATCTCAAATATGAGTGATGTCAGTCAGATAGTTCTGCTAAGACATCTCAAGCTACCCAGATAAATCCTATTACTTGAGAAAGAATCATCATCTATGTATTTATATGCTTGTTTAGTTTGCTTTCATCTAGGCAGAACTAAATACCTTCCTTCAGAGTTTTCTGTTAAGTTTGGGTTTACTAAGGCTCTACAGAAACATTTTCTTGTCAGGTAAGGGCATTAAAGGTTTATATGTGGATTTTCTTTATATCTTAAATTTATCTTTTATTAAAAACCCACAAGGAGAAAGCAGTGGAAGAACACTACAAAAATAGGGCAAGCCTTTGCCTCATGGGGTCTCAGCTATCATCTGACTGTAGATTTTAAAATTACAAACAACAACATGCAAGTGAAAATAGCATGTCATTTCTCCTCTCACCTACCTCTGGGTAAGTGGAATTGCCATTTAAAAAAATCAAGGTCATTTGTTTTCACTTGACAACAGAAACTAAAAGTGCATCAACATTCCTGTCATCAGCAGCATCTTGGATTCCCCCACAGTGATGTTTCTGCCTGATTGAAGGGGACACTTGCAGAGCTATAGACAGGGAAAGTCAAGCTCAGAGAGCAAACTGCCATTGCTCATACTTTCAGCAAGCATCAACAGGTACCTCACACAGATCTTAAACTTAGGAAAGGAATAAAGGTCGAGGAAATTAAACTCTTGAGGATGTAACTTTGAATATACTCTGAAAACCACTAGTAAATGAAGTCTCCACATTATCATAATGTACATAGTTGAATCAACCTGACAGAAAGCCAAATGAAAAATCCCTGATTCCTTGCCTCCAGTTCCAGGCTAAGCTGAAAGTGCAAGAGGGTGCTCTAACCTGTAACAGCTGCCATCTCCTTTGGCATCAATTGTATGAGGCTCTCCAGGAGAAAAGATGTAAAGAACAACCTCTCTTGCTTTTGGTCACCTGGAATTTCTCCACTTTAAAAGACTCTTTAGTTGGAAGTAGAAAAAGTGGAAAAATCTACCCACAAGACCTGCAAGAGTGGCTAGGCATAAAAAAAAATTCTGATCTAGTGTCAGGCATTAATACATTTTCTTTTTATACACATGACTGATGAAACAGAAAAAAAAATTAATCTCTGCAGAGAGCCCACAGAACACACTTAAAAATGTTATGTGAATATCAATTTGCTTTGTTCATATTCCTTTTTGTTTGCATTTCCCAAATACTCCAGTGAAAAAGCTTTCCTAGCACAACTCTTTGCAAAGATTTCATATGGTCTGCTCAAATTGAAAATGAGGAATGGTACACTCAAATATGTGGTTCACATTGCTTTTAGCTGCAAGTCATTTGAAGAGAGAACAAGAAAGTTGTCACATGAAATTCTTAGATGAAAATTCATAATTGAGCATTTCTGAATGACTGATAATTACTGACTTTTAAAGATAAATTGGAATGTCTACAAATAATTAAGTAATGTATAAAGCGGGGAACAGTGGATTGAAGAGGATTAGACAAATGGATACACTTCAAAATGACAGGTACAACCCTGTTTTTCAGTGAGATAGCTTAAACCCTGCTTCTTTTCTTTTGCATGATGTTTGCAAACTACGAAACTGCCTAGGCTGGCTGCCCTTAGCCATTGAAACCTTTGCAACTTTTCTTTCACTTTCTTGAAAAAGGCCATATGTGTGTCCTGAAGGCTGTGGGTGTAAGAATCTCAGGTTTCCTTTTCATGTTTAGGATGTTAAATAGGACAAAAGACTTACTTGTGAAAGCGGTCATTTTCTGACCCTCATCTTGACTGCATAGCAGCCAAGAGCTAGAAATAAATCACCATCAGGCAAACTATGCTTTAACCCTACTCATATTCCCAAATTAATTAACCTAAAGTGAAAGAGTCTACAGAGCCTCTTGTCAGTCTGAACTTGCATGAGAAATTCTTCCTTAGCCTCCAAAACTTGCAAGCAAATAAAAATACCATTAGTACTTCATAAACACAAGTTCAAGAGTATGCTGTTACTTTACTGTAAAAAGAATAATTCTTGTTTATCATTAGACATTTCCCTAGAGAGGCTGTGCACAGAGTTATCAGGACCCATCACTCACAAAGCCTAGGCAAGCAAAAATCTCATTCCTTAGTGCTTAAATCCCACGCCCAAGTACAAGAATGAAGGCCAATATCACTGAGAGTGCCTCCAGGCCAAAGCTACAGCAAGGGGAGAGCGAGAATGATTCCTGAGAGTGCCTGTGTGGGACATACCACTGTACAGGTACACTGTACAGCTGTACAGGAACTGAGTGCACACAGGAAAGGAGTCCAGGGAAGGGTGGAACAGAAGGAATCTCAGGCAGTCCAATACAATTCTGATCTTAGGAACCCTTGAACTAAAGGCCATGTTGGAAACAAACACCATTGCAAAGCCATTGCTTTAGTGAACTGCAGGAAGCTGTGTGTGCATGTGAGTTCTCGTGCACATGAAAATAAAGCTTCCTGCTTGAGTCATTGCTGGTACATGCAAACTATTCTCTTCATAGAGGGCCACCCATACACAGCCTCAGACAATGAACTCAAACCAAATTCTTTCTTTTCCCTCGAGCACTAGCATAGATTTTTTGTGTTGCTATGTGTGCTCCTGCAGCTAAAGGGACGAATTTTGAGATATTTTAATCATGAAACACATCTGCTATTGTCTGCTAGAGCCAAACGTTTAAAACTGAGGGGATGTTTTGACTCCAGAAGAGTGATTGAGAGACAGAGAAGTGAATTGTGACTTTAAATTTAGCTTGAAGCAAAAAGCAAGTAAGGGGAAATGTCTCTTTTGGGGGGAAATCTCCTTTCACTAGACTTATGGCTTAATACGGTCTGGAACCTTGGCTTTCCCCACAGAAAGGAGCATGTCCAATGGAGCAGAGTTGTGCTCATTGAACATGGAGCCTCTGTGAGTAGACACTTCAGAGGCTGCATTGATTTCCTACAACAAGAGACCGTAGCATTCCCTCATGCTAAAATTAATTCTGTTTGATATTGTTTATCTGGCTAAGACACATTGACATGGAACATTTTTCAATATAAGAAGGTTTAGACTCCTATTTGTGACCACTTTCAGAGAGGATTCCTGGCTGAGAAAAGGCAGGGAAAGAAGGCAGCCCTGTGAGAATTGCCTACCATTAATAACATGGTATATTTCCAGGTGTTGTCACTGAATGTCACACTGACATATTCCCTGAAGAAACCTCAGTCTCTGACTGACACAAGCAGAGGTGAGATGTGTAATGTGTAACAATGTGCTCAGGAGCCTGATGAAGCCTTTCCTACTCAGCTTCCCAATTCTGCATCTGCTTCCACAAAAACAGGTCTTTCCATAGATCTCAGAGGTGTCACGTCACATAAAATATTTTGCATCTTTCATATTTTTAACATACATTTTTCTTTTCTTGCTGTAGTAGGCTCAACTATCCCCACCCACCACTACTTCTATTTCAGGGAGGTGCTTTATGACTAACTCCTCTTAAAGAGTAGGTTGAAATAGAGATTCAGATGCTGAGAGACAAAGACCACAAGCCTTGGCATGCAGAGAATGAAGCCCTAGACATTTCTGTACATAAATTCAATATAAAGTGCAGGCAAGAAAGGCAGAAAGCTTTCCTTCTCCTTGATGTCCTCCTTCTCCCCCAATCCATTTAAGCTTTCTTCTGTTCTTTTCATGCTATTTACAACTGCACAGCTACCTTGTAAAAACAGAGCAACCAATACTTTTATTGCAACCCCAAATAACTGAAAGATAAAATAAATAGTTTGTATTTGAGAATTACTTCAGAAAGAAATAATTTATATATATTTGTTATTTTAATGATAAAAAACATTTGGGCTCTTAGGTCCTTTGGAATGCAGGAGATTTATCAAGTAGCTGTCAGACAGCCCTAATTCTCTAATCAACAGGTGAAGAACCAATGGATCTGTCATGAAGCTTAATTGACTTCTTGGACTAAGACAGTCATCTGTTGGGAAGTTAAAGATGAGTGCCTAAAGCAAGGTCTGAACTTCTTTCTATAAGTCTAAAATTAAATGTCTACTCATGTGACACTTGTCATCATAAACAAGCCATTAATATTGTATCAGTGTGTGCACACCAGACCAAATCCCAACAGAAGTCCTAATGGAACTGTGGATACTTCATTTATGGGATATCAGAAATCCCATAAATGAAGTTCACTTGTCAGTTTCATAACTCATACCAGGTCCTCAGAACACACTGAAATTTAAATGCTTTAATCACAGGCTGCAGTGCATTTCTCTAATTAGCAAGTGTTCATGGAATGTGCTGCTCTGCAACAGGACACATCCTACAGTGGCTCATAATTTGAGTGGGAGTGCAACAGACATTTAATAGCACAAATTAACTTGATGGTAATGAGGAAGCCTCTCTGTCAGCAATATCACAAATTAAATTATCTGCTACCTCAGTAGTGATGAGGAATAATTAAGAAAGCTACACAATTGCTTACAAATAAACCAGCACCAGATCAGCTGAAAGATGTCTGTCTTGGAATCTCTTTGGCAAAGCAACATTCACTCCCTTACCTCTGATACCATTTGTTTGTAGGTAAACCAGATCTTCAGCATTATCTTAATTAAGCTTTTAAAATTTAATTTTCTTTTTCAAAGGAGAGTATCTTGGGCACTACACAGTGAGTTTTCATTAACAATGCAGCAGCTTCAACAGAGCACTTTCAAGATGAACAGAAAACAACAACAAAAAGCTCTATCAGATGATGGCCCTGGTAGGGGAGGGAGAGAGGGGCTTGTGAACACAATTCTCTCAACAGTCACTGTAAAACAATAGATTTCCCGAAGGAATCCAGTCACTGAGCAATTAAGTTGCAAACTATGTTTTAAAGCGACATAGTTTATTCAAACTCAACTTTTAGTTTGCAGGCAAATATTAACAACTGCAACTAGTTGTATCAGAAGTTGTTCTCAGTTTTATTGATTTGGTTTTTGTTTTTCGACATTTTAAGATTTAACTGAAATTAGACTGGGTTTTTTTCTACTTTGAAAACAATTGAAGAGACTAGCAGATTATTTTCATGTAATTAATTAAAAGAGAACAGGATTATCAACTGTTGTAGCTCACTCAAAGAGATTCCAAGACCACTCTTAGCAGTTCAGTAATTATTCATATTAATCACAGATGCAATATCTTTACTTGGCATTTACTAGAACCACAAATTCAGAAAGAAACAAGACAATGAGCAATTAAAACAGGTAAAATATGATGAACTTTTAAAAATTTTATAAAGGGCAATTAATCTTTGGTATCAATCAAGACTGTGAAATACAGAAGTATTAGTCCTCACCCCATTCCCAGCCCTGTCCGTATGATTTTGGATTTTTCACTTCAATGCAGAAAGTATAATATCCCATGCATCGTATCTGGCAGATAAACTGGCAACAACTGAGCTTAAAATGTCACAGTTTATAAAACACAACACTGATGTATTTTGAACCTTTGCAGATAAGGTTTGTGTGTATTATGTGTTGGTGTTTTAATGCAGGCTTTGCAGTTAAATTATTGTAATCAAGTATGCAAATGCAAAACAGCTGGTCTAGCAATCTTTTGGCAAGCAGATAACAAATACACTTCTAGTGATCTTCCAATCCTCTGTTAATCCAAGTGATGTTAAAATAGAGATACAAAACTATGCAGGTCTGAGCTTTTTCAGTCAACAAGGTAAGCATTACAGTGACAGGGATTGCAGAGAAGTAGTACATTCTCCTCAATTAGGGTTTTCAAGATTTACTGGAGAAATAATGTTTTACCAGTCCTAGTCACCTGGAGCATAAAAATACATACACATAAATGTACCCAGTTGCAGCAAGCATGCTGACATTACACTTTTTAACTAGGTGAAAACTCGATAAATAACTAACTCTTAGTTCACGATGCCATCACTGTGTTTTCCATCCTGGTATCACTCCTAAACTCACACAGTAAGCTCACAGGTAGGAGTATCAAGATTACATCCTGCTCTGAACAAGGCAAGCAAAAGAAAGTGTAAATCTGTAAATCCTTCCATATTCTTGTTTCCCTGAGTTTTCATTATAGATACAGATTTATCAAGTCCTCTCTTTCAAAGGAATGCCTTCAGTTTTGCAGCTTTTACCTTTAAGTGTAATCTCATTCCATTTACATAATTTGACAGCAAGGTAAAGGTATGCTGATTATCTATCATCATGTACCTATTTAGAGAAGCAAAGACAGCCCACAGGATACAAAACAATTCCTTCCATGGCCGCCCACGTTCTTCTCCCCTATCTATACACATGCAGTTTGCAGCCATTATTGTTTATTTCCCTCAAAAGTGATCTGATAAGGCAAAATATCTATAACCTTGGTGACTCACTGTAACTCAAACATAGGCTACTAAAATGAGTTTGTATCAGCCCCTCTTCTTTCCAAACAAATAGTTATAATTTGCCAGAAACTTTTAACAGCCACAAAGTTCCACAGGCATTGAGTCTGTAACTTCCTTTTAACATTTCTTAGGCAAAGCAGCAGAATACAAACCCCTGCTGTTACACTGAAGAACAGTTAAGTATAGGCCAAGAATAAAGCAATTGTGTTTTCAAGGCTGTGCAGGATCCCCTTTCGTGCACCGATTGCTACAGCCTGTCATCTCCTGGTGGTATGAGCAAAGACAAACACACAGACCAGCTATAATACACAGGGTTTTATCTAATAGGTTGTGATGTTCTCTTTAAACTAGAATAGACACTGACAATGAGAACACAAACATCTCTTAATGCCTGGATGTGTTACTGGTAACTTAACATGCATCAAGATCTCAGAAAACTACACAATCATAATGGTCGACTATCAAGTCATATTTTATAATTTAAGTAGTAGAGGTAAACAGCATAATTTTGAGGGAGTTCTTCATATTATTTTTAAAAGAATTTTTCATTCCAAATCATTTTTTAAAACACAAATTAACACTTAGAACAAACTCTTGTAATCTAACCACAAGGAAGACTTCAATATTTTACAATGTTGTCAGATTATTTGATTGCAATATACAGAACTGATAGCAAATTCAGCCTTAAATCTTAAGTGATAGCTGACTGCCTTCCCTCAGAGACTCCTTACCTCCTTTTGAGTTCAGTTTTGGTAACTCACATCAAGCTAAATTTAAGATTAATCCCTGATTCTTTTCCAGGTAACAAACCAGAAAGCTATACTTCCCTTGAGCCTGCAGTGACCGACTGAAGGATCCCTCTGCAAGTCAATTAGCAATATAAATTCTACCCAGATGAATGCTTTTAGGTGCATAGTGAGATCATTAACCTTATTATGCCACTTGGTCTTGTTTTCAAGCTTCCCACTAATCTGTTACTAATAGATACAGGTGCCAGAATTATTGCTTAGGAAGGTTCTTCCTTATAATGGAAATAATTTGTGGTGCTGCCATTTATCACTCATGTTTCTGAGGTGCCTCTTATACTAACATGTGGAAGACATTACAAACATTTTGTAACTCCACAGAGAGAAGTGCCAATGCTTCTGGTTGTCTGCTTGTTCCCATCTGTGGAGCTGGCTCACTTGAGAGCCCTGTTCAGGTAATATCTTCTGACACAGGAGAGAATCCTGAATTTTGAGCTATGGGTCCTATGGCCTCCTCCAGAGGACATTCTCTTCGTCCACAGTAACTTGCCAGCACTGTGTTCAAACACAGAACTTACACCCAGTGTGAAAATCCTTAGTGTGCAGACCTGCCTGGAGGGACCTGATGGAGCAATGACAAAACACAGCTGCAATAAGAACTAGTCTCTGGCCGAGTGAAAAGTGCTGATTTATTTATCCACATTATGCTACAGGGAGTCCAGTGAGGGCATCGACCTTGAAGGATGTGGCTTCGAGTGCCAGCAGGGAACTGCTCCCCTGGAGCACTGCGGGAGCCTGCTCTCTACACGGGCAGTGCAAATCAGTGTCAGCAGAGTCCCTTATTCCAGGCTGCTGTCCTTTGTCCCAACACAAAGTTTCTAAAACTTCTCCCTATCTAAGCTGCTCTCCCAGGGCTCTCACCACAGCCCTACCACCCTCTTGCCTCAAAGCACAATCCAATACTAACTGATTAAGACCGGACACTTCATGTGGCCTTGTGACTCGCTATAACCCACTTTAATTAATTTGTTATTTTCACTTCCTTGATGGCTTTGGTACAAACAGACAGTATTCTCTAGATACATTCTTTTCCTCAAGTCTTGCCACACATGTCTGTTAGCTACTTTTTTGTATTACTAATGACTCCAAACAACACCTCGAGGCGAATCTTGATTAGCGTGTTAATTAGGAAATTCCTAGCGGGCACTTTGGGTGACAGCTTACTCCCAAACACCAACAGTAAAACGTGTTCAGATTGAGACATCAGGTTAAATTATAAAGATGGACACACTGGAAATGCTGTCAAACAAATCAGTCTTCTCTCTTTCCCAAAGTCCTTAAAAAGCAAATGCTTGCACAAAACTAGACAAGCCCTGGCTTCCCAAGCAGCGTCCCCTGGTTCTCTTGGACTTCCATCTTATTTCTTTACAGATGCTGGGACTGGGGGCTATGGAGAGCAAGGTAGGTCAGTGCTCTGAACACTTCCTTTGTAGAAGAGACCTGATCCAGTCTGCAGCTCATAGAAGGATTGGGAATATTTGCAATGAGTGCTTGAGGGTTGTGAGTAATGCCCAAAAGGTCAGATTATGAAACAAGCATGATCTGCTCCTCTGGCAATTATGTCTCACAGGAAAATATTTCTCTCCTCTACTTTCTCTTTATTCTTCAAAAACAAACATAGGGCTGAAAATTAATTCAGGCCCATACTGGTTTAAGTACTGTTTATGTAGCCTTAAAAAATAGATATGCCTTTACTATTTCTCACATTGCTGTCCTGGAGCTAAACTTGATTCAATACACATCCCCTGCACAAGCAACACTGATGAAAACAGTTGCAATAAGAACCAGTCTCCAGCTGAGTGAAAAATGCTGATATTTTTATTCTACTTTGGTTAGTGAAAAAAAATTGAAAATACCCATCGTTGGTCTCAGTCAAATTATTTTTCTTTTCAATAAGACTTCTATAATATGAATGGATTCTCAAAGTGTCCCAGTTCTCTCACATAATTTCCTACTGAGCAGTACTTTAATCTGGTATTATTTTCAATGGGGTTACACAAAGCACAAGGACTTTTGCAGATAAGTAAGAACTAAGATTAGGCAAAATCTGAACAATACTATCCCAGGTATCTACCTTAATCCATACAAGAAGGTTTCCACCCTGGAAACAATGCCATGTTTGTCAATGGTGCATGACCAAAATATTTAGCTAAACTAGGGCTGAAAGTTGTTTACATAACATACTGGCAGCTGAAAAGAGAAACAGCATCCATCCTACCGCTGCAAGGATGGTAAAGTTCAATAGATGATAACTCTGCAAACATTGTCAAAATCAGAGCTTGCCCTCCAGCACTCCAGGACATTATTCACAGCACTTTGCAAGAGGAGATTAATTTCATTTATTCTAAGCCACCTGGAGTATGGATATTGCAAATTCTCAACCCCTTCTCTATCTCCAACCCCCTCCACAAGAGGCAGCTTGGGGCCAGACAGGTATCCGTTGGGAGGCTAATCTTAACCTAAGCCTGCTTCTTGGTGTGTCAGAATACAGCTGGTTTCAGCAGAGAAAGGGTGAAAACAGTAAAACCTGAGGTCTTCTCTCATGGATCCAAAACATAATTTTCACTGCTTGCCTTTTGATCCTTTTTCCTTTCATTGATCTTGATGTGGATTAGATCAACAGAAAGTTAACTATGTTAATTCTAACTCACTATTGTATGACACAGAAGCACATCCAGGCCTAGAAATCTCTTGCAGACAAATGCTGCCACAAAAGGATAAGCTTTGCTGCTGTCTAGCCCAGCCCATAACATGTTCTAGTGGCAATAAGTTATTTGACACAAAGATAGGGGGGTACCTTCAGATTCGGAAGATTCATGTTCAGGCAAGTGAGGTTATTAAAAAGCAAGAAAAGAAGTGCTAATTTTCAGCCTGAACTTTTGAGATGGGGATTGGGGAAGCTACTGGTTCTGTCACCAATTTAAGCCCCCTAGTAAGTAAAAGCATGGGATAAGAGAATACTTGTACTGCTGCTAAATATACATAGGTGTGATGTCCCTTACATAGATGCAATAAGGTATTTATCTGGAGAGATGTAAAGTTTATGGGGAAGGCTAGGAAAAAAAAACAAACAAACAGACAAAAAATGCAACAGTTCCAACCCTATGTGATTAAGAGAAAGGAAACTGAATTATAAATATATCTAGATTAGTTATTTTCTCTTTCAAAGTTGTATTTAATTACCTTTTTAAGAGTGAAAAATCTATTATGCATAATTTGTTTATGAAACAGAAAATACTACTGGGCAGGTCTATGTAATAAATACCTGTATGTTGTTTATATTAGAATAATGACAAATATAGGTAATTAAGGCAGGGCTGTTCTGTATATTAAGGTATTTACATTTATTGTTTACTTGTAGACATTTCTCAAGTAGGGAAAAAGAAAACAGTTGAAAATCAAAGCATTAATATTATAGACTTTTTATCAGAAAGGTGTTTACATACAGCTCATGAGGCCTACCCACTATAAAAACACATCACTTTAATGCAAATGCAGAAGAAAAATATGTTTTGTAGAGGTAACATTCATTGAAACATAACTCCAGGGGATATAGAAATACATCGAATATAGACATTGGACCTGTATACTGATATAAATTTGAAATAAAAATAACAATTTGAAATCCTAATTAATTTCAAACTGCATCTTAAAGAACTGAGGTGTAGCAGTAACATAGTTTTCAACACTGAGGATTCCTTCAGTAGACATTCAAAGTACTTCACAAAACATCATTTTTTTGTCCCTCTGCAGCTCACCAGGTTTCTAAATCTTCCCTTTTTTTTTTTTTTTTTTTTTTTTTTTAACCTCAGGGGAAAGAATAAAACAAATAACAACAAAAGAGCAGACACTTCCTCCTCTCCCATCAGGGCCTGAAAAAGCTGCATAATAAAATGAGAAACAGGGTTTCGCCCTTAAGAGTTTGTGAGCATTTTCTTGATCCCAGATCTCCCTGTGGAATGTGGATAAAGGAAGATTTTATTCAGTTTAATAATTTCTTGTCTTCGATAAGCTTGATGGAAAACTGCTTGAAGGCAGCAGGTGGCATAATGCCTTTCTTGAAGACAAGGGGAAAGAGTGGATCCTAAGTTTAACCCAGGCTATTAATTCATTTATATGTTTCAATGCTTAAAGTATTTTTTGTTTTTGGGTTTTTTTTCTTCAAGTTGTCTTCACATGTTCTTTGTAAGAGCAGCCAATTAGTGTCAAGCTGTAATAGCATCAAATTAAGTGACGTGAACATTCAGGCCCTTAAGCCAAGTCTTTTTGCACTGCGGCAAAAATACACGTGTGGGATGAATCACACAGTCCTGATGCATGTTGGTAACCATGGCTCTATTTGTTCTGTTGAACTGCTCCACCTCTGAAAGAAAGGCAAGATGAAATCCTTGATATGTGTGACCCAGAAACACAGAACATTTAGGTGACAACATTCCTGTCAAGGAGATGTGGGCTTTTGATGTGTTTGTGAACATAAAACAGTGTAAGTGAGGAGACTGCCTTGATATTGGCTTGATTTCCCAGGCAACATACAGTGTACGGTTTCAAAGGCTACTTGAGTCTAATCCAAAACCCACTGAAAAAGGTAGAAGGTTTCCTACTGGCTTCAACAGGCTTTAGTCAAGGAGAGTGCTGCTTGATTTCCTGTTGAGAGTATAGTGGATTATCCAGTAGTTTAGGAATCCTGAAGATTTCATCTTGTTTCAGTATTAGATTTACATAGAAACATGTAGTTGAGAACACTGCCATCATCCCCTCAGAGTGGGGATTATTGCTCCTTACATTTTAAGAATCTTAAGAACAGTCTCCTTTCACCAAGAGGGTTAACAAATATCCACGTTCCACAAATTTCAAATTAAAATAGTGAAGTGAAGGAATTATGGTAATGCTTTACATAGACAGTAGCATAGGGCTGCAGCAAGTTTAGACACAGTATCCTCATTTGCTTTTGACTACTGGAGAGAGTAGGTATAAAATCCTCACTCCTTGACAGCACCAGAAAATACCTGATGATGGTCACAAGATGCATTTATCAAATTACATTTTAATTTATAGCCAGTTACTTGCAGTTATTTGAATATACTGCTAATTAGTATACATTACCAAATAACTGTCAGCTTGAGTGAGACTGTGTTATTGTGATGGGTTATCCCGCTAAAAATGTTGAGGCTGGCTTTAAAAAAATTCAGACTTAAAAGTTTGAGAAGGTTCTAGTTTTAACTGAACAGTGCCCAGTGCAGAGGCAGACGTGCTGGAATTCTGTAATAAAGAGTATTCTTTAGTTATCACTGGAGCCATTAATTGTCCTATATAATGAAATATTGGTAATGTCCTAGACTTTGTTCTGCAGAAAATATAAGAATTATCATTTATGTTGGTGCAGACGAATTACAGAAGTATACTGAAGTTCTCTTCCTTACTGGCATATGTTCCTTGTTCTCTTTTCTATAATTACCATGCCTCTACTATACATTTGAATACACTAGAGACAAGAGCAGAAAACATAAAATATTTAATACTAAACTTTCAAGGTGAGTACGCACATACCTATACAGATACGTGTAAATCCCCTTATTAAAAACCTGTAGCTACCTTGTTATTTTATACTGAGCACCCTACAGAAAAAAGCCATTCCTTACATCTTAGCAATGCTACAGGGACCATAAGCCAAAAAAAAAAACCCAAAAACAAAAACAAAAACCCCCCCCCAACCTAAAAAACAAATAAACATTAAAGTTACCTTCCAATTTCAACCTTACCCAGAGCAGATGGAGCCAAAAATCATACTTCCCATATGGGGCTCTCTTGCCTGTCATTGAAAGGTAGTACAATATTCCAGCAAACTTCAGATAGTATTTGTCTCTCAGGATATTGTAAGCTACCAGCACTGATTAGGAAGCCTCCAACCAGGTATAATCTATGCCAAGGCTGACAAAAAAAGCAGCTGCCCATTCAGAGCCAACAGTGGTGGTTTTGAGGCCCTGGTGTTTGCTCTGTCCAGCAGATACTGAATGAACAGCTATTCATTGCAGCACATGTTTATGCCAATGTTCTTCCCAGTTGGAATACAACTCAGTGCACTTCTCTTTGCACAGAACACTACAGATTTTAATAGACTAGAGGGAAAGAGACAGCAAGAAAATGTAATTTACTTACAGTTCTCATCCTCTGTTTGAAAAAACATTCTGCAGGAAAAAGCCTGTAGAGTACATATATTTCTGCAGGATCATGATGGACTTCTCCAGTCTTACTAAAATAAGTTAAAAAGAAACTGTTCTGTTACAGTAGCTACAAAAATTAGAGGAACATGAAATATCTTATATATCTTATATCTGACATATTTCAATCCTTAATTTTCCTTCCAGTCTGACCCATTCCCGTTTGAAATTTGACACCCATATTTAAACTCAGGTCAAGAATAGGAGAAAAAGTTACTCAGTATCTTTCCAGGAGGGACACAAATAACATGATTTTGTGACAGAGTTTGGATTTTCTGTTTGGGATATTTTTAGCTTTTTCCACTAGCATTTTCCCCTTATTTTGAACAAGTAACCACCCACAAACTACCACGATTAGAACACTCATCACATGTCATAGAACCCCGAATATTCAAATGTTCCTTTCCTCTATATTGTTCTGACTTTTATATGAATGCACATTTAATCTGATTCCAAACCTCAAAACTCCTTGTATTTCAGTGTTCTCAAACTTCTCTCACTATAACCAAAGCCATGCTATGTTTGCTTTAGCAGGGAAACAGCTCCTTCCTCCCAGGCAGAGATCAAATCCCCCATCTCCAGCTGTCAATCAAATGGTTGCACTCTATAACTCACGACTCTTGTCATTCAAGCAATCTAGGGGGCAGAACAGCCTCACTGCTGCTCTCTTGACCCTTGGAAAGCCAGCAGCGGTGTTTCTCAGCACAACAGATTAACCTGCTACTCATGCTCCTTTCTGCCTCTGGCTGCATCTGACTACTTGTCTCCACTAAGAAATAAGTAAATCTGTAGTCACTACAAAACTGTGGCAGTCAGCTGCTAGATTTCACCTTCTCCTCCCCCAGAAAGCACAGTGGTTTGGTTCTGGCTTCATTTTTACCTGAATTACTGAAATCAAAGGGGACAAACTTGGACATTCTGCTTCATTCCCACTTAGGCATTCATTGCTATAAGCTGAGCTCCCAAATCACCGACCTCGGTGCTGCTGGGGAATGAAATGAAGTTAACACAGTCCCTGTCTGAGTGCAATGACAATCCTCCCCCACTGTGGAGTATGGGTGCATCTAGGTAGTAAATTGGGATGCTCTTCTCAAGTTATCAGCAATATTGAAATGAAAATGCCAATAGATCTATTTTCTAAGTTACAGCTGCCTTAAGTAGCAGGGAAGCAGTGGTAGAGAAAAAGCTAATTAAGCAAGTATTGGAGGCATCTTTTACTGCCTCCTACGTTAATGCTTCATTAAAGAACTGGAACTTCACTTAGACTGGAATGATAACAGCATATACATGTTCAGTAGAGCATAAATTAGAATATAAAGTGCAGGACAATATAGGTTTAAATTACAATCAGCCTTAAACATAATCCAAAATTTGTGCTTTGATTTCAAAGTATAAATACTAAGAAGGGAAAACCATACTTCCTTCATTAAAACAAGATATAGCTTTAAATGGAGGGTTTTTTTTTTTTTTCTCATACCATCCAGAGGGAGGTAAAATGGAGTAAGACACAGAGTTTTGCTTCCTTATGATTTTCACATGCAGAATCTGGCAGGATGACTCTATGCACACTTGACATCTTACTAATGCTTTTCATTTTCTTCTGTAACAAATCTTTGGCAAAGAGCAGAAAAAATAGCAGTGTTTCCACAAAAGATCCCTTGGGTACCACAGTACCATGAAAACTTTCCATAAAAATGAAGCCTGAGTAAGGACATGGTTGGGCTGTACCAACCTAAGAGACCTACTCCATGGAACTGTTCTCATTTTTCAGCTGGAGACACTTGTGTGCCATTAATTCACAGTCCACTAAGCATTTATAACTTTTCATGGCAAAGTGACTGCTTTGAATATAGAGGTTGGCATTGCTGGGTAAGAGAGTACTGCATGGAACTCCAGCAGATGGGCAGTTTTAACCTGTCATCAAAATATGTGCTTCCTTGCACAAGGAAAAATAAAAGTACTTTCAGCCTGAAACACACTTGATGTGAAGCCCCAAGCTCATTCAAATAAAAAAATGGCTTTCATGTGTTTTGTGGAGACATGAAGATCAGCTCTAGCCTGCATGGAAATATGTTTTGCAAACTCTTGACCAAAATTGAATCCACAAGTTTCACTTCCATTTAAAATGCCCCATACAGAATACTTCCTTCCTCTTTACCATGAAAAAAACCACATTAATCTATCAGCTATTACCTAAATATTTTTATTAGATTCTGAAAGTCAGGAAATTCTCATATAAGACACAAAAAGACCACAAAATGGATCTGCACATTCCATAGAGAGCAGATAATGAAGGTTGTGAAAGCAAAGTTTTGAAGACTTGGCATTTTTCATATATATGATTCTAATATAGGCATATGCCTGCTATACCCCACACCAAGGCAGCATAACATAATCTTCTAGTTAGCAAGACTAGCAGTGAAAACACAAAACTGACACAAGACTAACATCTGAAATATCTTAGAACTAAAATGAAAATTCTGATCAATGTTCTGTTAATACAGGACAGATAAATCCTAAGACATCTAAGCATTGTCTTCTCTTGTAGTTTCTATTTTCTTCCTCACAGAAGCAAATGGTTTCCAATGCATAGTCATAACAGTATAATTTTTTATATATTTGGTAAACATATATGAATGTTAGGATCTCTGCAGCAAATAAGGGAAAATACTGAAATGAATGACAGATCTCTACTCATGAATGCATCCTATGTTCAGGGATACTTATTGCAGAAAGGGGGACTGCCAAATCCAGAATCTCTGTAGTCAGTGTTTGACACCTTCTACAGTGCAAGGATGAGCTCTGTCTGCAGAGACAGCTGCCATTCAGTCCTTCCTATGTCACCAGGGCAGATACATTTCAGACTAGAGGATGTGGTCTGGAAGCTTTTACTAAAGGCAAATGTAAAGCTCAGAAGCTTGGATCACATTAGCATGGATGCCAATAAAAATACAAGGGGGAAAAAAAGCCTTTTCTTTTCTCCTTTGATTATAAAGTACATGATCAGCTTTCTCCTCTTAGGTGATATCTCAGCTAAACACCAAGCTAACCATCATTATACAACATTGCACACACTGAGGAAATTTGTCAGTGTAAAGGCTCTCAGTTCCACCCAGTCAGGCTGGTTGCACATTTGACAGCAAAGCCTGAGCAGATCATGCTGTTCATATTGTGCTCGTGATGAGGCTACGTGCTCCTCAACAAGGCAATTGGAAAGTTCATGTATAAGACTGTACTTTCTATTATTTAATACAGTAGGCAGTACTTCTACTGGTTTTTATCTAAATTATAACTAGGCGAAAAGAACTGCACTCATCTACTGAAAACGTTTATGGTCCTGTTTCACTGTGCTACGCATGGCAAAGTTGGGCATGTGTGTTCACACATGGAAACATGGGATTGAAACTCTTTTCAAACACTTTACATACAGATGACAGAGATTAGTGGGTAGAAAGCCTACAGTTTTGCCTTTCCTAATGATAATAATGATGTTACTGAATTCATTTTATATAAAGAGAACATAAACAAGAAACTATTCTCTGAATTAGTAATATCCACTCCTCCTGGCATTATGTGGCAGAGAAACAGGTTCTTAGAACTTACTGGCTGTGAATGATTCCCTTAAATCAAGGCAGAGACAAAAGTAACAAAATCACTTCCCAGCCACAGTAACATTGCTTGAGAAGTGAAACCAGCAAGGAAGGGAGAAGCCTCACCTTACAGTCAGGCAGATTGATACCATTTTTTTTCTGCTCTCTATGAAACTGAATTAGTGCTCTCCAGAGCTAGACTTGCTAGAAAGGAAAGGCTACTCACTAAATGACATACAGGAACTGATTCACTTACTGATGCCAGGTTGGGTAGAAGCTGATGAAGAAAGCTCTGAATCTCTGCTCTACTATTTTATTAGAACATAAATTAAACAAACTTCCAGTATAGCAGAAGGCCTGACCTGGCAGCTCAGAGAGACAACAATACAACCCGTCCCTCTGCTCAAGTCTTCACTGGGCAAACCTTCTCTGGGTGTGCTCTTAAACCAAGCAGCTTTCAGTACCACCCCTGGAGACAAGAGCTTTGTGCACCATCACAAGTTCTCTATAAAAAGTCTCTTTCCTTCCTACCCTCAGGGCCTGGCAGTATGTCTGCTTCTGACTCTCTCAGCAGTATCCTAGCCTGCCCTTCTGCTCAGGGTCTGTGCTGAGTGAATCTGTCTCACACAAGCTGTGTTAATACACCAGAATATTTCCCATGGAATGCATGATTGGGGAAGGTATCATCCTGAAGACACAGTCCGAACCAGAGTGCTGGATAAGCCCAGGTGGGGCACAGAGACAATCTTTTCTCTGCTCTCTTCTGCCTTAAAGCCAAAGCAACAAACACACGAACAAACCAAACCAACAAACACAAATAACCAGAAACAAACAGAATGGATGGTGTCTGCCAGAGCTGCTCATATCAATACTAATGGCTGTTCAAGACCTTTAGATTTTTGGTGCTCTGTGTTTTTGTCTGGGCTGTTCTCTTGCCAGCACAATTGCATGCCAGGCGCCATGCTGCCAATCCACAAGAATGTGGCAAAAACCTAAGAGTTCACTTTTAGCACTACAAGCAGCAGCTTTTACACATTAGACAATCTACAGCCAATGTTGCTCAAGTAAAGGCTCATTCCTCACAGACCTGCAGCACAGTTCTGTTGCAGACATCCTCCTGATACAGCCACATATGTTCAGAGCAGTGCACAGCTTAGTATAGACACAAGGAATTATATATCAGACAGATCTTTAATACTGGGCAACAACATTACTCAGTTGTCTCTCTTATCACCATTATGAAATTCATCTGCAAAGACACAGGCCCCTGTGGTTGTGGGAATCATGCCACACAGATGCTGCTCTATGCTGTTTCAATCCTTTTGTCAGTCTATAATGTGCCTTCGTTCCTCCACATGCTCCAGAAGAGAAATGAACAGCTGGTAATTGTCTCCAAGTTTATATCTAGCTTTTATTTAAAAACTTCACAGCGCCTCCAACCTTCCCAGCAGACTGAAACACAGAATGAAAACTCTTACTTACAATCCACATTCCACCTTTGCTTCTGTACCTGGCATTCTGAGCGCAAATTGCTGGATTCCCTCTCTCCAACTTTACTCCCTGGTATCCTTGTTTTCTTGCTAGATGTACTTAGAAAGCATCCAACTGGACCCCTATCAGGCGGCCTGCTGTGACTTCAGACACCTGTTGAGCCAGGTGTTGCCATATTGAAGCTATTACAGATAATTCAATCCATGCCATGATGCTTTTTGAGATGCTAATGATCACTCTGATTTAAAGTACAGCAGCATGAATTTTTTAAAAGCCATATGCTATCACTGTTATATAGATAAGGCCAACTATTCAAATTGGTTAGTCTAAATAGGCATCATTTCACAGGAAATCAATGGAATAGAAAGATTTGTATCAATATGAGCCATAGTCTGCAAGGCGATCTTTTACACTGCAAGTTATTCCTGATGAATTGAAAACTATTAACCTGTGGAAGTGGCTGCTCTTATGTCCTGAGGTGTCATTTGACTACAAGAGAGAGCCCCTAGCTGTCAGACAGCTCTTTATAAAACCTGCTGTGGTCAGTTTGTAATACTGGATGCACTGGAAGACATCACAACACAGTGCACAGACACCTGACAGACCACTGCCATTTCTGAGTGACCTGGGAAGTACCAGCTTTATTCAGTGTGCCTTGTATGATAATGCAAACATTCCAGTGAAGGGAAAGAAACCCTAGCTTTTCTCAATGCATGAATTGTGACTAGTTCTCACATAAGATGTAATAACTAGCCTCTAATAAGTGAATTCCACTATTTAGAAGATTACCTGCGACCAAAGAGGATTAAGTAAGAGAACTTCCTACCTTTTTCTTCAGTCCTGCCCAGTCCATTTCCCTGGAAAGTTTCTGGAACTTACCACCCCGAGATTCTGCAAGTTCAGAAGGAAGGAAGAAGTTTATCCATGTTGAGTTTAGACTTTCACAAGTACAACTGCTGCTTCACAACCCAATATGACCTAGAAGGAAATAAAACATTCACTATAACTTTGCTACTCAGACAGTCAAGTTTGCTACAAACTGCAGTATATGCCACAAATTTTGACGGTCACATAGGATTTACAGGAGCAGCTGACTTAGGAACACAGTGATGTGTTACACTGCACACTGTGTGTTGCATTGTTTTCAGTTCCCTGAACAAAATACCCACTATTTAGATTCCCAGCACCATTTGGGAAAGAATGTGAAAGCCAATAGAGATGCCTCGGGCCAGCAGCGGCTATAGCAGATGGTTTTAGCTAGCGGCCAGTGCTGCTAACTATACCATATTTGCACTACAGCATTCAATGGCTTTGTGTCAATGTATCAAACAGCTTCATTATAAGGCAATTACTGATCTAGCTGAGAAAACAAGGTGTTTCAGCCGGAACTTAGTAGCCCCTGTTCTTGATGTCACTAAATATGGGGTAATTTTACTATTCTGTCATAGTGTGGAAAGCCGGAGGTGGAAAAGCAAAACAATCTTCTAAATGCACAATGAAAATAATATATGAAATTACTCAAACAAAACATTCTGATTCCAGAGGGTCAGTGGGATTCACATGTGTTTGTTTGATTTTTGCTGAGGGATTTTTATTCATCAGTCCTGCCTCACTCCAACATGTGCAGAATGTGATGGAGCAGCTTTTCCTAAGTAAGGACCCCTTCAGACTGGCAGCCACCAGTGCGTCACCAGGGAGGCCAGATTGTCACTGCTGCCAGAGGAGACTGACAGAAGCAGGACCCACACCAATTCTCCACCACTTTCCTCTGTGGAGACACAAACTGAAAACCTCTGTTCTCTCTCCCATGACTTTGTCTCTACTTCTCACTCTGCTCCTGCTTGCTTTCAGTTGAACTTTCTCTTTAGCTGCAGGTTTGGCCCTGGCACATTGTTCAACTTCCCATGTTTTGTAGGCAGAGAATACACTGAATCTAAAGGATCTAACAGCTTCTCCCACCCTGTTACAAGAAAGCTCAGCAGCTCCTTTAGGCCAGGCTTTGGCCCGCTTAACAATACTGAAATCACATCAAACAAGCACTGAAAACCTTGCCCTTTAAAGTAATATTCCAGTTAGAGAAAGGCAATCTTACAGAAAAATATTCCCAATTGTTAATTTTTGTTGTAGCTGTGTTTTTAGCTCATTGAAATTTAATTGCTAAAGGGTTATAAGAGCCTAGAAACCAACCTAGCATCTGTCTTTTTTTTAATGTCTCAATTATCACCACAGTAATTTAATGGCACTGTGTTAGAGAATCACCATTGACATGCTAATGAATGGCACCATGCTCACTTACATTACCTCTATTTTTAAGAGGTTATAGGTTGAAGATAGACATTTTATGCTTCAGATATCACTAAGGCAAGCTGTACCACATTTATCTCATTTTTGCTTTTACAGCTGAAATTAAGTATCTTAAAAATGTTCACTGAACAGTGAACTGCAAACGGGTTAAAGTGTAGTCAATTACAATTATGTACTTGCTTCTTTAGACCAAGATAAGTAACACAAATCCTTTCAACCCATTTATTATTCAATTTATCTGTCAACATTTACTGTTGAAATTCTCTTGTTTGTTTTGTTCTTTTTTCCCCACAAATAGTATGTCCTTTACTATTAGTTTTTTAACTGAACAACCTTGCTTTATTTTAAGTGTTTTACGTTATTCTTCTCATTTTGCTGAACCAATTTTACCTTTCAGTATTTTACTTTCCTTCATTCCACAGAAACTCTGTTGCTAATTAGAAAGGCCCAAATCTATTGCATCTACATGACCACAGCAATTTCCATAATAAGAGATGCAATGATGTACACTGAGCTATTTATCTGCAAACTTTTCAGCATATTATATATGAATTTCTACAGACAAGGGGTTGACTTCACAAGCACGGTGGAACAGCCTTCTGAGATCAGCTAAGTGCTAGTGTTATCATCAGAATTGATTTTACATGGAAAGCTGCATCCTGACAATAATGTGAAAGGATTTCTCACTGCAGCAAATTTAGCATAAGACTAAAGGCCTATGATATTTAATATTAATATAAATTTAAGGGCCTTTTAATATTAATTTATTCTCTCATAATGCACGTCTCCAACAGTACCGCTGCACAGCATGAACAACTAGGGAGGCCATTCTGCAAACAGTTCAGAATTGACTGATGTGTCAGAAAACCTCTCAGCTCTCCTGGCTTTTCAGTCCTATTCAGGTTGAAAGATAGTCAGAGGAGGATGCTTCAAGATGTATAATAAAAATTCAGGTTTTTCCAAGCGTATTGTTGTCAACACGACCAATACAGAGTGTTTCGTTACGAGGCATCTCACAGTGTACAATACCTGTGCTCCGTTTAAGCTCCATGGAGAGGGTGGAATTGCAGCCCGGAGTCCTGGCGCTGCAGCCAGGCGACATTGCACCCTCTGGTGTCCGCAGCGCCCGCAGCAGCACCTGCACATCCCAAAATCTCATCGTCTCTCCCCCTGGTCTCTCCGATTTAGGTTTCCCCCCCATGTGATGTTTAATTCGTTTGTGTTGGGATTGTTCCCTCCACCCCTGGGGGGGAAAGGGAAGAACCCAAACCTGGGCTTTACAGCAGGGCAAGTCTAAGGGGTCTGGGACAGGCAGCCCAATGCTGCTCTTGATTTGTCTGCCTCCCATCATCTCTTACAGGGAACTATGACGATATGTGGGTCTATTCTTCTCCTGCCTGAAATATTCCTCTGGCCAAGTGCTAGACTGTCCCTTTGTGCCTGGGCTCCTGCCTTTTAGGAGAGCTGCCAGTAATTAGCTTTGTAATCCCAGAGAGAGAAGCAATGAAAGTGGAGGGGAAAAGTGATCATTCCATGGAAAAAGTGGTCATTCCATTAACTCTTTCTTATCTGCAGCCACAGGAGCTTGTAAATTGTCTCACAGTTACCATTATCTCTTATCAAGCAGATTAAATTCCACCAGGCAACTTGGAACATCTATTTCAGTGGAAATCCTGTAGGTGTTTAGTTTGTCTCCCCATTTGCAGAAGAGCCTGTGCTCTGTCTGCACTTTGTCATTCTGACAAACGGATCCAAGAAGCGATCACAAGGGAATTGTGGCAGACACTTCCTCTCCTCTCACGCTGCTTTTTTTTAGTCAAAGAACATAATTTGCAGAATAAATTACAACTGAAAAATAAGGAAAAGTCTGCCTAGATCAGCTTAGGGCACAGTCTAGTGAATATTTTTTTCTTAGTATCCTGTTGATTGCTTAAAGGTGAGTTTGTAATGCACTCACTGGCTATAACCATAGTTTATATTTGCTCACATTACTGTTTATTTACCCACTGCAACTGGGAGGAGCTTTATATCAATCATTAGAGGGATTGCAGGCATCTTCACATAATTTAAACCTGAAAGGTAATATATGGTCCTTAAAAGAAAAACTAATTGTCACAGGAGGAGTCCAATCTATCTGTGAGTATCTGTAACTGGAGATTTTGAGAGATAGGACAGAGACTAGCAGCGATTTAAACTGTGATCCAGGTAATGTTGATCTAAAAAATGATGGATGACACAGCTGACTGCAACTTCTGTAAGGGTCTTCCCACTCATGTTTTGCAGAGTTAGATTATATTCATGAATATTCATTATATTCACCTTCACAGTGATCTGGTTAAAGGTCCTCATACTGATTAATTGATGTTAACATACAGTTCTAAATAGGAAAGGAAATTTTCACCTCTAGGTGACTGATTGGGATTTTGCATAGGTCAAGAGGAATTGAAAATCCACATGAACATTTGAAATTTCAAGCAATAACCTCTTGAGCTAGAGCTAGTAAATCACTGAACAGTGCCTTGCTAAATGCAGTTCAAGACCTGCTCTTGTTTCAGCCGATACGGTTATACACATGCCTAGTTAGGATACTTCTAATCAAAATTTAGGTAATATTTTCTTCAAAGATTTTTTTTTTTCCAATTTATATGTAGTTTTTGTGAACCAACATAAAAAATGGAAGACAGAAAGAGAATTAACCCCAAGATTGATTTTCATTTCATAGAAGGTGATGGCAGAATGTGAAATTAATTTTAAATTTTAAAAATACTTAATTCTATATAAAAGATAGAAGTATGTTTTATTGAATTACAGCTCATTTTAAATTTTTCAAAATAGACACTTCTAGGATAGATTTTATATTTCATCTTCTATGTCAAGAAAGTTAATTCTCACATATAACCTCCCACAGCTATAATTTATAGCTAGACATTAATGTCTCTAGATCAAAAACTCTTAATGACATATATCCAAAGAAGATGCTTTGTGAATTTGTGTCTTATAATCAAGGACCACCAGAACATTCTCCAGAATGGTTGCCATGATATTGGTTTTGAGATAAACTTACCACTGTTTTCAGTTTAGGGGTAAGTCCATAAAGGCTTAAAAAGAGAGAGCTAAAGTCTTGCACTTCCATATGCCAAAAACACAGACATTCTTTTTCTCAGCTTAAATTCTAGCAAAATCTGTCAGAATTTTCTGCTTTCATGGCATGGCCAGAGCTCATTATCATCTGCATAATCAGATCCACTAAAAAGAGAACATGTTCAGCTCCCACTAGCTCCAGCAGGAACTGAACACCCATATTAAAAGTGTCCCAGCTCATCTGAGTGTTGAAGTCCTGAATATCAAATCCATGATCAGAACCTTGAACTTGGCAATCATATTTTCCCCATTTTCTTCTTTTGAGAGAACATATAATGGCTGTAGTAATGTGCATTAGTTGGGTTCATTCTGCAGGTCCTTCTATATTGAGGAAGGACTAAGTACAAATTGTGTATTATGCCTCTGTGTGAATCCAGGCTGCGCATGTCTACACTTGATAGTTAAATGAAAGCCCAAATCAAACTGAAAAATTTATTCTTCCAAAAGGAAGAACTAGTTCTATGTGGCAACAACAAGCAGAGCAATAGTAGCTGCGCCACAGCCTCGGAGAGAGGTTTGTATGCTCAGGAGGTTTTTATTTTCCTCTGGCACAGAGGGTGTCAGCAGTGCCCTCTGGTTCACTGGAGCAACACTCAGATACCACCTGCTGCTGAACAAAACTCCCCAACAGCTCATGCAGTTAAAGAAAAGCCCTGTGCAAAGTTCCACATCTCGAAATTTCCAAGTGCTGAACTCCCTGCCTTTGGCTCCTGGTCTGCAGTTCTGGCCCTCAGGATGTCAATTGTACACCTTCCCTCATTAGAGGAGTCTAATGCATATTTACCTTCATAGTATGTCTGAGAGTAATCTACAGCCAGAGGGTAATTTTCCTCCCTGAGCAAATGTTTTAAATAAAATAAACTATGTAACATTCAAGCATTTAAACCCAAACTGAACCCAAAGCAACAAACCAGAGCAATACCCACCTCTGGCAGGTTGGCAGTGGCTGCAGCTCATGGTGTCTGCAAACCCCAGTGGCTGCAGCAGCCCTGTGAGCTGGACCTGGCTGGGCTGTCCCAGTGCAAGGACCAGCAATCTCCCGCTTCAGGGGGAGCCCTTCAGGGGACTGCTCTGCTTGAAGCCAAATGCAGTCAGATGGAGGTTCAGAGGTGGGTGATTGCTGGACAGCAGAGGAGAGTTTGCAATGTCCACAAATAGAAACAACCAAATTTTAGTCCTTCAAATACAAAAGGCTTCAAAAAAAACCCCAAGGGTTCAGAGTGTCTAATTTTCTGCACACTAAGGCCTTCTATTTATTTTCCTGATAGACTTTTATAAATAAGTTAAACCTGTATGAACACATATGACAAAATAAATAGTTATTTCTACTGCTTCCCTGCCTTGTTGAAGTGAATTTGGATACTTATAAGGGAATTTAGACCATGTGAAAAGCAGAATGCAAAGAGAGGTAATGAAGAACACTACAAAGAAGAAACAATTATGCATGATAAACACTCCCATGTTTTGAGCACAAGTTCCTGGTACTTGAAACGATTAGATTAAATTCAGCTCATTTAGTCCAATAACATAGGCAGAGTCAAATTTAATGGTAAGAATAGGTACGTAATTTCTGCGCTTGTTTTGTGCAGTGTTGAATACATGTGAAGATTAGCAGGTTGCAAGTTTAAACACTTCAATTAAAACAAATTTGTTATAACTCCACCTCAAGAAGAAATGAGGGTAGTCTTCACAGCATGCTTTGGGTCAGAGATTTGACTCTTAGGAAAGCTCTCAGACTGCCTTGAAGGAGAATATAGTCAGTCTCTTCTGTTTGTCCAGGGAGCTTTGTAAGAGAAAGTAAAGCCTGGATGATGTCAACGTTTATATGTGAGAAATTCAATTTTATTTGATAGTGACATTAATCAAAAAGAAAGAACAAAACAAAACAAAAAAACAAGCCGGCATACTTCAGTGGCAAATTTTGTTTTCCCCTCTGCTGCAAGTGCTCTATTAATTGAAGTTCTCACTAAGCTTTTCAAAGCAATAAGCTTTAAAAAAAGAAAACCCAGAAATAGCAATGTATCAGAAAGTATTTTCCTAAACAAGATAGTGGGAAATATGTAAAAAAATTCCAGGACAGACAAGTTCATGCACATTTATAGTTGTACAGAAAAGCCTATTGTTCTAATCAGATGATGTTTTGGCTGCAATCCATCTGGTGGAACTCTATTTTTAGGTTGCTTGGGGTAATTCTACCACATGTTCTTTTCTGTGAGACAGTTTATTAATTTTTCTTTGATGTGTTTATTCCATGAGCTGCATGGCAGCCCTTTCTGGTAGGTTTGTGAATGTCACCATGTCCTTGATTCAATAAAAGCCTCTCTACATTATAGCCATACCATGAATCCCAATCATTCTGCTTCACCATGGAAGTCACCAGATAGTCCACGGAAGACTAAAATTATAGGCTTTTTACTCCTGTATTTGACAGTTTCACTATCCACATGAAAACCCTGTAACAGTCAAACTCCTGGTAGTGTGACCACAATATTTCATTCTTTCCCTGAAAAGGTGATTTTACCTTGACAAAAAATGTCCACAGTAGTTTCTTACAGATAAACAAGCAGTGTCTTTTTCTGTCTTTTCATCTGATGGTGATCTGTGTTCATGAACTATTTGATGCACATATATTCTCTCTTTAATAAGGACAATTTCATTAAGCCCTGCAATTTTTTAAAGAAACATGGATTAAGAATAAAAACAAACCCTGACTAAAGAGTTCAGTGATTCAAATCCCAAAAGCAAGTGTGGCTCAGACCTTTCACCATTCATTTTTGTTGAAATTAGTATAGGAATCAGTTATTATGCACTAAAAGTTTGGAATACTCATAAAACAAAACCATTGTTTTCCCCTTAAAAATTAAATACAATGACTTTCAGAACTTTTGTGAAACAGTGAAAGTTCTATTAATTTCTGCTGTAATTTGTATTTATAAATTTTGTAATTTGAAAATTACAGTAAAATAACAAAAGTGTAAAATTTATGTTGCCTTTACGATGGATAGTTTTAGCAGAATTTAGAATACTGACAGAAGAACTTTTAAAGGGGTTGAACGTATGTAGGCATATGGATAGTGAGACAGAAAACAGAGGTTATTCTCACACTCATCCCTGATCCAGGTACACTTTGTAAATAATAAAATATAGTATGATTTCATCTTAGGCCAACTGATATTTTTACAGAAACACAGATTTTTAGGCATGTAAATTATTTCCAGATCTGAAAAAGAAACAGATATCCAAACTGATGAAGTGTTTATGTGCCAAAGATGCCCAGTGTTTTTCAATCACATTATGTGCTAATTTGTACCTTTATTTTAACCCTGTTTATTCCCTTAGATCATCATAAACAACTCTCCTATTATAATATTTCATCTTTATATAGATTTGGCATCTCAGATGTCTTATGGATAAACAGCAGACTACTTCATGTATTTATATGGGTTTCCAGGATTTTGCTTTTTTTCTTTTTTTTTTCCTTTTCTTTCCACCCCTGAAACACAACACTGTAACTGGGAGTAGCAGCACCAGGTCATAGCACAGGGGAGTTTAGCTCAGTCTCCTAACTCCAACAATGACTCTCTGAGATTGCAAAGAAAGAAGAAAAGAATGGGGCAAAAATATGGAATCACAGAGTCATAGAATCCTTAAGGTTGGAAAACACCTTAGAGATCACCAAGTCCATCCTTTGACTAAACCATATCACACAGCTGCTCATTTTTTAAACACTTCCAGGGATGGTGACTCCACCACTTCCCTGGGCAGACTGTTCCAATACTCTTTCAGAGAAGAAATTTCCTTTGTAGGCTCTCACAACTGCAAGGATGTGAACTCTTCCTTAACACCTAGAAATTCACCCACTAGTGACATTTCAAATGACTGATTTATTGTTGCTCAGGTGGAATGCAGCAGGAGGTACAAACTGGTGTCACTGAGGAACACTGAGTGTTCTTAAGCAGCTGTAATTGCATTAAGGGATTACTTGCACTAAAGGCAAGTGCCATAATTTTTTTTCTGGCAAAGCAATGAAGCTTGAAATAATTACACCTAAACCATAATCCTTGGCTATATATTGGCTTCAGAGTTTTGTATGCAGGACTTCATCTGTGGGGAGGAAAAGGCCTTCATAACATGGTCTGGTGTCATGGTCTTTATTAAGACAGTACGTACTCCTTTTAAAGGGCAGAACATGTCTGAGGAATTCAAAGCATTTAATCACTCAACTCTGAGAAAGGTTTTCTCTCAAAGCTTTGTCTCTAATTAAACTGGGTTATTCCACCTTATAGAGAGAAAAATAAAATAATCTTAAGATGAAAACAAAATGATCAGTCTTATGTTGATACTAAGTTTTAAAAAATAACCCTCAACATTTTTAGAAGTTAGTCATCAGGATAAGGAAAAAACCCAACCAACCAAAAGACCCAACACTAACTAAAAAAACCCAAACAAAACCAAAACAAATAAAGAAAAAATTCCCAACCAAGGAAAAACAAGCAAGCCACCACCAACCAAACCCAAAATCCCTAGAAATGAAGAAAAACAGTCTGTAGCAGAAATATAAAGTATCATGTGTTAGCCATATTCCAATATACAACATACCTACCTCTTATGTAGTTAAATGCTTTTCCAAGCTCTCCAAAAGCAAAAGTTGGCACATGTAACCTAAGACATATGGGGGACGTGATCTCTTGCCTAAGTTTACCATGTATTCTGGAGACAGATCTTTGTACTGTGTCCAGGTTTGTCCCATCATCCAATTCAGTGTTCTCTCCACAACGTTACATTATTCACTGTCCATTGCAAATATTGCATCAGTTCCTGGAAATTCATTAGTGTGCTTGTCCAGTAAAAAGCTTGTTTCACAAAAGCTAGGTATTGCACACAGAGCAGCTACCTTGACGTCCACATTATTGCAACTGGGAGTCACTGTTTCAGCTCCATGTGAACCCTTTGTAGCATTGCTTAAATGGAGTAGAGATTACTCTGTGAACAACAGCAACATCAGTCTCCTGCAGCTCTCTAATTAGTGTTAATTTCTACATACTATTTGGGTGAATGCCAGTAAAGAATCAGTAAGCCTACTCTGGTAGAGTCAGTAAAATACTTCAGATGAAAACTGGATCTGTGCCTTTCAAAAATAAGTTAAAGTTTGTTGCTAGACTTTTCGTTTTACTCAGTAACGAAAAGCAGCAAATAATATCTTAATTCGAATTCACAGAGGTTTTAATCCTCTGAAATACACCCAGTTCCTGCTGCAGTTGAGGAGCCTTTTACGGGTCTAGGCATGGGTTATCGGACTTAGAGACATACATCAGTCTTGTCCCAGCTGCTTTCCGAGGGCAGGGTCACTGTCTCATCACTACTTTATGGCTGGTAACAGGTAACTAGAGAAAATTACTATGTGTCTTTCAAGGATACTAAATATCCAAAATCTAAAAGAAACCATGTTAACTTCCAGAGGCTGGGGAAATAGAGCAGTGGACTAAACTCAGATTATCAGAGTAAAAACTGGGCTGGGAGATGAACAGACCAAGAGCAGCCTGGCCAAGAAAGACTTGGAAGTGCTGGTGGATGAGAGGCTGGACATGAGCCGATCATGTGCACTTGCAGCCAATTGTGTCCTGGGCTGCGTGGGCAGCAGGTCGAGGGAGGGGATTTCTGCCCTTCTGCTTCTCTCTCATGATACCCCACTGGGAGTGCTGGGTCCAGCTCTGGGGTCCCCAGCACAGGAATGACATGGATCTGTTGGAGTGAGTCCATAGGAGGGTCATGAAGGTGATCAGGGGGAACCAAAGTGCAGCCCTCCAGTACCTAAAGGGAGTCTAGGAGCAAGGTGGAGAGGGACTGTTTGCAAGAGTAGGTAGTGACAGGACAAGGCAGAACAGTTTAAAACTGTCAGAGGCCATGTTTAAATTGGATATCAGGAAGAAATTCTTTCCTGTGAGAATGGTGAGGCTCTGAAACAGGTTTCCCTGAGAAGTCATGGAGGTCGTGTCCCTGGAAGTGTTCAAGGCCAGGCTGGAGGGGGCTCAGAGCAACTTGGTCTAGTGAAAGGTGTCCCTGCCCATGGCAGGGAGTTGGAACTAGATAATCTTTCAGGTTCCTTCCAGCCCAAACTATTCTATGATTCTGTTAAGTATTCATTCCATGCTGGCTAGATTTCAATTTTAATGTAATTTGTGTGCACTGGAATGGAAAAAGGATCTCATGCAGGTGTACACTTCAGCATATAACAAGCATCCAACACTTTCAGGTGTCTTTTTTTCAAAGAATGGAGCTGACATATGCCTAATGAATGCCTCTGCTTTTTTCTGTCTTCATGCAAACCAACCAAGTGCTCCATAGGGAAAGGGAAGAGCAGCTGAGAAAGTGGTGATTTTACTCATCTGTCGCTGTCAGTGGTCTGGTAGAGACAGAGCCAAGGTGTCTGCCCATTCATTCCCCCATTCCCCTCTGCCCCTGTGCCAGACGTTATGCAAGGAAGAAAACTCAGCAGAATTCCTTGTTCTGTTACATGAACACACAGTAAGAGAAGTTCTCTATGAGAGGTAACAGCTCTTTCTGCTTGCCTGCTCCACAGTAATGTCTTTCAGATAGCCCCAATAAACAATGTTCTTTGTTCTTGTTAATGCTGGAGCTCACACTGCACAAACATTAGTTGTATTGATGGGAACTGCCATAACCGTTCAAGTCAAACTACAACAGAAAATCTTTCAATGCTCTGGGTTCAGCAATTGGTAGGCATAAATCTAGAGCTTTTGGTTCAAATCACTTTTAGTCATCTATTCTGTAAAGGCAGACTTCAATTTATGGAGACATTTAAAGTACACGTTGTGAAAACAAAGAAATAAAACCATTACCTTACCTTTCATAAGCATTCACAAATATTTCTCCCGAATACTGCACTTTCTATGTTTTTGGGGCTAAGACAAAAACTGTTGACTTCATGTCTGCTTCTCTTTTGGTTGTTTTCTTGATTTTGGTTGTCTTTATCAAACTTCAAAACTGAAAATAAGCTCAATGGGCTTATCATGTTTACATTTAGTCTACATCAGAGAAAACCTTATGTGATAGCAAGCTCACCAACCCTATAAATAGTCTCTGTATGTATTTGCAGGCTTAGCAGAAATAAGATGGAGTAACAGAGACAACCAGCAGTCACAGTAGCACTGGACTCCACAGCAAATGGTTCATTCAATACATATTTGATAGTTTATATTTTCTTCTTCTGTGTGTGTCCAGAAAATGTTTTTCCTCCAAATATCTGCCCTTTGTCCTTTTGTACAATCTGTGAGAGTCAGTTTCTGTGGCTGTCTGGCAGCATTTCTTCCAGCATGTCTTTGTGAAGGGTTGGACACACAGTGGGCTCACATGCATTCCCCCCTAAAAGCAACCTCTTTTTACTCAGCTATACCTGATACAAGCAATTTGTTTGAAGTAATTATTGGCTAAAGGTTTATTCCCAATTTCAGATACTTCTGATCCTTTCTGTAATGCATCTTCTATGCACTTATCTATCTTTTCTGTTCTTGATCATAAAACCTCAAAGTTAAAGCATAAATAGAAAGAAGAAAAGCTTTGACTCATCATACACAAAATCACATGGAGAACCAAGTGGTAAATGATCCTGTTTAGTTGCACTAATCCTGATGAAAAGTCAAAGCAGAAAGCCCCTACACAAGAAACAAGTAAAGGAAAGTCTTTGCACTCTTTCCTAACCCCTTTTAACCCCACTGTATATCCATGAAAGCTGTTAAAATATTCAAAGTACAGTATAAACTACACTTTTTGCTGAGACTGCGCTTAAGCCAGCCTCTGGAACTGGGTACTTAAGGTACCTTCTGCACATCAGATGAAGGAGTAGTTCCCTTCTATTGCACCACAGGAAGTGTCCTGGCTCTGTCTTTTTGTACCTTCAGAAGCTACATGTGATCTCACAGTGTCACAGTGCCACTTAAATTCTGAGATTTCAAAGCTATTTCATTTTCTAAAAGACATGAAGATACCTACTCTGCTCAGATTCTGACCATTGAAAAAACAATAACCTTTGAACATGGATCTTTCAAAGAGTAAAAAAAAAAAACCAAACACATAAATGCAAATGTCCTGCGCAATGAATTAGAAAACAGAAATATAGCTTTGTCAAATTATCCACATTTTCTTGCTTCCAGGAGCCCTGTTAAATAGTATTTGTTTTGTTGATTTGTGGTGATGGAACAGATTTCAACAATGTGAAATGGGTGCTATTTAGCAAGTATAATCTGAGCTCTAGAAAAGAAAAGGCTCCGTAATTCCTAAGCTATCTATTCAACACCTTTTTATGACTCGGCCTTCATTTTGTAATAAGACTAGCAGCAATCTTGCCCTGTCCCTAAAATAATAACTTAAAAATCCCTTATTCTTTTGTAAAATCTCATGAACTTTTCACTTTAATTTTCAAAATCACCCCAGAGCACCAAATGACAGCTACAACTGAATTAAACCAATGCACACATCAACATAGCACATCTGCATTGTTTTCTTTACAGGTTGAACAACCATATCATGTGTGTCTATGGGAGGTGGGGGACAGGGGCAGAGAGAGTACACATGTTTATACAAACACACACACCAAGGCAGAAAGACACGCACAGCGTACTGAAAGTTGGAGTAGTATCTCCATTTTACTTGGAAAGAGATGAATCTTCAAAAAATTACTCTCCATATATTTACACACAGCAGTATATAAAAATTAGAAATAACTGATTTATCCACTGTGAAATACAACTAAGTTTTGAGGTTACAAGTCTGGTGAGAAACTATTCTACATGCAAAGAAGTTTTGTCTAAGGTGTCCTGAGATGTATCTATCTGAAAATTACCTTTTGTATTCAGCCCTTCAGCACAATAGCTTAGATTTCAACAGGAGGACAACTGGAGGACATCACAGTAGAAATCATTCTATTATGTCAGCTACTAAAATAAATGGAAACACTGAATTACAGTGTACAGTACCAAAAATTAATATTTTACTAGCATACACTTGTCTAATAGAATTTAGTGAATGTCAACAAGGACACAGAAAACAAAGGAACTAAAACTGTTTAACATGCTGAGTGGTGAAACACAGAAATGCCGTATTTCTAGCTGCTCAAGAGAAATATATTTCCTACATGGTCTTTTTGTTCTGCCAGCTCCTGTCTTCACATTGTCACAGACATGTGAGTTGTACCTATATGGCTGATCACAGTTCATAGAACTGGGTATCCCAATGGCCCTTCTGGCAGTGTGGGATTGACAGAACACAAAGGGCACTGAGCACAACTGCCAGTGAGGCTCACAAGAGCAGCCAACTCTGTACCTTTGAAAGTCCAGGGTAAATGACCTTCAACCTTTTCCTGAATTCCTCCACAAACCATAGTGACCTCATCCAGAAATGTCTCACTTGAGGAAATCATTTCATGGGGTGTTGCAGTGCTGACTACTTTGTTTGGAGTAGACTGACCAGTTTTATTGGTTCAGGCAAAAATACAATAGGAAATTTAGCAGCTACCTTCTCTTGCCTCCACTCACATGTGGGATCGCACTTCTGCAACCTGACCTAGCAACGATTTTCAGTTGTGTTGCATTTTCTGTCACAGATATCCAGCAGTTCTTAATTTCTTTCCACTTCAGCATAAAAAGCCCAAGATATCTCTGTGTTGGAACCCCGGTGGTGCCATTGAATGTACAAGATGCAAGACTTGAAGACACAGAAATGAGTCTATACTTATTAACAATATGATACAACCATCCTCTTTGATAAATTGCAAAGATAAAATGGGAATATTAAGCAAGATTTCAAAATTCCTATGTTTTAATGAATCACAAATTGAGATATAACAGCCTTTTTTCCAGACCTAAATTATCCCCTGAGTTCTGCAGAAGTTTGACTATTAGGACATCCTGCCCAATTAGTCAGATTAGGTACATGTAAATGGAGTCTAACAAAATTAAACCTTGATGAGGGGGAAATATATATTGTAAAATATCTCAAATTATCAGAAAATTAGATTATTTCACTGGCTGACAGGAAATAGAACTTTGAGGGCTGCATTACAGAGTTATTTTCAAGAAAGTGATTAAACAGATATAAATATAGTATGGTGCATAGACATGTCAAAATACTTTTTATTTGGTGGAAGATGGCTAGCCACAAGAAAAATCTGTCTGGAAAGTATACTTCAGGCAGATAACAGCAAACACTATTCATGTTTCAAAAAGTCCATCATTCCATTAACCCAACACCCAGATAGTATGTGTTACCTCTCAGCAGGAATGGAATGGCCTGAGGTTAAGGACTTGCATGTAAAAATCCAAGCATTCATCAGGGGAATTACAATTTAGGCAAAGAAATATCTGACTTCTTGTCACACATCCTTTTTGCTATTGGAATCTCAAAAACATTTCCCTGTTCTGCTTTATTTTTCATGAGCATCTAAAGCATGCTGAATCCTTCAATCAAAGGGGCTTCCATGTTCTTGATATTCTGAAGCTTTGCCACATAGCAAGGTAATTCCTAGTGCCCTTGTTTTACTGCACATAGATTACAGCCTGTAAGAGGTTCATGCATTTCTTCTGATGAAGTCAGCACTGCAGTCCAGTTATAAATCTCTAGTCCTTGCTAAGCTTTTGTTGAGACAACAGTTAGTAAAGACTCACCCTCAGAGATCAAGATTCTCTCAGTGTGCATTTACCCTTGTCACATAAAAAAAACTCTGCATCTGAGATGGACAGCTGGATTCCTGCCACCCACAAATGGAAAAGGTCAGCTAACTCTTAGGGCTAACAGAAGGGATAGAAAGAGTTAGAGCAGAGCTTTGTTCTATAATTTCCAGCACATATATTGCGAAATCAACAGGAGGAAGCTGGGGCTGGGATCAACAGGGGTCTAGCATGCACAGGTCATCTTAGCGCCTTGTAATCATTAGGATCTGCATTATGTACACAGCAATCTGACACCTTTGCTAAGAAATTTCCTCCTTTACTAATTGCTGCAACTCTACTAATTGCAGATCTAGTAGTGAATTCAAGCCACCTGAGCCAGTCACAGTTTTATGTCTGTGGTAGATGCTTAGACTAAGGTGCAGGTAAACCTGTTAGGCATTGAGATATTTTTTATGTAGAGAGTTAAACTCCTTGAGAAACATCCAAAATCCAAAAGTTGAAAACTGCTGGATTCTAGCAAATAAAGAAAGGATCTTGACAGAAGTGATTGCACAGAGGGTAAGAGACAGGAGAAAGCCTTTACTCAGTGCTATGAGAAATCACACACTCTCTGGGGGACCTCTGCCTTTCCTGCCCTATGGGCAGGAGCTTACATTTTTCTTTCAAAATATCATGCAAACTCTACTTAGTATAGCTCTGTCCTGAGAAGCCATGGCTTTAAATCCTTCTGGCACGCAAGGAAAACAAATTCAAACCTCCCGTTTCCTGCACAAATCCTCTGGCCACTACACCAGCATACAGTAGCAGTTCTTCCTTAGGGTACAAATTAAAGAATGAGCAGTCAGAGTTCATCTGGGATCCTTTACTAGATGAACCCTGAGAACCTCCACCAGGAAACCACCATGGTGTTTAAAGCAGGGCACTAAGTGAATTTGCATCTAATCACACCCAGGAAATGTGAAATAATTCGTGATGTGACTGTAGGCATACTTAGAACCTAATGGGAAGGTGTCTGCAGAGTCAGTCATGTCACAGTGTGCAGGATCATCTCTCTGAATTTAAGTACATTGATTCTGCCTTGTCTCATTGTGGATCTGGCTTGGCTTCTGTGTCCCTTTTTCATGAAATCAGTTATATGTTGCCATACTTCTATCCTGGCCAGAGCACTGAAGTGGAACTTTTATTATAACAGATTAACGTTTTTTATTCACAAAACTGTGAGTTTTGATATGATAGTGCATGATAAAACTGAATTTTAAAATGTATCTAATTAATACCATTGGGTTAAATATAATAATTAAAATAATTAACATAATATTTGCCATGAGTTATTATAAAGTTAATTACTTTCCACAATCCATATCACTGTTTCAGTTGCTCATAAGACATAGTCAGGTAGGCTAATTTGACAACACCTTTGCTGTTTTGTTTCATTCATACTAATTAACCTCTCAACATCTGTAGCTGTTTTCTCCTGTGTGGTTAATGCACATCTAAAGTGTCTAATGTGCACTATTTCCCCAAAGTATTATATTGCTTCAACCTGGCCACCAGCCAACTTCTTAATATCCACCCTTACCCTTCACTTGGCTTTTCCAATTGCTGCTGCCAGAGAGTAAAGCTAATAAGCAACTCCACCTGGGAGAACAAAAAGGGTGACACTGCACAGTCCCCCTTGTGGATATTTGCAAATGTGTTAAAAATTGTCCAGGGAAAATCTGGGCCGGCAAAACCTCTGAATACCTTGACCTTCGGTGATCTTTAGGAATTACTATTAAATTATTTCAGTTCTTACATTCTATGCTATTAAAAATAATAATAATAAAAAAGATAGTCTATTCACCAAATGAAATACTTTATTTCTCAACAAAAAGGTCTAACTCAAACCACACATCAGGGCTAAAGGAAATCCTTTTTAATTATTTCACAAATCTTTGGATCAAGTTCACTTACTTTCAGGAGGATTTTAAAACCAAAATGGATTATTTCTCTTTGCCCAGGGGTTAGGTTATATGAGGATGAAGCATGGCATGTTAACTGATTACTAGAACAGTCTAGGAGTGAAATATGAAGTGTTAGCTGGATTAGTTGATGAGTTCTTTATTGCTTCTCTTTTATGTGAAGGAAAAAAGATTTCACTGTAAAATTATATCTAGTTAGATTTTACAAATGATAATGATGACAAAACTTTTCAGTGATCTAGGAGGCCTTATCATCTCCTGATTAGTCAGGGAATATTTATGTTAAATAAAATAATCTAGCAATAAAAGAAGAGCCTTCCATTCCCCTCAGACTCTCTACTTGGTACCACTCTAGCTTTGCTTCCATTTTCAGAGTCAAGGGAGAAAGATGGTCTGCTGACTCTCCTTAAAGCTGAAGGACTTCCCTATTCCAACATCTGAGAAGAAGACTCATGGAGATGCTACTGAAGCTATTAGATTTTAAACATTTGATCTGTAATTTAGCATTCTGCTCAGAGGTTTCACTGAACAGAATCTCTTTCACCTCCCCAAATGTATTACAGCATCGTACCCTCTTCTCATGGTGAAGCAATTGGACAGGTACCTCTGTGGGGTCTTTTCTAGGCCAGTTTATCTTGGTCCACAATGGCACATGAGGGGAAGAACACCCTGAGAAAACAGCATCTAGATAATTCTGCATTCCTGTCTAAGAATCAGTGTAGATGATTAAAGACAAGAATGCACACAATAAGAAATGAGCTTGTAAAACCAACATTACCAAGTAGTGTGCCTTGCCTATGGATCATACAGCCTTCAAAATTATGTCCGTGCTCTTCCCAAGTCCAAGCAGTAACTCTGCAAGGAAACCCATGCACAAATACAAGCTCTTTAGACTTCACTCCGGTGTCAGCCCACTGGCACTGAGGGAACGTTTGCATCAATTTAATTAGCACAGACCCCATAACAGACAGGATATCCACTCCTAAACATAAGCAAGTGAACAAATGGCAGGTCCTGTCAATAAAGTACACACAATTTTAGCATGAAGCTTATAAACCCTTAGAAGCCAGTTCAAATTTAAAAATTAACAGTCTAGAAAAAAATAAGTGTGTTTTGATTGAACATCTGCAAGAGCTGTAATATCATCAGTTGAGCAACTTTCTCCTGATTCTGCACAAATTTGTCAATGGATCAGCTTCCGGGGCATGAGGATGGTAAATATTCATTAAAGGCAACATAGTGCTATAGATTTTAAGGAACTCATAAATTCAAGGCCACAGCAGACTACTGTGGCTCGTATTTGACTTCTTGACTATTTAATATCCACTAATCACCCCTGCACTGAAGAAAATTCTCTCCAATATTAAGTGGAAGCTGGAGACCTTAAAAACTAAAATGAAGTAGCTCATGTTGAGATTTTTATATGAAGAAATTTGAACATTCCCTGTTTTTGAGCATTTGGTCTCATTTTTAATGTGATAACAGATTAAATTTGAGAGAAAATCTGCAAACTTACCCCTAGACCAACAATTAAGAACAACCTTATGTTCTATTACATGGTAAAGGACAGAGATATCAAAATTTCATTCCACAGAAAAATACAGTGTGGGGTTGTTGCAAATAAAGATTCCCAGAATCAATTTTAGATGAATCTAGGTCTTTTAGGCTTAGGTAATGTGCTTATTTTGCATTATTTGTAATTGCTGTGAAAAAGCTGCCCAGAGGTCACTTTCCCTCCTCGTTCTTGTTTCTCTTTCTCAAAGAGAATTTTAGGTGTTTTTAAGGCAAAAATAGGAGTTTCTGCCAGATCTGTCATCCTGTTATGCCCTCACAGGAACACATCTATATATCCTTCAGTATGTCACTAATCATAAATCTGAGTAGCTGAAGATCAGATTGCTCTGACAGAAAACATCGAACAGGGAATTTTTTGAGGGTGGCAGTGTATATATATACATAAATATATACATAGGAATAGGTATAGACATATACAGAGAGGTATGGTTGAAGACAGTTTTAGACACAAAATATTTGTCCTCTGAGAAGGGATTAATTTGAGTATGACCTTTCATTTTCATCTGACCTTTCAAAAGACACTCTATCTCCTGGCACTGCAATTGATTTTCCCCAAAGGGTCATTTATCAGAGAATAAACTGGATTTGTACCTTGAAGTGTATATTTTGTGGCTTTTACATATCAATTGGCATTTTACAAAAAGCTCACAATTCTGAAAGAACTTCTGAGAGTACAAAAAAAACCAACCAAACAAACAAAAAAACCAAACAAACAAACAAAAAAAAAACCTCAGGCAGAGTCCCTGACTTTTTGTCAATACATCATTCCAGTGATTCTTGTCAGGTGAAAGACTAACTTTTGAGATGAGCTAGAGTGAAATAAAAAGCAGAATTAGATATGACTAGCCAGATGTTTCAGCAAAGAAGGTGCCCAAGTGAAACATGCCAAAGAGGACATGACAGTTCATGTAAATATTGGGCATTAATAACAAAGGTACAAAATCTCTTTCACCTCTGTCAGAGATCGTGGAAAGCACTTCACAGTATCTTACCAACCTCACAGATGCACGGAACCCTTTTATTTCCATCCCCCATACAGTACCAGAACATAAAGGCATACAGAGTTCATATTCCAGCTAAAAGTCTCTAATAGCATAAGGATCAAATATTTCATTTTAGTCAGTGTCTTGGGATTGCTATGAACACTAACCTGGCCGTGGAGACACTGACACCTGTTTCAGTGTGAGTAACCTCTCAAAAAGGACTGTCAAGTTCACTCACCCTCAATGGGATGGAGGAGAGAATCAGAAAAGTGAGTTAAGGACAGATTAAAAGGGAAAGGAAAAGCTGCACACGCAAACAAAACAAAACAAGGGATTCACTCTCCCTTTCCTGTGGGCAGGCAGGTGTTCAGCCATCCCCAGGACAGCCAGGCTCTATCACAGGTAACAGTGACTTGGGAAGACAAACACCATCACTCCAAGCAGGCTCCCTTTCCTTGTCCTCCCCCAGATTTATATGCTGAGCATGATGCCTGTTGTCTGGGATATCCCTTGGGTCAGTTGGGGTCAGCTGTCCCAGTTGTGTCCCCTCCCAGCTCCTTGTGCCTCCTCTCAGGTGTGTGGGGTGAGGAGCAGAAAAGGCCTTGATGCTGTCTAAGCCCCACTCAGCAGTAGATGAAATATCTCTGTATTATCAACACTGTTTTCAACAAACATCCAAAACACAGCCACATACCAGCTACTATGCAGAAAACTAACTATATCCCAGTCAATATCAGCACGTAAAGGATTCTGACTGATATCTGGGGCTTGCCATGCACAACAACGCGTTCATGGAGACACACAGACCTGTTACCTGGGAGTAACACCTCGAAACTGCTGTGAGACTACTTGTGTTTAGAGTTGTAGACACCCTGTTTGGGGACAGCCAAAAATGTCCATAGGTTCCAACCTTGAGTCAGAATTGCTTAATGCTGAATATTTTCATGCATTCATTTTGACACTGTTTTTAAACAGAGCATTTAAAGTAGAGAAAATCACATCATTTTCACAAGTAGCCCAGTGACAGAATGTGAGGAATCAGACAGAGGATTCACTAGTCCTGCGAACAAGACTTAGTACTCCAGGTGAATTAAAAATAATTTCATTGTTGCAACTACAAAGGAATCTCAGTTAACCAGAAAGTAATTACCTGTGTGGTACAGCAGAGGTAAAGTGATATCTAGATTTAACATTAATGTTAATTGAATTATACTCCTGCTGTGGGAAAAAATAATTCCCTCAAACTTAAATTATGTTCTCCCAAATGTGATTATACATAACACATTTGTTATTCTCAGACAATAATAAAGCAAATATTATTTCATCAGAAGGCAGAGTTACTAAGAATATTTACTGTAATGAAATACAAGAACACACAGATAAACAAGAGATCGAGGGGAAAATGTTTACCCTCTGTACTGACCTTTACTTGAGTCCAAGACTAACAAGAGGACCTGGGAAGTGAGCCAACACAGCATTTGAGCACATCCTTAGCCCTGAGTTTTGTCAGGCAGGCATTGTACAAACTAGATCCTCCTGAAGATAAGTGATATGAAGGTGCCACTCTGATAAACCATTTATAAGCTTTCAGGGTAATAATAAATATCTGATTGTCTCTTTTGGAGGGTGTTAGTTAAGTCTGTTGACTTATGTCATGCAAAATTCCAGATCAGAACTGATGGCTGCCTGTCAGGAGCTACTTACAGCTTCTTGCAATGCTCTCAGATTCAGTGTCATGAAAAATAGAGTCAGTGTAGAAGGAAAGATAAAATGCAGATGGATTTGAGGAGATGTGTGCTATTCAGTTGTTAAAAAAACTTCATTTTTCTCCAGGAGATCTTACAGCAGTGCCAGCTTGGGTACTCTCATTAACAGAAGGGAAAGTCAAATTGCTGGAGAACAAGTGACCTGCTGGGGGTTATCCAGCAGACTTGGGGCAAAGCCTGGAGCAGGGCCTGTGCAACAGTGCAATAAACTATCCTGAATCTCTGACAAGCACACTAGAAGGGGAATGTTATAAACTGAGGAGAAAATCTCAAAAGACTCTACTTACAGAACAGCATTAGGTTGAGGCAGATTAGTTTTTAAACCACAAAGCAACTGAGATGAAAACCACACTTTAAAACTTGCCTTGCTTTCCAAATGAATGATAGGTATAATTTACTCTTCAAATGCACACAGTAAGGGATTACTTTAGTGGCACACTGGCCTGCCACTGTATCCATTTCACTCATAGGACCCTTAGGCACTGTTCAGAGCTGGGGACAGCTCTGATTTAGTAGTCACCAACCAGCAATAGGGACAGCTGCACCAGGACTGATTCTCAAGCACAAATGCTTGTTAAGTTAATTGAGGTTAACTTCTTCTAACTCAATATGCAAAAAGTTCTGTCTTGCCTGGCTTCAGCCAGGGGATATCATGACAGCAGCCCAGTATAGTAGGAAAGCTGGCACTGAAATCAAGCAAGAGAAATGAATTGGGTGGAAGATAGGATGACAAGATGATTTGAAGGGAATGTGTTTAAGGAGTCCATTGTTCTAATAAATTCAAACCTTAACTCTATTCCTCTATCTGGCACAGTAATTTACAGGATGACTTGATAATGAATGTGCAGGTTTTAGAGCATTTAGAAAAGTCAACATTTTGACATCAACTAACTATAGCAGAATTGAATTTCTAATATAATTTAATGTTTCTGATCAAAGGAAAACATAAACCATCATCTTCAAAGTCAAAATGATAAGAGGTTATCAGTAATATCCTCCACACCTTCCTAGTCTGAATAAGAACAGCAGTTTTGTCTAAGTACTCTGAGGCATAAAACAGTCTGACATCAACTATTAGTCCAAATAAAGAAGTGCTCTTTAAACCATCACTGTTTTCACTATGCACACCCCCCAAACCAGAATTTGAAATAATTTCCAGAAGATGAAAAATTACCATAGAGGTATGATGAAGGCACTGGCAAGATACAACACTGTGAATCTCTCCTTTGGTCTGCAGTCAGGAACCCAGAAGAAATAGGAGATAGTCAATAGCAGGTCTGTATTGATATTCTTTATGAATGAATTAAGGTTGCTTATTCTAACAGTTGTGCTAAATTCAGTGAGTACCAGTGTGTAAAATTGCACCACTCCTTAGAGAAAAAAATTAAGCAAGCTGCACATCTGAGGACCACATATTCAGCTGGTTCAAGTTAGTGGAGTCCTGACAGAGTCAGTGCAGCTGCACTGATTTATTCCACCTGAGCATCAGCCATCTGAAACAGCACATTGAGTCTTTGCAGAGAGCCACCAGCGTTTCAAGAAGACTGATGACATGCTTTCCACACTTCAAAGTAAGGATCCCAAGAGTATAAGCTCAAGATGATACCACAGACCTTGAAAATACAAGACACAGGATGAAATCAAAGGCCTCCAGCATCTTAATACAAATGGTCAATTATTACAGGAATGTAACCTTGAGAGTTGGCTAGAACTGGTACTAGGGCATAACAAAGAGAAAAAAGAAGTGGTATCCAGCATATATAAAATTATTTATATTATAAAAACACTGAGGTGATAAGAAGATATAAATGTGATTCACAACCTCCATAAGAATAAAATTATTCCAGCATTGTCCCCACAACTTGGTAGTGAAACTGCTGCTTTTTTATTTTCCCAATCATCATATTTTCCTACTTCAGTTTTTCATATGCAATAGGTTGTACTTACTAAGTTATTGAGTTGAATAAATTAGAATTTTAGAGAGTGGCATGTATATAGATATGTGTGTTTTCTGCTCTAACCTTACTACATGACAATGTGATTAATATCAGCACACCAAGTCAGAGTAAACCTTATAAATATTTAAAATTTGTCCTTATAAATGCATTAATAAAGTAGTAGTAATAGGTGTAACAATGCTGGCACATTGCAACTCTCTGCTACTTTTATTTTTTTTTTGTTGTTGTTTTTTTTAAATTATGCATTGCATAAAATATTTGTCAGTTGTAAAGAAAGTGAATAATTCTGGATAAAATCTGGGAAGATTTAGAACAACTAGCAGAAAACTTATCATCTTGTAGGATTCCTCTGCACCCAAGGGCAGGAATCTGAACTCAGTTATCTGTGAAGTTCTGGATATGCAGGCAATCTTTTATAAAGATAGAATTTCAGTTTGAACTTCCCTTTTATAATCCTACACAGACTTTTATGTCCACCCTTAATCAGTAGGCTGCCGTTTGACATGTGAACAACGATGTTTAACTAGTGGGCTAAGATGAGAAAAGACTGCCACCAACTAAAGAACCCTGGACCACAGTGAGATAAATGGGGTTCAATAATTTAGGTGCAACGATGTAGAGCAAATATCTTCAGCAGCATTTTGATTTTAATTCCTTTTAGCTGGCTTCAAAGGCAGTTGTGCTTCTAAGCATCTCATCCCAAAGACAAACTGACAGAAAAACCTTTTCTCACTTCACTTCTAAGTAGTGCATTGCAGCCGTTCAGTATGTGAGAAAACCTTCTATCCATTTAAACTTAAAAACCCACTACATTTTGCTATCTTACTATCATTTGGCATATGTCATACTTCAGTGCAATTGGTTTAGTCTTATAGAGGCTAATGGGACGTAGCAAGCCTGCAGATTTCAAGTCCAGCATATTGATGACAGCAATACAGGCATGAATATCCCTATAAGTTCTCTGGTGCTTGTTGCAGACATTAACAAGTGGTGCAGGTAAGTTTCACTGCAGCAATTTGGTATTTGGTTTTTATAAAAAATATTCTTGTTCTGCATCAGACACTCCCCTCAGGAGAAACACACAGGGGGAGAAATCCCTCCACACTTTGATATTAAGCAGTAGCAGGGAATGTTCAGCTGCTCACTTGGTTTCACATTGCTGTCCTCACTTCCCTCCAAAGAGAGAGATTCTTCTGTGCTGGAGGACTTGATTCGTGGTTCTGCACTGCTGCTCTCTGGATGGGGAGGAATGCTTTAAAACTATCAACTAATGTCCATAGGCAGCTGGGGAGCCATTCTTCCCTTTACAGAATCTTTGCACACAGATCCCATTTGGGAAAGATGTGTGGCACAACCCTCAAGGCTGCCAGCATGCATAACCCTCCTGTGACGTATAATCAAAGCACCAGTGTCCCTCAGCAAATATTATACACTGCCTGAGTGTTCCAGGCTCTGAAATTCAGCTTTAACTCTGACATCTACATTCCCCTGAGCTGGCTCGATACAGCATTTGAGTCACACAGAGGCAGACAAAATGACCTTGTGAATAAAAATCTGCTATTCAAACTTTCTAGTTAGAAAACTCCACTGCCATTCGCCTTCCAACACAAACATTATTCCATGATTTCCCACTGTGGTTGAACCTGCACTCAAAGGTCTTGCCCAGGAGGCAGATTAATGTACAAAAAGCTAGTGGGGCAGGGAAGGGAGCGGCCTTCAGGTGCTGGTGGTTCCTCTGGCATCACAAGCAGCAGATAAGGAGATTCTGCCTCTGACCTCAAGAACTTTCTTGCCTTATCCTACCTTCATTCTGCTTGCCATAAAATGACTATCCTCACTATTGTGCTAAATCAAACAATAACCACAGTAGCCATAGTGACTATATTGTCATTCTGCAAAATGCGAGTTAAAAGCATTCCTTATGATGTGAAAAGCAGGAAGGCAGCTGATATTCAAAGCATTAGACAAAACAAATGGTGCGTTTTTAGAGGATTAAGTCTATTCTTCAGGTAGGTGTCACATGGGACTGAAGGTCAAGTACATAGAACCACCTGATCAGTGAAATAATCCCCCAGAAGTACCTTGCCTGCAGAGACTTATTATTCTGAAACAGAAATTACTAAGAGGGAAAAAAAAAGAAATGAAAGAAAAGCTAAAAAAAAAAGAAAAAAGGGAAAAAAAATCCAGAAGCCTAACTTTCTCAGGGATTAGTTCTATAAATACAACATCATTCAAAGCCAATCAAAAACTTAAAATATTTCAGTTATTCTGAACATATTCTACTTCTGGATTTCAGATATTCATATCAGTAGGGTAGCACTGTGGATTTGTTTTAGCTGATTATATTAAACCAATATTTTTTAAAATTCAAAAGACAGTAAAAGCCTACATGTGTCTACTGCCTATGTGAATAAGTTTGAGATCATGACAGTGGAATGACTGCTGAAATTGACAGTTCTGTCTGGAAACTGAAGATGCTGTGCCATGGCCTGCCTTCCACTTCCTTGAGGCATACTGTGCAAATTTAAGCTGATTCAAGTTAAGGAGGTGAGGGATCATTTTGTGTATGTGAATCTTGTTCTTGCAAGATCCCTTCTGCATGGCCAAGTTTTTACAGTAAAAAATTCTGCTTAACTGAACTTCTGTGGCACTGCAGCTGCACACATGATGGAATGGTCCTTCAGGGCAGCTCGCAGTCAGGAGTAACCCCAGTTGTCCTACAATATCAAGACTCAACAGAGAAACAATTTACCTTCTAATCACATGGTAGGCAGCCTCAAACCCACTGTACAGGATCAGTTAAATGAAAGAAGATGTGTTTTCCAATGCCCAGTACAAAAATTCCTACATAATCACATCAGAGCCACATCTCTTTCTATTGCATTGCTAAACAATCACCAAGATCAAAAGCACATAAAAAATTGTGAAGGATGCAACATTCACCTGATAAATTCCTTACAGTTCTTATTTTTTTTCTCAGAACACAAATCAAATGAAAGGGGGACTGAAGTTAAAGTAGAACATTTACTTGATTTTCTGATTTCCCAAGAACATCAATTGACAAGCAAAGTGATTGCTTCACCCTCTTAGAAACAGGACAATGAAAGGTCTGATTCAAAATCATTTACTTTCTGCAGGACTTACAGGTGGTCCAGTATGGAGAAGAGAAAGCAAGTAGAGAATCGGGGTATTTGTGGAATTCTTTTCACAAAATCCACACTGCATTTTTTGAAGAAACTCTTTCAATTACTGGGAGCACAAGTACATTGTGAGATATGGCAATAACTATTTTAAATGACATGTTGCAAAGTATAAACAAGGTGATTCAACTTGAATGGGTTTACATTAACAAATAGCTGACACCAGATGATGATCAAGTTCAAAATTTTGACACAGAGACAGTAAAGAAGTCAGATTGAAAATTACCATCATTTTATGAACCCTATTTAACCTCTCCTCAGGTATGACAAACAGCAATCCAATTTCCAGTAATATTATTTTTTGGATCTCTGTATTCCAGGAATACCATACAGGGAACTCCTGCCATCATGTTTGGAAACCACTTCAATAAGAGACTCTGCCATCAATACAAACCAAACCACTCCCAACTCAGACAGGCATGACCTTTTCAAAGGGTACCTGCTCATCACCTCCCTGCTAAGCATTGTATCCATGATCTGCCCACCATTCCGCAATCTAAAAATATTGCTTAAGGTGTTTGTTTCCTTTTCTACTCTCATAATTGCAGTCAGTTTCTGCAGCAGATTCTGACATTCTCTTGTTTGCTGGCTGAACTCATTCTGTCATGAAAGGTCGGAAAGCAAATGACTTCAGAATGTCAATAGGTGTTTAAAGTATTCCATCTCAGCCTGCATTTCTTATGTGCTAAACCATCAAGTGTTGATTCAGAGGTCATTAACTTTAAGGTAGGCAAACTGAGCCTATAAGGGAAAATTTTCTCTTTACTTACCTTCTTCAATAAAAATTTGAATCCAGGTCACATTGACCATTAGCAGCTCTTCAGAGTAAGATGAAGACTATTGCTCTTCTTTAATCCTCCTTAATAGTTCCATGATGTGTATTCAATGACAGTGACATTTAAAGTATTTACATTTCAGGAGGGTGACTTGCTTAACAAAAGAGGATGTCCTGCTACAGATCTATTTAACCTGACTTTCTCTGATTTACCACAGTCTTGCAAAGGAACTCTATTACAAGCCAAAATAAATAATATCTACTGTTATATACCATTTTTTGTATGTGAATTTCAAAGGCACTTTACAAATAGAGTTCAGGTTCATTATTTTTAGGGAGAAAGAAGAAACTTGCTGACCCGTTTGCTGGTACCAAAGCCAGGAATGTAGTGCAGGTCCCATGAATGGAATTAAACAGACGCATTTGCTCCAGAGTAGACTAATACAGCACAAACAAGTGATGAATTGTAGCTGCAAGGTGGTGGAAAACAAGTGAATTTGTGAGGAAATCACAAGACAAGAAGGTATTAGTGATTCTCAGAAGTATAACCATTAAAATTTTCAATAAGAACCTTCTGAAAATCATTCTTTCCCTTATTTGACATAATAAAAATTGAGAGGAAAATTACTGTTAAATAAATCATTGAAATATATTTATTAAACTGTACCCTATATTCCCCAAATTTTGACCAAGATTTCTTAAGTTCTTTGTTTGCATTTTACATTGTTCTTCTCTTTTTAATGAAAAAAGGAATCTCAATGAAAAACAATGTTATTTTTCTCATAGTTTTAGGCTGGTTGTAGTGTTGACTTCAACACTTCTTTGAAGTTCAATAATCTTTGATGGAATTGAGTTTTAAGAGCTCATTTTGAATCCACTCTATTCATCAGAATAGCTGCAGAAAAAAACTGTACTATGTACCAGATCATCTATAAACATCTTAAAATTCAGTTTGAAAAAAGAAACCGAGGAGAAAAACCCACTGAGAGCATCATGAGAGAGTGGGAGAACTGAATGTACATATTATTTTAAAGCTTGCAAGTTTATTTTCTCTAGAAATAGTGATCTCTCTACATTCTCTACTGCTTTTTTTCCCCCCCTCCAATATAAAAGAATAACAAAATGAAACTTTTATTTTCCTGTTCTTAATCACTTACTGGTTCGTTGGTTTTAAACACTACCTTCAAATAGACTAAGACTCAGTTTTGCAGAAACAAACAAGCACCAAAATGTTATGATCAAATGCAGGAAATTTCAAGTCAAACAGATTTCTTGTTTGCAAAGTGAGGAACAACTGAAAATGGAGTTTACAGTGAGGCTGCATTTCAAGCTCAACTTTCTGTTTGATAGATAAATGATAGATGTCTCATGTACACTACAGCAGTTTAATTGTAAACAAACAAAAAAGTTAGCTGGCCTCTGAAAAACAAATCAGAGAGTGAATAATGAAGTAATCTCTGCACATTGCTCCAGTTTGCCAGGCAGTGCCTGTTGCTTTTATACAGCAGCATGCAATTTAAGCATTTTTGCTTATTTCTTGTTTCTTTTCTTTGCAAGAACAGATATACAGAAGTGCTAGTAGCCTCCTCCATTAATATGCCATATGCATGCTATGCTCCAGCTGTCATGTTAAAAATACATAAGGCTAAATTAAAAACTGCTGCAAAGCCTTTTGGCGGCAATCAGATAACTCTCTATGCAAAATATGATTTAAAATGATAATATTTTCCACACATTTCTTATCAGTAATATACCTGAAGGATAAAAGAATACTACATTTAGATAATTATCCTTTATGGACATTCTGTGTCGTCCTATAAATGAACTGTATTTCTCAATATCATTTAAAAGTGCAAGTACTGAGTCACAGCTTCAGCTGCTACAAACATTAGTGAATACAGCAATTTTCACCAGCTTGAGTGTCACGATCAAATAAGAACAGCTTTTCTCTTTGGAAGGAAAATAAACCCTTGCAAAGTAATTATCAGACTACTCAATAAATGCAGTGAACTGAAATATGGTGTTCAGCCAAAATCACACCAACTGGAAACAGTGAAGTAAAACCCTTAGTAGTTTTGAGGAGACCATGATGTCGGGATGGATTGTTGCTTTGGCCACAAGAAGGGAAAGCAGAAGGAAATGGAAGCTGGCAAATGTAAAGTGTCATATTATACTTGATATGGCCTTGAACTCAAGAAAGCTCTCAGTGTGAAAGCAAGTAGGGTTTTGGGAAGCTCAGAGGGAAGATGCATTTCCCAGCTGGGGTGGTACAATAAGACTTTCCTTCATGCACTATCCTTCAAGCAAATGCATTTTAACTTGCTTGGTTACAACTTTGCCAACCCTTCTGCCCACAGCAGGGAGACAGAGGAAGAAATTTGTCATGCTTTTGGGACACCTTTGTCTTTATCTCCCCAGTGTCCCACTTGTAGCATGCATGGTTGCCTCACTTTCTACATGTGGCCTTGTCCAAAATATCCCAGGGATGCTGAGAAGCAATGTTGGAGTGCTGTTGGGAATGTCTGGTTGACACTGAGGTTATTCTTTTCGGTAACAGAACACTAGAAGTTGCCTCCTTCTTCCACAGCCAGTGATGCAAGTTTTGCAGGTAGCACTATGTCCCACTGCTGCAAAGAGCAGAGAAGAACAGCCACAGGGCTCAGGTCCTGTGCCACCAGAGCCACCAGCGTGCACAGCAATGGGTGAGCTCTCGGAGCTCCGGCTGTACAAGGCTTTGTGTTCAGTAATCTGCAGACACAAAGAGCTCCAAATCAAAGAACAGGGTTACCAGAGCTCTAAAGTCCAGGGCTGGACTTGAGACAGCAGATCTCAAAGAACAGCACTCTGTGAGGGATTTGGAAAATCCTTCCTTTGCAGGTTAGGACACTATAAGCTAATACATCATTTCAGGCTTTCTTTGGCTTTGCTTTTACACATGGGAAAGAAACCCATCAAAACTACTGTTCAGCTGTACAGGTTTGTTTGTTTCTTTAAGCAAAAATTACTATGGGACATCTGTATATCTGCACAAAGGTTAATAATTGTCAAGTCATAGAATAATGGGGCACATCTGGACAATAATTTTAATTAAAAAAAAAATCTCTTCCTATTGCATAGTAAAGTGTAACAATTCTTCCCTCCAAATGTAGAAATTAAATTTCTAAATATATGAGTATTTCATTTACTATAACAAAAGTGTTGTGGATAAACCAGCTATCATAAGTGGATTAGAATAAATAAATTCCTGTACATCATGAAACATTACTATGTAATTTTTAAAAGATATATGAAATTAATTTAAAATTGATTAATAGGGTATTTTCATTATGCATTTTATAGTAACAGATAATAAAATATCTATCTTCTTCACAAGCTGTAGTTTTAGACTCAAGAAGTAGTTTGTATCATTCTGAGTACATATATAATAACACAAATAGAAACTAAACCATAGATGTTTCAAATATGAGAGGGCAATAAGGCAGTGTGGGAATATCAGTCTATTCTGAGATGCAAATGCACTGATAAGGCAAAACTTCTCTCAATTACTGAAGCTGTTCACTCCAGAAAACTCCACCAAGACAGATTTCACCAATGCAAGAAAAATTGCTATTGAACTTTCACTGATAATTAAAATGGGTGGTATTTTAACAACACAAGAGTTATTTGCATCATGGCATGTCTAACTTAGGGTACAGTACTGGTGCAATAAACTGAACTGAGGGTATTGCCAAGAAAAATCTACAAAACACCTCTATTGCACCTAATACCGTGGGAATTAGGTTATTGTTGTTCAATGCTGCCATAAATAGGATAAACCCTAAACAGATCCAATTTAAAACATTGACCCTTCTGCCTGGCTTCTCTCCTCAGATAACAGACAATATAGAGTTACATGAGCTTCCTCAGCATCTGCTTTTCCTTTCTGTATTGAACTCTGTAATCTAAAATGAAACTTTAAACTCATTTACTTAAATGCATTGATCCAATACATGGTGATAAGTTCCACGAGTCTCAAGCTCAGCCTTCAGTGCCAATGCAGATTGGATGTGTCCTGGGTGGATGGGTGGCTGCCATGCCTCAGGAATGTAGCTGATGTACTGTGGAATTGCACAGTAAATGCAGATGTGGACAACACATACATTCAGTGGTCATTTAGCAAAACCTTCAAGTCTTCTCAAAAATCACTGGCTCAGCACTGAAAGAAATAGATTACTTCTCTATTGCTAAATCATTAAACATGATGGGTTAATGAATCTATAATGAAATAGAAGATCACCATTTTATTTTAAGGAGAAAGCATTTAAATTTGTCTTGAAAGCAACAGTAAGGAATATGGGGGACAGAAAATGAGTACTTTACAGTAATTTTAACCCAGGCAATTGATCTGGACAAACACAACTTCCACATTCTGACTTGAAAAATTCAAATTGGTCAGTGTTTTATTTCGTCAATTAGTTAGACTAACATTGCTAAGCATTTGAAGGAAATATTAAGTCTGGTATGCAGGAGAAACTTGCTTCTAAACTATGTTAAACATAAGTATGTAATTTCCTTGACAAGACCAATTTTGGCAGCTTTTTTCCAGTGAAAGACCATTTCAGGAAAGTCTCCTGAGTGAAGGAACACAGCTGCTTTTTGTAATAGGAAGTCAGGTGGAATGGGAACATGGCATCAATCTTTCAAGCAAACCTGTCTCTCTCACATCAGTGACCAACATGCCAATTTCTAGGTCTTGAGAGAACCTGTGATTTACTCCCTTGCAGTCTGGTGGCTGTTTTTATTTTGTTTTGGTTTGTTTGGTTTTTATTTCAATTTACTAGAAAACTAAATCAATCTTTGCAATAATGTGCTTCTCTTTTTCTTTTCACTGGGTGCACGCCTATGTTTCTCTCTGCAGTATGTCCTAGAACTATCCTATTATTACATTACTAAAGGAAGTTTTGTTTAGTCACCCATGCAACATCACATGCAGCATAACATTGCCATCTACCTTTTCCATCTTAGTACATTATCTCTCAGTGGAGAGCTCATTGTTCACATGGGAACGAAGCTCAAGCCTCTTTCAGATCCATCAAGTTTTCATAACATTTTTCATTGCATAGAAGGGGGAAAATTGGAATTCTAGGAACACGGCTCTGTTTCCCTCCTCACCCAGGAATCCACATTTGGCAGGATGACAAGAATGAGCTGGCAGCCTCTGTATTCTTGGTGGTTAGTCAAGGCATGTACATCACCATGCAAAGGAAGGAGTTCCTAGAACCTCAAACTAGAGAGTAAAGAGGAATTACCTCAAAACAAAATATCAGCAGAAAGAAAAAACTTCAGAATGAGTCAATAAAATTAAGAGTAACAAACTGCTTTTACTGATTCAGCAGTTCTGTCTATTTTCTAAACTCTCCCAAGTTCACATATGGGGACTACTTCTCACTTCAGTCCTCTCCCAGGAACTCTTCTTTCTAATACAAAAATCAGACCTTGTTCCTGGCTCTTATCATTCTCTTTCATGCTCAGCAACTTATTTCATTCTCTGAAACCACTTGTCATGTTCAGCCTTCGATAATTATATAAATAGTAGTGACAACTATTTTATTTGTTTTGCTTGAAAAAACAGATCATGGAATATAATGATACTGATTTATCTTTTTTAATTAAAAATAAGAAGCTTGGGAAGTAATACAGGATTGAAAAATGTAAGTAATTTAATGTTTCCTACTGGTTTTTTGCTGTTACAGAGGTATTCTTTCCAGCCATCAGCTCTCATATCTAAATTTTAATATCAGTGGTATAATTAGAAGTCACAGAAATGCAGCTGAAATACTTCATCTCTAGGCAAAGATAAGTAATGTGATTACATTGTATCTATGTATGATTATTAAGCAAATAGTTGTATGGTGTAAAACTAAGAACCAGAAAATTACCCAAAGTATCTCATTACACAGTATAGTTTCTCCAGATGCCCAATTCAAAGTCCATAAAATGTTCATTTTCCAGGTCTGAGAATATGTTTCATATTCAGATTGCTATTAATTGAATAAACAATTTTAGCTGTGTTGCCTCTTCAGTGTCTTTTCAATTTTATATACAAACTTACTAATATACTCACTTTCACTTCTAAAACTTGTTCTTTGTTGAATGAAGACTATTTTTAGTATTTAGTCTTGGTTGGTTTGTTTTTGCAATATGTCAGAGAATTGCAAGGAAATCACGAGCTCTAGTGCTTTTTGAAAACTTGGGCAGCATACAAATAAAACCTTTGCACTTCAATAGAACATGAAGTAAGGTTTCTAAAAGATCTTACCTAGTTTCATGAAAGAACACCAAAAATTATATACGGATAACATAAGTAATAGGAAATATAGGGAAATATTATGTAGGTTGCAAACAAACAAATTAAAATATATTCTACATAACTTACAATGGAAACAGTGACAGAGAAATAAATAGCTCTGCATTTCACAAACCTCTCCAGTTGCAGGGAGTTTTATATTTATTAAATCTATACAAAATAAACAAATACTATATTCAATTATTTAAGAAAAACTTTTGTTTTATGGCAAGTAGAGGGTGTATCAGGAAAAAAAATTACCTACATAAAATATAAACAACAAATTGAAATTAAGGGGTCTCCTGCGGACATCAGGTATGTTGTATTGGAAAATGAGGAATAGCGTGGTAAATAACAGACAGAAAAATATAGTTTTAAAATTTGCATTACCAAACACCAGGCATGGAACAAAATGTTTGATTTTGAGGTTCTATTTTATAGGATTCTTCATAGTGACAAAAATACATGACAGACTGCAAAATATTTGGAGCACTTATGTTTCTCATGCCAAAAAGATGTTGTGAAACTGAACAGTCATAAACACATCAATAACCATGGTACCCATGAGATACTGGTGAGCATATCTAATGTTAAAGGTTGTTTGTTTTAATTTGGTGGTAGTGAGTTATTTACATTTTTTGTAATTCATGTATCTTATAAATTTTGGTTTTGGCAAAGATTTCTTTAGTAAACTTGTGAAGTTGGCTGTGCTGACATAAACATAAACAAAATATGAGAAGAAAATCAAGCAACTAGAACACATTAATAAGCATGATGGGGGAAGAATTTTCATCAGTTTCCAGGATGCTTGAGTTACAGGTTTGGTGCTCAGCATGGGGTATTGAAATAACAGATTTAACAATTCCCTGAGATAAAAGGGCAATTCACAGTTCCTAGAATTACCTCCGTTATAAAACACCACCTCACTTATTTCTGAACATAATCTCTTCTTAGGGTTTGCTACCAACATGAGAGGTATTTATGCCTTCCTGTAGATAGATAACACTCAGCTGACAAAAGGGTGAAGTATTACTGAGAGTTTCCTCATAAACAGCTATAATTCTGGTAAATGGGTCTTATGGCTGTTGCGGACAGCCCAATAATTCTAATAATTTTCTTATTACCAGTTGCTCCTTACCTTCACACTAGTTGGATCACTAGCATTCACTTTTCAGTCTTCAGAAGCGACAGAGAGAAAAGTTTCTATTGACAACTCACAGAAGTGAACATGATAATAAACATAAATTAATGTAATAGCTAAAATAAGAGTTCTGTTGTTGTTGATATGATACATTTTCTTAGTTTAAATAATAAGACAGATACTATTCTGAGAACACTCTGAGCATCCAGAACATTAATAAGTACAGACAGGAAGTTACAGGGTTCTGACATTTTCATTTGTAACTGTATTTCATGGGCTGACATAAGGATTTGGTCACACTCATTCAGAATCTAATTTGAAAACAGCCCTATTGTCAAGGAATAGCATAACCAGAAGTGAAAAATGGGGGATGTGAGATTTGAACTGGTCTTGAACAAACCTTGGGATGTCAGATATACCAATTGCCTTGAACTATTAAACGCTAAGCCTAAAGTTGATTTAAGCCAAAAAAAAAAAATACAGAGTCAGTGAGTACACAGACAGCATTCCGATATAGAAAGAGGAAAGAGGAAAAGCTTAACACCATCCTACTGAGATGCGCTGGCAATTTTTGAGTACAGTGAGTCAGGAGACGAGAAGTTGCTGCACATAGGCAGGAATTTAAGATAGAATGTATTGGAAACACAACTAAGAGAGAAACCATGGCCTGGAAGCCAACCGCACTTGTAGCTCTCCTTATAGCTGCTAGCAGCATGGGATCCTCCGTGATCTTTTCCTTGCCCTTGGTAGCCTGTGTGTCTCTTCAATGACAGGAAATATTTTTCTAAAGAAGCCTCATTCAGGACCATGCAACGTCAGTAGAAAACTTCAAATTACCTGCAGAAGGCTTCAGATCCAGCTATGACTGTAGAAAGGTTTTCTGTGCTGAGTTTTCTAAGGTACACCAAGACCCACCATGATTATTCTTCATTTTGTCAAGGCATCAGTTCCCTTATAAGGTACTCAAGCAGGCCTTGAAGTTAACAAGCCAAACCCCCTTTCCATTTGGAAGAGTAAGAAAATAAGCATGAACAGCTACAGCTGGTTTGCATCTCACATCCCACTGATTGCAACAATTTCAACAGCTGAGGGATTTTTCCCATCCTCATATCATCCTGCCACTTACATGCATAATGTTTTCTTTTATTTTGGTTAATGCTTATTACTAATGTATGTAACATGTGGTGGCCTGTTATAAATTCAATTAAATGTTAATGTAAACATCTGCTTGACTTCACTTGTATACTGATATATCAGACCAAGAACTAAAATTGTTACCCTCTGAGTTGCTTTTACATTATGTACTCAACCAAGGAGAAAGAGACAAGAGAAGGGAATCTGTTAAATTGACACTGGGCAGCTAAACTTCTCTAAAGCATTGACACTATAAAAGATATCTGTATCAAAGCAACAGAGATTAAAGGTAAAACAGTTAAAACATTTCTTGCAGGGTTCAGGAGTACCAGTGACTACTAAAGCATAAATAAGGACCTCAAAGAGAGTGCAATTGGAAATATCACAGTGTGGGGAAACAGGAGAATGAAGCCACTTGTACAGGCACGAATAGTTACACTCACTGGACATGTTCAACTTGTCAAAAAACGACATAATACTCAGACACAGTCACAGGTCACTCACAGAAGAATCACCCTGAGGAGCAGTATCTGAGAAAGGCAGATAAATAATAGTTTTAACTGTTACAGCTCATATAAGAAGAAACAGATATGGCCAAACAAGCAACAGCAACTTTGGAATATGAATCATTACTCAAATACATTCCTTAATTCAAGAAGAGCTAGGAATCATTAGAGAAAATGTGCTCTGTTCTATATCATTCAATAAAGCAATTATCACCTTCCTCTTAATGTAATTTCAAAGCTTGATTTCAGACAAACCATCTCAAAATTAAACAGAGCTTTAGAAAGCAGAAAAATATTCACATACACAAGTCATAGAGGGATGGTAGGAACACCATTAGTCACATCACACACGAGAGCCACCCACAAGTAACTGACATTGTAGAGCAAGAAGAGTTTCCACTACATGGTGTAGTCTGTGAAAGCAACGAGTTGAAAATTAAATTACTGACAGATGCATACACAATTTCTGTCTTACAAAATCAGTGTAGCTCTTCAGCTGTCGTGGAGGCACCTCCCTTCTTTTAGGTGAGCAGCTGTAGGACACAGATGTGCAATGCTTTCTAACAGTTCTAGGCTCTGTGGTGCAACACTGTCTCACAGATCCTCAAGTTGGCCCAGAGGCAGCTGAATACCTCCATGACGCTGCGAAGAATCCCTAATGCACCCCAGAAGCTTTATATCCACAGGCATTGTAATATTGTGTTGAACCCTAAAGCTCCATAAGTCTCAATATCAAAAAGTCATGTCATTGCTTCTCCACTTGAACAAGTGGCTGGAAGGTCTGGCAATAAAGTCAGCTCAGACGATCAATCCTACTTTTTTCTCCTTCTCCAGTACTGTGCCTTTGATTGGAAGTCTCAATTAGAAGTGGTGTCATGCAGTTCTACTAATTATTGCCCTGCCTAATTCTTGTTAAGACTGAAGGAAGTTAAGATTGGTGAGAAGCTGGTGAATCAAAAGAACCTATGGGTTGTCATGGTATCTCCTGACCTATTGGCACTGGAACATGTAGAATAACAACACAAAATAGGTAAGGATAGATAGTAAAGTAATGGTAAGGGGCAGCAAACTAAAAAAAATCATTTCAGGTTTCATGGGTTATAACATTTAGAACACTACGATAACTGTAGTAATTGTCTCACTCTTGGGAAGCAAAAATGGAGCATCAGTGGTCTCCAATGGCAATGCTATGGAGATTGGTGAAAATATTGGTGGAATATCTTGAGGACTTGGAAACTAATTGGATTAGTGCTTATATAATTAATAGGATTACTCTGACTCTGCACATTAATAGGATTTTTCCTTATCAATTCCAAGCTTAAATGTTATGAAACTGCATGTCTCTATATACCTCCCCCAAGAACTGTGTGAATCACGACAGTAGCCAGTCTCATAATCATGAAGCAGTTTCTCTGAAAACTCCCCTCTGAATACATTTATCTGGTGTTTGCAACATCTTCTGAATAAAGATATACACTCAACCACATAAATGTTTTCCAATGCTTTCTGCACACCTTTACATCTTCTAAACTGAATTTTCCAAGCACATATATACTTTACTGAAACAAGGTTTTCACTGCACATATAATACTAAGTTCTCTCCCAAGACTGCATTTAAGATTACTCATTTTTTTTATTTTTTCCCCCTTCAACCAATTTCCAATCCATTAAGCAGCTCTACTTTTCTCTTTTCAGCAAATATTTCACTTGGACATTAACCTTTGTGAACCTTTCTGGCTGGCCACAATCTCTTAAATACTTTTCTTTGCAATATACTTTCCTAGGTTGTCATTCTAGTAACATTCTTCTTAGAGAAATATGAAGAGGAAACTAATAAGCCTTAGTATGGCATCTTTGCTTCCATTTTTAGCTTCTGACCTCCCAGGAACCTTTCATATGAAAGCTCTGATTAAAAAAAAATATATATTTTGGACAAAGTACAGTATTAAATCAGTGTAAATTAATCCACCTCAGTGCATGACATGACAGCACCTATTTAGATGGCTGCTTGTACAGACCAAAGAGATCAACACACACAACCTTGACATGGTACAGTAACTACCTCTACCTCTGTTTCCTCAGCAGAACCATCACCTTCATGACAAAGGTTAATTATTTACCATGGGAATATGAAACTTGAGGCTGAATTAACTCACTACTGCACAAAACCTGTAAAGATTGGGTTAAGACTGGGTTGCCACTCTTGTGATAAAAGGAAGGAGCAGAAATTTTTTCTAAAAGGCTGCTTGACCTCAGCAATAAGACCACCATAGAAATTCAAGTTGCTTTGCTGGTAGAGCTGAGTGGCACAAGACAATATTTGCTATCCTTTGGTTGTGGCCTTAAAAGCAAAAAGAATATGATCCAGTAATTCAAATTAAATAAACAGTAGCTTAAGTTTGTTTGATATTTCCTTATGTGGCATAATTAGGCTCCAAAACTTATAATTATTGCTGTAGCTGAGATCCACTATGCACTGCCATGAACATTTCAGGTGACATTAATAAATGAACAGACAAAAGGCCAGCCTCAAGTCCTCAGAACAGCACAGTCCCTAGAGTTTTGTTTTATTAAGCCCCAATGAAGCATTTATCTCAATCTAAGGGTTTTTTTTCTGTGGGTTTTTTTTTTTTTTTTTTTTGCATTCCTTAGATTTCTCCATAGTATAATTTAAGACTTGAGTAAATAGTGTGTACAGAGGTTTAAAGCCTGCTGCTTAGATTAGCAAAAGTTGAGCAGGTGCCCAGACTCTCTTCAGCACAGGGTGTTTATATGCATTGCAGTGGGCAGATTTTTTTTTTCGTTACTGAGTATCTGGATGAGTCACAAGAATTTCTAGTTAGAAAAACACACTCCCCACAGAAAAAGATAAAGGAGAAAGGAAATACTTTATTCCTGCCCATGAAGATGAGCTGACTACCAAAAATTTTAGAAATTAAAAAAAGGAGTTATAGGGAGAAACTTTAGGATTCATTTCTTGCAAACCCTGCTTCCAGGTAGCTGCTGCTTTGCTTTATCCAGCTCTTCACACAGCTCAGGGAAATTTACTGAAAAGTAGACAATTAGTGACCATGGCTTTCACAGTAGCTCAGAGTTCCAACTTGATCCTGCACTTCCTGGACAGTAAATAGTGACTATATATTGGGTATAATCCCGTGTAAGGCAATGAACTCTACAGTCATTAAGGAAACACTAAGACTTGACTATTTCCACTGCTAAGAGTAGGCAGGGGCACCTGGCTCGAGCCCCTTGGCTCTGTGAACACAGACCAGCAGTCAAGCGCAGTGACCAAAGGCAGTACAGGAACGGTCTCCAGTGGAGAACAGGTGCCAGGAACCAGAGCTGAGTCTGTTTGTCAGAGCTGTAAGAAGCAAGGCTTCAGTTCAGACAATCTGTCCCATAACAATTTCCCCCAACTCAGCACCTCTGTGCAGGAATATGCCACTGACAAAAAGTCTTGCCTGGGTCCAGCTCTTCCTCTTCAATACACAGAAGTGTAACAGCTTTTTCTGTCTCAGAAACAGCATTCCCAGAGCAGGATTACAGTGCAAAACCAATACAGAGAAGCAAACACCTGAATTACACCTTCTATGACTTAAGACTGACACATATTGCTCACTGAAATTCATAAAGAGCCTGGGTTGGAAAGTAACCTGCACCACTTACTGGCAGGGCAAAGCTTTTTTTAGAATCTGCTACTGTTTTCCAGTCAGGCCACATTTCTCAGTGACTAAGAAAAGGAATATTTTAGCAAGGCAAAAGAGTTTGCAAGTGATAGAGAATAAATAAAAGTTCTTGCAGGAAGATAGTTACCCTATCCCTACAATCAACTTCTTATCTCAAATGTTCTCATCATTTTAAAGTCAGGGTAAAAGTAATTTTTTTTAGGTAACACTGTACAAAAGGAGCATATAATTCACAGGACGCATTCAGAGACAGGCATGAAGAACATACTCTTGGGTGCACAAGCAGGCAAGGAAAGCCTCTTGACTTTATTTGCCCCTTAGATTTCTGGTTTTCTCAATGTGCATTTCAATCCATCTCTTTAGCCACAGACAAAAGTAACTTGCTTGTATGTCCTTGGTGAAAAATGAAACAAAACCAAACTAAAATTTATTGTTGGCAGTTTTTTTTTTTTTCCTTTTGATGTATATTTTATTATATTTCTGTAAATAAAGGTATTTTAAAATTCACTTATTGTTCTCATGTGTTTCTGATTGAAAAATCTGACTTGAAAAACTGAGTTTTCCACTTTGTGTTTAGTAGTAACTCAGTATTGTTTCATGCATTTTGTCTACTGAGAAATTGAATTCATTTGAGTAGAACCACATTAAAAAATAACATGAGATGATTACAGGAAAAGAGAAGAAATGGTGTGATAATTACAACACGTATATCTCGACCCTATGGTTACTCTGTAATGTTATTCACATGACTGAGTAGCAAGTTCATTAAGAAAAAACTTCACCTTTTTTTTTTTGTTTGTAACAATTATTTTGCACTGGTTTGCAGCAAAAGCATGAGAAATTAGCATGAATTTTGTATATCTGTATTATGGTTTAGCTCATTAAGTCTGGGAAGCCACTAAACACAGATCAATTACAAACATCTATAAAAATACATATTTGATCTTGTATTAAAATGAAGGCTCTAAAATTTGAACCTCAAGTGCTAATTATATATTTCATTTCAATACAGGCTGGAAACAAAACATAGAATCATCTGGAAAAAAATATCTGTGCCTTGTAAGTTGGCATAATATTCTGGTTTCACTTCTATTACTTCTGGTGCCAGTCACAGATAAAGGTAAAAATGTTTTGTAGTAGCAGTAAAGTCTTTGGCAGAAAACTATCCCCACAATCTCAACTCATTGTCTCTTTCCTGGCAGAATTCAGCTTCTGTCCAAGTTTCTGCTGGAGTGCTGAACCATTCAAGAGCACAAACCATTTGAGAATTCCACCAAATAATAGATTCAATTAGCAAGAGAAAACAATACATGAAATTCAACAGGGAAATTACTTGTTTCAAACTAGGTATTTTAGAAAGTTCCTTGTACACTCCCTAAGGCAAAATCAGCACAGAGTTTAAAAATCTCCACTGCTGATTTTTGTATAATTATAACATACATCTTGTAAGTACCACAGTTCACTGGTATGGTCACAAATTCTGTTTTAAATAATCATATTAAATCCAACTGCTTACACTAACTGGTTGGGCTAACTTGTATTATCTTCATCTATAAAAGATTCATAGATCCACAATTCTAATTATGCTGCAAAATAGGTGTGAAAATATTGCAGCTGAATCAGTAGCAAACAAATGTCTCTTCAATTGACAGAAATTTATTTTAGGGAAAGCAGACTGAAAGTGAACTGTTTGTCCTGGATTGGAGATCTGAGGAGTACCACCCACTGATATTTACATCCTACACTTGAGGTGAAAAGAAATTTTATACATTATTAAATTTTTTTTAAAAATCTATGTATTTGAGGGGAGTTGCCTTTTGAAATTTAAATAAACCTACTTTTCAGTTTCTTTGTTGTGCAGAAGAGTTCCTTATTCTAGATCTATGCAGGAAGAAATGTTATATTACTGGGAACATTTTGAAGTGTCTTGATGTTGCAAATTGACATGAGAATAAGAACAGCAATATTGTAGAAATAAAAAAAAATGCAATAAAACCAAACAATCATGAAGATATATAACAGCTTCATTCCCTATATCATGTGGCATATCTGAATAATGTCTAGAAGTGGAAACATTTTTAAAACTATACTTCTACAAAATAACAGAGATAACCTCTAACATACAGGTTTCATTTTTCTCCCTTAGACTCTAAACAACAATATATACACAATATGCACAACAATATACACAAGATACACAGTGTATTCTTGCCATCACTTAAAATCAAGTAGAGGATGTGTATGCTCAACACTTCTGAAAACATTTCTGAAAGAGCACAAATAAAAAGATTCCGCTTCTGTTCTGTACTCATGACAAGGCTTCACAGTACAGGGGAGCAGGGTTAAAAGCAACACAAGGACGCTGCTGCAGCTGTAAACAATAAGATGTGCATTATGATCATGACAGAATTGTAGACAAATTGTCTACATATGGCAGAAAGGAAAGCTGACAGAAAAATCCTTTAACAATCCTAAGTACTTTCCTTAAGCATCTCTCACCTAATTTTGATCCTGTTCAAACATCTATCCTTGGCAGGTGACAGTTTGAAACTCTGCCATGTTATTTGCCATAATAAAAAACTAATTATTCTATTTTAGTTTTTAATTCTCAATTTGCCCCTCAGGCCTCCAGGATCACATGTTATTCTGAATTTCATAATAGTTTTTAAGACAGAAACCCATATTACTTTTTCCCTTCAATTAAATTCAACAGCCTTTTAATTAACTTCTCAGAATGTAATTTTTTTTTTTTTTTCTAAATGCTACTTACTTTCCTAGCTGGTCACTCATACTTTAATAATGAACAACTGTCAGGTATGATATATTTTTGTTAACTTCTATTATTTTAATCTTTTCTTCAATAATGAAAATGCCTTTCAAAATTACAATTGCTGTATTTTAATTCCTCTTGTAGAAGATACTGATGCACTTTTTGTTTCATTCTGAAGACGCTTTCTCTGACTACCTCCAGATGCAAAGAGAAAGAAAGCTCTTCAAAGTTAAACATAATTGCACATACAGATTGTGTTCTGTGTCTCTGCATAGGCTGTCTCAGCACTCGTGTCTTTTCTCATTTCCTTGTGTCCCCTATCCTGGAAGAATATACTGGCCTCACTTATATAGAAAATTAAAGTTTCTTTGACATTTATGAATCGAGTTTCTTTCCAAGCACTGAAGGCCAGTTATTAACCAGATCAGCTGCATTCAACATCATGAAATCAGTCTGTGATATACTTTATTATAAAATTACATAATAGAGGATGACACCCCAGTTCCATGACAGGTATGAGTTTTGGGTCCTTGCATGGAAGTTTTTTCCTCTGCATGGGTACATTTTCCCATGGGCTGATACACCACTCAGATTTTAGCGGAAATCACCATGTCTGGAGATGAAGAATGGCCATCATTCCCTTCCAAATCTCGACCATAAAAAATTTTCTGTCCTGGAATTCCTCACGATGAAGGCCAGCCTTCAAGCATTTGCAATTTAGATGTGGTGAAAAATAAATTTACCATAAGGTATTCAAGGTTGTGATGTGATGTATTCAGAGTGTTAAATGCCTTGGAATGACCCCAGGAACACATTATAATTATAAAATTATAAAATTATAATTTAAGTAAACTGACTGGTGTTGGCTTTAACCCCTCTATCTTTTCTGCAGAGGGAAGCGTTGCCATGGCAGCACCAAAGTCAATGCAGGCCCCAAAACCTGCCCAAGTTCAGGGATCTGGTGTCCTCTCTACTCTTGGTTGCCATGGCTGCAGTGCTAGAGTACCAGCTAATTTAGCAAGTTATAATCTGACTCTATGCATCTGCAATCTGTGTTTTAAATTGTTCTGTAAAACTGATCTTGAGATTGTGAGGACAAATTCTAGGAAACAGTTCTGCCTGCTATTCCCCAATCTTCCCAAATGCAGTGCTAGTTAGGGAATAAGAACAAAGTGGTATCATCTCCCAAAGAATAAACAAGTGTCATTCTTATAACTAACACACGTTTAGCATATTTCTTCACAAAAGTGCTATCTGACCATATATAGAAGTCACTGATATTTACTTCCCTCTACCCACATTTCATCTACGTTCACACATTCACCATGGCAAATGGGGCACCGTATCTTCTGACCAGTGCTGAAAATCATCTGATTTCAGTGAAACAAGTATCAAGATTTATTGTACAGGACAAGGGGAAAGTATTCTTTCTTTTAAATACCCAAATAACAACTCTATAGTGAAGTCAAGAAAAAGGTATGTCACATTCCAAAGGATCTAAAAAGGAAATAAGGCTAAACCCTGAAAACTACTTTTGGCTTGTTTGTGTTTAGCTAGAAAACCTCCAACTCAACATGTCAGCCAATATGTGGAATTTGTCATCAAGTTCAATATATTATCAAAACACTCAGATCGATATAAATCAGAGAAATTCTGTTGCTTTTTAGACTGTGGGCTACAGGAAAAATAGGTGAAATTAGAGGAACGTCAATATTCTTCCCTACCAGAAAATGATGATGCTATTCTCTAGATAAGATTCAGTTCTGTTACAAGATATAAGATCAGCAAATTAATTTCACTTTCCCCCAGTTTTTACTTACCAGGTGTTCACAACACTAACTGTTAGTAGTAGTAGTCACTCCTGAGTGTGCTGAGCATCTTTGTTTTCCAATGGGACAGGAATAATACTTTCTCTGATACTTTCTAGCAAAGTTTAGGGTGTTACACACTGTGCTTATCTGTATCTGTTTAGGGAGTTAAAGAGTGTCTCTGCTGCTAGAAAAATCTTTATGAATAATGGGAATCTTTTTCTGAGTGATGAGATTTTAGTTTGAGATTAAATTACTTTCTTTAATTACCCCAAATTACTACATTAAAAAATAGTTTGTAACCAAATTTTTTATCCTTCTGTCTACTTTTTCCTTTTTCTCCCCCAAAAACCATTATTCAATATTTAAGGAAAATTGTTCCTACTCTAAATGTTTACAAAATATTATTTTCTTTACAATAATGTGCATTTTTCCAAATGCTTCCTTTTTATAAATATCAAGGTAACCAACTTCAGAAAAAATTTCTTCCTAGCATTACACATGACACAGAGAATACAAACTCCACATAAATTTTCTCTTCTTGCTGAAGTTCAGTCAAAAATTCTGCATGACAAATCACTGCAGAGTTGTCACTCTCTAAGTCAAAATGCAGTGTAGAGAGCAAGCCAAGTTAACCCTTTTAGAAGAATGCTGGTCAGTATTTGTTGTTCATGTCACAAATGCACTTGTTTCCACTAATTGTATTTCCTCCCTTGGTTAAGCATCATGAGTATGACTCTGCTATACATGGTATGTTTAACAAGCTTACAATGTCTTTGTAGAGCCTCACAAATGTCTCTTCCCTACTTGTACAGTTCACTAAGCACTTGGATGTAACATAACTACCATGCAGTAGCTTCTGAAGTCACAGTTTTCCTTGAAAAGAAAGACTTCATATTTGACACAGACTCTCTCTTTGCACTTGGGATAATTATACCTTTTCTTTTCCAATCTGTCTTTCTGATGCTTTTCTCATTCACTGGACCTTACCCTGTGGTAGAAGTTCATTGGTGTTGCTCTTGTTGAAAAAAAAAAAAAAATCTTAGTTTCAGTTTCCTATATCTGCAGTTCAAAATCAAGAAAATGCATTCACTGCTGTCTACTTTTGTAACATAGTGCTGCAGATTATAACCTTGGAACACTAAAACAAATGCAGCATTATGAAATACATCAGTTCATCCTTCCCACTAAATAATACGAGCTTTTCTTTACCAACACTGGCAGGTAGAAAATTTACATAGATGGGACATTCCTGGATGCATGTACAGAGGCCAAAGAAACCTGACATTTTTCACTAAACTCAAAATTGTTATGGAAAATAAAGCAGTGTTTAAAAAATAACACTATAAAGGAGAGCTTACTGCAAGTCTGAGGTAGAAAAATTTAGAGGATACCTCAAGAGGAGCTCAGAATAAGAGTATCCATATTTTAATTCTTATTCTGTTACTGCTTGAAAAGTGATAAAAGAAAGCTGATTTTTCATGTATTTCTCAAATTTGCTGCATGTAATTCTCGCCAATTTCAAAGCTACATTCAAGACACTGATCTCCTTGGCTAAGCCTTAGGCTATCTAATAATAAAACCTGTAGTCTTAAAACAAGTTTTCATCGTTAAGAATTTCCTAAAATGAGGACTGAGATCTTCCGTCTAAATACATATTGGAGTCAATACAAGAGCTGGAGGGCTAAGGGATGTAACACAGAGACACTGAGGTTACATTCTAATAAAGAACAATCTCTAAATGTATCCACTTTTGAAGTAAAAAGACTTATTCCGGGGGCAGCAGGAAAACCTAGAGAAAAGAGAGGCAGAGCAAATGCAAAGGTAAACTGTAACATTTCCCTCTATAAATATAACCCCTGATAAGAAACAGAGTTACTTAAACCATTTTCAAAGTCCATTGCACAGGAACTCTGAATAGAATTAAACTAGCGTAAGACTATATATACACAGGCTCAGAACAACAAAGACAGTCCTTTTTTGTGTTTCACAACTGATATTGCTAAGCAAGTTGCATCAGAATTTCTACCCAAAATTCCTGATTTCACCTTAATTCTTCCTCTCAAGATGCATTGCTGTCTTGTTTGTCTACAACAAAGGCTACTTAATTAAATGGAAAGACTGCCACCAATGTCAATAAACTGCGTAAAAGGCCATTAGCAAAGCCACCTTTCCAAGAAAACAGAAAAAGAAATATATATATTTTTTCCATATTTACATCTGTTGTAAACACTGTGCAAATACTTGCACCAACACTGTCATGAAAGTGAAGGAACAGATATAAATGAAAAATTATACTGTGGGAACAGTAAAATCTGCTCTTATCCCAAGAGCTGAGGTATCATGTAGATCACGTTTAAAACTAATTGAAGAAAGAACTGCTAATGGTGATGGATGCTGGTGTTCATTCACATTAACTACCAGGAAGAAAGAAAGATTTAAAAAAAAAAGAAAGAAGAAAAAAGGACAGAAAAAAGTTAATTTTAGTTTTGAAGAGAGTGAATCAATACAGGGAAAGGATCAGAATTACAAATCACACCGTTCCCAATGCTCTGGTGCACAGGAGTATAAACCTTGACTGTAAATTCAGATGAGCAGGGATCAGCTCTGGGTTTAACAAGAGCTTAGAAAGGTACCTTTCTATGTGAAGAAATTCCTAGGGGTTCTAAGGATGGAAACGATGATGGAAAAAGAAAAGCAGCAGCCACAGCCACGACACACCCACCGACATACCAGCACAATTTGGGCAGATTATGGTAGGTAAATAGTAGATTTACAGCCAGGAGCAGTGGAGTTTGTGTGGTTTCTGCACAGTCTCATTACAGATCCTGCAGTGCTGGGATGGCCAGCTCAGGAGCCAAAGAATGGCTCACAGAGCCACAAAGCAATCCCATGGCCAGCACTGCAGTCACTGAGTGGCATCAGCCCGTCCCTCTGTGCCAGCCACGTGTGGGACTTTGCACACAGAGAACTGAATCTCACAGGTGAGCCTCTGAGAATAAGACTTTGAGGTGCTGTAGCATCAAGGAACCTTATGACTCCTCCCTGAAAGAGAAAATCAACCTAAATGAGGCTCTTGTACCTCAGAAAAGAGAATACCTAGAGGACAGGCAGATGTACACAGGTACATATCAAAGAACATTTGGGTAGTTGAAAAGTTATCTGAATTGGATATTATTCACCAGTTTATTGATGATGATGTCTCCTCTTTTGCATTTTCATGTGATAAAACCTAAGAATTAAAGCTGTTGTGCAGAAACATGTCAGTTCCTGTTGCTGGGGTTTTTTTAAATTATTATTCCAATTCTTCATAAGATGATATGTAGCCTAAAAATTAGTATCTCACATTTTTTTGCCAGAAAAAAACACAGACCTCAATTACTATTGTCTTTTTCTTGCATAACTGCTTCTTTCCTAGTAGGCAGCCTTCTCATTAGACTAGAACCTGGGTCAAAGGCCAACCTATATAAAGGAATCTATAGATGCAAACCTATTTAAACCAAAGCTAACTATGATAAATGCTACCCTTCATTACTTGAAAAAATAACCCCCCAAAACACTGGGGATGAACTGTTCCGCTATATTTTAAGTTACAATCAAAGGAAAATTAGTTTTCATCAAAAAGCACCTTATCCAGGCTTGTTCCTCCTCTCAGACTTTCTGGTTATTTGCTGCTACTGATAACTGTGCTGGTATAGCCCAAACATACTGGATTCATCAAGATCCTGAACTTGGAGACAAATGAGAATGAAAACAACCTGATAAATAGCTGTTGCAGTTAAAACTGTTTCAGTTATGATCCTCATTCACTGGAACTGACAAGTACATCTGCACCAACTTTTCCCTCAGAACTCCAACAGTACGTTTAGGTTTGTGCATGAACTGTTGTTGGGGTGTGATATTTTAGGGAAGCAAGCAGCGAGATACAGCAAGTCACATTTGACTTCTAATATGCATGTCCTTTTATCATTTCTCTTACACTCCACCAGTAAAATTTCTTGTCATGATTTAAAATAAAGAATCAAAGCTTGGATGTCCACAGATTCTCAAGGTGTATTATTGAAGAATGATTAATATGCAACTATCTTTACATAAATCCAGCTATAGGTTGTCTCCTACATGTATGTATGTATGTATGTATGTGTGTGTGTGTGTGTGTATATATATATATATATATATACACACACATATATATGGCCATGTGGTGACAGGTCATTTGCTTTTCAGGTATATTTCTAAAATTATTTTTTTATATATTCTACACCATTACCAAGGAGTATCTCAAAGTTCAGTGCACCAGGAACACAGGAAGTTGTTATTTTTATTTATAGGTATGAGACTGTATACTACTTTAATTCCAGATATGATCAATCTCCCTGTAAAGAAAGTACACCATGTTTTTTTAAGATCTTCAGGAGAACATATTTCTCACAGTAAGTGAAAGTGTAAATAAATATTCTTGCAAGTGATACATAAATTATTCTAAGCGAGCAGCAGCATGCCAGTCAGGTTTGATCAGATTCTTTACAACAACATCTCATGAAAAGAAAAAATATTAGATTTGGGTCCAAATATGGAAATTTTACTGACTGACACTTGTGGTATTTTTGAGATCAATGAACCTTCTGTCATAAACTGAAGCAAAGTTTTTACTGCAGGACAGTAAAAGTTTTTTCAGGATTGTGCAGGTTATAAATCTGAATTACATTAGGACCTGGAGAGCTCAACTGAAATCAGTCCTCATGGTAACAGGTGCTATATTTATATGTAGTGAGAGATGCTCAACTCCATTACCTTACTATCAAAATTACCTAATACTAAAGAGAGGGGAAAAGATAAATGGTAGTCAAGGTCATGTGTAATTCCAGGCTCAGATGCTGACTTAACACCTGGTTAACAATATTTCCTATACTGTCCTCTACCCTCTGGCAGCTAAATCCATTTTAAGAGAAATGGCATCACAAAGAAAATTTATGCAAGTGTATATTCTACCAGGAAACTCTTCTAACTTCAAGGATGCATGGAAAAAAAACAACCCACATATTACTCTAGAAGCAAACTAAATGATATATGGTGTTCAAAGCATAAAAGATTGAAGAAGCACAATTTTTCCATATCTTACCAAGGTACATTTTAAAGCATATAGATTGTCTATATGAAACACACCAATGAAGGACATTTGAATACTGGAAGAAAATTACCTGTGCAATGAAAGATGTGCTGAACCTCTGACATTTCCAGAGACATACATCATTGCCTTAGAGATTTATGTGAGCATTTCCATTCCATTAGAGTAAACACATCACTCTTATTGATTTTAACTTATCGAAACAAAGATTGAAAACACTAACTTCATAATGTCTAGTTTAATGTTTGCTAGGTGATCTTATGAACCACACTTGCAGTCCCAGCAGTGAACCTAATCCTCTAAAATGCATGAAAATTTCAAGAAATAAAATGAAACTTAATACCACTTCCTACTCAAATAGACCCTGCTCCAGCAAACTTCTTGAAGTGCAGATTTCAGAAAAGGAACAAAAATGAAACACATAAGAAAATGTTCAAGACATTGGTGGTTTCTTTTGATTAATCCTTTGAATTCTCATGTTTGAAATAAATTCAAAAAAAGTAGTAAACTATAGGAATCATGAATGACTGAAATATCAAAGTTCACAAAGGCAAACTTAAAAATTCACTATCATTGAAGTTACACCATTTTTTATTCTTACTAGGGGGTTTTTTACTAGTTAGTTTTACTAGGTTTTTTGGTTTCTTTTTAGGGCATGGATTGATCTGTCAGAATGATAATCAACACTTTGCAAAGTTCAGTGCTTGAAAGAGATACTCAGTGAGGAAAGAAAAGCTAATATATCTTAAAACTTTCCTATCTAGTGCTGTTTCCAGTGCAATGCATGCAAAACAGCAGCAACAAACAAATCATCCTAATAAATTTTGGGTGAGAAGGACGGTGGGTGGTTTTTAAGTAGCTTGGACTTCAATTAAGGCTTTCAGGCAAGTCTTCTCTGCGGGTGTTTTGTGGTGCCTGAGGCACAAGGTCGTGATGAGTTGCTCCACCATTTCATTCCAAAAGAGCTACATCCACTTTAATTCTACTTAATTTTTGGCATCTAGTACAATGCCTAAAATAGTTCTCCTTCAGTCCTCATTTTGTCAAGAAAGAGAAACAACAACCTATGAAGAGCAATTTTTTTTTTTAAAGTCACTTTCTAGAGAGTCTTTTCTGCTTTTTCTCTGTGTCAGTACTTCATCCCAACATTATAAGCACTTTGCATAAACACACACCTTGGTCTCACAGAGATGGAAATGAGTGAAAGGCCTTTGTATCACACTTCCTAATAAATTTCAGATGACCATTAGAAACTCTCCTTTTAACACATAGTCTCAAAGGTGAAATTAAACATTTAGAAAGTTCAGAGCTGCTGCAGATGTGCCAGGAGCAGTAACTGAATTTTTTTTTAAGGATATGCAAAGACCTTTCTTTCTCTTCAAGCCATACAGTCACATTTCATTGTATTACTTACTTACTTTTAGGGGGTAAAAAATGAGACATAAATATTGCTATTCATTCAGCTACATAATTACCAGCCTCGGTCACATTAAGGAGAGTGATAACAGCTAAAAATATATGGTTCATGGACCGAAGTGCCATCACACCCTTATGGGGGTCCTTTTTACAAGAGAGGGTTTTCAGTGGCAGTCAGAAAGGATCAGGCCTGCTCATGATGATCAGCAAGGACAGGATCCAGCTCCCACTGAAATCTCTGTGAATGTTTCCATTTGTTTTAGCAACTTTTGAAAGAGAATATTCTGCTGGAGTAATGCTAACTCCACAAACATTCCACAGAGAATGACTGCTGTGTGGGTGGAGAGCCTGCCAAAGATATATCTTGGTAAGGATTGGGCAATCTTGGGAATTGACACAAAATCTTGCAAACTGACTCCTTATCTGGGTTTTAGAGCAAATCAGAATGAAAGTTTAAATACTTTTCATCTCCAGCATCTTAGTCAGCACTACTTCACATACAAGAAAGAACAGAATGAATGTTTTCTCTATAAAGGGAAAGTAAGCGGTGATAGGGTGGCCACTGCTTTTATAGCATTTTGCTTATAGAGGCCAAAAAAACTCAGCAGGGACAAATATGTTGCATCCAGCTTCTTTACCAGTGCAACAGAGATCTTTCATAAACTAAACTACTCTTACTCCTACCAGCATTTTAGAGGAATCACAGTGTACGTGGAGTGACTTCAGTAGTCCTGTCCAATTACAGCTCCATGTGGTCTTAGATGAGATTGATGTTCAAATTAGATGGGCCTCTGTCTGCTGGAGATTTTGATATGCAGAAATGCCATTTCAGGAATTGACAGGTTCTCCTTGGCTTGCAATTTTGCATGTTTTCTTCTCCCGTATTTCACGGAAGAGGAAATGCCTAAACTTGGCATCCAGGAACACATGAATGAGAGGACAATAATTATGTAATTGCTTCAGAAACAGAATAGGGAGGTTTCCTGCTCTTGTGTGTCTTCACTATCTAGTTAGAAAGCTTAGTATACAGAAACAGCATCCTCTGTTTATAAGACAAAATAGGGTACCAAGCAGTAAAACAACAGAACTGGAGAGGTAACTGAAGGTTTTGCAGAAATTAATAATAGCAACTGCATGATCCGTGTTATGATGAAATGAAATTCTCTGTTATTCAGAATGAAATGTCCATTGTCCCTTGAAATGTTCATAATTTCCACAAAATTCCTAATGGCCTGTTCCAGTGGTTCTCCACTCATATGGACAAAATTTTCTTCCTAATATCTAAAAAAAAATAATGTTTGGTGCAAATTCATTTGGTTTCTTGCTCTTCTTCCATGAACCATATTTACTTTTTTATTCTTAAAAGAATATAAAAAACATTTTACTATCAACTAGTTCTACCATGACACTGGTTTTACCTCTTCTACACAGTGGTTTGTCTTAGCTCTCTCTGATAAGAGTTATTTTAATTGACTACTAAACTATTGTGAATGATCTAGACTTTATATGTGCTTGCCATGTACTAGTCAACAGTTTGTCTCATTTCTGTATCTTTTTACACCAAATGAAGCAGATAATAACCTTAAACAAAACTGGACTCAAACCAGTAGAAGGAGACTTCTGTATCTAAGTACTCTAAAGAACTAAGTCACAGAAAATCGGCAGTGGTTGGTTTCCTTGATGAAAAGTATTATTTTATTTTGCCATGAAATTCACTTAAGGATTCTGTTCTATTTATTTTCACAAAGTTAGCAAAAGTATGATTTCAATGCTCTGGAAATTTTGAAGTCATTACTTATTTTCTGACTCTTTCTGACCAAAATACTGGTTTAAATAATTAGTATAGATATAAAAGAGTATGTTCTGTTAGCAGTTATTATTGATTTTTGGAGTGACATCTCACTATTTTAAACTAGAAAAACAAAGTGTCTATTAATGAATGATTTAGAGAAGGGCAATCTCTATTTGGATCCAATGACTGGACACATAATTCATTTTCCTGTCTGGAAAAAAAAAAAAAGAAAAAGAAAAAAAATGTAATGTTTTTTATTCTATGGTATAAGAAACACTGCTGATAAATACATAAAGGCAATCTCTTCACCTTAGTTTCAGAAAGAAAGTCATATATTTCTTTATTTACTCAAAATTCTTTGTGAACATCTGATAGCAATTAAGGACAGTGCTGTAATAAGCTAAATGTGATAAACTTGACAAAGAGCAGCATTTTGTTTAAACAAAATAAACAGAAAAACATAATTTAATCTTCTCATAATTTAGACAAATTCATGACAAGTTAGATATAATTGCCCTTAAGTTACTATGATGATTTTCTAATCAAAATGTAACTAAATTATTTTCAAATTTAGAATATAGCTCTCCTCAATGTGAGAGGAGAACAGTGCATTATAAAAAGAAAACTGTTACACCTGCTATGCTGGAAAAGCCTAAGAGCCTCCTCCCTCTTACTGCAGATATAGCACCTGCTTTTATACTGCCTGAACTGAGTGCCAACTCACTGTCTCCTTTGCATCTCTCTGAAGAGTTGTTTTTTCTCACTGTAGGTAACCATGTTGTGGGTTTTGTCCCAGCAATCCCAAACTTCTAATTGATCCTCACCACAATTTCACAAGCTTTCCCCCCTCTGACAGTCCTCTCAGCTATTAGCTCCTTTATTCAATTTTATATAAACACATACCCCTTTGCCTCCCTTCACATAGTGGTAAAGCCATGCACAAGAATGCTCATATAAATTTGTCAGATCCTCAAAATACCTACAGATAAAATACAGAACAGCAGCAACAAATATGTATTTACCAAGTTCAATGAGTGCCAAGTCTTAAAAACCAGGTAAGGGGTTGCACAGAGCAAACATCTGTGATTCCCCACGCAGCTAACAACTACGCTTCCATGCATTTTGTGGTCCTCTCCTTGCCATGTGAAGTTGAAAGATCTCTCTGGAAATCTTCTAAAAGAACCAGAAGAACTTGTTAAACATATTTTTTTAAGTCTTCTGGAAGCCTTTTCAAGGTCAATGAATATTTGTAGCTGAAGAAATAGCTTATTTGTAGAGTACTGTTGATGATAAACACCATCACTTACACCTTTCCATTATATTGTCTATTCTACACAAAACCAGCCTATGTCTTGCTTGTCTTAATATCAGCAAGGGTTCAAGCTTACCCTGCATCTCCAGAATAAGGCTCTTTCCTGTACTTGACTCTCCAGCTGCATTCATTTAACAGACCCTCCTGGGTATACCCTTTAAAACTGTTGTCTGCTGCAAGATGTATTTGGCATAGCAAGCAGATTGCACCCTGCTGTGGCTGTGTAAAATACCACATCCCAGTGGTACTTTTCAGTGGAATCTCTGCAGTATGGCAACTAGCAGAGCAGCATAAGCAAAAGGGATAAAATCATTTTCATTCCATATTTCAAAGGAGTTTGGTTCTTTTTCTTTTTAGATAAGCTACTAAAAAGTACTTTCATTCTACCACCGGTTTCTTAGAATGCTTCATGAGGTGTATGTACAGAAACTTGATGGTCAGAATGCTCAGCATGTCCAGAACTCACTATGCAACAGTGGACTTAGACCGAGATTGCTGGACAGAATTATGTTATTAGTTATATTGTCATTAAAATTATGCTGTTCTAAGTGGTGCCTAAAATCTCAGCAAGATACAGATACACAAGACTTCCATTACTTTTTTGAAGGACTCTTCCAACAAAACTTCAAGGCTCAAAGACTTCCACTAAATGTTATCTAGTTTACAATAATAGCTAGAGACATTAATATTATTCCTCATCATTGCACAATATTAGTTGCTCCCTTTGACAAATACATCTTAAACTGTTGGGAGAGAAACAGAGAGAGAGAAAGGAGGGAATTTTTTAAGCTTACAAGGCAAACTAAAGGCTAAAATCTCAAAATGTTATTTGGGCCACCTGAATCCCTTCCCACTGCCTTATTCACTAGGCACATATTAGTCCCACTCAGGGTATCACGGCTTTTTTTTGCTATTTTTCCTTTTCTTTAAATAATTCACATTTTATATGAATATAATTTCTTTTCTTTACTGAGAGGGTGGTCAAACACTGGCACAGATTCCTAGAGAGGTGTTTAATGCCCCAAAACTAACACTGTTTGAGAGACATTTGGATAATGCCCTTAACAACATATTTTAACTTGGTCAGCTCTGAATGGGTCAGGCAGTTGGATGAGATGATGATTTTAAGCTCCTTCAAACTGAAACATTCTATTCTATTCTATTCTATTCTATTCTATTCTATTCTATTCTATTCTATTCTATTCTATTCTATTCTATTCTATCTCATAGCAGATTTTGTAAGAAAAGTGAGATAACAGAAATCAAAGTCTTGCCTTGATTTACATCATATTTTCTACAATGTATAAATTGTCTACAGCCACCATTTTGCATTTGTTTCCCTGTTTAGAGCCTTCAGTGCTTTACAGGACACTCGGGACCCTCAACTGAAATTGAGTAAATATATTCTGGAGGAGAAAAAGAACCCTCTGCCATACTTGTGAACTAACCAATGCACAATCCAGTTCTCTCTTTTACAAGAGCACAAAAGGCTGGTAACATGGGACATCAACAAAGATGCTGCTAAGAACTGACAGAATGATCATCTGTTTACTCATAGCCACTGACAGATCTGACTAGTGCAATTTCTTGCAGCTCTTATCTTTATTGTAAGAACAGGGACCAGAAGAAACACTCTCCCACAGCTCACCACAGCTCTTGGGCACACTCCTCTTGGTGAATGCTGTGTGAAGCAATGATAGACAGGGAGGAAAATCTGAAAAAAAAAATCTAAAACCCAAGAGCCACCCTTCCTACAAAACTAAGTCCTTACTGCTTATAACTAAATCTTTTTTGCTTCCCAGCTGATATTGATTTGTAATACAGACAGTGTTTACAGAATTCAAAGGATAAGGCCATTTGTAAAGAAATCATTACCAGTAGAAAGTTTGCTATGTAGACCACTGAATGGCATTGAAACACCATTATTATCCACCTCAGTTTCCAACTGTGAATCTCCATTTTCCAGGGCCCTACAACATTAACACTCCCACCTCTAAGTCACTGATGCTAAGACATCCTTTTCTGGTCATTCCAAAACCAACAGTTTTCTCTTTTACTTACACACAGCACATACACGCACACACACATCATATGTGCCATATTTATGTAGGATACTTCAGCCAGGCTTGGAAGAGTTTCCCAGCTGGCCATGCCTGTACCAAGTAAAGAGATACTCTCTCTAAGACTGGAGAATTTCTTCTTCGTAATTATTGAATGGCATGGAAGGAGAAAAAAAGCCCCAACAACCAGAAGTCTTGTATTTCCTATGTCCTGATAATATGAAAGAAATAGGCAGAATTATTGGAATTATGCCAACCTGAAGGACTTGGGCTTGAAGAGAACAGTCTCTATAAGTGAATGGAAACTACCGCTTTTGTGAGAGAGCCCAAACACATGCCAGACAGTGTTGTTAGGAGATTCAATTCCTTTATGCGTAGATATTTTAATCTTGGTACTGTGCTAGCACTGCTGGAACATGATCCTTTCCTTAGCAACACCTTCTGGGAACTCTCCCTTCCGGAAGTTCTTGCACTTTTCTCTGGGGTTTTTCTGTTTCAGACTAGCTCTCACCACAATCTTAGCAAAAGTTCTGTGTTTTTTGTGTTGACTCTCGGAGGATGATAAATACGTTTTGACATGATGGATGTGGTGCTACATGGAACTTTGATTTGTCCTCATGTGACATGAAATAAAGGTACAGTCCAAATCATTGCACAGGGCTTATGAGTAAATAATTGATTTTTCTTACAAGATAAAATCCACAAGAATACCTCATGTCTTCTACATAATATTTTCTGTGTACTTGTTTCATGCTCTCTCCTATGTGATTCTAAAAAACACATCTTGTTAGCCCTGCCTACTCCATCTTTTTTCCTCTCTTTGGGGAAAAAGAAGAGTTTTGTTGTGTTTTTTTTCCCCCTCTTCTCTCAGTTCATCCAAGTAATCATCTGTCCTGAGGTTAAATGAGAGTAAGGCATGAATGCATTGTAATGGTGCAAATTATCTTGGGTCTGTCATGACAAGAGCTAATCTGACAGTCTTTTTTGAACTGTCAGATTCAGATATACAGACAGTAAGACCAAAGATTATTCAAAAGCCATATAGATAAATTACAAAAATATCACTGTCAGTTTCCAGTATTTTTTTTAAAAAATATACCTCCACTTTCAACCCCTGGTGCATTCTACTAAGATATTGAAATTTACAGACTTACTTTAATTTTGCAGGTAAAGAATAAGATGTTCAAGGAATAAATTTTTAGTGTGTTTCTAAAAATAAAAGTATTTTAATTAATTTAAAGAGTACTACCAGATTACATTTTGGGTCAAACATATAAAAATAAAATAATTCTTAAAATATTAAAAATAATGTTTTGACAAGATACCTATTGGAAAACAGGTGTTTGTTCCATTCCTGCTGATTTTACTGGAGACACAAAGCCTACTAATATCACCAGAGCACATCCACGGGCTCACCAGTCACATTTAGGATTTCACCTTCTGACTATTATTTAAGAATGGCTATAAACAGCCCTTGTAGATGAGAATCTATCCAGACTGACCTGAACTATGCTAGCTCTTTCCTGGGAGCATGCAGCTGAACTAACTTCTCTGCAAAGTTGCCCTGAGGTTTATCTACATTGCACTTATTGCAGGTGCAATCCGAGGCTAAAGAGAGCTAAAGAGAACCAAAAATAACAGAACAATCCTTACCCCTTCATGAACATAATCTGTTCCACAGCTATGCCTTGACCTCTGTGAGGGGTACAATGAGAGTTCCTGATTCCTCAAAGTCATGGCTGCAGAGGAAGGAGGTCATTACCATAGTATAGGCTGCCTGACCATGTAAGAAAAAGTGTCTGTCCCAGCCAGAAAACAGCCCACCAGCAGTCAGAAAGAAAACCCAAATCTCTGAAGGCCAGAGCTTGCCCTAGTTGCAATGTCAGTCATGTTTGGATAATATCTTCTTTTTTTCCTTCTTTTTCCTTTTAATTTTTTTTTTTTTAGTTTACCGTATGTATCTACAATAAAAGAACACTTAAATATTTTGGGCAATTAAACATGAACCTTATTTTTAATAGTAGTCAACAGGCAGATGTGATGCTCAAACATAATTTAAATGTCCAGAGCACAATAAGCAAGTCAGACTCAATCTGCCACAATAAGTAACTTCAGTGCTGCCTAAAGGCTTTTGGGATCTTAATATGGAGCAGCTGTTGAGGACTTCCCTAGTAATTACGGGAAGAACTAATTCTGTCCTCCCCCACAGATATGTTTTATGTGATCTGTTTCACTGCATTTGTGGTTACTTGACCTGTCTTGTCCACGCTTTTCACAGATTTGCCACATTGACAACCATTTAAAGTAAATGTTACAGGGACATTTAACCTATATTGATAAGCAGCATTATTCATCTGCCTGAAGCGAAGGACCAGTGGAAGAAGGGAAGAATCACAGGTTTACTTAATCTCTTCTAATAAATCAATGAAATTGAAGTGCCGACAGAAACACTAAGTTTGCTCACACTGAACTTCCCAGTTAAAGTACCAAGACTGCCCATTTAGGAAAGGAAAAGCAAAGCTCACAGTCAAGTAAAGAAGTGTGAAGATGTCTTAGATGAGGGTTTATTAGGGAAATGAGGTTGTCTTAAAGATCCAAATTAAAACATCAACAATTGGCAAAAACAGCACTGTGGCAAAGAACAGCCAACCAGCATCAGCCAAACTAACAGAAAATTCAAAATCTGCCCAGCAATCCCCATTTGAGAGCTAAGTGGTGAGCACAGTCCTCAGCAAGAACAGTTTTAGGCAAAAATGAGAGTTGCTGTCTCACCTTTTTAATATAAATACAGCCCAGTGTAGACAGTCTGCCAATCTCAAACCAAATGCACAATGAAGAAGAAAACAGGACTATGGACAAAATCCTGGGATTACAGTAGTGTTGGAAAGACAACTACATTCCACGTGAACCAGGATGTAATAAACCTGTTCTTTACTACATGAAAAGACTCATTATTTTTTGTCACTGTATATTGTTATTTTACATAAAACAGGTAACATTTCATGCCACACAACTGCCCACCACCCAAGAGCACTTGCCTTATAATGCAATGAAGCATCACAGCCAGCTCAGCTCTGATAGACTGTCAGACTAGTAGTTTAATCTATCAGCGAGATTGCTTAGTATTTTTTATGTAATTCTTGAAAAAAATTAAGGAAAGTATTATTTCTAATTTTTTGCTATGAAACAGTGAGATATACCAGCTTATAAAATATATCTAAAGTACTCCCCAACAGTTTTGTTCTCTTTGCAAAATTTCTCTTACAAAAGCAGAGTTTCAGAGTTCATATAAAAAACACATCTTGCTTTTGGTAACTGCTATTTAGTTATTTACTCTATTGTTCAATATGAGAATTAATTTATAAAAAAAAAAAAAAAAAAAGTTGTCTATCAGTGACCTGGCTCAAACTGTTCCATAAGGATCTCCTAAATGAGCAAAATAAGGCTACTTCAGGTATCCAGTCTTTCTTGACCCTGAAAGGCCATTTCTGCTAGCTCCCTACCAGTACTGTCATCATCCCTCTGTGAAACAATCCAAAATGATTTTTGCTCATTTTCCTTTTTGCTGTCTCCACAAGCAAAGAAAACATGCCTCTTCACCAAACTCAGCATTGCTTGGTTTTAGCTCAGCACAAATACTTGATAATATCTAACAATGAGCTTGATAAGTGGGTAAGAGTCACCTGAGGTCTAAAATTAGCACTGTTTGGGCAGTAGCCTTTGCTTCCTGATGCATGGTAGGATTAGTGTATCCCAGCTGGAGTTCTCCAGTGATGGATGTGCAGTTCTGTGTGATCATGTTTATCACATCACTATCAACTCACATCTACTCTCTGACTGCCGGTGCTGAACTATATGGATCTGCTTTGTACTCTTAATTGTTTCATCTCTACCTCATGCTCAAAGGCTCCCCTGAACTCTGAAGTGTACAGATATTTTGTTTCCTCTGAGCTACTTTGCTGCTTTAACTTGCCATAAAATGACTGAACCCTATGGGCAATCCACTTCTTCGTTGTCCTGTCATTGAGCAGCCAAATACATCAAGACTTTTCCAGATGTTTTTGAGCTCCTCACTGGAATGTATCAGATATGGACATGGTCAGTTTTTTAAACAACTAAAGCATCAGATGTGGCCAGAAGAATTATTCAGATGGGAAGGACTGCTCTGTACGGAATTCTGTGGGGTCAAAGCATACTGGATTTATGGTGAATGCTTAACTTGGCAAAATCTGCAAACGAGAGTAAGAGCATACCAGGAGTTACTCTGACCGTGTCTGAAGTCAATAGCAGCAATTTTAGCCTTATTTTATACAGTCATTGTGAGGGAAGTGAGTTCTCACTCTGTATGCTCTTTCAAGACATAAAGATCCATTAAGGCAATTTTATCATCACATAAGGCAGCAAATCCAAAATTGTAACACAATCTTAACATTGCTATGAAGCCAAATCCTGCTAAATCCCCAACATGTTATTCAACTGATGGTAGGAAATAAAACAAAGGTAAGATCAACAGCTGGGGAAAAAACCCACAAATTTCTCAATATTTTATGCTGATAAATTTAAACTGATTAAAGCGAGTCCTTTTTTTTTTTTTAACTGCCACTGATATTACATATGCATAGAATATTTTTGCAAGGATTTTATTATGGAGTCAGTTATTTACCTACCTGCTGTGCATGAAGTATTCATTCAATTAAATTAATTTACAGATTAAAAAAAAAGAAAAAAGGCAACTTAAATCTACAAACAGAAAAGTAGGTAGGATTTTCTTATGCTACCCATCTTAAATAGCTGAATCTTTGTTTTCTACCTCTTTTGACTATAACAGAAACAGTGGAAAAATGTATTGCGATGTTGAATTTAAACCCTGTGAAAGGGAAAGTCAGATTCAATTTATTACACAGTGTTTTTACTTTATTGTGCAGGTGGACTCAATAAATTAAAATGGTCATTAAATTGAATGGAACTTGTGGCATCATCTATATTCAGGCTTTCAGCCAAATCTTTCACTCCTCTAAAAGTTCCCATGGAGCTTTAGCTTCAAGGTGCATGTATGGTTCAAACAGGGCACAGATGTGCTCAACATGCTATTGATGTTTGTTCCTTACCTCACTGATTCGTGGATCTGTGTGTGGTTTCACAGAGCATTTATGAGATTGGATCTCTGCCACCTTGTTTTTTAACCTAAGGAATTCTTTTTAGTTTTGTTTATTACATTACATAAGCTTTCAATGGGGGTTATAAAAAGAGAATGTGATAACTATTTCTTTATAAACACTAGCAAATCTCAGTCTGGTGGTGTACAGCTTATTTTGGGGCCTCACATGGATAGTCTACACTCCATGTCCAGAAGCTGAAACAGTAGTGCACTTCCTATCCCTGTATCCATTTGGGTTATTGCAAGAACCTGAGTTTGCAGGGAACACTCAATGACTTTACCATTTAAGCATATGTTATGTCAACAGCATGCACAGAGATCTAAGAAAAAAATCTTGGTAGGCCAAACAGTTTTTCTTATTAGAGCTCTTATTAGACTGCTGAGGTATACACAGCAATGGCAGAGCAGGGGAGATATGAGGGTGTACGAAAGAAAATGAGAGGTACATCCAGGTCCCACTTTCTCACAGCTTTATGAATTTAAGAGGTTTTCTTCTGCAGGTTTTGCAAGTTCTTGCAATCTCCTTTCCTAGGGCTGACCTTAACTACATTAGGCTTAGGCTATCTGCAGGCTCAGCAGTCCACCTGAGGATAGCAAGTAATATATCGGAGTTGCTTCTTGTGCTGCTTTTTCAAAGGATAACACATAGGTGATTTAATAGTTTCAGACCACTATCCAGACATGTCTCACATATCCAAAGAGTTGTGAATGCTGCTCTAGTTCAGTTTGTCATAACGCTCACTGAACAGGTTGCTTAGTTAAATCACTTAAAGAAAATACCTGTAGCCACAAACCATTTCTTTAAAAGATTCCAGATCATTACTCTCTGCTTCTGTCCCCTGTTACAGCTATTACCTTCTGCAATGTCATCTATATTTATTCCTTCACATCTTCCTCCACTTTCACATCTTCTCCTTCTAGTAATTGCATGAGAGAATCTGTAGAACCAGTGATTTATCCTGCTACCTTTGATATCACTTTCAAATTTACTGTCTTACACCACAGAAGAATCTGACGTTTTAATGGTGCAGCTACTTTAGATTGCCCAACAACTTTTCTCTGGAAGTTGTTCTGTTCTGTGCACCTATTACTCTCCTTATGTAGGGCAAGGCATTATAGTACATTTTAAAACATTCATCTGTTTCATTCTAACTAGTCCTGGTTTTCTCTAAAACCAAAAATAGAGAAACCCCTCATGTAAGTTACTGGAACAGAACTATATAATTTTAGGATGCCACAGATCTACCTGCAGCCAAACTAAATTTGTCTCCCAGAAAGGGCATATCTCGAGTCCTTTCACTACTTAGACGGGAAAGCCAAGTTTTTTAAAAGCTTATTCCTCCCTTGTATCTTTTGGCTCAATTATCTGATTACTAAATTGATTTTGTAACACACCCAGGGTACTACATGTTTCTTTTGTCTCTGAATATCTCTTTTCCTTTTTGGACAGTCAATCTATGTAGGAGTGTACTGTGATCACAAATGATTTTCTTTCTTCCACTCTTACAACTATTATTGTTAATGGTTTTCAATTATTAACCTTGTGACAGTATCAGCTTCAGAATTATGCTGCCAAAACTTTGAGCCAAAAATCAACATATACTATGAGATCCAAGTCAAAGAGTGTTATTGTGGACCTGCATGTTTATTTCACTGTCTGCTTACATTAACAAAGACAAAACTCTAAAAATAAAAAAAATCCATCCCCCAAAAAATAACACTGTTTTTTCTTTTTCTAACAATCTTTAAAATCCTCATATTTTCAGTTAGTGAGTAGCCTTTTCAAAATTCAGACTCAAATTTTCACATTGAAGTAGATCTTTCCAAAGATTTAGTTGCACTCTGAATCTATATCCTAAACCAACATATTAGGGTGCTTACATATACACCAGTATTTTATTTTCTACACAATAGAGACTAAAAAACAATTCTGTTAATAATGTACTTCTAATATATGCTGCCATGCATTGCATCTTGCCTTGTCAGTCTGAAATCAATGGCTCAATTACATGAAATGCCAGGCATTTCCTTTTTTCTTTTTCTCTTTCTGGCATCCACTATGTTTTGATATATTGGAATTTCACAAGTTTTTTAAAATAGCCTTTCGTGAGTGAGTGTACATACTTATTACCACTATTCTGATATCAAAAAGTTGGTCTTTGTAACTGGTGATACAAATACTTCAGTGTGTAAAATATCATCGATTTTTAAATGTTGTTCATGTATTTTAATGTTATCAGCAAGACACAATTTCAGTTCATATTTTCCTTTTATAAAATTATACCTACTAATGTGTTTGTATGTAATTAAATGTCATTTTCATTACAATAACTTTCTGTTGATTTTGACTTCTATATGCTTAAAGCATGGCAATAGTGAAAACCAGCTGTCAGTGTTTTCACATTTTCATTTTTTTAATGAATAGCTCAATAAACACGTACATGCCTGCCATACTATTTACATTTACAGTAAACATACCAAGCTTATTCAAAGTCTAGTCTTATACTCAAAACTTATTCATCTGTACAGGAGAACTCTTCATACAGGCTGAATGCAGTTGTGGCTGTTCCCACTCAGTACAGAATCCTTCCCCCAAGCCCTTACACACAAAACCACTTCCACCAAAATTGGTTCATAATGTTTTTCATTCTGCATCAATAGTTGACAGTGAACTTCAATCTTCAGTCCTCAAATTATTTTGGCACAGCTGAAAATAGTTCAATAATAATGTCATTTGTTCCTTGATCAAATATTACAATGAGACATTGCCTTTGGAAAAACACAGGAAAACCAGTATCTCACATGGAAGTACATTCACAAGATCCAAATGGTCATGGCAGAGGAAGATTCAGGGGGATGTAAAGCATTCAGGTAGCTCCATGCAAAATACAGATGAGTAAAATTTACAGCTTCATTCTGAAATATTTTGGTATGTTGTTATCTATAGATAAAGAGTGTCTACCTGCACTGGTAAAAGAAAGGTAGAATATTCCTTTGCTCTGAAAAAAAGCCATTACTTGTTCATGAAAGGCAAGACACCCCATTCAGACCTTAAAAAAAGAAAAAGAAAGAAAGAAAAACAAAGAAAAAAAAGGAAAATCATCTAAGTAGCTGAATTTTGTAGATATATGGACATTCATATCGCATAGATGCTGGCAGGCTTTTTGCTCAAATAACATGACATACAAGATTCAACATTTATAATTCTTTGAGAACACAACATTTATTCTGAATCACATAAACAATAGTTATCCTTTCTTAGTTGGAGCTGCTACTGAAATAGCATTTCCCCAAAATATCACAATCTGATATGTGAAGTGCAGCCGAAACCTGCAGTGTGTCACCTGAAAAGCCTGGAAAACTTGTAAACCACATGTTAATACATAAGAAATACTAACTTAATGTCAGCTGCCAAATTGGCTCTAGGTTCCAGTGGGTTTGTTTGTACTCCTATACTTACATTTATTAGCAGTTACATTTCTTTTCACTGTAAGTCACATCAGCTTATATTAAGGGTTTCTGCAAGACCATAGTCTGTACACTTTGTTATATTGACATTTATTGTCCATTTTATTTACAGTTTTATGTGTGTCATTTCAAATACTTGCTTTATTTCTATTTTTGTTCAAGAAAATATGTTTATTTGATGGCACACTTTCCAAAACAATTCCTATTCTAAAAATGGGAATTTGTTCTATTTGATTTATGCCAGTCAGATGAGACTGATGGAAGCTCTAATGACAGGCAATATTTCATATGATGCAGTGCATCTCTTATAAATACAGCACACATTGCCTACATATTATGTACTGTCAAAAGTGCCAAATAAAATTTGCTAGACTTGTCAGCAAAGAATGAAATAAAATTCTTCAGTGATGGCAGCTCAGATACTCCATTTAAGTAGTAAGCACCACTAATTTGGAAGCTATTTAACCACATTTACTTGCACTGCCAAGCAGAAATCAAGAAACTTTGAAGTTATTCACCAGTTTCACAGTAACCTACACAAAGAACATACCAGAAGGCCTAATCAGTAAAACCTTATGGGAGGTAAATAACAGTCTCTTCCAGCATTCAGGCTGCAGAGTTCCCATTTTCATCAAGCAATAATTACTCTCCACGACCAGCAGCAGCTAAGAATTGGCAACAACTTGTACTGTATTTATAAATGTTGTACATTTTTTCCATTATGTAGTTAATGAACTGAGCGAGAGCTGGAAGTCTTGAGAATATGAGGCTAAATGCTTGATGCAACCCTCAGAAAAGGTTGCTCAACATTATATGACAATGATATATATATTTGAGCCAGAGAGGGGTTTAGCCCTGAGCAGACTGATGCTCTTTTTCAGAAACTCAGGCAGTGTTGATGTTTCTTTCCTAAGATTTAAAAATAATTACTGTTTAAACAAAGCTGTATTTAGTATGGAGAAATCATCAAAGAATGTAAAAACAAGAAAAAGGTAAATAAAGGAGTAATACCATTCACTCATGATGCTAAAGTGTTTCAGAGTGCTCAAAATCCCAATGAATCCAATACTTCAGGAAAGGATCAAAAAACCAAACAAAACCTTTATGATAGTTCTGTATGGACCTGCAGTCTGCCTGCAATCAAAGCCATAGAGAGGGAGAACAGACCAGGACTTTCTGGCATGGAAAAGAAATGACTGCAGAGGTATGAGCCAGATATCTTCAGAAGTTACAATGTGAAATAGCTGATCTCAGATGGAAGGTTTAAAATGAAGCAATGGTGGAACTTAATCACACTTAGTGTAGTTAAGTATTATTATTAATTGACTCAGGAGTGGTGCAGATATCAACAGTTTACCGAAGTTAAAAAAACTCACAGAAGAAAAACTTCCCCTTGAGTTTATTAAACTCAAACATGACAGTTCTCGTTGAGAGCATTCAGCAGTTTCCATCATACTCCTATTAGCCTGAGGAAAGCCAGAGAATATAACGATAGCTTGGGGAAAAGGTAAAAACAAAGTTATACAAAATAATATAAGAACTGTAATCTTAATGGGAATACAGTTCTAAGAAATTCAAGTGGAAAAAAATGGACACAGTAACACCAGAAGACATTTTGATGTAACTGATGTCTACAAAACATATGAAAATATATTAAAGACATTATAGCAGAGAGGCATAGTCAAATTCTGTATCTCTTTTCAAGGTGATCAACTTTGTCAAGGAAGTTGGGGTTTTTTCTGAAAAAAGTTTGCAGTAGTAATCAGTTAGTGAGATAAGATTCACTACCTTAATTTGGTCTGCTTTGGAAAATATGTAATGAAGCATAAAGTATACTCTTTAATTTCCTAAAATGATTAAACAATAGTTACAGCTGAATCTCAGGAATTTCAGAGAAAGCTGTTTGAAGAATAGATAGTTTTATCCACTCCAACTCATAGAAGCCATTAGGATCCTTAGGAACAGCTATCAGTTGTGTTCATCAGTCCATGAGAGTTATCAGAACACTCTCTCAGATGAACACCTGAAATAGTCAATGAAAATCAAACATCACAGTCTTAGACCCTTATCCTATTAAAGCAATAGGCACTCATGCCAGAAATTAAGGCATGGAGAGCTGGTACCTAAATAATCTTGGACTGGTAATTTCCTTTCTTTTACTTGACATTCCTTCTTTTACATCCTGTCTCACTGAATTAGACTGATCTTTAGTATGATCCACCACAGGTGCCCCCACACTGTATAGTCAGCTTTCAGTTTTATATTACCTTCCTGCACAATCTGTGCTGATAATTTTTAGTCTTCACATTAACAAGCAAATACCACCCCCAACCATGCCCTCCCTCCACATCATTAATAAAAATACTTTGTAGGGACATTATCTCAAACAGGACCACATAGGAAAAAGAAATGGGGAAGGGAGGAATAGAGGTTTTATTTTTCTTAAAATCACTTCATAGTTGAAATATTGCAGAGTACCCTTTTAACTGCTTTTACTGGTAACATAGTGTTCCTTCTTTCTTACTCCTTTGTCTTTAAATCTGCTTTAAACCCCTCCTTTGGATATCCCAGTGCTTTGTGAATAGGGTTTCTGTACCTGCTATGGGTGGTAAAGCTGTGCCAGGTACCCATGCAGGGTACTTTAATTTGGATTTCATATCTGAGGGGATGTCAGGCTGTTAAGATCAGTGAGTGATACTGTTTTGCTATGTAAAATATGAAAGTGGGTGAAGATTAATCAGCACCATGTCACAAGTGCTGACAAACATTTATTAGTAAAATCAGCCATCACTTTAGAAACATGGTATAGTCTAAATGGAGCACAGCAGACTCTCCAAAGAATACCAGGAGGCCGTAGGACTGCCATTCAATTGTCCTGCATGCAGTATTTTGCACTTACGAGTAAAGAACTGCACTCTAAATCCACAGCTCTATATTGCAGTTTAATATTTCCATCCTACCATTTTGTGTGCAGGCATGTTTGGGGTTTGTAAACAGAAAATCAAAAAGAACTCTGAGATTGGTTTTCTTAATGGGTATGGGCAAGGCAGCAAAATTTTCCAGTGGTAGAGATGATATTTTCAAAAATAATACAGTTATGTATTCTGGTGCTCTGCAACAGATCCAAATACATACACTTATTGAAATTAAAGTAATTCATCACATTGCTCTAAATGACAGTGATGTATCAAAGAAAAAAAGAAATCCTTACATCTTCCTGGAAAGAGCAACAAAGTAAAACAGAAACTACTTCTAAATATAAAACATTGATCAATATGATTTGTGGGAGACTAATCTACCTGACTGCCTAGTATAGATTTCCATTTGTATTAAAGAGGAAATTTCTGGCCTGCACATATACAAACTGTAACTATAGGCTAGAGGATGCCATCATAATTTTTAGAGCAAGGAATCTAACCAGTCAGGTATCTTTTAAAGTGAAAAAAAAATTAGATGTAATCTCGTGTCTGAGGTGGTTTTGGCTGGAGTAGAGTTCTCTTTGTGTGGGGCTGTGTCTTGGATTTGTCCTGGAAACAGCATTGATAACACAGGGATGTTTTAATTGCTGTTGAGCAGCATTTGCACAGAGTCAAGGTCTTTTCTGTTTCTTACGTCGTCCTGCCAGCAGGGAGGTTGTGGGGGCACAAGGAGTTGGGAGGGGACACAGCCAGGACAGGTGACCCCCAACTGACAAAAAGGATATTCCAGACCATAAAGCAATTTGCTCAGCAATGAAAGAAGGAAGACGGTGACATGCTCAGTCTGGTGGCATATGTGTGTGATTTAAGGAAACTATGCTGGCAATGCACATAATACAAAGGTTTTTGCAACACCTGGTTTCTCCTTAACTCTAATATGCTGATTTCAGGACTGCCTATTACATTGGTAGGTTATTTTAAAGTGAATTTTAATAGTGATGTATGTTGCAGATGAAAAGTAAACCTTAGATTTTTGTCTCTGAAAATTAACATTTATAGTTAGTAAAGCAAGAATGAAATGAGGTAGTTATACAAACCATTGTTTATTTCTCAAATCAAAAATATCTAATTGACTGTTTATTGTGTTGTAGACCTAAATATAACTGCTAATAATAAAGAAGAAAAAAATTAAAGTTATCTTAGAATCCAGTAACTTTAATGTGATTTTGGGTTTCCTAGATTCTCTTTAGGCCCCGTATGTTGACTTGTAAGGAGCTGATATTTTACTCACTGCCTTATCAGAAGTAAATATTCCTGTGCTTGCTCTTCCACTTTTAAAGATTTATACATATGTGTCTTCTTAAAGACTTGGAATATTTCTATCAATGACAGCATTGAGACTACTGACATATGGTTAGAGAACAGATGCCTATTCCTTTAACTCAAAGTATTAGCCAGTCAAATAGTTTTAGGTATAAATTATTTAAAGGACTGTTACTAACAGCACATTACTCTACACCTTCCTGTGAATATACCCTGTACAGTGACATTCGCATACCTTATAAGCTCCAAAAGGATGCTATGCCATAGCCCTTGTGCTGTGAATAATGCAGAGAATTTACTGGCTTTCTGTGAATTCCCAGATGAGTAGCAGGCCAGTGACATGTGAAGAGATCATCACCTTGTGCCTTTTAGTTCCTTTAGAGCAGAAACTGTCAAAAAGAGTCTTCCTCTTACACAATCTCATGTGTGACACTGGGAAAATGCTGAGGGTATTGTTTTCCACTGCCTTGCTGATCCATTAAAAACACTATAATTTATCACAATTCCCATGTCATGCAATGGGGTTTGTGGGGCTCAAAGAACCCCACAGAGAAGTTTGGTTTTTTATGTAGTCTTCAAATCCCTGTTCTGAGCTTAGTAGAGAAGAGCAAAGGCCCTATCCACTCTTTTATTGTGGCAAAAAAAAAGGACATCATCAAATGCACCTTCATATTGTCCTTTCCAGAGATAACAGTGAAGATATTAATAGCTATGTTTTACAGTCCATATTTCAAAAATACCCCCCTCAAAAACAAATGTTCAAGCATAACCTTTAATTCTCCCTGTATCAGCAGCAAAAGACCTTTCCAGAAATATTCAGCCCAATGGCGTTCATTTTGTATTAGCCCTTGCTCATTCAAGCTTCTTGAATACGTCTGGAGGGTCCTTAAGCAAGTTTTTTGACACTATTGATGGAACCTTTCCGACAGCTCATTAGGCGAATTCATGAGCTTTTCCAAGCATGCCTAGAGACTCGTGTTCGTCAGAGTTCAGTGTTAGCTAACAGATTGCTACAGCCCAAATTAAAATGTAAAGCAAATCCAATCACACAACCTTTGGCAAAGCAAACATACCAAGTGATGAAAAAAAAAATGTGTTTCAATTGTAAGAATAGTTTACCAAAAGAGAATGTTATGTTTGCTCTTAATGAAAACAAGCAAAAAATTTATATCACTATTTATCACCATCTAAAAGCTGAGTGGAAAAGAGACTATTTTCAGCAAGTGACAGCATATGAGACCCTGTTGTGGGGAAGAGATTATTAAAACATATTTTTTAATGCAAACTGCCATGATCTCCAGATGGAATTTCTAATGAATTTTACCCTTCTGATAATATTATTGCTGTTAAAAGTGTTTCAATGAAAACCCAAATTATGGTAATAATTACAGTACTTCATATGGAAGTGATTTTCAAACCTGAAATAAAGGTCAAAGGCCAACAACATTCCCACTAATACCAGAAATTTCTCTTCATATGATTTCAATAAAACCTATAGCTGTACATTTCATATCCACTATAAGCAAGGGAGCAATTTCATTATAAATTAGCTGGGATTGGGGTGGTTATTTTCCAAATGTTTTTTGCCTCAAAGAGATTAAAAGAAGCAAAGAGAATACAAAGAGTTTTCAGGAAAAGTTTATATGTTGTAGAATAAGGCAATGCGGTTGCTATAACTGAGACCAAACTCATGTTCACACCTTGAATACCAAGCTCATTTCCATTCACCAAATCACACACTGTGAGACATGTACAGCAAAAATAATTAATTGTGTAGAATTCTACAAGGGCACTTCCTTATTACATAAATATCAGAACATTTACATTAAAAAGTTAACCCATATAAAATATATATAGTACTAGACATAATGGAGAAAAAATTGTGACAAATAAACAAAATTAATGGAAGATTCTCTTCAGAGGCCCTGTGGAAATCCATAGAAACTCACCAGTCTCACATGCTACCTCTGAAACAGGATGAACCTAAAATCTGTCTCATACACCCACTTAACCATTGAGGAAATACATGCACATAACTGATTCATTCTTGCAAAGTGCAAGTCCTATTAAACAAGAAAATATATCATTGCAAACTTCCACATTTGTTAGAAAAAGTGCAAAATATATGCCACATACTTTACAACATCCAAAATTTTATTTCTAGTATAAGAATAATTTATAGTTTATGACCTTCCTTGACTGCTTCTCTGCTTCTTTTTGCTTCCTCCAGCAGAAGAGACTAACAAGATTGGTGCTGTCAGCAAGCAGCGGAATTTAGCCACTTTCTGCATCACTGGCTCCCTCTCAAGAGCTCAATGAATTAGACCCTCATCAGCTCACAAATATGAAGATACAGAGGGTGACCAAAGATGCATCACCCAAGGCCTGCAGCAGCATCCCTTAGCAGCTGATGTGGAGAACAGTTTTGCCTTATCACACCAGTAATGAAATCTACAGGATTAGACTTCTGTGTCTCTTTGTAAAGCTTTGTAGCCAAATTCTCTCTTGTACGTGCTAATGAACACAATATAAAGTACATTTTCCTTTCCAAAAACTCATGCTCCAGCAACTTCCAGATGAGGGTTGCTCTTACATAGCTAATGCACGGCACAGACACCAGCTGTTTAGTAGAACATGCTTTAAATAACTCGTGAAATCCATATTCTTAGTCTTACATCCAGTGAACAAGCTGATGAAGAAATTATGTCTGATTTAAGGGTTTCACTCTTTGAATTGATGGCTTGAAACACATCGATCCTCAGACTTTTAAGCACATCCTTAACTTTCAATGTTGCACTAAAATACATCAACTTCATGGGACATAACCAGGGCTGTATCCAGGAAAACTGCTTTGCTGCTCTACATCTCTGAGTGAACAGGGAGAATCAGTCCTGGAAGAACAAGTGCAACATTCACCAGCCTGAGCACAGCACAAACTGCATTTCTAACTGCATTCTCAGGCTGTTAACTCCCTTGTTAAAATTAGATATGGGAGAAGTGACTGTTCTCAGGACAAAATTTGAAAGTTAGAAATTCCATGTAGAGAAAAACAGGTTTAAGAGGTTTCATGACTGGCTCTCTACACCTAAACCAGCGACTGGTGACCTGCCCCAACACTAACAGTGTGCCTTTCACAGACACATATTACATACTGTTTGTGTTATATTTAAAAAGAAAAGAACAAATACTTCTCTTAAAACTTGAACAAAAAATAAAACTTTGAATTTTCCAGTGGATAGTGTTAACATTCTCTCCTCTGTCTGCCTTTCCTGCTTTTTAAGGTCTCCCATGAAAATGCAAACCCATGTATAGCTGTGTATTCTGAAAATATGCTCCACTGGCTCTTTAACCATCCTGCTTTTGCAGCCCTGAGACTGTATGACTCGTCAGCATATTCTGTCAGCATGGAACTCTGTGATGTTCCTCAGCTCAGCAAATATTTTATTTTTCACCAGAGCCAGAAAACAGGTGAGCATGACAAGAAGTTGAAAAGGTTTCATTATAAGTGGCCTTTTCCCTCCCACCTCTTTCCTTGTAGTTTTTCCGTGTGTTATATAATCAAGAGACATTTTCTACTCCTGTAACTAAATGTTTCTGCATTTATTTCTCTGAAGGTACTTTACAGGGTCTCACTGTTTTTTCTGGAATTGTATTTCAATTAATCTTTGTGAACTCTAGAAAAAGACGAGACCTGCTTTTGAAATGTTCAGTTTCTTTTCATCCCTGTATTGTCCTTCACTTTTTAAGGGCTTTCATATGTTCATATGAAATTCCATTCAGGCACATGCCAATGGAAGACAGCTGATGAGCTGCATGGCAATGAAATTGCTGTATCCTCCCTGCACATCTCTCAAAGGCTCTTCCTGCATTCTTCTCCTGCCTTAGGATCTCTGCATAAAGGCCTAGTCAAGAAGAAAGTAAAGCAGAACTCTAAAAAAAATGATAGTTTGAAATTACAATAGGCTAATTACCTAGCCTTTGTTTGTTGTTCAGCTCTTCATCATTTTTTCACAAACTGATATCAGTTAGGGCAGGATTATGTCACTCATTCCAATCTTTTTATGTTTAAAAAAAAAAAAAAAAACACCCTGTAATTTCTCTTTTAAAAATCTTGCAAAAGATTCTCTCTTTAGATTCTTGCATTGGATCTCTGCCTGTAATGCTTTTGCCCTGTTGTGCTGTCACATATCAGGGTAGCTGAAGTCCCCCAAGAGGACCAGGGCTTGTGAACGTGAGGCTGCTCCTCTCTGTTTACAGAGGCGTCTGATCTGCTCAGTTTTCCTGGTCAGGCAGCCTGTAGCAGATCCTTCCTGTAATGTCACCTGTCCCTACCCCTCCTTTAATCCTGACCCTTAAGCTCTTGGTTGGTCCCTCATCCATCCCCAGGCAGAGCTCCAAGTGTTCCAACTGGTCATTGACATCATCTCCCTCACATCCCCTGCCTGTCCTTCATAAAGAGCCTGTATCCTTCCATTCCAGCACTCCAGTCACAGAAGCCATCCCATCATGTCTCTGTGATGCCAATAGGATCATATCCCAGCAGGTGTGTGCATGTCTCCAATTCCTTTTGTTCGTTCGCATGCTCTGTGCTTTTACATAGAAGTATTTAAGCTGGGCCCCCAGTGAAGTTGAATGACTGGCTGGACTGGCCAGCATTCCTTTGTGCTGCTCTCCTGCTGACCTGTGAACTCTCTCCAGGCTCTGGGCATCTCTTGCTGGCACTGTCATCCATCTGGCAGAAGTGGCATGCATTTAGGTTCCCCTCCCCAGGCACCTTTAGTTTAAATCTCTCTTCAGCAGCTTGGCCAGCCTATGACTGAAGATGTTCTTCCCCTTCTCTGACAGATGGACCCATCAGCCCCAATTTCCCCAAGTGAGTCCCATGCTCTAAGTAGTTGAACCCCTGGCTGGGGCACCTGTCTTGTAACAATTTGTTGTTTCACCAGATTGGACTGGCCCTTTCAGGCTCCTTCCCTTTGTCTGCGTCAACTGACAAAAGTACCACCTGCCCTCCACAGTCCCTGCTCTACAGAGCTGTCCCTGGGCATGCCTAACCTTAGTTTAGGGTGAGAGCTAGGGCAGGAAAACCAATAAACTACATCTAATAGAGTAGCTGACCCTTTACTCTGCAAATGCTCTCATTCCTTTTCCTCCTTTCTTTTATTTTTTAAAAAGTTCACAAGAACATTTATTCCAAACTCTGAACATAATCACTGAGTTTCATAAAGAACAAGATTCCCACAAGGCCTCATAAAAGTTATTCTCGGTGTTACAGTTCTACTTCAAAGAGAAAAAAAAGCCATTTTACAATAACCTTGCTGTCATAGAGTGCTTACAGCCAGGGTGTGCACTGGGAATAATCCATAATAAAAAGAAACCCTTTGGGACTTTCTGTCCAATTGCCACATATAAAACAAAGCAGGAAATAAAGTGCTGGATGTTTAGCTGTACATTCGGCTACCAACACCCGCAGACTCAAAAACAAGGGAAGGAATAAAAAGATAGTCTAATTACATTGCAATATCTGAAGTGCTGCTCTTTTTGGGGTTTATTTGCTTTACATCACATCTTTTAGTTTCTTTTTTTTTTTTCTTTTTTTTTTTTTTTTTTTTTGTCTGAAGCTATCATTACTTCCAATGCACTCTGAACAACTTTGCATTAAGACAGCTCCTTTGGACTGGAATTTGGCATGTGCACGTGTTGTGAAGAGGGTGGAGAGTGGGGGACCTTAAACACTGAAGTGATGGAGCCCAAAATAAACCCCACAGTTCTAATTCTCTCAAATTTTATGGCTGTTGTATCTCTATAGAGAAATACTGTGACATTTTACTTCAGTTTTGTGCTTTTTTTAAAGCAGGTACATATCTAAAGACCTGGGTGGCTAAGACATGAATCTCCAAAAGTTAAATCCATAGAGGATACAAAGGAAAAATCTATGAAGATTTTCTTTTTTTTTTTTTTCCACATCAGCTAGCAGCTTCATTTCAGGTCCACCTCATCCTGACACTGCATTTTGGTCTTAAAACTAGGTGTTTTTATGAATTTCCAGAATGCAAAGTCTCAGTCCTGTTAAAGGATATCTGCCCTGCACCCTCAGTCTACACTCTCACCATCCTCTTTTCATTGCATGTTTCTTAATCGAGCAAAGATCCTTACACCTTTATTAAATATGTAATTTCTAATGAGTATTAAGAAATCCTTAATACCTTCCCTGTCTCCCTCATTCTTGTACACCAAAAGTAGAAGGGTTACTACTTGTTTCACCTTTACCCACAACTAAAATCCTTACAGTGATATCACAGTCTCAGTGAAACCACTGCAGCAGGAATTTCGTTTCTTCTGATTGTGCAAAGTTTGATTACAAATGCTGCATGTTTACCATGGTAACTAAAGTCAGAATATCCATATCCCAAAGACTAGAGTAGAGCCTCCCCTACAGAAAATATATGCAAGTGCAGTTGAGTAATCCCACTTAATTTAGTCCACTTTTGCCAAAGAGTCTTCTTCTAATTACAAATCAAATATACAACTATGTAATTCCACTGGCTGCTGAAAAGTTACTTGTCATTTAAACCCCTAGATACTATACCAAACAGAAAAAAATAAATCACAAATATTTCCTCGCTTATTTTCCAGGCTCTTCCTGAACTAGTACTGAATTACTGCCTATTTCAAACAGAAGGAGGAATCTTAGCTTCCTTGGAAAAGGTTTGGAAAATGTTTTGGACTCTTCAATCAAAAGCAAATATACAGGAGACTCACCACTCTTAAATCAAAGGGAATATAATTGGATTTTATTCATTTCTGGGGGAACTGAATTCAGCTCATGATGCAGAAAGAAGCAAGATGGAACAATTCAAAGCTGCTCTTTATTAGTGCTTGGACTAGTAAATCAAAAGGATCCATGAGGAGAAATCACACCAGTAGAATACAATGTTTTCTAAGCTAATCAAAAAGGAAAGAGAAGAAAACATGTTGGGACAGGAGAAATACACAACATGTTTTAAAGAAATCTTTGAAATACCTGAAGTGTTTTCGTAAAAAAAAGGCATTGCTCTCACAGATGGACCAAAGCAATGAACTGGATGTCATTTCAAAGCAAAATCTGTAGGGCCTGCCTAAGTTGATGACAAAAGGGATAAAATTTAGATGGAGGTGAATGAGAATTTTCTATTCACTCAGCCCTCTAAAGGAAATGGTCACTTCTTGAACAGCTTTAGGGAGGACCACTGCGGTACTCTTAAGGAGCAGTTTGAAAACACACTTGTGACACAGAGACCTGTTCTGATTCATATAAGATTTTCTTATATATTTGTCTGACATAACCATTCCCCTTTCTGTATTATTGACCTTGGGCCTTTCTATTTATTACTACTAATGAGACACCATTAAAATTTAAAAATGATATTTCAAAAAATTCTAATTGTTTGTTCAGATTCTGAATCTTTTTCTATCTCATTCTTACTTATCAGAAATAGCTGAATAAACCTTCTCTAGGTGGAAAATAACCATATGAGTTGATGATCTCTAGAAATGCAGCAATTCCTCAAAACTCTGTAATTTAGTTTTCAGAATAAAAATTAACTTCATTTCCATAGTGCAAGATGATGCAGTAAAATGCATATGTGCATTATGTTTTAAAAAGAAACTAATTACATTGATGAATATGCTTTGCATTCTTTTTAATAATCACATAATGACCACACAAGAGGCTTCAGAGTTTGAATGACAATGTAATAATTAATCCATGACACTGTCGATGACACTTGGCTTTTGGCCTCATCTTTAAACCATGTTAGCTATAAATTATTATTTTATAATTCATGCCTTGCAGCTAAAGAGATTATTAGAGCATAATAACTGTAAGTTTGTATTTGACTACTATTTTATTCACCCAGTTAAGTAGGTAATTTCAGCGCCCTTCCAATTAATGCTTGGATCAAAAAATGAAGAAAGGGGATAACATGTACTTGAGAATTTTGGGTAAGAGCTACCATTGCCTTCTTAGAGACCAGAGAACCATAGAATAGAGAGAAATATGATGAGACAGGCTTTACGGGAGTGCTACACCAACAAAAAAATCATTGCCTATAATAGACATTTCTGAGCTCATGAATAAACATCAGCTAAAAGATGATATTTAACAGTCTGTTGCAACTATAGAAAGACTTTCCCACTGCTTGGGAAATGAAGACTGTCAGAAAACTGTTAACTTCACAATATGTCTGACCATATCAAGTAAGAAAACAAAAAATCAAACTTTCTGTGACAACATTTACATTAGAGCAGCCTTGTAAACTAACTTGGGTTGCTTAGTTTAAGCAAACTTTCCAAAATGTTATCAACAATGATTCTATAGCTGTAGGACTTGCTGTCCTAATGGGCCATATTTGCCATTTGGAAAATTTCTGCTCGAGGAGCAATGTGCCACAGACAAATATAGAATGACAAAATGTAAACAGAAAGAGCTTGCAATCTGTACAGGTCAACAAAGAAATGAAGTTATGCCTGTTCCCATTTTATGTGGCTATGCCTAAGTAATGCTCTGACGCTCCTATTTGGGTGTGAGGGTGACTTGAAATCACCTTTCTCAGAGTATCTGTTCAACACTGTAAAACGCTTCAGTTAAGTGGCACAGAATACAGAGGATCTTTTCCAGACAAGGATGACCAGAGGCCTCTTCTTGGCCTCTTACTTTGGGAATTCAGGACAAGAGACTAGCAGACTGCCTTCAAAGTCCTACACTTCAGGGAATTTTTCCTCTTGGAAGACATAATGCTGCTCATGGATTTTTTGTTTTTCACAGCCTGCCATTGTTCTTTTATCTTTCAGCAGGAGTTAAAAAATTTAAGATAATTTCAAGCAGTCTGTAGAATCTCTCTTCCTTAATTGTATTATCAAATTATTGCAGCTATCAGCAGAGAAAAGAAACAGTGAAATAAAAATTATTTGGTTGTCCTGCACATATACCCTGAAAATTAACAATCCAAAAGACAGGCAACATTCTCAAAACACAATTCACAGCAGTATCTCTATTATATTTTGTATATATGCCTAGGAAATCCATTGCTACAGTCTGAAAGTGACAGTAACAATATTAAACCTGAGAATTTGGAAAGATCAGAATGAAAATGAAGAGGAAGAAACAGCAGAGTCACAATTGCAAGCAAAGCAGAAACCATTTGTGCAGCATTTGACAAAGTCTTCTTGGTATCCAACCACAGCAACATGATTTAGCAATGCAGATAAACATGTAGGTATAGACTCTGAAGAATAAGGCACCATCTTTTAGATACAGAGGGTCTGGATTAATGAACATCCTTCCCCAAATCTGAACTGGAATAAATCCTAAACACAGTTAAGTGGTTCTGTATAAAAGCACATTGTGTTGTTTAGGTGGCAAAGGAGAACTCCAAGTCTGAACTAATAAGTTATTTACCAAAAATCAGATTTTAACAATGATTAAACAAAGATCAGAAGCATGTAGTACATATGGAAGGAGAAGAACCATTCTTCTGTATCTGGGGCTGATCACAAAATCATCCTAAGAAATTCACAAGTACATCATATTTCATTCCAAACTTCTTACAAGTTTGGTTACACCCCTGTAGATGTTCAACTTTATTCCTTACAGCATTGTTATATTATCAAACAGAAAGCATAGAAAACTACAAACCCATTTTTTAAAGATTTTCCAATTAGCATATGAGGATAACAATCCTGAAAACAAACAAACAAAACCCCCCCCAAAAATAAAATAAAATAAATCAAACAAACCCTCCCCTCCCCCAAAAAAATCAAAAATAACTCCACATTTTCACTCTGGAGAATACAAAAGGTAAAGTTTCTTCTCTTAAAACAGTCATGTATTTTTTTCTTGGAGAATTGATAAATACTCTTTAGGTAAAAGTTTCTTTCAAGCTAGGTTAAAGGATTTAAGTAGGAGATATCTATATAGAGGATCTTTAGTCCTGTAATTAATGCAACTAGAATCATAGCAATGTTTCATGTCTCAGATGATGATATGTTAAATAAGTCCCTGTTATTCCAACATCACTTCTTATTCTGCAGAATGTTGTGGTTTCATTAACCATGCTGAAGTACAGCAATTATTTTTGAAATGTTTCCTGTGCAGTAAAGTTGTTTTTTACTCTCTCTTGATATTTTCTTCTCTTATGCTTAAACTATCTTCTTTTCTCATACTTGGAGCTTTTGCCTTCATTTTCACAGCCTGTACCAGTCTTTGTTCCCATTGCAAAGCAGCCTAATCATTTCCCCAGCTACAGCTCTGACACTGAGCGATCATTCATGTCACAGCATATTGAGTTTATTTACACATAATTGTACCATATCAAGCTTTCCATTATCCTACACCAGCAATCTCAATAGAATCACACACAGTTGATAATGATGCTATCCAGAGGGTTTCCCCCCTATTTCACAGCACAAAATTCCTTTTTGCAGCTTGTTGCAACCATTGAAGGCAATATCAAGGTTTCTGCCTCACACATAAGTAGCGTCTTTATTCCTGTTCTCATCAAAGCATGAAAGAAAATTCTGTCTGTGCAACCTATCACCATGAGGTGCTGGCAACTGACTCATAGGAGATCATGCTGGAAATACAGTATTTTACTTTGCTTGAAAATGGCAAGTACCAGAAGATCCCCAGGAAATAACTTGCATTATAACAGAAGGATATCTAAGAGTCCTACATCTGCAGCTAGACCACTGACTTCACTAAGGGTCTCTTTTCTCCTTTTGCTCTATTCATTCAATTCACATAACAGTATGATGAAAACTGACTCACAAAACTACTTCTGGAGAATTGGAAGCCTGAATTGAACAGCACTCCCACATCAGAAGAGATTAAGTGGTACTTTGGCTGTAGAAGTTGTGCTAGTGGTGTAGAAAAATACAGGCAGCAAGGGTTCCGAGTTTGAATAGGCCAGAGGAGAATCCCAGCTCCTGAGTTTGCAAATCAAGGTCATTGTGGCACAGTACCTGGTAGGATAATAGAAAACCTGTCAGAAACTCACTTGAACTACACATCTGCTCAGGGATGATCTCCCCCACCACACACACTCCCTGTGGCCTGTCTGGATTCAGGGACGTGGAGCAAGTCAGATAATATATTTTAACTATAAGTAAGCAGCTGGAGAACAGGAAGGAAAACTAAAAGCTTTGCTAGGCTAAGGTGACTGAAGCACAAATACCTGACCCAACAGCAAACTACAACTCTCCTCTCTTGAGGATCAACAAAGAAGCAAGGTGAAAACTTTCAGAGCTTCAGACTTCTAGAAGGGCCACAGATTCATCTTCAGGGTACAGGTATTTTGGAAGCTAAAATGTGTAGATTCAAGGCAAATTAAAGAACTTGAGACAGATCACAAACAAATCATCTTTGTGTGGCTACACAGTTATGTACACACCCCTCTCTCCCACCACCTTTAGTCTACCTAATAAAATCCATTCAAAGCCAGTTGTAGTCTACCTATTAGGAATGTTGCACCAAGCATCACTTTCATCAGGAGACAGTTCAATACTCTAGGACAGGAATTTCTGACTTCCTGCAGAGGGTAGGTTTCCTTTGGCATAGTCACTGAACACACTCTATGTGCCTTCTGTCTCTGAACAGAAGCCTACATAAAAATGGAGGCAAACATTGTGCTCATGGCTGCAGATGTCAGTTCACACACAGTTTTAACCTGTAGGATTTCAGCTTGTAACATTTCCTGACAAAATCGAATTCCTGACAAAATAATTGGTCTCTAAAATTTCGTAATTCTAAAGCAGCTTGCATGATCATTCATAATCACTAACCTCCCCCTCACCAGCCTCCACAAACCAATCTGATTAAAGTAAATACACTGTAATTATCCGTGGAAGTGAGCATCGCATCACAACAACATTAACAGTATCTAAGTCTTGTTGCCATGTTAAAATTACTTCGTCCTTTGAAGCCTTAAAATGCTTGTAGTGAAGTGTACAAGACACAAATGAAGTTAGGAAAAAATTTCTCTATGCAACTGTAAGCTCATTGAATCTCCATGTATCTCTCTGAACACTGAATCAGCAGTTAGATGA
>JAWWEU010000138.1:15476680-15489798 GCA_035583155.1 Acropternis orthonyx
CCCCCCCCCCCCCCCCCCCCCCCCCCCCGCCCCCGACGGGAAAAGGTAGGAAAAAAGGAAGAAGTGAAAAATATTTGGATAAATTACATGCATCCAAGTTGACAGGACCTGATTCTGTTCACTCTCGGGTACACAGGAAACCAGCCAATGCATTCTGTGAGTCATTAAAGCTTATTTTTCAGAATTTGTTAAAGATATAAAGGAAAGTTTTTAAAGGACTAGTGAAGGGTAAACTTTATTGGTACTTCTAAAATGAGGAAAAGGGCCTGGAAAATTATAGATCATCCAATCTAACTTCAATGTTCAGAAAGATACTAGAACAAATCACTTAAGAGTCAGTTTAAAAGCACCTACAGGACAGTAAATGTGATAAAAAGGAGCTAATATGGATCTGTCAAGAACAAATCTCATCAAAACAATCCAATTTCCTTTCATGACAGGATAATGGGCCCACCAGATAAGGGGGAGGCATTAGAGACAATCTGTCTTGACTTCAGTATTGCACTTGATGCTGTCCCTCAGGACACTCATGAGTAAACTAGGAAATTTGGGGTTGATGAAGACAGAAGAAGATGGGCACAAAACTTCATATATGTGCAGTTATCAACAGCTTGCTGCCAACCAGAAATGCCTCCTAAGCAGAGTTCTAGACAAGTTTATCCTGAGCCCACTTTACACATATTTTCAATCCTCACTTCAGTGATAGGCTGGAGTAAATACTTACAATGTTCACTGACACAAACCAAGAGACTACATACAATAGATTAGCTGGATAGAATCACAAATGGATTAAAAAAAGAATAATTTGTAATAATTTCACAAACCACGGCCTGGCATAGCCTAAACTTCCTTCATGTCAAAGGGAATCTGGCCTATCCAGTAATTTTTGCATTAGGTGTTCACAGATTTGAATCATAGAAAACATTAATGCTTCATAGATATTCAGGGAAAATTACACTGATCCTGTAATGAGAAATACATTTGTCAAGACTGTCTTAATAAGTCACATTGAGTCTTGAAAGGCACTGTAAGCGTCTTTCTCAAAAAAAAAGTTACAAGACCCCCACTTACTTTTACACCAGCTCATTATAGAACTGAGTCACTTCAGCTTTCATTCTGCTTAAAAAAACAAATGATAATTTTTCCTCCCTTTACCTCCCTGTGCTGAATAATTAGTTAATCTCTGTATAATTATTTCAAACTGTATAAATATCCTCAATATTGTTATTAGCATAACCCAACCTGGGTAAGATAGAACAGGGAAAGGAGACTCTGAATTAAACTCTAAAAAATATAACCAAAGAGGGTCTAAATAGAGATATCAACACAGAACTGACAGCTTGTCAGGACAGAGGGGAAAAGTGGGCATGACCCAGTCAGCAACACAACCACTCCTTAAAGCCAGACAGCTCATCTGGAAACAGATCACAGCCTTTAACAAAGGTTCAGAGTGATCTCAGTCATTCATTTAAATAGGGAACCCCTAAATCCATCATCTTAAGCTACTTGTAGCAAATAAGAGACTCAGTAAAAACCTGGAATTCTCAGAACTGCAGAGAATTCCTCTAGAGCTGCTGCAGAAGGCATGGTGAGGGCACAGAATGGAAAACACTAAGGCAAAATCCCATGCACCACAATGGAAAGGTAAAACAAACGTGGTATTTCTGCAGCAAACATAGTTCCTTGTAATGCTCAGCAGGTCATCTGGCTTGGCCATGCTCTACTTTTCACTGTCAAAGATGGACAGAAACACAGGAAGAGAGATAAAGGCAAATTAAACATCAAATATTTCTGAAAGTGAAACATGCTTCAGATTTGGGTGCAGCTTTAAAGTCTCCTTACATTAAAATAGTTTGCCAAAATGCTCTTACTGGAGGGCATTGGAGAGTGAACAGTGACGTGTTCATTGCATATGCAGCCCCTATGTTTGCTGCCACTGATTTTTTTTGTCTGTAATGGCACTTAAAACCCAGATCCCCTGCATTCAGGAAGCTGCATAACACATTTTTGGATTTACAGAGGCATGATCCTGTGTTCTGCTACAAAGTCTTGAGGCCACAGATACAGCAAGGAAGCATTCTGCTGACTGAGTTAAAAAGATCAGTAATTGTTCAGCCAGCCATGGGATGAAGAATGATCAATCATCAGAGGAAGATAGGGATTTGGAGATTACATTGCACCACAGAAAATTAGATTTTTAACCATTAGTGACAATGGTGATTTTTTTTCATTGTGTGGTCAATAAAATGCAAGCACTCGTTGTCTTTTTTACCACTGTAACTAAGCTTATTTTAAGGTATTTGTTAATAATAAACAATTAGAATTTATATAGAGGTCTTTTAGATTTTTCGCTGCTTTACTCATCAATTTGACAGCTTGTGTGGGGAGAATCAGTATTGGTAAGGTTAAAAAATCCTGTTCTCCAAGGGCATGTGTGATGACAGCAATAGAGATTTAGAAAAAAAATCAACTGAAAAGGGCCTGTGGGTGACCCAAGAATAGACCAACCATCAGTGAGCTTATCCAGACACATGGGCACTATATTCACCCCAGGCCAGGGCTCCAATAGACTTCAGCAGGCCAAGATAACGAGCTTTTAAACACAGATTTAGGTTTAGAACATCCATGGAAAGTCTATTTGGGTTTGTTTCTACAGGTTTCACATTCCTGCTTTTCCTTCCTTTGTCCTTTCCATCCACTCATGCTATTGGGAGGGGATGAGCAGAACTATAATCTGAGCAATCATTAGCTCTTTAAACTATTAATCTGCTGCTCACTGCACTTCAAGTAAAGGGCGAGTGTCCAGGGAGAACACAATCTGTACACAGAAACAGAAAGTTTACACAGTCTACAGGTGTAAGTTTTACCTTTTTTGTCCCCATGGTATAAAAGCTGTACAGTCAAACCTCAACCTATTCTGACTACAACACCCTCCAAGATGGGAAAATAAATGGCTTTTTTCTTTCTACCTGGTTAGTCACTGAAAAGCACTTTCACTCTCGCTTGTGCTAACCTGAAGGGTTTTGTTTAGGGTTCAGTTTTCGTGACTGTGACACTCTTCAGAGCCCACCATTTCAATTCTGACTAGTTCCTGGGCTAAACAACCAGACTTCAGAAAACAAAGCCTCCATGAACAAAACCTTGACCTTTTTCTATGCCAAAAAATCGCATCAGCTTTCATTTCCCTGGCCACTCCCAGCACTCCCAGCAGTCACGGAGTTAAAAGGACGGGTAAACGTGCACTTTGTGACATGTAGAGTCATTGGCTGAGTTACTGGTTCTTGCCAGAGTCACTCTTCTGTGTGAGAAAAGACAGCAAACAGGTGATAATACTTTCTGTGTCACTTTGCTCAAAGATTTGGATTTAAAAATCATAAGTTTAAAACTTTTCAGATCAAATAGACAGATTTTCTCCTAATTTTTCTGGTAAATTCCAGTGCGATGTTCCTCTGGATAGAACAGGTTCCCATAATAAAGTGGTACAGGGAAATATAACAGTATCGTTTGTTTTCAAAAAATAGCATATGAAGTTTCACTTCAAAAGTTCCAGCAGGGCTAAAACAAAGTATTTTGAACATAGGACTGACCAAACCAGAGCAGCTGAAAGAGTCTTATTTGGTTGCTGTCTGCAACAGCATCAAAGCAGATGAGAATAAGGAATGAAGGACTAACACAGGCATGTGACACTTTCTCCAGGTGTTCTCAAAACTCTGCAGCTCAGGGACTGTCTGACTTAAAGTTCTTTCCATGGATTTAGTAACTGTTAAGGAATTTCTCTTCCATAGACTTCTCTATTCTTTCACTGGGTCTTTGAAAATATTTCTTCTCCCTCACACTCTGCAGAAAGTAATCCCACCAAGGGTTCATCATACAATAATAAACTGACTTTTTGCCATATTTAAAAAGTGCCATCTCCTAGTCTCACTTAGTAAAAACAGAGCAATATGGTGTATATAACAAATATGTACATCCAATTATAAATAAATTTAAATTAAAAAAATATTTTTCTAGTGGATGTTTCAGCAAAGACAGATACATGGTACATAACTTTATTTTGAAGTAATTTATGCAGTGTAGGCTATTTTATTATTAAAAAAAAAAAATAAATTAGGGGAGAAGCTTAATTTTACCAGCTCTGTTGTGTTTCTAGTTAGGCACATCTGCTGCATGTCATGCTCAGTCAGTGAAGTGCAAAACTATAATGCAAGTGAAATTTAAAAAAAGCGATTTTAGTGTATTAAAAAGACAAGTTTTATGTCTTTAGATACTAGCTCCTCTACATACACCAACAATATATCAAGTTCCAATTACCTCTGTGCTTGCTTTCAGGAAAATTAAACACTTGGTGGTGTCTTGTTTTTCTTATTGTTCTGTAATGAATTACACAACACATCTAACTGTTACTTAAATACTCAGCAGAGCTCTGCTCCCCTAAAGTTAATTTTTTATCTGTGAAAACATGCTGGTATTCAAGAAAGTAGCAGCTCTTAATCAACCTTCAAGTGTGATAGCTAGTTTGGGTTTTTTAAAGAAATTCACTGATAAATTCATAAACACATCAATGTTTCTAGAAATAAATATCATAATACTGAGACAGTACAATATTATTCTCTATAAAGCCAAAGATAAACTGACATATCAGTAACTTTATGATTAATTAATGAGCCCTTTTGGACATGAACAGCAATTAAATGATAAAAAAATAACTGGGAAGGTCTCAATGGAGCTGAATGGAGAGACTCTCCCATATTTTAGAATTGTCTTGGTAATTAATATGGAAGAATAGGGATCTGGTTAACTTGTTTCTTTAATTATTTTTTTATTGTAGAGGACTAACCATAATTTATGGACATAAAACATTATGCAAAAATCTCTGTTGAAGGCAGAAGTGGATTTGAAAAAAACAACGGAAAATCACCTGAAGAAATTTCTCCATCTCTCACTCTTCAAAGAGATTCAGTGTTTGAAAATATTTAGAGATAATTTTAAAGTAATATAATGACTCGTGTTCTTAAGGGAGGCCAGGGGGTCAGGAAAGGGGACTGGCTGTGGTGTAAATCTCTTTTTAAAAATTGTCAGTGCATTTTACATATTATGAACTTTTCTGTCATCACTCCTGCACAATTACCACAAAACACACAGCGTCATTTTCCTCTCTTCCTTAAATGCCGATTTTACCGCTTCTATACCTGTAATATATTTATTGTCATTTCCTTCAGCTTTTGCTTTTCCAGAACTTCTAGGATATTGTACAGTTAGTTATCTCCCTCTGAAATAACAAAATCTAAATTACATAATTACCAGGAAAGAAAATATGCATTCACAATAAGGTATTAGAGGATAATGCATAAAACAATCTGTTTGCTTCTTAATTAGAGCACAACATTTTATTTTCTTGGCTGAAATCTGTATTAATCTCTCAGCAATGATCCTCAAAACTCCTCAGGAGAAACATTCCTGAGGAAAAAAACATTCATTCAGAAAATATCCACGTAAAGGAGGGATTCAAATCTCTCCTTTTCACCTCTTTATCCTTGCCATGGGTACGTTCTGCACTGATTTGTACTGCTCAGCTTCCCAGAGTTCTCAAGCACTCCCAGGCACAACACCATCAGGGAATCAAAGAAATCAGACTGCAGTTTAGAAAACTTTGGAAAGACCTGTCTCTGTTCAGCTGCCTCGATTCTGTTCCTTCCTCTGCCCATGGCTTTCTCTTCTCTCTGCCTTCTGCTTTTCAGGCATCATTTTTTTAATAAGTATTTCTTCGCCCCAGGAGTGTAAAATCGGGTCCTCTTTCTGCTCTACAGGAAATCTACCTTCTGTTTTTTCTCAATGACATGGGGAGAGCAATGATGTAGGTGTGAAGAGGGGTTTGTGAGGGGTTTTGGAGGGTTTTTAGGGGGATAACAGGGTTTTTTTATTGGTTTGGGTTTGTTTGTTTGTAGGGTTTTTTTAAACATAATCGTCTCACAGCCCTCATCCACAGGAAATCTATTTCCTGGTGCAGTTCTCATCTCCTCACAATATTAACACTAAAGTCTTCCACAGTAAAAAATGAGAGAAAACAACCAAGTTCCAGATCATTTCTTCCAAGGCATTGCTCATAGAAGCTGGGAACAACAGAACTCAGACTATCTCAGACTGGTTGAGTACATGATTGACATAGTTCAAGTGTCTCTTCAAGCAAAGCAAATCAAGAGACTTCTAAAATAAAAGTGGAGTAGGAAACAAAGCTCTCTACAGTCACTACTCCCTAATCTTAATTATTTTAATTAATATTTTATGGGTTGCAAATGCAAGGGGTTATGCTTTGCCACTTTTGTGTAATCAAGTTTCTTTCAGTATTAGCTGATTAATCTCTGCTTTCTCTTTTAGATGATTACATTTATCAAAGTCAGGGTTTAGTTCAAAATGACACATTGTAAGAACAACCTACTGAAAAAGCTAATCCTTATTGGTAATTAGCTGTAATGACTTCTAAAGGGAAAAGAAACAGCAAGTGGGAAAAAAAACAGGTTGTGGTTTGTTTTGTTTTCTCCACAATATTTGTGTCTTAAAGATATACTGCATTAACCCCAAACATTTGTGACTTGTTTGTTAAATCAGAGGTGGTTTGTTGTCAATCTGTGACTTAAAATACTGAACATCATATTAACACTTCTGGTATCTAAATTCCTGAAATTAAGAAACTTTAATCTAGTTATATTTAAATTTTTTAAGCTTACTGATTGCTGCTCTGCCCACTAAATTTGTTCTGTATATCTTTCTGTGCACACAAACATATATACAGAGATAAGTATTTATATACACACGTACTCTCAAACAGTGTTCTGCTTTCCCTTGGACTAAATTCAAACATGACTGTGCAGAAGAAAAGGAGAATGAGGCAGGGAGGGGGGAGGAAATGAAAAAGAAAAAAAAACATAATGCAACATTTGTTCCACTGCCAATATGTCATGCCTTTTTGTTAATTTTCTAGGTATTGTGTGAGACTTTTTCCCTCAGGATGCAAGATGCTCTGTGGAATGAAAAGAGTTTCTTCAGAAAGAGAAGTATTAAGCCTGTCATCAGGATGAAGGGAAGAAAACCTGGGATTTCAAAGTAAAAAGGGTACAGAGATGATTCTTGCTGCTTCCTCCAGTCCTTTGGGAAACTTTGTGTAACCAACAGTAAAGGGCTGTCATACACAAAGTAATTGCTTTGGGTTGTTTGTAGTTTAACCACATCACATCCTCAAAACAATAAATGAAGAACTTTTGGAAAATAGAATAACGACAGAAAAGGAGTAAGGCAGATTTTTCATCCATTTGACAGGCATACACTGAGGAAAAAAGAGGGAGGGAAAGATAGATCAGTACTGTGTGAGATCAGAAGAAAACTAACTGCAAAGAATGGTAAAAGAGGCTTGTTTGAAACTCTCAGATCTCCTATCAGTAAGTTTTTAAAACTGAAAGGAAGCATCTCTTTTTTCTCCTCCCTCCCTTCTAGATCAAAATGAAGGTCCTTTGAACAAGAACTAAAACAGAACTCATAGACATAGAAGTGTAACAAATTGATAAAAAGGATGGGGCCACAATGAAAGCATGAAGGGGATCAGAGGATCAAGAAAGAGTCACTGGAAAAGTATCAGGGGAAAAGTAGAAAAAGCAAAGACAATCAAATAAGATGGATAAAGTTTAAGTTAAAACTGGACCTTTTGTGTCTATTCCTAGACTAGTTGTTGCTTAAAATATCAAGGAACATATTTAGTCCTGATTCTACTGTCATTAACATTCTCTGTAATAAAAACCCCTCCAGCATTCCTGCACTCAGAGAGAAAACAGTTGTTTTCAGAAGACTTTAACATTGTTTGGTGTGTTCTGGTATTTTCATCTCAGTGTGTAACCATATGCTGCCTTTTGGTACCATGATTTTCATCTGCATAACTGTCTTACATTGAAGTGAAGTACTTCACATATTTTAATGTCAAGTGTATGGATAAACAGTTCCTGATGGAAAGTTAATTCAAGGTCTTCCTTTTCTCAATACTTTTCATTTAATTATCAAGGTTAATATTCTAAGGCAGTGTTATTGTACCCGTATCAATTATTTTGATGTTTGTTTGGTTGCATTTTTTTAACACTTCCAACACAGATATTGCCATGGTATTTCACCAGAGAAGACAGTTATGGATAATCAAAATAAGAGACCAGAAAGGGAGGTTCTCTGAATTTTTACTGTCTGATAGAGAATGACACCTATGAGAAAAGGAGAAAGAGGCAGAAAGCAAACATACAGATATCCAGAAAACAAAAGGAGAACTTAAGGAAATAGACTGGTTACATATGCTGACCTCCACCATCTGTAAAATCAGCACTTTTGATGTCCCATTGTCACCCGTATGATTTGGGATGGGAGAGAAGGAGGAATCAGGAGTGCTTCTGTTCATCTCAATGTGGAGGGAAATTTTACACTCTAATGTAGCCCCTTCCTCTCTCAAATATCTCAGTGAGGGCAGAAAAGTCACCCATTTTGCTCTTTTTTTTTTTTTTCCAAAAAGTTCAGCCTGCATTATTAACTTTTTTTCATTTGAGTTTCTGCAAAAGACTAACATCCTTTGTGATTGTCTCCTTTCACACAGAAATCTTATTTCTCCATAAAAGAATACATTAAGGTCAGATACTCCTGAATTTCTAAAGGAGAATTCCTTTTAAACACACCAAGGGGTATCCTGGCCACCTCAGTTCTAGGGGTTTACCATGAAAAACTAACAGTTCTTAGATAACTAACATTTGGGATCTTACGCCAGAAAAATGAGGTAATTTTTAAGGTATACTGTTGTCCTGGTTTCAGTTACGAGTTAATTTTCTTCCTAGTAGTGGGTACAGTGTTGTGTTTTAGGTTTAGTATGAGAATAGTGTTGATAACACGCTGATGTTTAGTTGTCAGTAAGCAGTGTTTGCTCTAAATCAAGGACTTTTCAGTTCCGTGCTCTGGCAGGGAGCAGGTGCACAAGAAACCAGGAGGCAGCACGACCAGGAGAGCTGACCAGACTGGCCAAAGGGATATTCCACATCACAATACATCTTGCTCAGTGTATAAACCGAGGGAACTGCTCAGGAGGCACCGATCACTGCTCGGATACAGGCAGGGCTTTGGCCCGTGGGTGCTGAGTAATTGTATTGTGGATCACTTGTCTTTCTTGGGCTTTCCCCCCACCCCTCTCTTTTTGTTGTCCCCCTTTTCATTGCAAATAATATTATTATATTGTTCTGTTTTATTTCAGGTATTAAACTGTTCTTATCTCAAGCCAAGGACTTTACCTATTTTCCCAACTCTCCCCATCCCACTTGGTGGGTGGGGTTGCATGTGTGGCACTCAGTTATCAGCTGGGTTTAAACTGTGACAGCTGCCTGTGGTCAGTCAAGGAATACCTAAATATACAACAGAAACATGGAGGGGAAAGATGATTGTATCATAAAAGGCATTAATTTTACATTACTTATATAAATAGCTTTTCAAGAACATTTCCTAATGAAGTCTCAACTTATACTTGAAATTCAGTTACATGTTAAGTGATTTGACAACAGGATATGAATGCATTTAACTCTTAAGACATTTGCTCTTCAAGTTCATCTGTTAATATATGGCATTTTTTTTTCTTCTGTCTGTAAAAGGAGTGACAGGACAGAATAGAAATGCTAACTAGACTTGAATTACACTGAGCATATTAGTGAGTCATGAATTATTTCAACAGTTGATGAAATTATTTCCAAATAGTAAACAGCATCATATATAAGATTAGAGAAACATTTAGAAATTTAGTTTCACTATTTCTTAAATGATATTTTCTATCCTGAGACATGATATGCCTTTAAAAAAATTCTGTAAGTAGAACAACAAATACTTTGCTTGATTTTGGCTTTTGGGTTTGGGAGTGGTGGTGACAGAGACTTATTCTCATGTGGTATTTTCTTCCCTAATTAGCTTTAATCTCCATTATGTACAATACACATTAATAAATCATATCTGGTACTGAAGTCTCATGATGAATCATCAAAATTACTTTTTACGTTTCCTATCCTAAACGCCTTTGTTGTTCATCTCCTATGTTTATGCTTTGTCTTAGTGTTTTCAGCTTTTTAGTCATTCTGATTGGATTATTCTTTGAATTACCGAGTTTCCCAATTTACTGGACATCATTCATGTCCTTTTGCAGTCAGATTTGCTCAGATAGGCAACTGTTCACAGTCCAGATGTGCTCTTACTTGAGTGTTTGTGTCCCAATTCAATTTCGGTGCATCATGATGGAAGGATAGCACAGGAAGCAGAAATTATATGCAGTTGATTTACACTGTTATTGTAGTAACATTTGCTGATTCTCCTAAACTCTGTTGTAAATTCCAATCTCTCAGTAATGATTTTTATGCCTTTCTTCCTACTTTCATTAAAAAAAAATAAATTACTTCTGTTATTCAAAATCTGGTTACAAAGCAAAAAAAGATATTACAGCAAGCAAAAGGTAACACGTTGGGCCAGTTTCTTTGCAAGACTCTACTGACTTTCAATACCTTTGGTTCAGCACATTGCTTGAAAAAGAATACAAAACTGCATGTGACATTACATTTGAGATATCTGATAGTTTTATGTCTCCAGAGTAAGAACCCCAATTTCTCTGTTTTCAGATTGGAAAATCAGAGGGGGGGAAAGGGAGAAACTGAGGCTTATGAAAACTAGAAACTTCTGCTCCTGTTTCACTGCAGAAACAGAATAATTTGCAAGGGGTATTTATTATTCCTATTTGTCTTTTAGGACACTGGAGTTCTTACTTTGTACATTCCACCCTTGTTCTTACTGATCCAGCTCCACAGGTTTAAATTTCTAGAAAAACAAGCCCTAGAAGGCACTTGCAAGAACAATATCCAGGCAATGCCCAGCTGACATGGCACTGTTAACAGCAGCAGATGATCTATCTGAGGAAGACAAATTTCTACCAGAACAAGCACTTTTAGGAATTATGGTAACAAAAACTGAAAAGATCCATGATTCTATATCCTGCTGAAGATACACAATGGACCGGAGAATGGCCAAACCATATTATGCAGCTGGTTATCCCTTTTGCCTCTTGTCCTGCAGTCTGACAGATGCAATTTCAGCTAAAGCAAGCAGATGTCTTTTTCTATGCATTAAAATGTATTGCCAATAATACAAAGATCCTCAGCAAGTGCCTCATCAGAATGTCCAAACATATGAGTTCACCACACCTGAGAGATCCAGATGAAAACTTTTGAAAGAAGGTAAACAGGAAAAGAACCCTCTACTTGTATAGGATAGTATTGGTAGGTATTGTTTAATAATTGCTTTATAATGTTAAGACTTAACAATGAAAACTAAGTGGAAGTACTTTCCACAACAATGGCTGGTCAATGTCCAGCAAAATTTTTGAGAGTCATTCTATAACTGAATGTGATTCAGTAAAGAGGAAATATCTGCATGCCCACAATGGTGTGCCAAACTTTTGGGTTTATCCACAGTTCATATGATGGCTCTGCTGATTTTTCAAAGATTCTCAGCAAAATGAGCAAAAGGCAATTCTGTGTGATGTTATAAACTGCCCACTGACCTACTTCTTCCTTTCCTAACAACATTCAGTAATACTTGCAGGGATATCTTTCACTTCTGATTGAACGAGAAAGATATCTACCTCTCCGTACAAGGTCTTGCTTCACTGAATTCACAGCAGTTTTCCATGAAAGAATTAATACATGAATGCAGGTGCTTAACAGACACAACTTCTAATACACTTTCACAACATACTTTCAGCACACCCAATTGTGAAGCAACCCCAATCTCCAGCTGAGAAATGCACTGCCTGTACTACTTGTTACATCGTCACATCGTTCCCTAACTCTGGAGTAGTTAAACCAAATTATTAAATATTCAATTATTAAATTTTCCATCAATGATTACATAATTTTAAGCAAACAGGATGGAAGAGGAATTATATAAATTAAAATGGTCAATAATCCCATAAAGAAAAATACTTCCATTTCTCTCCAGCACTTACGAAAAGCTAACAGCATTTCTGTGCTTGTTTCTCTCTCTTATGTCAAGGAAATGAACATATTGCCAGGCTCCCACAAACAGGTATTGTCAGGTTTGCATAGCTTTGGTATTTCAAAACCAATTGCCTCAAACAAGGCAAAGTGAAGATTACTCATACTCCTGCCTCCTGCTGAGCCTGATGCTTTAAAAGAGAGACTTTTAGTCTTATGTAACACCCAAAAAAATGCCAACATTTTCTGAAGAGCGAAAAATACACTTCTCCTCACATTCTTATGCAGTAAGACATGGAGCTTGCTGGATGTTTGTTATGGAACTTTCCAAAACAAAAGTGAATTTAGACCAAAGAGATGAAAGTTCAGTAAATCAACAGTAAAAAATAGGGTGTTTGGAGGGAAATATCTTAGAAACTGAGCATTGATATGGCTGATCCAGGCCCTCTTGAATATTTTGATTCTGTACTGAATTATCAATCTGAATGCTTAAATTTGCTTGTAGCATGTAAAATGGAAAAGAGAATGTTATTTTTGTGAAAATACCAAATTTCATCAGGAAGAAAATTGATAGTATCAGAAAGGACTGTCCAAAATAATGCCATTTATGAGACAAAGGTTGTCTATCCATGTATGAGTTATGTACTTAGCATCCACAAAATACAGATTAAAATGGAAAGAATGGATAAGCCCCAAATATGTGCTTTGGATTACATTTGCATCTAAAGTTAGAAGCTGGGCAGCATCAACACAGTTTCAAAGATCAAAAGCATTCAAAGCCTTTATTTTTTACTTGAATCTGTAAATATATATTTTTAAGTAATTTTTCTTAACAAATGCTGCAATTATTCTCATCAAAACCTATCAAGAAAGTACTAGGTTTTGTATACAAGAGAGACATGCCCACAAAAACAAAACAAAACAAAACAAAAAAAAAAACACAAACAAACAACACCAAAAAAATAATAAAAAAAAAACAAACAAACAAAAAAAAAAAAACCCCAAAGGTCTCAAAGTGTAAAAACACCAAACGAAACCAGAAAATGGAGATCATTTTGTCATATTTCACTTTACAATTTTTTT
>JAWWEU010000138.1:15489898-15500991 GCA_035583155.1 Acropternis orthonyx
GGGGAGGAAGGGGGGGAGGAAGAGGTGGTCCTTAAGACCACTAACTCAATTTCAAAGGGGGGCGGTTTGGGATAGTTTGTAGGATGGGTTTATTAGACATTGGCTATGTGCTATAGATAAGATAATTAAGTAGAGTTATAAATTTGTAGAATGCTGTATGCCCGGCATGCATGTCATTGATTGCTAAAGCTTTAGCTGAACAGTGGTAGAAAACTTTTTTTCGCCTTCACCCTGTCATGGAAGTTTTCTTCCTTGGATTTATGGCAACAATACTATTACACACTTACAGAAGTAAGAAAACACTTTCATTTTCGTTAAATTAGTCCTCAAGAACCTGTCTACAGACATCTCAGAGAATATGCAGTGTTATGAAGATGGCACCAAACATTTCTTTGGGGACTCACAAACCTGGAGTTGTAGCCAGCTTTGAAACCGAGTAAAGCTCCCCACTTGAGCAATATTACAAGCATCAGAACTCAAGCATGCAGTTTCTTGATTTGACATTGTTTTTCATGTTACTTCTACTAAGCTATTTTTGCTAGAACACCATATTTGTTGGTGTACTGCCTTTCACAGCTTTTTTCCCATTGTATTTTATGTTCTGCACTGCTATCACACTTCCTTTCAGACAGTCAGATTGTGCACAGAGCAGAAAAAAATTTTATTTTATTACTGAGCTCAAAAGCCAATTATCAGAAGATAATACAGTCATGCAGTCAGGGCAGAAACATCATTTCACTCTCCATGGGACTGAATAGGTGTGAAGAATTTTACATTTCATTGATTTGTTTAACTGAAGCTTAAAAATGCATCATCAGGCAGGGATCCTTTTTGCAGCACCAAAAGACTCATGCTGCAGTAAGTTTAGTAGGGCAGTTACAGGCCACAGCTTTGGTTTCTGAGGGAGTTGAAAGCTCTTGACTGGGTGCAAGACCCAGTGCTTTGCCTCTGAGGATTTCGTTTATTGTGCTTGCTTGGGTCCTTATGCAAGAGGTGTTCAGTCTATGCATGATAAGTGTTATAAGATGTCCAGATTTGGCTTTGATACATACTGACAAAATGTTAGAATTTCATTTATTTTGGTCTCTTAATAGAACAGTCAAAAAATAAACCCATATTGGGCTTAATAGGCATTGAATCAGCCCAATTAGGACTCTCTTCCAAAAATAGCTCTCCTGATGTAACCAGATTATTTAAAGAAAAAGGTTGTGTCCAGTTTCATCTTATTAAAATATTATATAATTTACATAAACAGAAATCCATTATTTTACACAGAAATTACTGAAAACTATTGCAAAACAAGGCTTCTCATCTCACATTACAGTTATAAAAGATCAACTTTAAAGAAAACAAAAGATAATTCTTAGCTTCCTTTTAAGGATATCTTCAAAATAAACAAATGCATTTTGATTTTTGAAGTTTCATCAGCATGAGAAGTTTAAAACAGCTTTCAGCTTTTCCAAATGGAATGGAAAATAAACATTTTTCATAGAAATAGACAGACATTTTTTATGTCTGTATCTTTTCTTCCTCTGTTGAGACTAAAATATTTGTAGCATTTGTAGTATTCTACACTGAACACTGGAAGAATATACCAGAGGCAAATTGGTTACATTTCCACTATGTAAACTGTATTACCAGATGAAGTAGAAAGAACACCTTTTACTAAAATAAAGTTGCATTTGATTCTATTTTTTCAAAACAAGATTCAGAGTGACAGTCAAAAGCAGAATGAACTAACACTCAGCTGTGTAAGATTGTATTCGCATTTGCACTAGTCAAAGATTGTCATAGGTTAACTGGGTTTTTACTGTCGTGAATTCAGAAATCAATTTCTATCATCACTTATAAACTTAGGCTTTTATACATATGTACACAGCACTTGATATATACGAATGTATGTACACATATATATGTGAAATGCTGAAAGAAAGAACCATCATCTTACCTTTCCTCTTCTCCCCTGGATTTGTGCTACAACTGCTCTTTTGATGCCCTGGAAACAAAAGAAAAGAGAGTGAATAAATTCAGAAGAAATAAAAAATCTTTATACTCTTATCCACTACTAGATTTTCAATATAGCAATCTGTTAGTGGTGTTATCTGAGATGTATGTACATCAGAAGGCCTGACCTTAACCTTTTAATTCTGAGGCAATATTTCCAAAGCAATTCAATGCATGTGACATCTATACCCACACAAGTGCATACACAAAAATTGTCAGGTCCTGCCTATGTTTGCATAACCATTGACAACTTTTTCCTCTTTACAAAAACTGTTCAGAGAATCACAGAACATGCTGAGCTGGAAGGGACCCCCAGGGGTCATGGAGTCCAACTCCTGGCCCTGCACAGGATCACCATGTGCCTGAGAGTAAGACCCAGATGCTTCTTGAACTCTGTCAGGCTTGGTCATGTTCTCTTCAACTGTATTATTTTAAGTTCAATATTATATTGTCATAAATAGAAATCCCATTAAACATTCATATGATATCGGACTTGAACACATATCAAGAATTTACATTCTTGATTAACATTTACAAATTACATTATGTGCACATTTAAACATGCAGAATATAACGTATAAAATACAAATTAATACTTCAGAGTACTATCAGTCAGAGTTATTTCTCCTCTACAAACCCATAGAAAAAATGCACGCATTTAGACCAGAGACAAAAGTATAGTTAACTAAAACAAACCAAGAAAACACAAGGCAGGAGGGCTTGCTTTCTATTTTTCCATTTCCTTCACCTGTCTGGTTGTTTTTACTGACAATCATCCTTCCCATACCTTTGGGGGTACTCAGAGGAGGTCACCTGACCTCCTCTCTTGTGTGAGTCTTTGAATTCTGCTTCAGCAAACTGTAGCTCATTCTCTACATAGTGTCAGCTACCTTTTATACAGCAATGCACACCTTTAGTTTTCTATTCACAGCACTTGTCTGAGTGACAACTCACCAGAAATGGGAAAAGTAACACTCCAGAACATAGACTTCATGACTAGATGGGAACCAGAAGTACAAACATTGGACTCAGGAAAGAATTTTATGGGATCAGCCAATCTCTTTCCACTGTCAGTCTGTCATTTTCCCATGGCTCACACTGCTTCATGCATGCCCTTAGGAATCCACAGCTAGCCATAAAATGTACTCCCTGACTTGCCATAGTCCCGACCAGCTGTGAATCACATTTCTGACCAGCTGTGAATCACATTTCTCCACATTTCTCTTAAATCTGCCAGCATTATCCAGTTTACACTACAGCCTATTGTGCAGAAATAGATTATTCATCTCTTGCTATTGACAGAAAACATGCTGTCCTTTGTTACGGCCAGCTTTCAAATTTGGATTATTTTACTGCTGCTAATTGCAGTGATTGATTAAAACACCTGATTTAAAGTCACAAATGCAGTGTAACAAGCTGATCTGTATCATCTTTGAGCAAACTGGTCTAGTGGAAGGCGTCCCTGCCCATTAGAGGAGGGTTGGAACTGGGTGATTTTTAAGGTCACTTCCAACCCAAACCATTCTACAATCTTTGAGTCCTCTTATATACTCTGAAAGACACCTGAACCTTTCTTAAATGGTGTTTTCTTTCTTGGAGCATGGACAGAGTCCCTGTAACATCAGTAAAGCCTCAGTTCTCAAGTCTTCCTTGACTACTTTCACAAAATATGTCACTAGCAGGAAGAGATATGTTAACTTGGATACAGTAGTCCTGATTCAGTCTTGACTCTGTGTCCTCTCATAAAGTGAGAATACTATTAGCTAGAAGAACCATCCTCCTAAGAAAACAACAGCAGATTGAAGATAAGCAAATCCAAACAACTGCATTAGAAGTGTTAACAGTTTGTATCTAAAGTCTGCAAATAAAAATGCAAGGTTATGTTCTACAAGGTATGTTTTTTACAACTTAGAGCAAGGGAGTCAGAAGAGACAGAAGGTAGAATTATGTTGATAATTGGAAATAATCTTTGGGCTTCCCTTTCACCCTTAACCAACTCCAAGGTAAATTCCTTAGCTTCTCTCCTAGCAGAGTTCTCAGTATAAATTCAATGCTTTCCTACACAAGTGTCTCCAGAATAACAACTCTGCAGGCTACAATCCCACTCCTGTTCTTCAGTTGTCAACTCTCCATTTCTGTACTTATTTGCACTAAAAAAGTTAAACAACAGACTGATTCTCAACTGGGCTTCGCTTGGCAAATTGAGCACAATAATGTACATGAACAGCTTTTTTGTTCATAGCATTCCCAGGTGAGCCAGGTCAACTCTAATTACTGGCTAAAACATTTCTGTATGTACAGAATTAGAATGGTATCTGGGCAAGCCTGATCTACTTATCCTGCTATTCCTGCAGAAATGGGCAGGAATAGCTTTGGAGAGGGAGCACCATAGCCTATGTCAGTCAGCCTCTTTCAACATGCACCTTCAACTTGTTGGGGAGAAACCCCTCCTTGTCTGCTGGTGGTGAACTGAGTCCCCACAGCCAGCTCTTAGTGCACATTTTAGCCATTTTCAGACTGGTGGATATGGACTGAGCAACATTCCTTGCTTTCTTAGCCCCACCAGCCCCTGCCTCTAAATAGTAAAGGCCAATCTTAAAGCACATGAGTCATGCCTTTATAAAGCTACTGGGCCTGAGGCTGCACTGAAGTGGTACTCAAAGAGAATGGGGAGATGAGCAAAAACCTAGCAAGCTTTTGGCAAAAAAAGAAAGAAGTGTCAGCAAACACAGGGTATTCTTTTTAAAAGCCAAAACAAAATATAGATTCTCATAACACATGATACAGCACAGAGACACAGTTAAAAATATAAAAATTTATTCTTATTTTCTCTTAACAGATTTTCTTTATACACACATAGTGATACATGAGTTTCCAAGTATCAAGGGCTGCTTTATACCTTCTTTCTTTCCTCCTGACTAATGACTAACTGAAAGCAACTCATTCTAATCAAAGTTTTATCTTCATTTTAGCTTCTCAAAGCGAACTGTCATTTCTTAATGAAGACAGAAAGATAGCATAAAGAAGGACAAATAAAAAACATATATAGCAAAGGATAGAGGCATAGCAAAGACATTTGCTTTGCAACAAATATTCCATCTACATCTTTGACTGTGGCTGCAGTCTGCATAGAAAGGCAATCCTAACATCATATTGCACACACCTGTGCAATTTAAGAAAACATGAGTGAACAAAGATGTCTTTAAAATGAAATACACGTATCTAAAAGGGTGAAATAAGGGAGGATAGAAATTAAGTTCCTTTTAAATTCCTAAAATTACAGTCTTTTTTGTCATTTCTTATCAGCCTGCTTTGTGCAGTTTCACAGCTTATTATATTTTTTGAATCCACAGAAGATAAACCAAAACTGCTTTTCTCAAACTTTTAACGAGCAACTAGAAGTAGCACAATACCCACTGCAACTGCACATCCCTATAAACTCCTGTGCATCAGTACTTCCCACAACTCTGCAGTGCTTGGAGGGGTGGTGGCGTGTTATGAAATATGTTCTGCTTCAAGTAAGAATGTTCCAAGTCATTAAATGCCAGATCTTCCATACACAAATAAAAGGCTTCTGAATTCTCCTCTTTAGGATAATGGTATTGATATTCCTTCATGACTGTTTAGAGTAATAGATGCTAAAGAGTAAAATCACTCTTAGTAATGCTGTACTTTATTCTGCAGTGCCTTGAGTGCAGAAGGGTGGGTATGTACTGAAACACATCATTAAATCCTGTTTATTCTAGAGACTCTTGGATCAGACTTTGAAGCCTCATATTCCACAAAGTGATTCTCAGCATGAATCAGTGCAGGTCAGACTGGATTTCTACTCAGTCTTTACATCAGCCAGGAAAGAGACTTTCAAATCAGACTGAAAGAGAGAAACTTGTATGGGTTTTTATAATCAATTTTCTATATATCCTTATGACAAAGTTCCATGGGATATGCAAAAACATAGAGCTTTAACATCCACACTGGCTCTCATTCTTCTTGTGATAAAACTGATTCACTTTCACTCTCATACTTGTCTCTTATGAAAACAAAATAGCCCCTTGTTTGAGGGATTAGCTGTTCTATATTCATATTCTTTGTTTTCCTCTATCAGTCTTTTTATTCACCATCAAAGCAAGCCCTTTTTCTCTTTTAACTAACTTTTTCTTTGTTCCCTTTGTGTGAAAAAAATTATTAAAACAAACAAAAACCCTCCAGCCTAATCCATTGAGTTAAAAGTTTTGTCTATGTAGGCATGTCCGCGAGCCTCTGTCTGCACTTATCAATTCTGACTCTACTGATCAATCTCAGAGAAACTGTTCTTGTTCAGTAATTCTCAGAGATGCCCTTTCATTTCTAAACAACTTCATAAATGTTTCCTGGGATTTGCATTTGCTTTTTGTTGCTTCCATCCGTCTCTGATCTTCATTACTGTTGAATCAGTATGTATCATGTTTTCAGGCCAATCAGCATCAAAACAAATGAAATTAAAATTGTATACATTTCCCACACTCTCATTTCATTCTGCCATCTTACTGATTCCCTTTGCTTTCAAATTTTTGTTTAAGTCACTCTGTCCCTTTTTAAACTGAGGTACTAATTCAATATTCCCTGGGCTTTTAATAGGATTTACAGGTTTTATTTGCAAATAATTTAAATTATGAGCTTTATATTTCTCTCAGAATAATCAAGACGCTCTAAACCTGCTTCCATCCTCCCCATCATTTGGGCAGCTCTAGGTACTCATTGTTGGAAAAGTATATGGGATTTTGTTATAATCTCAAGACCTATTGCCTGAAGTGTCAGGAGACAAAACAAAAAAAAAAAAAGTGACACAAAATCAATTGCATCATTATGTGAGCATATTCTTTACAAACAAATAAAAATACAGACTCAGTTGAGTCAGAACTGCCATTGACTCTCCTACCCCTGAAAAAGACTATTTTCTTTCAACTTCCTGCCAGGATTTTTCCACAGCCACTGACTGAAGTGGAAGGTTATCTGCAGGAAAGACTTTGAAGTTCAGCACCTCCGGCAAGACTTCTGCTGTGGGAAGGATAAGTGCCCTCACTCACATCGTCCTTCCTCCTCAGAAGTCTTCCTCTCCCCTCTCTGCCTCCCACACTCATGCCATTCCTCACCTCAGAATGTTTATTCAGCCATGAATTTCCCTTCAGACTGAGGCAGTTTTCTTGCTAAAATCTCTGAGATTTCAGAATGTCCTTGTTCTGCATTGGATGGAATCCAAAACCTTTGATGTTTCTTCAGCTAATTAAAAGATAGTTATTCTGGGGCAAGCTGTCTATCTTCTGATAAAAATATAAATTGATCAAAAGAGATTTCTGTCTGGTAAAGGACAGACTATGTCACAGATAGATTTCTTAGATAAGAGACCTAAAATCATAGAAGAGAGCAGCTCTATTATCATTGTTATTACAGAAAATGAAAAAAGAATATTTATTTTGTGACAGTCTCTCCATGACAGGATTACCAGACATTCAGTACTCCTTGACCAACACAAGTTTTCATCCTAATTCCTCTTTGTCTTAAATTAACTGGGTTAGAAAGAGATTATAATACCTCCCAAGAGCAATAAAGAGTTGGAGAGGTCAGGACTCTTGTTAACAGAGTTGGAAAAATTCCATGGGTTTTTGAGCTGTTGGGCCAGAGGCAGACTGTCAGAGTCAACACATCTTCAATGGGATCCCTCCCGTGAGAGCCATCTCTTTGCCCTAAGGATGTTCAGGAAATCTTCTTTATCAGGCAGATCATGAAACATGAAGTTAAATCCAGAGAAGCATAAAGTGAAACTCCAAGCTTTAATAAGAATTCAGAGGGGTGAACAGATACATGAGGCACGAAACTCAAGCTAGTTGAAGAGTTCAGCTGTCTGTAATACTCTGCAGTATATAATAGATGTGCTGTGGCAGATTTGAGAAAAGCAAATGAAGCCTTGCTGCTACATAGATCTACTATCCAACTGCCAGGAAATGATGTGACTCGTGCTTGAGAACTGCCAGATTAGTGTACTAATAAAGCAAAATGCAACAATGTCTTATTACACTATCAGCTGTAAAGTGGTTACGAATAAAACATTATGAACGTATCTGGAACAGTTCCCAACAAAGCCAGAGGTAGATAGATCAGTGCTTTTGTGTTCTTCTAAGGGGAGGAAAACTGTTTAGTTGCCTCATTAATGAAAAATGTTATACTGAAAATGTGTTTTCTATTTAGATGCTAAACTCTGCAGCTTCAGAAATAACAGTATTGGATGGAAAACAAGGAGAATGGCTTTGTAAAGAGCAAAGCCAGAGACAAAATTTCAACATGTCATTTCTCCACAAATGGTGAGCACTTGCCCGTGGCTGCTCAGAAACTCCAAAGGAGCTGGGAAGAGAAACACCAGCACCTGACAATATGTCTCCAAAAGTATCTGATGTAAGCTGAGTACAGTAAAACAGGCCTGAATCAGGCTCACTCTTTACTTTCCTGTGTCATTGAAAGCTGATTATGGGCTGTGGCTTTTCCCTTGATGTCTGGTAAATATTACAGTTGCACTAAGATTGCAGTGAAGATGTGGAATCTGGGAACCGTTCTAATCTCTACTGGGAGCAGAATTTGGGAAGGTGTCAGCTTGTTCAAACACATGAAGGAGAAAGAAGAGCATTAATGCAAATTCTTAAAAGGACACTTCATTATGTCAGATAGAGAAGGACATTGGTAACCCATTTTCAAGCCTGTTTAAAAAAAAAAAAAAAAATCTCTGTTTTATCTGAGGAGACCAAGAAAAGTGGGAGAGCTAAAAACTACAATTATAGGAAATCACCAAATTTATCTTTTCTGGTTTAGGATGGCACACTTTGGGGAGATTAGTTTCATCCTAACTGGATCTCAAAATTTTGTCTCAGCTTGGCAAGGAACAGAGCTCTTTGGTTTCCAGGCTACAGCACACATCTTGAATACAAACCTCCCGTCAGAGCAAGAGAGATGTCAAAGGTCCACATACTTCACCTGCTCTGGCAAAATGCCTGTCCAGGGGTCCCAGTTCTCCTTTCCTGCATATTTTTTATACCCAGGAAGCTGCAAAGACAGACTAGATCCAAGTATGGTTCATTTCATATAGTGAGAAAGAGGAAAAGGATAAACGTGGAAAAAAAGTTTAGTTATGTGCTTTGTTTTAATATCTGTGAAGGGAAAGACTGCATTTTTAGTAAGTCCTTATATGTGGTCAAGAAACAAGAGAAAACTATACTTGCCATGCCTACCTCTGCTGGTTTGGGCTGGGGTAGAGTTAATTTTCTTCACAGTAGCTGGTTTGGGGCTGGACTTTGGATTTGTGCTGGGAACAGTGTTGAAAATAGAGGTGTTTGTGCTATTGCTGAGCAGCTCTTGCACAGCTTCGAGGCCATTTTTGCTCCTCACACCAGGCTGGGGGTGCACAAGGTGCTGGGAGAAGTCACAACCAGGACAGCTGACCCCAAGCGACCCAAGGGATATCCCAGATCATATGGCATCATGCTCTGCATGTAAAGCTGGGGGAAGTCCAGAGTCATGACCTTTGTCTTCCAAGTCACTGTCACACTTGATGGAGCCCTGCTGTGCTGGGGATGCTGAGCACCTGTCTGCCCACAGAAACAGGGAAAGAATTCCTTGCTTTGTTTGCACGTGTGGCTTTTGCTTTACCTGTTAAACTATCTGCATCTCAATTCCCTACTGTTCTTTTACTCTTCCAATTCTCTCCCCCATCCCTTGGTGGGGGGAGTGAGCAAGTGACTGTGTGGTACTTAGTTGCCAGATGGGGTTAATCAAAACTATCTGTGGTGATGGTGTGGTTTAGGTCATTTATTCTTACTGTGTCTGAGTTTATTTGACTTTAGGTATATACTTCCTTTTGTCTACAGTATTCATATCAGGCCTGGATGAAGCACAATCTAGCACAAAGCATGTTTGTTACCCAAAGGACTCACAGTATAAAGATATCACACCCTCATATTAAGCTTAAACAGATTTGGTAATTAACATATTAAGTATTCAGAGCCAATGGTTAAATTTCAGTTAAGCTGACAGAAAAGAAACTAAACTCATGAATCTCAGTATAGAAAGGGCAAAAGGTAATAATTCATTTGTACAACTTATTAGAATCAGAAAGTCATTTTAAAATTACTTCTTGCTTGAAAAAGAATAACTATACCTTGAGCATGTGTACCTGAAAACATTCTCAAGGAAATGAACACTTGTGGAATACAATGCATTTTCTTTGTTATATTTATCTATGTGGTAACTCAATAAAAATGCACTGTCTTACACAAGCTCTGAAGAATTAGAAAAGGAAAATGAAGATACATGCACTAAACAAATCGTAAAGAGGGAATTATACAGACCTACTTTAACTATGAAATTTACAGCCTCAAATACTAAGGGGATGTTATTTACCTTCCAAAATACTATTAGTATAGATTGGGAATTGCTCTATAGAGCTCAGACATGAGCCCCATATCTCAGAATACTTCTTATTATGAAGGTAATATTTTTTATAATTATTTCAAGCACACCAGCTTATGTATCAGACTGTATATGTCTTTAATCCATGGTGCTTAAAATGGGGACAGTGTAACTCAGTGCCTGCAGCTCTTCACAGACATACAAACCAAAGTCATGGTCTTATTACAGCAAAGTTTGTATCTGTGCAAACCAATTTCCTTCTTTTTTCCTTTCTTTCTTCCCTTGCCTCTATCTTCATGCATTCTTATAAAACTCTTAATTTCAGGTTTTACAGATATTTATCAGAAGCTTTGTGATACAGGACATGTTAATTTCTGTTCCTGCTTTTATGTTAAAGATGTAACTATAAATACACAGAGCACTGTACTCTATGCTTACATAATGTAATTATTTTCTAACACAGAATTGTCAATCAGCAGGTAAGAGGTTTGGTCACAGCTTTTGGTGTGACCCCTACCTTAATATCTCTCTGGGCTGATTATCAAACAATGACAGATTTGTGTAACATTTCGGTATGCCAATCTCCTTTTCAGTCTTGATGCCAATACAATTAATTTCACTTTAACTCAAACAGAAGGGTTAAAAAGTCATCAAGG
>JAWWEU010000138.1:15501091-15517700 GCA_035583155.1 Acropternis orthonyx
TGGTTTGTCCTTTATATCTATCCATATATATGCTGTAAATTTCTGTAAATATATGTGTATATACCAGTTTCAGTTTTTAGGCTTTTTTTTCCCCTCACTTCTTTTAACTGAAGCTCTGTCACATTGGGAAGTAGTTGGCATTTTGCCAAGAGTCAAACCAAAACAGCTATACACATATTTATATAGTTTGAAGTATAAACAGCATTAAAATCAACATATTATTTGGCTATAGTTCAGTACTAGAAGTGTAACCACAGAAAAACGGTGGAGTCATTAACTTCAGTAATACACATGGTCTGTGAACGTAGGATTTGAAACACTCATTGATATTTGAATATTCAGTAATAATGAACATCACGGCAGCTGTTTTGCATCCCAGTTAGAAAGATATCTGTTAATATGCATAAACAAATGTGGTGTAGTTAAGGTTAGTGACACAGTGGAGCTGAATCCAGGCTCTTCATTGTTTTACTGAAAAGAACAGAAAGTTCTCTATGGTTGTCTCTGCATATAAACAGTTATTTTAGTATCATATTCACTAAGCTACCGAACACCAAAGTTCTTTTTCTCACTCCTTGGGTTTTGTTGAGGAAACAAACAAAATAAAGGGTGCCTGATTAGTCATGTTTTGCAGTTTGCAAGACACAGTCAAGCCCATTTGCAACTGTTTGTATTTCCATGAAACAGCTGCATCATGCTGGGACTCCAAAACATTTCCAAGCTGTCAGAATCCATTCTCTAATTTTTCCCAAGAACAAATTAGGAAATAATGACATCAGATAAGTAAAATAATTTTAGGAGGTCATATGTCAAACTACCATAGGCAATATAAGTGAACTGGACAAAATTAGCAACTCTTAATTAAATTAATCCAGTTGATGGATTGGTTTTGCTTAAAAAGAAGTATCAGCTACAAGGTGAATACTCAAATTCTACTTTTCAACATATCAGCTACTTTAAAAAGGAGTAAGTGGATAAGTTATTTCCAACAGCATGAAAGGGCATCTTGCACTTATCATTAGGTGGCTTTTTTTCCCCTGTATTCTCAACTTCTGCTTTTAAGATTGAAGCACAGTTGTCATTCTGGTACTCTTGATGAAAAAATCTATTAAGAATGTTTTTTCATGTGCAATATAATAAGCATCCCTTTAGTTTGACTCATGGGTTGTCAATGTTCACTTCATTTGCTCAGTTACAAGCTCATGGTATATGTTTTCAAAAGGAAAATGGGAAGAAAAAAGTAAAAATAAAACTAAATTCTAACTTTGCTTGAATGTGAGGATGAGTTTGAAACAGTAATTGTCAGATATCTTAACCATTATGTTATTTTCCATTGTATTCTAACATCTAATATATTTTAGCAGTATAGAATCACCTTCTATTAGGTTAGATGCAACACTGAACCCTTCATGCAGTCATAGAAGCCTAGCCATTTCAAACTGGTAAAATACGTCTGATTCAGAAAGAAATTACATTCCCTAAGTACAGCAGAGGTGAAAGAACTGCACATAAATGGGTTGAGCTAAAAATTTTTCCCTTTCTCAATTTCTACTGATTGGCTCCACAGCAACTGCCTCTGAACTAATTATGAAATTACAAATATTTATAGGATGACCCTCGGAACAAGCTACTGTTACCTTAGTACTTAACTGCTGACCTGTTATTCCAGCCCCAAGGGGAAGAGTCCTGCAATTTATCTGCATCCCCTACTCGGTCTGCTCCCCAAGATTACACAGAGTCCTTCAAGCAAAACATTGCAAAGTTCACACACACACAAGAACAGTTTCGTTCTATGTAAAGTTACCAAATGGGAAACTTGCCCCTTCCATCACACTGACATTGCAGCTACTGAACCTGTGTAACACAGATTCTTGTTTTCACTGCCCTTGATCTGTCAGTTTTCTGGTTTGCACAGCAGACACTGGCACATTGCTCTGACTCATTGCCTTAAAGGATAAGCGTTTGTCTCTCCCCACCCCTGCCAACGAAAGGCATGTTGGAAAAGAAAAGGCACAGTTTTAAGGTAAAGGAAAACCACCTGTAGAGTCTCGGGCAACACAAACTGATTCTTGTAAATTATTAGGCCTAGTGAAGTCCTAAGATACTGGAGAATGACCAAATGAAAGTCATTTTACCGGGAAGGCTTTTAGAGTTGTTGTAATAGTGTAGCAGGATAGTCCCACCCTGATAAGATCTAAAATCCAATCACAGAATGCATACACTGCAAGCAATCATACAAGTTTAACTGCTGGCACCAGGGCCTGCCTTGGTGTTCAACTATGTTAAAACCAGCCTAGTTCACCAGACTTTGAATACTCATCCTGCTTTTTGAGGCAGGACTTGACAGCTAAGCCAGTCTGCAGGCTTGTACATCTGTGACTATGAGTCCATCACTTTATAACTAAAAAAGCCCAGTCCAACTTCCATATGGCAGACTCTTCCACATACTTCCTTGAGGTGTGGAGCTTCTCCCATGAAGCAGGGATGCCTCTTCAGGGACCCTCTACAGGAGTTAAGAGAAAGAGATCTGCCCGCTATCTCATATGTTGAGTTATATCAAGCCCTACTTAGTGATTGTTTCTTTTGCTACCTTTGATACAATTACTTTAATATAGTTGCTTTGTTACAATGCCCTATATTGTTATATGATACCCTACTAGTAGATTTTTAGCTTTTACACTATGTAATAAATAATTCTGACTCAGATCTTTTGTCTGTTCACCTGTTTGTTAATTTGTCACAATAAATTAATCAATTTTATATAAATACATCCATTTTGCCATCATTAAAACCTGTGGGACAAAGTGATTTAACCACATCTCTGTAATTCCTTAAATTTAAACTGTTGATACAGTCCAAGGCTAAGATTGGACTCAGTCACACCTAAACCCTTGATTTAGAAATCAAGGGAGTCCTTTCTGCTCCTCATGACTCAACAGAAGGGCTTTCTCATAACTGTCTAAGCCTTCTATTCTCCTGTGACAAACACGCAACACAGACATTTATGTTATGCGGTTTTTTGTTGAGTGACAACAGTTTATTTCTTAATACATTTGTATCCTCAGGACAGAACTGCCCTTGTTCAGCTCCATCTACCACTTGCAGATTGACACGCAAAGGAAATTTCTGGTTCTGAAAACCTCAGTCACTGCAGACCTTTATGCTTTCATATCCCTAGAAGAGTTTAGGGACTATTTTATCCCTCCTAACTTTCAAAAAGACTTCACTTTAACTTTTGTCTGCACTAACAGAAAAACAGACATTCATGAGCAGGATCAAGACACAACAGGGAACCACTGTAACCTAACTTCAAGTCACGCTTTTGCAGCAAAGTCTTAGAAACTTAACACTGAGAATTTTCACCCTTTTGTGAGCTTAAGTCATACCAGGAAAATTTAATGTAGCTTTTGACTGAAAAACTATACAGACATGAATGCCATACACAGAATCTGAACTCATACCACTACAGCAATGGGAGTTTTGTCTTAATGCGAATCAGACCCACACATCATTATGTTTGTTGTGGTAAGAAAACTGGCTTGTGTATATGGAACCTAGTTAAAAGGACACATACTCCAGGCTCTCAATCCCTAAAACACTTAACACTTATTTAAAAATAAAAATATTAGTGTAATCAGCTTTACTGTGATGGAGTTAGCCTCTAACAATAGGGGAAACCAACCTCCTTTTCCCCTTAATCAAAGTCTTGCTTTTTTCCTGTAAATTTCCCCAGATGTGGACTGCTTCAGATTATGAAGAACTGAGATTTCAACAATTTGGTTATCAGTGATCACTAAAGACACTGTGATATAAAAGAGTGGGCAAAATTATATCTTGCCTCCACAGAAATTATTCCAACAATACACTTTTACTCAATTCCAAGTCACTATGAAGAACAACATGAATAATAAACATGTTGTGACTTAAGAAAAAAATTGGTGTTCATTGTTAATTTTGCAGCTATTGTACCTGAGTGGGGATTGACACAACCTTTCAGCACTGGAGTCATCCTTCCAAAGACATGATGATAATTGTATTTAACATCACAGGGCGGGGTAAGCATAGTTAGTGCATTCTTTTTCTACTCTACAGCCTTTTTGAGGAAGAGCCTACTGGGGAAACAAGTAATAAACTTTTGTGGGAAACTGTCAAAACTTTATCTTCTCTCTCATTTTAATTGTTACTAAGAAATAATGAGAAAAAAAACCCCACAAAAAGTCAGTATCAGTAGACTGTCTCATGCCATCAAGGAAGTATGAGGAAAATTGGATGGGCTCCAGATATCTGAGTATTGTCACAGATATACTTGTCATTCTTTAAAATCATCTTAAGTCTCAGTGGAAACAATGTACCAAATCCCTAATGGCTAAGCTCATAAACTGGTTTTTCATTTTCTCAAAATGAAACTAAGAATTAAGAATTCTAGAATAGTAGAATGGTTTGGGTGGGAAGGGACCTTAAAGCTCATTTTGTTCCAATCCCTTTCCATGGGCAGGGACACCTTCCACTAGGCCAGGTTGCTCCAAGCCCCATCCAGCCTGGCCTTGGACACTTCCATGGTTGGGGCATCTGCAGCTTCTCTGGGCAACTTCTGCCAGGGCCTCACCACACTCACAAGGAAGAATTTCTTTCTAACATCTACCATAAATCTCCTGTATTTTATTTTAAAACTCTTCCTCCTGTTCTATCACTGTCTGCCCATGTAAAGAGCCACTCTGTTTTTTATAAGCCCCCTGAAAGTGCTGGAAGGTCCCCTAAGGTCTCCCCAGAGCCTTTTGCTCTCCAGGCTGAACAATCACAGCTCTCTCAGTCCATCTTTGTAGGAGAGGTGCTCCAGCACTCTGAGTATCCTTGTGGCTTCCTATGGACCCTCTAACAGGTCCATGTCCTTCCTCTGCTGGGGACCCCAGACCTGGATGCAGTACTCCAAGTGGGATATCATGAAGGCAGAGTGGAGAGGGAGAATCACCTTCGTCAGCCTATAAAAAAACTAGATTTATAATGCTTAAAAATCAATATATTACTATTTTATTTTTCTAGTTTATAAACCTATCACAAAAATGTGTTACTTTATCTGAAAAAAACCCTTTCCACTAAGGGTCATCCAGACACCTTTAAAAAAAAAAAAAAAAAAAAAAAGTGTTTCCTCTTGGCAAAATTCACAAAGCTCATAAATGATCTATTCACTAGCAGAACATGTCATTGAAGGATTTAACATACTCATATCTATTTCATATTTGATAGAAAGGAAGTGCATCCTCAGATATTTACACCTTGCAGAGTATGTATCTGTATCAGCATAACAAGAAAGGGTTTATTGAACTAGTAAACTGAAGGATATATTTGATCTACATGCATTTGTTATGCTTTTAATTTATAAGAGCTTATTCATAAAGTTGTTACTCAATTTTTATTTCTTCCTCATGCTAAGGAAAGATTGGAGCTAGTATCAGAATAAAAGAGCACTGCATATAACAGAATAATTATTTCAGTACTATTATATCAAGATGATTGTTTCTCATTTGGTATTTGATTAAAAAGTGATGGAAGAATAAAATTTTCAGTAATACAGAGTAGCTTGCATTCAGTCTAAAACAGCGTAACTCTGATTGAAGTGTTCATGCTTTGACATGTCATCTGTCTCCACACAAAGCATTCTATGTGGTGAATAAATGTCCATGTTTAAATGACTGCAGAAAGGTTATGTATGAAAGGGTTCTAATTCCATTATGGGAGTAGCATTCTCTACTTAAAATACAATCATTTCTACTTTGCATTCAAATGCTCTAATTCTTTCTGTTCCAAGTATTCCCTATTCCATACAAGCAGCAGCAGAGGCTTCTCCAAGGTCAGCCACTTAGTCAGCTTTAATTGTCAACAGTCTAGAATTTACTTTAGAAAAACTAAACTAACTTAACAAACTCCAAGGAAAAGGCTGCGCTGTAGGTAAGGGAAGCATTTCCCGGTTCTCAATGTTTGTTGGAGCTATTTTTGTTTCCATGTGGGAGGTAAAAATCAGGAGTACACTGTGTGCCTGCCTTTATTGCTGCACAAAGGCAAGTCTGGCATTTGAGTCAGAAGGAACTTCGGATGATGAAAGCAAAAAAAACAAGAGGTAATTTGCGGAGTCCAGGTGCTCCATAACATAGCTGGGGCCCACATGCATATGGATGACAACTAATAAACCTGAGGTCAATAAATTCAAACAAATTTCTACCCACATGATAGGACTGAAGAGCTTCTATGGAGATATTCTTTGACTGATGAGTGGGGAATAGATATTCATTGTTTTAAACTGTCAAGTCATCAAAAATTCAGACCCTACAAGCTGAACAGATATCACTTAGCTTATTTATATATTCTTTTAATATAAATATAACTTACATTACATTTTTTTTTCATTTTAAATCACTTTCCACACTAACAATCGGCATTTTAGTCACCTTTTCCTTTTACAATACAAGGCTACCCATGTAAAAATGTAAAGTTGTGGAGAACAATATATTTAGAACTAATATTGGGAATTAATTTTTATTCAAGTAAAGTGGTGTGAGAATAAAAGAATTTCCTAAGCAATGAGATGACAACTTTGGCAGACTATTGGGTAATCACAGGTCTATTTTTGCTTGATGAAACAAATTAAGTAATAATATTAGAGCCACCAGAATGAATTAATTTCTAAATATTAAGGCTTTTCATAACCCTGATGGAACCCAGTATATGCAGGTTGCTCTGCCCAAGGGCTGGAATTATTTTGTCCTCAGTTCCCACACAGAGCATTTGATGCTTGCTGACTGAACTCATTCTGTCAGCAGAACAGTTGATATTTCACACTGGAATTCTAACTGTACTTCAAGGACAAGTCATCTGATCAAAGGGTACCACAAATCTTCACAGTGGATGACAGACAGGAAATGGTAAAGTGTTATTTATGTGAATGACCATTATGAATTTGAGATGCTTTTCTAATCCATTTCATCATTACCCATTCACCTTTTAAACAAGCCCTAATTCCTGGAGTTGCAATTATCATTCAACTGCAAAATATTTTAGCTGAATACTCAGTGACAACAGTATAAGCCATCATATACACACAAATAGAGACACACGCACATGTTGGGAAGCAATATTGTTTGCTGAATGAAAGAAAAAGAGAAATGAAATAGAACTGTCAAGGAGGAAAATAAACCCTCACCAAGTTCTGCTCTGTGGACGCAAAGCCTGTGTCCTTGCGAATGAACATGACACTGGTTGAGAAACTATGTTTGATATGTGTCCTCCAGCTAAACAAGAACGCTGTTTCCTATCCAAACGAGATAGTGAGCACAAAACCTTGCTCTCAGTAATATTCCAGATATCCTCTGAAATTCAAAGCAGTGATCTCTTAGCCAAGAAGGAACGCATCAGTTTTCATACATCTGGAAGCTCAGTAAGTATTCTCAATATAACCACATTCTGCCAAATGAAGGTATCAGAGATGCAACATGACTATTCCTTTCAGTCTAGCTTCCATATTTATAAAGGGAGAATATTCAGTGGCTGCAGAACATGAGAGGATGTTAAGGGTTCATGATTCATAACATGTTGAAGAAAAATTCTGCTATTACCTTCACACAATCCTTACAGCCACAGAGGCAGCAGAACATCTGCTGCTTGAGACATTAATATTTTCATGCTAGATTTTTTCTTAATCCCTCACTTAGATTTTAGAACAAAGTGGGGGGAAATCCCACTTTTTACCTTTACTCTTGCACCTAGAAACATCTGGATGCATTAAACATTTAGAACATACTACTCAAAAACAAGATACAAACTAGAGATCTAAGTATAAATACACCAAGAAGTTAACAGAGTTTACATCTGACCCTTGAAAATAAATGAAATATGTCTAAAGCCCTTTAGCATCTTGAAAATCTCAGCTCCAAACTAAAGACTTTGTACAAGCTTTGTGCACTCGAAAACCAAAAAGGTATCTGTGAAAGTCACAGCCAGGGTTTCCTGACTGCAATGCATCCAATCACTTGAAGGATATCAATAACACTCAGCCTGCATCAGTTTAATCTTTTGCTCTCCAAGTTCCCCCGTATCACACTTCTCTCAGTGCCTGTCATCAAACTGCACAAAGCATGATCCAGCCGATTTCTAGGTCAGTGAGTTATTCAGTAACAGATACTGCACGAGAGCTACCACAAGGGGAAAGAGTAACAAATGCTGCATATTGGCAAACAGAAAGTCTGGATACAGCTTCTTGATCTGTAAGTAGTCTGAACTGGAATGTAAAGCTTGGAGAGCTGATAGAACACTGTAGGTGAAGTGAGCCGTCAATCCCGACCCCACTTCTCCCTTGCACATTATGCCACAGTTTTCCCACCCTTTCTCTCATCCCTTCAAAATAACTCTGGGTGATTTGAAAGCATTTATAATGTCCTTGTAATTGATTCAGCTATAAACATCAAACATGCATGTGAATCAGTAATATTCCTCTATTAAGAGGAAAATCTTACCTAAAACATGGTTGAGAAAAAAACCCCACCAGAATCACACTCAATGAGTTCAAGGAAATGAGTCTGACAAGTCAGATGTAATACTGTACAAATATATTTATCTGTTACACATTTTCTTTAGTCATTATTTCTTTACAATACTGAAATGTGTTTAAATCACTCGATGTCATCTGAGGCAAATTTCATGAACATCTGAAAAGTTAGATATTCCAGATGACTTTTGTCCAAACTAAGGAAAACAAAGTAATGGTTTAGAGATCATGACACGAGTCTTTGTGTGCATAGCATCATCAGAGCAGAATTCCCATGCTTCAAAACTAGATCAATAGTTATGAAAGCACGGGGAGGCTTAAGAACTTCTGCCAAGAATGTCATTTACTGAAACATTCAATATAACGAGAAAGACATTTTCTACTCATTTTCTACCTCTGAAGTAGACTCCTTCAATTAACTAAAATGAAGGAACAGAGTTATTTTTAATTATAATGGAATACACAACAAGCTTGACGTAAAATAACATATGCACCAGTGTAAACTAGCAATTTAAATTACTCAGCTGTTACAAAAAGAATGTGCTTACATGCAGAGAAATTATGAAGATAATTGAGTTCTGACCCATACCTTCTTCATGTCACAGGAAGGGTTGCTAGTGTTCTTAATGACAGTCAGATCAGACTGGCAAAGGGTAATAAAGTAAGTACCCTGCCATTCATGCTTTGTTTTAGAGAGACACCACATCTTTTGCTTAGTAACATTTCAAGCAGTTGAGCAGTGGTCCCTTGATTTATATTCCTTGGCTTTGCTCTCATCAGAGTGAGACTATACATCAGAATATGGCTGGGATCAGGCAGAAGGCAAAGCAAAATGGTAAAAACTCCAGATGAAATTTCTAAGTAATCCCGCTAGATTAATATTGCTGCCACCATTATGCAAATTAATAACCACGAGAAATCAGCAGGAGGTTTGTTTGCACTGACTCTTCAGAATTAAGGTTGTAAAAAACCTAATCCAACCTGAAGAGCCATGTGCCTTCACTGAAACAGCTCTGAGACTGAATTGATGTAAGTGGATGGAAGAACAATAATCAATCCTTCAGCTTTCACTCCAGTTAGATTCACTGCAGTCTGGGAGAAATATCATAACTCATTTCCATCTGTGAAATCTTGGAAGTGGTAAAGAACCTGTGTATTTTAGGGCAGCTGTTAGGATGTTTGGCATAATGGCATCACATTCGCTGGTATCAACATTAAGCAAGTTTCTGATTCACAACAGGGCCAAACAGAAACTGAATCAAAATAAAGACAAACACAAAGTGGCTGACAAACAACTGCAATAAAACATATCTCCTTGACTGAACTGAGCTTTGATTGAACCACTTTACCTCTGAATCTTTCCTTTTTTAGTTTTAGAAGAGGAGAATATCTGAAATAATCAAAATAATTTTGTAATAGGCAAGAGAGCATGAAGTGTAAAAAAATTCAACAGATCCAAACATAAAGGAATAATATCTTTTGACTTTGAGCAGCAGAGTGAAGAGCATGTTCATACATCAAAGTCATGGGGGGCGGGAAAGAACAAGGGGAACAGCTCAGATACTGAGACTATGGAGTAGAGTTAGTGGGAAAAGGCATCTCTGTGGAAGAGCAGTAGCTTAATCTTGGAGTCTGCAGGGTGCTAGCCTATCAGAGGCCAGTGCTAGATTTGCATAGATATAAACAACTGCTGATTAATTTCCATTTTTGAATACTTTATAAGCCAGGCAGGTTGAGAAGGGTACCTTTCAAGTTTAGCCTACAAATAAGGAACCAGGTTTTTGTACCATTCTCACATCTTTCTTTTCATCTTTGTTGTTCCTCATGTTTCTGCAGTTATTTTCATCTTTTTCCCATTATAGCTGTTTAATGCTAATGATATAACACTTGATCCAGCCCTAGGTACATCAATGTGTTTTATTTTGTGTGAATATCACACTTCTATGGTAACACATGACCCAGGTAACTATGAAAAGACACTTAATTCTTTGATAGTCAAGGTGACTTATATTTTTACTATTTATCACTCCAGAAAAGCACTAAGAGAAAGGAGAAAGAAGGTTACAGAATCAAGGAAAAAATTCTTTTCTTCTAGCATGACTAGGTGGGAAGGAAAGAATATAAATACGTAATGGAACAGAATCACTATCAGGGTATAACTACCTGGACACATAGGCAGACCAGTGCATGGTTTTCTAGGTGGCTTAGCTATCTTCACTTAATGCAAAGTCAGTTGAAGTCAATGGAAAATATGTTACTGGATTTTCAAGTGTTCAGAGAAAGCTGTAAATCTCAAAGCAACCACAGTGACACTACTTGTACTTTTTATGTGGTTCATGGGGAATGTGCACGTATTCTGTAGAACACCTGTCAGAATCTGACAACTCAATGGTCATATCAACACCTGACACAGCCTGAGCCAGTTCACAGAGAAACCAACAAACACAGTTCCTTTGGAGCTGAGTGACTTCCAATGAGATTTTGTTTAGGCCCCTGAATTGGCCCTGTAACTTACAGGGGCAGGTACTCTGAGCAAGTGTGGAACACCTTGATGTGAAGACAAACTCACAGAATTTGCTTATGGTAAAAGCTCAAAGAGGATTTAAGTCCACAAAATAATCTTGATTTATGGTAGCAGCTCTCGATGACTGACTTCTTAAAGTTTAGTATTTGAGCTACAGGTGTACAAAATACTTATCTTCAGTCTAAGTCACACTCTAAAGCAGAATTGCTTTCAACTTAACCTGACTTCCTGAATTAGTAGAGGACTGCTTGATATACTTCTAATGTCTACAGACTATTCACTTCCACTGGAGAGGAACGGTCTGGGTCAACTGGCTCATCTTGAAATGTTCCGAACCTGCCATGCATTTAGAGCTCAAATTAAGGTCATTTGAAAAGCTCATGTGCTACTTTGGCCCTCACCTGGTTAACTCAATATCGGACCCAGGAAACTGAGCTTAATGATCTGAGTCCCTAGGTATTTCTCATACTAGTATACTCAATGATGCTTAAAAGGAGAATGTATCATTTTTCATGTATTTTTATATATCAGGTCAAAGCATAAAGTCAGGCCAAATAGGTCTGTGCTGTAGAGCTGGGTGCAGTGAAGAGGGAGGAATGTTCTTTCAGCCTCCAGGTTGCAGAGATGTTAAGAAATTGACTGAATCTATTTTCTGAGTTGTTTTGGTTTTTCCCCTAGTGTGAGTCATGAAGAAGCCACTCCTTTAATAGCATGCAAAGGAACAAGAAGTATTATCCACAGCAGCCAGAAGAGACAGCCAGAAGCACAAACTCTCACTAAACACTCTCTATCAGAAGTGCCTCACTTCAACAGTAACACATTAAGACCAAACCCCTGAGGACACAATCAACACCGAACACTCTCCAGTACCCAGCTATATTCCTCTGACCCCAAGAATCTCACCTTTTCAATAGCTTTTTGGGGTCATCATTCTGTCTGATATCAAGGAGTGCAAGTGCTTCCAGAAGAACAGCGTCAAATTTGATTTGTGAATCATATGGTAGTGAATTAGATACTAAAACATCATATTAGACTCAGGACATTAAATCATAATCAATTCAGTTTGGCTTCCCATTATTATTTGCTTAATTCTGAAATATGATATGCAGGCTGAGCACAAATGGATCCTCTGTCATCTCTTCTGTACAAAGCCAAACACAGAAAAGTCTCACTCAGCTGTTTGTCAACAGAATTTTCATGATCCAGCTTCCAAATGCTTTCTAATTTATAGAGTTAATTTAGTTGGAAAAAATCTACATAGTTCACAGAACCCTGTACAGTGCACAGTTTGGAAAGCTTCCACTTTCAAATTATAGACAACCATGCAAATGAGAAAAATGACTAACGTTTTTCTCAGAAATACTTCTCAGTGAAATACTTATCTCCTTGAAATGTCATACCAAGGATGAGAAAACACAGTGATGACACTTTTTCCCCCCCACCATGTCTATTACAAGCATCAGCTTGATCATGACTTCTCTGAAATAAATGAAAGCTACCTCCATAATGACGTGTTCAAGGAATCCAGCTTGTCAGAACGACAGACATTTTCAAGTGTACAAGCTGTCAGGTCTCCCAGCAAGCCAGAAGTATGTGTAAAGAAGCCAGATCACTGGGATAAAAATCCATGAACATTTTTATCATCACTGCTGCTATCAAATTGCAGCTAGACCTTTCTTTGAGCTGCCTTGTGAGGGAATCTCTTCCAGTCATCCCCTCCCCACCCCACCCCCCCTTTTAGGTCTATCACAACCCTAGGGAGGTTTGTCACACCATGTAAGAAATTAAATTTGGCAGTGTATATTCTCATACCTCCCTCAATTTTTCTCAGCTATACTGACTGCTCATTTATTAGATCCTTTGACTTAGAGATTTTCACTGAGATTTTACTTATCTCTCACCATTGAACAGAAAAACTTTCACCTGGATTTGTTGGGTAGAGGGAGAGTGGAATGAAATGTGGTTGCTTTTATTGTCTACACATGTATGTGACTCATACTAATCAGTAAACAACTTTTAGTTTGCAACACTCAGGTATACATAGTTTAACAAGTGGCAAAAGAAATGCAGAGAAGTGGCATTATTTCTGATGCTGAAGGTAAGATAACATGATGTATCTTTGGACTATTTGTACCAAGCCACTGGCCTGCCTCTTAGCCCTGAACAAAATACTTAAATTCCACATATACTCAAAACCAATATATGTGGTAAGTCAAGTCAATGTTTTTTCATGTCAACAATTTTAAGTGACCTAAAGAGGGAAAAAATAAAAAAGCATCTACAAAGCATGTTCATGAGATACAATTCTCAGTCATGAAAGACGTGGACAAATTATTATAATTTAGGTCAATTCATGCACACAGTTTGGAGTAGATAACTGATTGACTGTGTCTCAGTGTGCTACTTGCTACCCTAGATCATGAGTTTAGGAATAGTAACAGAAATAATTGTCTCTCCAAAACAGTCCCCCTGCAGGAGAAACAAGAGGATAAAAAATTACAAAAAAGGGAAAAGCCTCTAAATAACTGAGCTGCCGCTCTTTCATAGTTAAAATTCCTAACTACAGAATGATCTAGCTAAAGTATACAGGGAAAATAAAATTTGCAAAAGAGGATGTAGAGTGCAGGTGTGGAACCCATCCTCTTTATGATCGCAATAGCACAGCTTTTGTGATTTTTTTTATATGTTGAATTTAAATATACATTCAAAAAATAGAAGCATTTTTAAAATGTGTTATATATTGAGAAGTAATATGGTGGTATGATGGTAAGTAAGATAGTAAGAGCTCCAAAACTGTCCTTAATACCCAAATAGTTTCACGTACCAAGAAGAAAATCCCAAGAACAGATTCAGGCATGGATAAGAATCACTGGAGCATACAGGAACTGCAAAGGTGTAGCCATTAATCATTGTAGCTAGCTCAAAATTTTCTTGGAACCTATGAATTACACCTGCATCTCTGGGTAAGATAGGGAAACATTCCTTTCTTACACCATATTAAAAGTCTGTGCTGGAATGAAGCTGAAGAGAAAATGAATTATATAGATCCTTAAGTGCAATATGGGACATAATAAACTGAATCCAATGGTGTTTTCATTATGTTGGATAAAAGGATATTAATGCCATTATTTTTTTCAGCAGCAGCAACAGAACACAGCATAAAACACTCTTCTGACATCACAAAGAGACTCAGAGGAATTTACGCTGAGTGCATTCAATGCTAAGACAGGCAACTGCTGTGTTACAAACTAAGGGAGATATTACTGCAGTTCGTGAGCTCAGTTATGAGAGTTGCCTATCAGAGGCTATAGTATAATAGTACCAATACAGCTAAGGTGCAGGGAAGATTTGGAATACCCATTATTATGCAATCTGGAAAACTGATGAGACATTTTTCCCTATCAACTTTTTATTTTTTTGACTGTAAATGACGCTTTACCCAACAGACTCCTAACAGCTTTGACAACAAAACAGGATGACTTAATTAAATACCAAAAGACAGACCAGAAAGCAGAAGAAATCTCCAAGGGGAAAGTACTACTCTAACCTAGTTGTTCTACTCTCCCTTTCATTAAAACAGCCATGAAAAGTATTATTGCAGTTGCAGTAATTACTTGCACTCGTAAACAGGAAGAAACAGTTACCCAGTTAAATCTGGAGTCTGGAATGTAACTGTAAAGCACAACTCTCGTTAGAATCTAAAGATTTTGTGCAGTCAAATTTAGGTCATCAGTCCCTCAAGAACAAAGACCAGCTCTCTAGTTTGATCCCAGAGTAACCTGCTGGTTTGCCACCATTCCTTGGTGAAGGAAACAGTCTAATTTCCTCACTTCAGTGAAAGAGACAGAGGCAGTGTTTATTTGATTGGGCAGCAACCAAAATAAATGCAACTTTGTTTTGTTGACACTAACCCCAGCTTACTACTTATGATCAAACCAAATGCTTTCTTTAAAGAGGGATTTTGATCAAATTTCAGCCCATAATAATGCACATAATGCAATGTTGAGAGCATACTTGTTCTGCAAAGATCACTGCTTTGTCGGGTCTGGTTTTGGTTGGGTATTTTGTTTGTTGGTTTGTTTTTTGGGGGGGGTCTGTGTATTTTTTTTTCTTTTAGGTAGGAAACCAAGTGTATAGCAGATACAACATTAAATTACACTGACCTTAGTATATTAACAGGTCTATTTTCAGCATATTCAGGTTTTCACACAAATAGTACTGTTTTTAAACTGCAGGACAAATTATTAAGGAATGAACTCCTGATTATTATTTATATTTCAGGTGCTGTTCAGAAGACATTTGTTCAACTTCACTTCTTTTCATGTTGTTTAGGACATGACTCCATTTCCGAGGGTCAGACTCATTTTCTAGAGTAAGCAGTTTACAATCTTTTCCCCACTGTGAGGGAATGAGAATTATAATGAGAGACACAGCTTTGACTTCTATTATTCATGCTTATTTGCCTTATATTAATAGCCAAGATAAATATCAAGATTTAGAAAGCCACTATCTTTAGGATTACACAGAAGCCTCACAGAAAGAAATCTATCCTCAAAGTGGAATTTACAGTCTAAATTCAGTTTGTACCTTCTTAACCTTTGCAGTATCACTGCCATCTTGCAGGTGTGAAGAACAATCAGCAAGACTCACATTAATCCATTAAGTACCTCTTGAAGAAATTGTCATCTTTGCCAGACCTGTCTGGGACATGGTGGGATTGCAGAGTGCATTTAAGAGCAACACTTTTCTCTCTATTCCATATTTGAAAGAGTCATTTAGGTCAGATCATTTCCTCTTTTGTCTGATGGACATGAGACCAAAGTACTTTTGTAGATTACAGTAGCTTAATTCTATTGAATTGCTTTGAAGATGTATTTAAATCACTAAGTATGCATTATCTAAATGTAATCCCTCATTTAGCCTTTTGAAAAAAACTCAAAAATGTTGTTCTTTTCAAATAGATACATATATTTCACCTGCTTTTCTCCGTGAAAATGTAAGTCTACAATTAGCTCACACGAACAGGCACAGAAAAGCTTGTATTTTAAGTGTGGTTTTCTTAAAAGTCTTCAGAAGAATGTTTCCATTTGTTGCTGAATTTTCCTGGACAATTCAGGTTCTCATAATAGAGATCTGCTCTTACTTCAAAAAAATAAAAAATTTTAAAGAAACTGATCCCTTCACTGGGTCACAGCCTGCTTGTTTTTCCATCTCTGCTACACTAGGAAAGATGCTGCGAAATTCAGATCACAGTTCAGCAGATCATGTGCCAGATACTGGGGCTCCAGGAATCTCCTCTCCTACCCAGTGCCCTAGCACAGGTTTCTCTTGCTTTTAGAAATGAAAGAAAGGTTTTAGTAGATACTTTTAGTTCAGCCTTCATACAGAGAAGATGAGTACTTCTATGTGAGGCACCAAAAAGCTATGAGATGTTTAAATATTAGGATGAATTACACTGTGCTTACAGACATAGACATAAAGATCCAAGAAAAACATTGTAAGGATTTGAGCAGAGGTTATTTTAGGTACAGCAATGACTTTCAGACTCT
>JAWWEU010000138.1:15517800-15536935 GCA_035583155.1 Acropternis orthonyx
GACATAAAGATCCAAGAAAAACATTGTAAGGATTTGAGCAGAGGTTATTTTAGGTACAGCAATGACTTTCAGACTCTCCTATTAATCTGAATACACTTGAAGTCATTTATTAGCCATCGATTCTGTAGATAATACACCAAATTATTCTCCTGCATCGTTCTGTTAAGTGCAGATGTCACTTAGCTGCCTTATGATACTGATCTTGGATAAAACACTTGGGGAGGGTGGCGTGGAAACAGCAACACACATCAGAATCTTGGCAATCATGACACTTAACACAACTTTAGTTTCTCTCGGTCTGCATAGAAGCCAGCCACAGGAAATAAACTTAATCTCCTTTAAATCTTAACATCAAATCTTACCCTCTCAAATCCAAGAGTTTTATTATCTTAACTTTCATCATAGTTAAAGAACTATCATAGATGGAGATGTCCAAAAAAAATGAACAATGGCTGTACATTTCACTGATGAACCAGTCTTCTACTTTTATTTTCTCTCTACCAATAGTTAACCCATGCTTAAGGAAAGGGCATAAGAAAGAAGAATACAGGTAAGGTGATTCTTCTTCAAGTATAGCCTCTATATTGAAGAAGCAACACCATAAGGTTATCATGAAGATATCCAAAGGTATCCAAACTACTGATCACTCATGGAACTTATATTCATAAATTTGTCTAATCCTTCTAAATACTTACCATTATAGGCTCTAACTTTATTCATACTGTGTAAAAGCTCTCCATTTCATTTGTTTTATACCTCCTGCTAATATTTTCATTGCTTTAAGTTGTGCAAAATTCAATGTATGAATTAGGTGTTTATACAGTGGTGAAACTGAGTTGTTCTGCTTCTTCTGTATTCCTCTTCTGATCAACTACAGCATTCTGGCAGCTTTGAGCTCAAGTCCTCAACTGCTCTACAAACACATTGTAGGAAACTGAGCTAATAAGTGAATGAAATTTTTTTTTGATGGATACATCAGTGTCATCAGAACCAATCAAGATGGCTTTATACCCTCTAAAAAGAACTATATGGTCACTAGTAAACCATTAATTAGATCAGGAATTTAATTTAAAACAAAACCTCTTTATTTTTCTGAATTAACATTTTATATATGTGGTAACACACAGAGATCTCCAAGATTGGATAGCTGGTCTACTTAATCTACTCTTGCATAGGTGTTATTGCATAGCTCTTCTCATTATGTCTGGTGTCCTGGTTCAACACATTAAGATGCATGGTCACCTAAAAAGAATGAAAATCAGCTTTCTAAAGTTTATTCTGTGTCTGAATTACTGCTTGTATATACTTAAAATCTTCTCATCCTTTCAGGAAATTTTTCCTCCTGTATTTTTCATACAGGATTTCATAACTAGCTTGGAAAGATTGCACATGAGCTGCCATTAAGTTCACAATATGAAAATAAAGTAATTTGTTTCCTAGATTGATGGCCAGAGTGCTTTCCCAAGATGTGACTAATGCAGCTAAAGAGCAGTGGGGGGAGGTCATTAAGGCTTGTATTGATTTCCTCTGAATTCTGGATAATATATCAACAATCTTTGCTACTTCCACTTAAAATTTTTAATTTAAATAACCAGAACCAAACAGTAAATCATTCACTTCCCTCAGAGCTGAGGCCATTTTGCATTGATATTTCAGATGGAATAGAAACCATAAAGCTGCTTTGTGTTATTCATGCTATTAATAACATTAAGACTGATATTGCACTACATGTAAACCAGCAAAAGATACACTACATGCAGGGTTTCTGAATGGTTCTGCGGCTGCCTGACAGCTTTGGGCACCACAATATAGGAAGGATACAAAGCTCTTTGAAAGTCCTTCTTAGGTGAAGGGTCTAGAGGGGAAGCTGTATGTAAATTAAAAAATTAACACATTAACACAAGATTTATGAAAGATTAATTTCTCTGTACTGAGTACGGTACTTTCTTTGCAAAATTACAACTTCCACATGGAGACCCAAAAAAATTTAAAAAAAAAATAAAAATCATTATTGCACCCATTTATAAGTGCCTCCAAAACACAGAAGTTCTAAAATTAAGTCTAAGTGCTACTTCTTTCTCTATGCTCTATGTCATTTTCAAAGATAAGTTTTCATTCTCTCTTTTTGTACAGTAAGAATAACATATGTCTTGAAATAATAAATTTAAACAAACTTATTTGTTACTCAGATATTGTCTGAGGATATGCACATGACCTTGATATTTATTTTGGTGTGATAGTCTGCCATTTGCAAGATATCATATGCAATCACACATAATGCTCATTTAAGGATAGGTGCTCTTATCAGCCTCAAAGTACTTACAAATAATAGCTGGTTTGTTTTATTAGTTCATTCAAATCAACTTGAAAGGCTGCTCAAGGATGTCCTACAGCAAAGCAACCAGTATCCTTTGAGGCACTGATGGTTTCTTTCCTGTAACACTCTCTTCCCATGATTTGCATTGAATACATCCTAACAACACTGCTGACTTTCTTGTCTCCTTCCTAGTAAGTCAACTACTAATTAATCAAATACTGATTTTAATTGGAAACATTTTCTCATTAATTTGAAAGATGATTAAAAGAGATTTAACTCAAGCATTACCTTCTGTTCTTCCAAATAAAACTCAGTTGCAAAACGCCTGTTTCAAAAAGAGTATCATTAACAAGTTCACGGATCTACTAATGTTGAAAGAAAACCCAAAAACCACAACAACCCTCAAAAGCAGTATTTCTGTAATATGGCACCGAATCAACAAAAATGCAATAAAACTGCAACTTCAGAAGCATTCAAAGATAAGAATTGCTTGACAACTTGAATTCACTGTGTTTTGCTGGTTTTCTCCCCAGTCTAACGCAAACATACCATCACTCTGACAACATCTGCAAACATGCAAAGTGCAGAATAACCTCAGGGTTACTACACTGAGCGACTGAGCATTTAAAAACAAACAAATGCATGACGAAGTGAATTAGTCTGGTACTCTGGAATGCCTAGTCTTTGTTTTATTTTTAAGCAGAAATCTAAGAAAATTTGTTGTCCAGCTCCCTGAACTCTAATCTAGTCAAGGGCTCTTGGTAGCACAGAGCAGGAGTCAATTGTCCTTGCACACCAAGCATTAGTAAGGTGTTTATGGACTGGCTGTGACAACGACAATTGTCCCTCCCTGCAAAGAACAGGCATCAAACCCAACAAAATTTCGTTTCCTCATAACAAGCAATCACAATCAAAAATCCTAGAAGCAAGTCCATTAAACTTCTGAAAATATTGAACTGGTCCAGAGAGTCCAAAAGATGAGATCCATACTTAATTACTAAAATAATTCAAGTAATTATTAAAATCAGACCAATTAGTTTAGATACTAAAGGACCATCACCTCTTCCCCTTTCCTGTCCACCTGCAATACCGGTCAGAATCCATGAGATCTCAAGCTTGCTGAACATAATCCCACATTTTAAAGTGAGGATTTACAAAACACCTAAAGATGTGGGGCAGGGACTCCCCCTGACCTCACCTGAGACATACACCCTCCAAATGTGCCCAAACTTCCACACCCACAAAATTATCACTGCGATCCACATAGATAATGAATAAAAATTCTAAAGACTTACCCTTAAGAAAAAGATTTCCAGATTGAAAACCTATTAAAAGGATTGTTTTAGTACAAACTGTCAATGCCTTTCTGAGCCTATGCAAATCATCAACATAATGGAAAAAGCTAATTAACGTTCTGATATATGAGGATATGGTTTTTTTTGGTAGAACAGATGTTAAGAGCTTTATTTCATAACATGTTTATTCTACTAAATGTCACCAAGTTTGTCTTAAAACTGAGTTTTCTTTTTGTGTTCCAAAGTATATTCCAATAGCAGAACCTATTTCTTCAACTTGCTCCTGCTTTTAAAATCTACATAGTTCTGTAACTGAAAACCAAAGCTAATTGGAATAATGGACGTGGTTAAACTACAACAAATGCAAAAGGTGGTGCTGTTTTGGGCTCTGTATTTTCCTCCTTCAATGGTCAAAATTTTTTCCAGCACTTAATCATAATAAAGCAACATCAACATCACTGAGAGAGCAGACTGAACCCCATAGATTTAAATAGGAAACTACAAAAGCTTTCAATAATACAATTACAATTTTACCTTCAAAATAGGTGTTTAGGGCTACATTATTCTTCTGATTACTGAATTCAAGTTAAAGGACATTAAAAACAATAAACTTTATTACTTTCTCTTCATGGCTGGTTGTTTTCTAGTTGAGTACACTGACTGCAGCATAAAGCCACACTTCTTTATTAAAATGTCAAATGTTATTCTTTACTAAATTTCCCTGAACACCAAAGAAGGTTTCAGAAGAAATACCTGACCATCAATTGGATTTCCAACCATTAAATAAGAAAATTAGTTGGAAAAATCTGAGAGCTGAAGAGGACTATTGTACTGCATTGCAGTTTTCTTTTCCTTTTCTGTTGATTATTCAATGGTCATAAAATACCATCTACAGACAAAAAGGCAACAATTCCATATAATTCATATTTATTGAAATAATAAAATCACCTGAAGCAAAAGTAATATTATTATTAAAATGAGACAATACACAGCTCTAATAGCTCCATAACTTTGTGTAGTACCTTGCCAAGTGTAAACCAAAACTGACACCAATTCTAAAACCTAAACGCAAGAAATGAAACATGATGAAATTCAAAATAAAAGATAGGTGAAAATATAAAAATCAAGGGGGGTAAAAATAGAAAAGGATGAGTGAAATTGCAATTTCATCAACATTCATATAAAATCCTCCCAGCAGAGTAAATAAGGCCAAGATATATAAACTGTAAGTATGTTCAGGTTTTTTATTGTTGTTGTTTACTTTATTTTAAAATGTGTTCTCTTGACCTAATAGAAGAAAGAAGACAGAAAACAAGAAGGGCAAGGAGACGACCATGGAGAAAGGAAAAGTCACCCAAGTTTCTTTCAATTGCCATGTGAATGCAGAGGTACAAGAATAAGGAAATTAACGTATTGTCACCTAAACTCTGACAATTTCCTCCATAAAATATATTTTTATTTCAGAAGGTATGCCATTATGTATCACAACAGTGCTTCATGGACAGTCTTCCACTACAACTGGACAATGTAGCCTTTGCATCACCTGGGCAGTAACCGTAAAGCACCGTGGTGGACCATAGGTGAAGAATCTGCCTCAAATTTGGGTGCAAAAGGATGAACCACTCTCTTCTACTGACCTTTTTTTGCCAAAAACTTACAGATGAAGACCACTACAATGAATCTTTGAAAGGACTCCATTTTTTAAAGGAATGTAGAAATGTTTTGAGGAAGGTACCCAGCCCCTATCAACAAAAAGCTATACATCAGAAAACTGCCCAGCCAGTTAGGATTTGATTTTCCTTTCCTACAAATGCCAGTATCCTCAGTGCTCACTAACCAATTAGAGAAAAAAACAAAAACAACAAAAAAACCCAACCAACCCACAGGTGTTAGAATTTTCTTTTACTTCCAGAAGTCATGATAGAACAAAATAGATTCGTTAACATTCATATTTTGCTTAAGGGAAGCTATAATGGACCATCTACCTTGTCAATCTGGTGCATAACAACATTTTTCAACTGACTACCCCAAACTACTTTATGCTGAGAATGGAGCTCAATGCACCTCATCATTACAGTCTGTGCCAAGCAATTCAAAGATAAATACACACATTTTTATCTCTGAGTAGGATAAATCTGGAGTAAGCCTTCTGAAATTAATTGGGGTTACTGCAGTCTTGCTCTGATGTCACTCAGTTCTGTGCATGGTCCAGAATAAATACAGAATATTTGCACAATGGTAAATGAATTCCACTGCAGGAAGGGATTCAGGTATTTGTGAACAGCATGAAAGTTCATCACCTAAAGAAGAGATTGGCAATGGTCACCTAAGAACTGAGGACATTATTAGGCCCTGTGCATATATTCAATTGTCCCTGCAGAGAGGCGACTGTTGCCTGAGAGTTGGTCTCCACGGTTTTCATTACTCCAGAGTAATAAACCTGACTTTCAATCAAAATCCCAGTCCTCCTAGAAAAGTTATAACTGAAAGTTCTAGACCTTGAACTTATGAAAGTAAAATACTCAGTTACCCCATTCTTACACAGTAGCCCACAGGGGGCTGCATTCTCCACTTTTATAGTACCATCAACAACAAAAATTTTCAAATGCACAGAATTAAAACTAGTTTAGCAAATCTTACCTATACTTCAGGCTACATCTCAAGAGAAAATACTTCAGTTATTCCATTTAAAAAAAAAAAAAACCAGTAATTTTGTATGAATTAAAAGAAACCAGAATGATTGGTTAGGAGTATGGAAGGTAAGATAATAATACAGTATATATTCTGTGTAAATGTTAGAGTAACTGTTTCTCTTGATCAATGTGTAAAATTCAATAAATATCTTTGGCAGGAGGAGTCTCCCCTGACATTTAGGGAATCTCACACATGTGACTTTAGGCAGAGTTGCTCAGCAATATCTGTGATGTACCAAAGGACATAAAGAACAAGCAGTTGGTACCAGTACAGGTTCCATTGATGCTGACACTTCCCTTGCCTGTGGGTGACAATTTTAATAAAAAAGACTAAATCCCAAAGAGAGTTTAACTTTATCATTCAATATAACTGACACTGCAGGAAGTGCAATGTGCAGTTAGAAAGAAAATTAACTATGTTCTATATGGCATATCCATCACACGTGAGCAGTGCAACAATTTTGGATAATCACAACTGCTTTTTTCATTTAGCGAAAAATAAATATTGAAAACAGCATGCAATCAACCATACTGGGAAAAAAAAAATATATTCTCTCCATCTTAAATCATACTGACATCCAACTAACTATCAAGATGCTCATGAGCAAATCTCCCCTCAAGGGAAGAAAGACAGGAGACTCAAGACACTACCAGGAGGAAAGAGCATGGGAAACATTGGCATTTCTAAATATATTAATTTTTATGCCTCAATTTCCAGTCTAAATATTATAACTTCTGACATTATCTTTCCCATATTGAGACAACAGGAAAATATGTTTCCATCCTTTATTGCCAAACTAATATACTGAAATAAACTGCTCGCACATAATGAAAAACTAACTGAAAACAACACACATTTCAAAAGCCCCAACAACTTCAATCTAGAGGCAGCACCACTGTGTGCTGCAGGAAACTGACAGTTCCTCGGACAGAAGATTCATTGGGTAAATAAATGTCTGATGTATAAATGAAGAGTTCACCATGACATCTGATAAAGCAGCATAAGACTTCCAAGTGAACTAAGATTAGAATTACAGGTCACCCTGGTTACAGCTGCTGGTGGATTTCAAAAGCAGTTGGAATTAGCCTGAATCATTCATTGCATGCCTTAGACAGCAAATGAAAGAATAAAGCTTCACAACGAATTATCACTTGGGAAGGCAATTCTGATCTGAACTGCTGTTTCATTAAATGTAAACAATTTTTAATTAGTTTTTTTTCAATGACTTCAGGTTGTCGTATTATTGATAGCACCCCAATTGTTATTTGCAAATAAGAGAAGGCTTTGTTAAATAAGTTATAGAAGACTTTGTAATTAATTTTGGTGTGATCTACTCTTCTTGATAAATCCTCTGGGAAATTAACTCAGCTAGATACTAACACAATTATTTGTATTAAATTCTCTCTAATCTTCTACAGATAAGTTTACTTTGATAAAATATGTGGACTAGGAAGATTTCACAAAGTTGGATTTCAACTAATCATTACAAAATTCAAGGAAATGTTATGAAACCTGATGAAAACAAAAACTTGTATTAATAATACTTAAGCAATTGTGAAGGAATTTAACAACTGTACAGCTATAAGAGATCAGGCAGATGGGAATGGTCACTTTACTAGCACCCTGAGTACAAAAGTGGACACTAAAGGAGGTGGAAAAAATTTTGTTCTCTTTCCTTCAGAACACACAGCATTGTGATACTAAGATAGTCAGTAAAATGAACTTGTTTTGAGAAATTTTCCTAGAGTATAACAACTAATTAATTTGGAAAAAAAAATCAGAAAATCAGGCATCTGCTTGGGAGAACATGGTTGGAAGGGGAGCCCAAGAAACCTCATGGATATTCCAGGATTTCTTCCCTCCAAGCTCGGGAGTGATACAACCCAGCAAAGAGAAAGCTGGGCAAAAATGTCAGGAGGCCTGTGTGGATGAGCAAGGAACTCCTAGACAAACTCAAACACAAAAAAGAAGCCTAGAGGGGGTGGAAGCAAGGACAGGTAGCCTGGGAGGAACAAAAACAAAAAGAGTCTAAGCAGCCAAGGATCATATAATGAAAGCTAAAGCCCTGATAGAATTAAATCTGGCCAGGAATGTCAATGACAGCATGAAAACTATCTATAACTATGTCAGTGATAAAAGAAAGTGTAGGGAAAATGTGGGCCCTTTCCAGAGGCATATGGGAGACCTGGTTATCTGCGATATAGAGAAAGGTGAGGTATTCAGTGGCCTGAACTGAATTAAAACCAGAGTGACTTGCAGGTCAAAGGAGGAGGATTTTCCCCCTCTACTCTGGTCTCATGAGACTCCACCCAGAGGACAGAACTGCATCCAGTTCTGGTTGCAGTGCTGACCTCCTATACAGATTAATGTTGTTCAGAAAGCAATATTTCTTGTAATACACAGTTGAGGGACTTAGAAGATAGTTAAATGTAAACTTTCCTACTGAATTCTCAGATCATCACATACCTGTCCAAATTTTTGTCCTTAAACATCCATATTGTTGCTTCCTTTAATGGATTGAACACAGCTATCAAAATTACTTCCTGTCACAAGCAACACGCTGTTCTGTAAGTGCAGTGGAATAATGTTTTGAAGGCAGCTGTCCCTATCCTGCAACACTTATTTTGTCTCTTGCAGTTCCTAGTAAACTTGTAGTATCAGGAGATGAAAAAAATACTGACAAATTGAATGTAAAAGTCTAGAATACAGCAGATTTTGAACATTTACAGAAGGTAACTGCCAAATGATGAAAACTATGTAATCAAACCTCATCTTAAAAACAAGAGTAATTTTATAATCACTGAACAAAACACTAACAAACTTAAGTGCTGAGATGGTTTACAATCACCTTTCCACAAAATATCAAGATCGTTGTTTGGATACTGATTCCAATTACAAAGGCAGCCTTTCAGGCTGTTGATAACAAACAATTACACCTTACGAATGGAATGCAGATGAAGCTGTAAGGCTTGTCCTCTAATATCACAAACACTTCATAAAAAAGAGTATATAAATGACTAATTTCTCTAATTTTTTGTTCCAGTTAAAATAAATGCAAATTAAAATCACAGAACTCTTTAGGCAGACCGACTGTTATTCCATATAACAGAAGAGAAATAACCCTAGTCACAGTAGACTTTGGGGGAAAAAAAAAACTGTGAAAATACTGTTAACACAATTCTTAGTAATACACACTATGGGACTGAACATTAACAGGGATAAATTAAAAAGATCCATTTGCTGCCACGTTAATACAATAATTTCAGCCATTTCAGATACCTAACACACAGCAAAGTTTTTAAACTATGTAAAATATTTATCCAGATGTCTTTTTTCTAGAGCTAACTCATCTTCATTGATACACCTCCCTGTGGTATGGGAGAGGTCCTGACAGAAAGATTTAATGCTGAAGAAAAAAAGATTAATTGAGACATTTAAACAGACTAGAAGAATTGCATAGGGATTTACTTAATGTCAGCCTTTGGTGTGCCCTGGACTCAAACCACTCTGAGGATTAAGCTCTCTCAGCTTCACCAGCTCTTTGGCCATTATTCATGAGCTAACATTATAAACTACCCTCCTTGGCTAAAATGCAAAAAATGAAACCAAACACAGTGTTCTTTCTATGTGGAAGCCCCATATTGAAAGCAATCTGAAGATCAATCACTGACAATCCTAGCTCCTACTAAAAGTCAGCAATTTTATGAATAGCAACATTTTCTCAGTCAAGACCTAACAAGGCAACTAACTACTATCATGCAGTCTTGCAAACATCTGTTATCAATAATAATTTCCTTTGCTGTTCTTATCATTCTCCAAGAAGAAAAGAAACAACTACGGGTTTACTTGCAATTGAAGCCAAATTTGGATACATTTAAATTTTCCTCTAGTTGTCAATAGCTCATTAAAAGTAACAGCTTCACAACCATGACATGGAAAGGAAACATGGAAATTAAGGCATTAAAATATTTAAGCATGTGTTAAAAGTCTTGGAGTTTTCTAAATGCCAGATTGATGACAAAGGTCACTGATTATCAGTCCAGTTTCTGAAGGTGGCATGGCAGATTTGACACCTACATGCCAGAGCAACACTCAAGTTCCTTCAGAGTTCCATGAGAACCCAGGACTCATTAAGCCAAACAAACAGGAACAGAGAGTCAACAGAGTGGCCTGTACTTTCTAAAGGTAATCTAACTACTCAAAAAGCTAAAGTTTAGTAGCAAAGAATCCTCTAGCAAAAACAAAACTAATTTTTAAGTGGGAAATGAGTAAATAGACTCAACCAGTAAACTGTTACAAGTGTGACAGACCCACTTGCACCTCAAATGCACTTTGCAAAGCAGAGAAGATAACATTTCATGCTCAGCAAGCGTGGTGAGACATTATCTTCTTCTCACTGTAAATGCAATTTGGAAACAGCTAATGGACATATCAGCAAGCTGTAGAAACAGAGTTGCTCCACAAGGACAGACAGATCAGGAGCTGAGATTGACCACAGTGTGGCAGGAACAGCAATCCTACCTGTCAGCGCTCACAGCTGAAGCATCCAAGCAGGGCAAGGCTGTGGACAGTAACTTGCTCTAGCGGCCGTCCACTGATCATCAGACAAGACCAGGTAACAACCTAAGTCCAAGGTAAATTCTGGAATCCCATTTGGCAAGTTGGGATGATGCCTTAGGGGCAGCAATAGACAGGACTAGCTACTAAACAGCTCAGAAAATAAGTAGGAACCACAACCACAGCTTTGGCAGAGGAAGAAAAGCAGAGGGGGTGTGGGCAGTGTTCCCAGTGATGCTACTCCAAGCAATCAAGGCTTGTTGGTGTGCTGAGGGCCCGGAAAATGCTCTCCAGCAGAGAGCAGTGTGCTTCACTCGCCAGTGGTGTCAGCTCCATCCGGGTAGGAACCATTAGGATGGGAAGAGGATGGGTTTTGCCTTGGAAAATGCACACGCAGCTCAGTCTCATGCCAATTCCGTCAGTGGCTCCTCAGGTCTCCTTGCACCCCATAAGAGTATGCCAGTGAGCACCAGGAGCTGCCAGCACCTCGTATCAGGCTGGGGGGTTAAAAAGTGGCACTGTTGATCTTGAGTGCTTATTCCTTACACATCTTTACATTGTTAGCAAACCTTGCTGATTCTTTAGCAGAGTAACCTTCTTTTAAACTAATGGGTTAGGATGGACAGTATTCCTAGACAAATAACTTATACATACAAAATTATGTCTTGGCAATAATTCATCTTTCTTTTTTTCATTCAATGCATTCTTTGTCTGGCACTTTATTGAAATAACCTGACCTATTACTTCTGTGGAGCTAAAAAAGATTTTATAGCAACCGAAAATCTGCCTGTATTCTGCATTTTAGCTCCTAAAACAATTCAGATATAATGCTGTACTGCAGATTTTTCATCTAGAGACAGAATATACTTAAAAGAAAATAAAAGCTGCCAAAAATAAAGATTCTAACCAATACAATCTGGCTTGATAAATGTAGGCATGGAAAGAAATTTTCTAATATTCTGTACCACACCTAAATGAATTGGAGATAGAAGTAAAAGATTACTTTCCACTATAGGTTTAATCAGAATCTCATTTTGTTTCTGGGTGAAAAAGAAAGGCCAAGAGAAAATAGCCGAAGCGAGGGACCTGAACATAAAATTTTGGCAGAAGAACATAATAATTTTCATCAGAAGTGTATCTATAGTAAAGTGAAAGTTTTTAGAAGTTATTAGTTCTGCCTGTGGTGCAGTCTTGTTACTGTATGTTTAATGCTTTCTGTTTTCTGGACAAACATGTTTAAAGTAATTAGATGAAAGGAAAATCAATTCACACACCACTGTAAAGTATCTTTTGAATCAATTTTTCAAAGTAAAGAGCATTGAAAACTGTAATTTAGTCCTGAGCCTTTACGATTTCCTAACAAAAGGATCATGAATATATTTTTTTTAAATCTACTTGCAATTACAAATACATAGTTCACTTGATTTATGCCAGTGTATCTGCAAAAAAGGAAAACGATTCGCAAAGATAAATTTCTCTAAATAAAATTCTCAGTTTTAATGCTTCAGAACTTATTGGTGCAAAATTATCAACACAGATGGTTTCATGAGCAAATTCATGCTCTTAAATATTTGAGAAAATAATAAGCACTTAGCAGGTTTCTGAGACCGTTCCCTGACCTAAAAATAATCACCCTGCAGCGATCAGCATTATACTGTAAATATTAGTTTGTTTGCAAATCATTTTAGTCACATTTTGCCAAGGTTTTCCTCATTTATTTCACCTTCAGACCTTTGTTTCACTGAGTACCGTTCAGAGGATGCAGGATCTGACTGAGAAACTATTTAAGGGGCCTTTATATGTAACTTTGTGTAAACTGTACTGAAAATAATAAAAGCTAATACACAAAGAGTGGGATTAAATGGAATAAATTTGGGGAAAATAGCTTTCATAATGGAAGAAATATGCTGCTCTTCTGTATCAAATTAGCGTTTCACTGTTATAGCTACTTTTTCAGTCTTCACAAAGTAAGCAAATGCTACTTCTTCCATTTTATAGAGCAAGAATTGAAACATTACATGCAAAATTTTCTTGGAAGCATCAATACCATTCTGGAGTACCAAACTGAACCCACTTAGGAAATAAAAACCACTTAGTTTGCATTCAGCTTCCTTTCTGCTTGTTGAGCAAGTTGTAAAATTCCAGTCTCTGCCCCACAAAGTCCCCTCTCCTGTTAGTAATATTCCTTTGTCTTTTCCTGATGGCAGAAAAGATGTGGCAACTGCATCAAAAATTTACTTATAAAGTTAGTCCACGAGACCAAAAGTAACAAATATACTTGTGTTATTTTCACTCAAGTGAAATAACAGAGCATGTGAGTTTATAGAGGCATCATCTGAACACTTTCTGCTACCATTAAATTCACTTCTCAAATAGAAAAGAAATTCAGAGGGGTAAAATATCCTCTATTGACTGTCATTACATGGAACCACACAGCTCCACAGAGAATGGTCTCTAACTGCTTGTTTTCTTATGGGTGTTCATTATCCCCAGGCATGCTGCAGTGTGAGAGTACTTCAGGTGATTAATGATTATACCTGCTGCAAAAGAGCAATGGGAGAAATGTCCATTTCATTTCTTATTGGACATACACTACTAAAGTGTAACTATCCAAGTATTTGTAGAGGAGGACACTTTGAAATCAATAAGGAATAGAGTCAGTTACCTTAAAAGCCATATAATCTGGAATTTAGAAGTAGCACCTTGTATGAACTGAGAGACTTTCCCCTGCTGCTGATTTGAGTTACAGAATAGCTTCATCTTTCAGATGAAATTGTTCTGGAAACATCTTGTCAAAGAAAGACCTATTCTATCTATGCTGATAATAGACCTCCCAGAGCAGGATGAGAATGCCACATGCAATACAAATTGTGGCTCTTCTAGTCCTGCAGCAACTCCAACTTTAGAATCACACTGGATTTTGGTTTGGCTGAATGACATGGTTCAGGTCTGTGTAATTCACTACATTTATTGGTGAGGCCAAACTTCTCTGCAGGTCTCGGTGAGGTTCAACTTCCTTTTTCATAATTGCCAATGTTTTTGTACCTATAAAGTTACCTGCAGCTGCCTGAGAGTCTCCACACTGTCAGAAAATTCATGTATGTCAAAGACAGAATTCTCATTTCTAATGAAGAAGAGAGAGAATAACTGCAAACCCCAGAGCTCAGTCACTATGGCATTCATCTAACACATTAAAAGTACAAGTTCAGGCTATTAATCTAGAGCAGTAATTAAATTCTGAGCCTCCCATATGACAAATTCCAAATATTTTAAGTACCAGGTACCTGGCTGTTCTTAGGTAGATGGGTTTTTGTCTCCTTTTCATTGTTGATAATGGCCATTTTGGGAATGTCTTTTTCTATCTCGTGTTTTGACCATGTCTTCCATTCTGCATCCATCCAAAGTATGGGATCAAGAAAGATTCAGTTTAGGGAATTCAGCAATTTTCAAACACAAAACCTCTAAATCTTTTACAGAACATTCCCAGGTGATTCTAGTTGTGAACATTTATTACCCCGAAGGCTTCCACTTCACTGAATTTCAAGTCTTTTGCAAGCAGATGAGGTGCTGAAAACATTAAGATAAAGGTTACAAGAACCTTCTATAATAAGAAGTGGCAGGCAGCCTAAGAATAAGAATTGCTACTACTTCCTCCAACAAAAATTACCTAGGATAGCACTGTAATAATGATGGCATTAGAGAACATGAATGTCTCCAATTCCCAGATGAACTGTAGTCCTGTAACCTACGGATTTGTCTGGGATAATTCCCTCTTTTGCTGGCATTTGTATCCAAGTGTCCTAGCAGTTTTCCATGCAGCCCCAAGAATGTCAGAGAATAGCAGCTCCAGCTCTACAAAAATCCTTCCTGCCCCAGCTGCAGCCTTACCACATATCATAAACTAATACCAATAAAACTAGCACAACTTCTAAATTAATTACCAACACCATGTATAGTGGTTTTGTGCCAGGTTTTAGGCCATCATCACAATAATCATAAAAAGGGCATTGTATAGCCATACCCTGAGGCATCCACAGTACTATTTCCAAGTGTGAGCCATCATTTCTATTTAAATTCACTTCCAGAGTTTTGGATTTGAGTCAGGACATTTCTTTTCCACCAGGGGTCAAAACTGCTACATTCCACACCAGTTTTAAGCTGTGAAATTCCTCTGACTCCTGTGGAGCAGTTTCTGTCATACACTGATGTGAATGATATCAGAATTAGACAAAACCCCTCTGATCAGTCATGTCTGCTTCTCTCCTGTATCACTGCCACTGGTGCTGTCACAGTGCCTTCAGGTCTTGCTGACACACTGCCTGAGCTTCCCTTACAGCAATTCAGCTGCAGTAGATACTGCAAAAGCATGTTGCTTGACATCACATTTCTTTTCCCTTACTTTGTCCTTTTTTAATGATATCATTCATTTTCCTGAAATTATTCTTTCAATATTAAAAAATGAACATGAAAAACCCCTGCATAATGAATCTTCCAACCCTCCATTCTCATTTTAACCATCACAGGTTTTTCAGGGCCACATATTTCTTAAACAGCAAGTGCTTATGTAAACTGAATCATCACTATGTCAGTATCTCTTTCCTCTCAGAAATCTCACAGTATATCCCCCATAATACTCCCTATCTAATTCCTTTCATCAGATTTTTTTCCATCTTAATAAAGCAATGGATGAAACAATTTTACTGGCAAATAAAGAAAAAAGTATCTTCTAAGCCTCTGATAGCCTTGTCATTGTTTCCTCAAACAAGGGCTCTTAAATTGCCCACTGGATCTCTCCCTCTTTTTAAGTTCCTGGGTATCTACTTGTTCCCTCCCAGACTTGACCTTTCAGTGAATATTTGGACTACTAAAATATGCAGGAGCAAATGGAAATTAGTCTAGATTTTCATCCTTCTGGGTACCGTGGTGTTTCAGCAAAAGCAAAGTTAATTCTCTCTAGCAAAAATTGACAACCCCACAACATTCTGAAAGTATATTTCCTACATGTTTCTATAATACTGTAATACAATACTTTGCTTTGCATTTTTGCTTAGTGAGAGAAACTGTTTGTACAGCTTTTCCTTTCATCTCAACCAAAGAAAATCATGTGTCTAGTATCTGTCATATATACATGGCCATACTGGCAGGAAGCTTGCATAAAACACATTTGCTTGTTTAATCTAAATAATCCCATTACCTGCCAGCAAACAGGGTAAACAATGTGACACACAGAAACAGAAATCCAACTGGATTTGAGTCAGTAAGTTAGGAAGGAAAACACTAACTTCTGTCTCAGAGTACGGGAAATAATCCTAGCAGGTATGTTTGACTCTAACTTTGTTCACAGCAAAGCCAGGTTGCAGGAGCAGCTCATTTAATTTCTTTGTGAACCAATCTAAGGTTTCGATATTGACAGAAAAACAGGTGGCTGAAGACAGCTGGCAGAGACTTAAATACTCAACTTCAAGGCAACTTAATCATAATGACACGAATCCTCCAGTTTCTAACTTTGTAGCTTGCTGTTTATCAAACACTTTGAAATGTGGCATTTTAAGGGAGAGGCACGTTAGAAGGGCAATGTGCCTCTAAACCAGTAATACCTATACAATTGATCAAATATGCAAGGAAAGCACCAGCAGTTTCCTAGTCTTGTCCAAATCTGTCACGCTTCTCAACCCACATCTTACTAGGTGGTCTCAAGGCCAAATGTGCTTCTCCCCCCTGCCCCCGTCTTGGGAGGAAATGATTGCCGATTTCAAAGGAAGCAAAGTGAGACAGAGATAGTGGGAATCTGTAGGCAGCTCAGAGCAAGAGGTGGTGTCAAAGGAAGACAATAGTGGAACAAGAAGATGAAAAAAAAGTAAAAAGAACAAGGGAAAGAGAATGTGAAAGGGAGAATAAATGGAGGCCTTCAACAACTAAATAAAAACCAGGCCATGTAGACTGGGAGGTAATTAGTCTGATTAAAACTAACCCAGAGATCTTGTGTCACTTCCTACATTACTTATTATCTAGTCTTTTCTTGAACAGCACATGTGTGGAACTGGGTTGTGGTCCAGACCTGCACTTAATGGCAAGAGACTTAAGAGGCAAGCCTAACTGTTACAGGAGACACATAAATAAGAGAAATAGAAATGACAATGCTATATTTCTATTGAAGGATGTAATATGTGGCAGTGAAAGAATCCCCCTGGCCAAGCAGCTTTCACTGTAGCTCTGCTAAAAGAGCTTTGTGCTTCTGAAGGGTTCAACAAGTGATATGAAAGCTGCAGGCAACATCCAACATCCCATATCGTAAACTCGGGACTCAGTAAACAAGGATGGCTAAGTAGCTCACAATATGCACCAAGGTTTTAATATATTTAAATTCTGAACACTATTTAAGGCCAAATAACACCATAATGACTCTGTTACAGAACAGACATAAAAACTGCAGTCCCTAAACAGCCAACAATCCAAACATGGGACTGAAACTGTCATAAGAGCAATTTGTACTTAGCACAATACCTTGCTATGGGTTTCACACCTCAAACACTTTCATCTATCCCATTAGACTACTATGAATGGAAACAAACGTTAAAATGTATTCACTGTTCTTCTGCATTTTTAATTCAGTCCAAGCATGAGTTGAATATGAAAATGTGGAAATCAGTTTTCACCTTGTGCTGTAAGAGTCAATTGAGTTGCTCCCTGAAAAAGATCTTTTTGTGAAAGGCCTCATCCTTGCAGAAAAACTGTGAAATAGAGGGTGAACACATAGGTGAATGGATAATAGAAATGTTTTTGAGAAAGCAAAGAATGAACAAAAGGGGCTAATATTTTATTCTGTAAGTAATGTCTTTGGATTTTCCATAGCATTTCAAATAGAAGCAGGAAGTCTCAAAAATTTATACTTCTGTGTAGTCTAGTTATAATTACCCAGTTCTTTCCTATCTTTGAAGCTACAGCACTACAGGTACAATAAAATATACCCAAGAGAGGACTGTTTTACACACCTTTGCCAGGAACCACACCTAAAGTCACTCAGAGAGGTGTGCACCACTGAGCACACTGGGGATGTCGCTGGTAGCCTTAACAGGCACAGTGTTAAAACTTTAGTGCCTAATAAAGCAGCCCACTGACTTAATGGTGCTTCTCATTGTAGGCAGAGTATATCTGTGGTCTGTGCAGATTCCCAAGGTACTTGGCACACTGTAAGTGGTATCATCAAACGGTTTAAGACTTTCTTACACTGGCCAGAAATGTAAAACTCCAAGAGAAAACAGTAACTCCTTCCGTTCTTCAGTCTCACTGAACTCTCAGGAGTTTCATTAAACAGGAATTAAAAAGAAAACAAAAAGACATTCTGCCAGCTCATAAACAGAGGGAACGATAAGGCTCCAGGACCTGACAGAGGTGGGAAACACGTCCTGTTGTGGTATTGAAAGGAGGGTGAAAGGAAGAGCTGGTTGAAGTTCTTCAAGGACACCTATGACAGGTGAGAGACAAGAGAACTAACGGAAACATATTTTTAGCTTTCTCCATACCGCAGAGGAAAAGTTAACAAGCTTTTTGGTCATATACCAATCAAATTACAATATGCTGTGACTGCACAACACAATTTGAGAAACACTTCCCCATTGGTTCTCAAAGAATGAGGAGGAAGATGTGAATAGAAATAGAGACGTCAGGAAGAAATCCCTAGGCACTGTGGAAAGGCTGGAACTGCCTTTTATCAGTTCATCTGGTTAATCCAACTTAGATGTTTATTCCTGCAAAAGTAATCCAATTTATATCTTCTTGTTCCTGAAGAGGAAAAAAAAGGGAATTCTTCCAATTGGTAAAAGACGTTCTGTAATACTGTAAGCTTCCTGAAAATTTGGTCATGTCTTTAAACTACTTTCCAGAATAGTTCCTAGTTATGCAGAAACTTTTGGGATAAATCAAGATAAATTTATGAGATTTTTTAATAGGCATGTAAATCATGACTTCCTGTTAGGGGAAACAGGAAATGCTACAGAGGACAGTAGTATCAGAATTTTTATTATGTTTCAGGAGTATATTTTCTGCTCACACATCCAGTTGACCTTGACCGTAAATTAATTACATACGTTTCTGACCTAAACAAATCAGCGAGTCCTTTTTTTATTTTAATTCAAAATATACCATGTTTTTTTTAACAGATTTTGTCAATTAAAAAAAGCAGTTTTGTCTGCTTGCTTCTTCATACTAAAAAGCCAGTTGTTTACAAATAATTCCTCAACTCTCAGAGAGCCATTTGGCATTTTAAAAAGCA
>JAWWEU010000138.1:15537035-15554242 GCA_035583155.1 Acropternis orthonyx
CTTCTTCATACTAAAAAGCCAGTTGTTTACAAATAATTCCTCAACTCTCAGAGAGCCATTTGGCATTTTAAAAAGCACAGAGCAAAATTTTTAGAACAGGTGCAGAGAGAAGGGATTTTTTTACTAGCTCTCTTGTCACTGCTGGTTCATTAATAATGTCTGCTTCACTCTGTGCCTATGCAACAGTGTTGTTGTTATAGAGATACTTGTATAGATGCTTATAGAGATGTTGTATAGAGATGCTCAGGGTAAAGGTAAATAAGTTTGGCTGGATACTGAAGGCAACACCTCCCTGTTAGCACACTGCTGTGTCTCAGCTCATTAGCTCTGATGAGAGAGCTGGAAATCAGGATGGGTGGAAGATGCTAAAATGGCTCCTGGTACTCAAGCTGGTTTACCTTTTGCAGATCGAGCTTGATTATCCTCCCCGCACTGGGTTTGTTTAAACACATCTGGTTTAATGCAGAAGAGAAGCAACTACTAGCAATTGTTTCCTTCTTATTTTCTTTGCTGTGGTCATAAACCTTAATCCCAAAAGGGAGAGAATAGCTTCCAGACAATTCTCACTTCCTGCCCCGTTGTACCCCCTTGAAAGTCTGTTCTTACAATACACATATATAGAAAGAGACAGGAAGGAAAATAGAAAAACACTATCTGGAAACAATGAACATTCTGTCTTTATATCTTTAGGGGGAAAAAGGATGGGGTGGCTCCAGCCATAATCCCATTGTATGAAACACTGCAAATATACAGCCAATATTTTTACTACAAATCTTCAAAACATGCCATTTTTCCCTCTTGAAGAATACCTTTTTGAGGTTCATAAGAACTGTACAAGAACTTTGACATTCTTTTAAAAGAAAATACCTTAAGTTCTTACAAGATAGTGTTTGAAAACTTACATCCTGACTGTTCAGACACCTCCTTTCTAATGCAGTTAAGTTCACCATATAAATTTGAAACTATCATAATTTATGAAAGACAGCAGTTGACTGTAGAAAAATAAACTCACAATTACTTTACCCTTAAGAATCTGAGTTCAATTCATTCTAAAATCTAGAAAACCCAGAAGAAGGAAGCTGAAAACTTGCTCTTCTCAGAAAGAGAGAAAATTTCTGAACATTCACAGGATGCTCTCAGTTAGGGCTATTTGCTAAAGATTTAGCACAGATCTTAAAGAAAACACTTGGTAAAATAAACCTCATTTCACTTCACATCTCATTACTGACAATTGTAATAAAATATATCTTTGTAATACATCACACATGAGGTTGGGCCTCACTTATTGTCAGTTTTCTAAGGGCTAAGGTCAAATTCAGCCCTTGAGCTAGTTCCATCTTTAATTCACAAGAGACTGAAATTCACCTTACACAGCTTATCCCTGACACTTAGAAGCTACTCTGAAGACCTTCCAGCAGCTTTTCAATCAAGCTCAGTGTTATCTTGCCTAAATTTTAACATGCAACTTTTGCAGTTCCTACACACCAAATCTTCAGAAATTAATATACATAAGCATGGATCACTTTAAGCTTTTGAACTGGACACCTACATGTACGTATATTTTGGTGTCTAAAATCTGATTCAGATTATGGAAAATAAACCAAAGCACATAAAACATACTCCTACATTTTCTTGACAGATTTATACAGTACTCAGAATCTCCTCTGCAAGGAGTAACCTCTGCCCTTCTCATCAGGATGGAAATTACTGACTATTTCTGACAGACAACATACATGTGAGTCATGACGCTTCTCAAGCGTTTGTGATAATGTCTTCTTGAACAAGCACCAAAGGCAGGCCAGCAGTGTCGGGTCATGCTGGTTGTGACATCAGCATCCAGAGTGATGGGCAGAGTGTTTTTATGGGAGAGTCTACAGCTAGTGGTTGCCATGATATACTCTGATTGTTGTACTATTAAACTATATGTATGTATCTCATCTTAGTCTAAGGAACAAAGAGCAATAAAACCAGCCACACCACCCATGTACCATTCACACCAGGATACAAGCTAAGTAATACCTAGGCACCTGCAAAAACATTTGAAAAATCTTCCTCCGTACTTGTGTACCTTTATTCTTTTAGCACATTATTATGAAGTGTTACTTGGACTCCATTAAAATTCAGTGGCAGACTACAGAGTGCTGAAGTGTGAATTTGCATACTAATTAACAACAGAAAGTTCCACAACCAGAAATATCAAAGACATATCGGGCTAATCTCTGAAGGGAAAAAGTTCTGATTCTACTTGATATTTGCTAAAAAATATGAACCATCTACCAATTATAAAGTATTCTTGACTGACAGATAAAATCAGTTTGGTTGTACATAATTGAAGCACGTCTGGGCTCCAGCCATGTCTTCAGGAGTAACTCATATGACATAAAATTTCACTGCATTAGCTAAACAAAGACAGACAGACTTTTCAAACTGTCCAAGCTGATTCTGTGCTGACAAGAATGTAGAAATAAAGGCAGGCCTTTCATACATCGGAGTCCTCCACCAGCCAGACCATTGTGTGTGGAGGTATCCTGAATATGGTGAAAGACAAAGATAGTCTCCTTTCCTTTCAAGTGACAGGGTGCCAGACTCTCATCCCAAGAGGCAGCTGGCCTGTCTCCTGTTTTGATAGCTCATATGGCTCATGGGTATGTATTTTTTAACCTGTTCTGGGGTGAGTTTTACCCAGACTAAATGTTTCCTCTCTCCTTTTATCCTTCCCTTTCCCACTATTTGTTAATATTTAAAAATATCAAAATATTACATTCACCACTTCAGTTAGAGAGCCTGTCTCATCTAACATTTTGCTCTTTCAGTTTGTGTATCATTTAAACCTTTCAGATGTTTTGAATCAGGTGGCATCATCTACTGGGCAACAGCAATAGCACAGTCTCAGAAAAGCACTTGTTAGGCAGACATTGAACTGTTCCCTTTATGCTTCCATGAAAAATTCACAGAATATGCAATGTACAGTGAAAACAGGAACTGGCTTTTGTGTTTAAATTCCCAATACAGACATTACAGAGACCCTTACAAAGCGGCCTGTGCAATGCTCCTCAGTTGCATGAAGAGCCCTTCATGGTGCAGAGTTTATGCATATCCCACCATTCCCAGTACTCAGCATACAGGGATCCCAGCCAGCAACATCAGCACAGCATTTTGAAAACATTGTGGGAGGCTCACATGCACCTCCCTGCTCTCCTCCACTGTTCCTCCCCAGAAGAACAACTCTGTTACTGTCCTAGCAAGTGTGGCAGGTTCAAAGCCAACCACTTGAAAATGAGATGAAAATCACAAGGTATTATTTTGAAACTGCAGACCTTGGTGGCTGAGAAGAGAGGAAGCCTCGCAGACTCATTCCTGCATTACAAACTTTGGACAGGCACAGAAATACTAACGGTGCAAGAACAAATGGCCCCACATTCAGAAATGAACACATTGCTTTGCAGTCACTTCTGGCTCTTTGCTTCTCAGTGAGATCTGAAGTCTGTGTCTACCATTAAATGTATGCTTAGGATACTCTGCTAGTTCAGAGCTTAACAGACATGCACTGTGACACAAAGTCACACGCAACAACACATAAAACAACAGGCAGCAAAAAATAAATATGACATCACCACCTTAACCAGCAACATTCAGCACCATTTATACATGTGAAAATATTGAATTAAATTTGTTCATGACTTAGTTTTCCCTCCTGATCATATTAGTTCTTCATCTGCTGGTATAAAGTCATCAGTAATATCCCTTACATTTGGCATTTTGTTTTATTTCCTCTTGTCTGAGCATTGCACCTTCAGGTATTTCAATTATGTATGAAAGATGGGTCTCTTCCTTTTACTTCACCGTAGATGTTTTTCAGTTGCCATTTGAACTGTGTAAATGAATGTTGTCAACTTTATTTAACTTCAAAAGCTACAATTCTGATCTGTCTTACCAGAGTTTCTGGGTTTTAATCTATAATTATTTAGTTTTTAGCTTTACAATTCTTCATTGTGCACTGACAGAAGTGAAGCATACAGTGAAGTAAACCATGCAAGAGCAGCTGTTATTAAAGAAATCACTTTACAACTATAAACAGGGAATATCAAGCTCAATGAATTGGTCTAAAAGAGAGAAATACAGAAAAGGAAGAGAATATACTAAGCACCTACAAATAAGAGGGGAATTCAAAGGAAAAAGAAGCTGTCCCAAAAATGCCAGTTATCTGACCCAGGAAATTTTCAAAATTATTGCAATATCACAGAATTTTTGAACCACATTTTTTTCAGATTTTCTGTCAAAAACCAGGAAATTTTGGACAGTAATATCAAAATACAGTTTAACCCTATTCGTGGCTTCTGCTTTTTCTAATATTGTAAATTCCAAGAAAAGGTTGAAACCCAAATTTTCATTAAAAAAAGAAAGAAAGAAATTTACTGGCCATCCCTAAAGTAATGTTTCATCACTGGGTGATTAGGAATAATTTTCAGATGAATAGCATTTGTCTCATAACATCTTAAGAATGTTCCTCAGCTACAGCCTTTATGTAATTTCCTTCTTTCAACTCATTGGACTTAATTTCCAACATCTTAAAATCCCGTGAAGTAAGATAACATGGAGGTACCCCTGAAATGGCCAGGCAGTGGAAGTAGGAAAATTTATTTCCAAAGCTGAGAACATGAGACTGAAAAGAACATTAATCTTAACAGGGTTTCAAACACTGGGCCAGGGGAAAGACACACCCCCCTGCTCTTCTCAGGGCTTTTATCATCCCTTACCCCCCTCTCTGTGGGGGTCCTTGATGTATCTGTAAAGACTTATCTTTTTCTCATACAAGGGAGTGTTTCCTTGAAATGCAGGAGGAGAAAATATCTAAAACTCTTTTGGGGAAAGATGCCTCTTCTAGGCAGGAAAGTCTTCCTAAGCGAATCAAGTTCTGATCTCCTCACCATAAATCTTCAAGAAGGGTCTTCTACCCTTACAGCCCCCACCTGTTTTTCCCAGTGTACTAAAACATATACTGCAGCAGGTGACTATCACAATGTGCCTGATGAAAAGTGATACTGTCCAGGCATGGCAGAGGCAGACTGTGCAGTGCAAGTGATCCCACGTGTGGGAAGTCCTGCTGAAAGAGGATGTAACTAAAGGAAAGACAGGAACAGGACTTGGTGCCACTGTGTTCTTTCTCACCTCCAACACTCACCATGGAAAGGCATGTTATAAAACTGTCACCTCCAAGGTGTTAAATGCAGTGCTCTCTGTAGGCAACACTGAGTTGTCTCTGTGGCAGCTGAGTGAAGCAGATGAGCAGCTCCCAGCCTTGCTCAGAACCTCAGGACACGGACACACACAAAGGTCAGCTGCCAACACGAGATCTGCAGGACATGGAGCTCTCTACTCTGGGGACAGGCTGTGTGCAGGTGTTTTCTCTGGCTATCAGTGAGTGATTTACACGTGCAGTAAAGTTCATGTAATTTACAGACTTTCAAGGCTGAGAATAAGCCAGGTAAAATGACAACCTAGGCAATTCATATTCCCCTCCTACAAAAAAGCAGGGTGATATTGGTTCATGAGGTGCCAAACTGAAAGGTATAACAGGCAGCAGTAACAGAGTGATAACAGATTGCTAGAGTTAAACCCAGAAGAAAAAAAAAAAAGTAACATACTGTGAGGAAAAGATATTCATGAGGGCAAATAGTATAACCTAAATGAAACCTTATATTGAATCCTGCCTCCAAACAGAAATGGGGAGGTGAAGGGAACCAGGAATATCTGCTGAAAAGAGAATGACTACAAGCAGTAGGAAATCCTCTTCTAGCACCTTTCTTTTAAACAATATGACATATAAAAAATAAGCTGTTACACATGTGAGAGAGATGGGGAAATAATGCTTAAAAAAACTCTCAATTTTTTGCATTTTTTTGAGCTTTGTGGTTAAAAAAAATACCATTGCTATTTTTCTATTATTTCTTCTTTCATAAATCATGTTTGGCAAGCAAGCAGTTTACGTTATGTAACTTGGCACTTTGGTTCTTTTAGAAGGTACATATAAATCAAGCAGAACTTGTTAATCTTGAGTAGGATACTGTGCATGTGCTATTGCTCTTCAAGACTTTTAATACTCTGCTACTTTGGAAAAGGCCACATTTCTCCCAGGCATGTGATATAATCAGAGCTCTTCTCTTGGGTATCTGCTCCTGTGGAATGAGCTAAGTGAAAGCTTAGCTGTGAAAAGAGCCTTGTTCATTGCTGATGCACACTGAGCCTTGAACAGGCACTACAGTCCAACAGCCCTGTTATGTCTCAGGTTTTGGACAGATAAGGTTGTTTCTGTTACATGGCACTGGCCATAAAACAATAGCTGGTTTGTGCTTGATTTTTCCTAATGGATTTTATGCTTTTTCCAAAGGAGTGTAATGCTGCCATTTGGGTAGATTAAAATAGATTTTGGATTTTCTGAAACCACTCCATGGACCTTCACAAATCCTCCTTTCCCAGATTCCTTTGTCACATCCATCTTTCTAGACACTGTTTGCCTTGGTGGGATAACATCAAAATGATATAAAGCTACAGCTCTGTGCTGATTTCAGACTCCACAGCTACAGGAGTGGTCTCTAAGGCGGGGTCACAGGGTAATGTACACCTTGAGTACTTTAGATACTAAGCTGTTAAGCCATCCTTGGGTGTCTGTGTATTCTATATCACAGCATTCAGGTGTCTTTATGAAAACAGTTGTAAAGAAAAATTTTGAGGCTAAGTCTCTATTCTCCACCCTACGTGTCAGAGGTGACCTGACACGTGGTGGCAACTGAGAACACACATGACATGGACATGATGGTTCTATTTGAAACTCCCTCAGAGGAAACTACACCTGCTCCCATCCTTGCTACAGCTCTAAGCTATTCATTGAATAGATATAAGTTCATATTTTCAGTTGGCCACCACACTTTCCAAATTATAATAACAAAAATAGGTGATGATGAAATGTTGCATTAAAAACAAATTCTGTTTGATATGAAAAATGTCCCCTTGAGAGAAAATGTAATCCTGTGGTCATAAATCTGCAGCTGGGGCTGAGTGTAAATAAGCAACCATAGGTCAGGGAACTGCACAGAGGTGGGAGGTGGTGTAGATCATCATGTAATTTAGAGGCAATGGTTGTAAAGTGCTTAGCTCTGATGGGGAGAAATATTTACAGCAAGAGCAGAGAATAATCTAGTGATATGTGAGGCTCTGCAGTTACATAAAAGAGAGAGATTGCCCTTTGATCCAAATATCTGTGCTCTCTTATAGCCCTCATTACAGACGTTGATCAACCAAGCCTTCTGCATTGCTGCCAGATGAAAAGAGATGAGAGTGATATTCTCTCGCCTCCTCAGCAACTTATCTATGGGAATTGTGGAATTATTTGAATGATGAAACATAGGGATGTACAAAAAAAATGGAGGTTGTAGTGATCATTGTTCCTTGGCCACTTCTGTTTGGAGAATGGATGCAGTGAGTTCTGCTACACAAAACCACAATCAGTGTAGAGCAATTATTCATCCTGAAGTAAGTAATCTCACTTTAGTACCATTATACAGACATACTTTTCACTTATTGCATCATGCTTATTTTGTTCACAAATAATTATTAGTCAAATGCTTGTCTTAAATATAATACTTCCTTATCACAATTATAACTGAATAATCAGATACAACAACCTGTGTAACAAGGTCTCCATCAATTCATTATTCTCACTCTCCAAAATCTTAACACCTACATAACAGATCTAAACATTAAGCTTGAGAATACTGCATGAGGAGAAAGACAAAAGAAGGGAAAAAAATAAAAACCCAAACCATATCTAAATCTGAGGGTGTGAAACTGCAGAACAAACCCTATCAGAGGAGCAGGTTGTATTTTGTATTGTGTATCCTGTTGTGCTAAAAGCAGTTTTACTTCCAGAGTTTAGCCAAAGCCATTCCACCATTTTGGCTTTGAATCCTCTCTTGCATGGCCTTATACCTCCTTCTAAACAAAAAAGTTGTGGAGTTTTCCACTGCAGTTTTCCTCCATAGCCATCAATTTTCTTGTGAGGTCTCACTTGTTACCCTGAACGCCCAGATCTCCCCCGTTGATCTGCGTTATGGTTGGTACTCGGAGGTTTATGTGCTTTTAGTCATAATGAGAAAGCTTTTCTGAAACTTGCTATTACTATAGAAATGTGATTTTTATGATGGCAGGCAAACAATCCAGTATAACTAAACAGGAAATGGATGGATAGGGACAGCTTTCCTCTGGAACACTCCAGATTTTCTAATTTGTGTTGATTCAGATACCGCTCATATACAAAGAAAAGAGGAACCTACTGAATTCTCAGTATGAAGGTGGAGAGCTACTGATTCCTTTGTAAAGGCACTGCAGCTGCAGAGAAAATTGCCATCGATAGAATGATATATGATCATTTATGCAGCAGAAATAACTAATAGAGCTGAGACTGCACAAAAGGGCTATATTCATCTTACAGAAAGCATTTTTCAATGAGATTATATGCAAATCAGGTTTTGTGCTGTTGAAGATTCTGATTAAACTTATAATTTAGGTTTTTAATTGAACTTTTTTATTGGGTTTTTTGCAATAATTCTGCCTCATTTATATGAATAATTAACTGCTATAAAATAAGTTGCCAAAATAAATTCATAAATTCTATGACAATTTTTTTTTTTTTTTTTTAAATTCTGGCAAATTTCTGCAGCATACCAACTCTGAGCACCCTGTGCTTGGCTTTCACTGTGTTCCACACAGATGATCTTAACAAATCTGTCCACAAAGACAGAATCTAACAATGTGCATCTGTAAATGGGGCAAACTAATTATTTTTTTTTTTTAAAAAGAAGATGTGCAAATACATACATAAAACAAATTACAGAACAATAAATCCTTAAAGATGACTGTTGTCCTTTAGAATAGTTAGCTTTGATAGTAAGGCATATATGTTATATACAAATGAATATGTCAGCTGAGTACAAGGCAGTAACTTTATAGTGTTAAACAACAGGATGATGCACTACTTGAAACTCCAAGATAAAGTAAAAGAAAATAAAGCACATCAGACATGAACAATTATGAATGCAATCTAGGAGAGAATCTCAATGATGTTATTTGTCAACTAAATTAAACCACTTGATTTTAAGCACTTCAGGCTAGAACCCATGATTTTCCAGACAGAAAAGACTAAGAGTAAAAGCAATTACAAAATGTCAGATTAAAAGGGAAAAAAATTCTTCTGCTTTGATTGTACACAGTAAGTTATAATATGGTAACATTTCATATTCAAATATATCATTTGGAGGTTTAATACAGGATTATTAGCTGATAACAAGTAATGAAAAATTTGATTGCTATGGAATTTTAACAATTATAAATACACAATCAGAGGATGCTAAAGATGGTCCAGGTTTTTCAGCAACACATGAGCCCTAGCAGTAATCTTTAACAATTTATCAGGCATTTATTATCCACAGGGAGGTGATCTAGTGGACTAGCTTGAGAGAGGGAATGTAAAACAGACACCGCTGGAACCACAGCGTAATGACTCCATTACTGACCAATCCAGAAGGATACAGAGATATCACAGGTTTGCAGGAACATGTAGGAATGATCCTCTGCCATAAATGAGATTCATATAACACTTCAGCTGTTATCAGAAGCTACAAGGGACCCGTTAAAATCCGGTAATGACCGACCTGAAGAGACATCCATCTGACCACGGGCTTGCCCTGCTAATAACAAATGAGAGCATTGCTTTTAGAGTCACTTGGCTCAATGAGATTGCAAAGTAAGTGCCACTTCACACTAGGCTTTGGAAAGAAAAAAGGTAGCACTGATGTAGAAAATCAAGTCTCAGACTTTTTTCTTTTTCCTTTTAAGAAGAAAATGGTTCCAAGTTAACTGCTTACCTGGAAACACTGAATTTATTTACAGTAGTTTAATTACAGAAAATCCCATTAGCTTCAATGAAATCATTCTACTTTCATGCTAGCATGATTTAGGTCAAATTCTGAATCACTAACTTTTAAATTCCAACTTTAAGAAATTTAATAATACTTTACATCCAGCAAAATCCTGCTCTCTACTGTACACAACATTTTCACAGAGCTGGGTTTTAAGAAATCTATTATGTTCCCTGGCATTCCTATGCTATATCTCTTTTCTGTAGAAAGACAGATATCCAGCTGCTTGTTCATAACTTTACATGAGCAAAATTAAAATACAGTCCATAAACTGCTAAAAGAAATTTTTTAGTAAAGCCAAACCAGAAAGCGCTGCAGTTTAGAAAGCGAGGGATGTACCAGAACATAGGGGAGAATTAGTGGGTTTAATGTTGTACCACGTGTAAAATGTCTCTAATTACCAAGCAATTCAGTGTTTTCAATGAAGAGGAATGCACTGTATCACTGAGCTCTGCTGTTTCCCATCTCTGCAAAGACAAACCCCTACATGGAGGCAGGGCCTCATTCCATGATGAAAAGTTTAGCTGACCCAGGACCTGGAGGCTTGGAGCTTGTTGTCCAAACCACCTCACCTCATCAGAATCCAACCCTGTTTAGGCTCTTTTCCTTTTACTGAGAGAAAGCTACTCCTAGTTGCTGCCACTCTTTCTGTAACCACTTGCTACTCAGTAGGATCCTGCAAGATTTCCAGCAAATAAACTTCTATAAACACACTCCTGAAGCTCTACCAGCATTGGCAGCTCAAGAAGGCACAGAGAGGAACAAACTACAGGGTTGAAAGAAGAGGGGGGGGAAAGTATCCTGACCCAAAAGGAAGTTTTCCTTTTCCATTAACTGTTTTAAGCCTGTGTGACTTTGTAGAATCACCACAGCAAGTTTTGAATGATGTATGAAATGAGAAATCCCTGCCCAGCCAGCTGAAAAAGAATTCACAGGGAGTGCTTTGCAATCATTTATATGCTCTGCTGTTTAATGTAGTATTTAGCCAAGTTAGAACCACAAAAGCCTGGCAACCACAGAGACAGCAGCGTTTTCATACTTGGGGAAGGAGCCTTTCTCAGTCTCAGTACTGAAAGTTTAGATGCAAAGTCTGTTCTGCAGTCCATGGTGGGAGTGCAGAACTTCAGAATTTAATCTGCATATGTACAAAACAAAATTGATAAGCAAGCAAAATATGTTTAATCTCAAACTAGAAAAAATATTGCTATCATTCAAGTAACACTACTTAGAGTTAAGAGTTAATATTTCTTGTAATTTTTATAATCTGATTACATTATATTTATTTTATCCATGTAAACAAATGCATTCTTTCAGATAAAAAAAATGGAGGCAGACAGTAATTTAGGAATAAGAAAGAATTCAGTATTTACACAGAAGAGTATGCAATTTCCTTAATTGCTTAGTCTTTTCTCCATGAAAATGCTGTTCAGTAAGCACACAACTGACCTCCTTTTAACTTAGAGACTTTAAAATTAAAACATATTTCAAGCCTACTTCAAGGCTTTCTCACTGCACTCTTTCAGAAGCTCTAAGGATCAGAAACCTGTTATATAACCTTAACAATTTGAAGCAAATATTTTTATTCTTTTATTTTTAACTGCGATTTAAAAATAGTAAAAATGTGGGTTTACGGGAAAATAATATAATTTTTAAAAATAGTGATAAAATACATCCGAAGGAGATATTATCACTATGCAATATTATTAATGATCAACCACATCACAATTTGCTCTGGTTTAGTCTGAATTCATTCTAAGTGGAAATGGCTTGCAAGCAAACCTGCATTTTTTACTCTCTCCATGTAGGTTCCTCTTGAAAAGAAAAAAAATCTCCAATTCCCAGTGGAAGATATTAAATAATCTCTAGACTATTCAGATCAGCTATTTATTGCATTTTTATTTAGCAGGTCATAACTGAGATGAACTGAAAGGGCAGCTGCTCTTAAACTGGTACTTACATAAACTTCTTAAAATAGTCTATTATTCCAATTGATATTTCTGTTATGAAATTATTTCATCTTCTCCTCCTTTGACCTTCTACATGTTGAAGTGCAATAGTTTTCCAAATAGCTGTAGTTACACATTAAAAGGCAGAGCTGCCCAGCATTATTAGAATTCAGTGGAGTATATAAATACAGTTTCGGAAGCTTTTATTTCACACTCACAGTCATCAGAAATGCATAGAAATAATAATTTGAAAGTGTTTTACCAATGTTTTGGCTGCGTGGGATTAAGAGAAATGGAGATATATTCAAAATGACAGTGGATTACTACAAGGTGAGCAAAACATTTGCAAAAAGGTTCCACAGAAAATTTCCTGCGGTCCATGTGGTTTAAACACGACTGTCAGCTATTCAAAATGTCATCTGCACAACCAGAGTGCCTCAAGCTCTGGATTAGCAGCTGATTCATTCATTGTAATTTCTATAAGTGCCAGAAGCCTTTCATGATCTTTGTTGTCCAAATACATTTTGTCATAACAAATCCCAGCAAACAGCTAATATTTTATCTTCTCCTTGCTCAGGCTTTACTTTCATGTTGATGTACCTGATTTTATCCTGTATTAATTGTTCCAGTATAATTTTTTTAGTTATTTAAAGGTGCCATATTTCAGAAGTATATCTAGAAAAGCATTTCTTCATTCCTTTCAAACTGCTTCCATATTAAACCCCCTTGGAGATAATTCCTCTGGACATCTGCAAAAGAACTCTTTTGTGCAGGTCTGAGCGAAATCAGGGGATATACATATCATGTAATGAAACTACTATTACTGAGACATACTGGCACTTAAATTCATTCTGCATTTGTGTCACACCTTTATTATCAGCCCAGAATTATTAAACAATAATGCTGCACCGTGCTGGTAGTGCGAATTTTAAATCCAGACTGGATTTGTTTTCTGTTACATGGAGCATTTCCAACCAGTCAGCAAGAGAGCATGTTCTGTGCAGCCATGAACTGATTTGGCCCAGAGGTACTATGCTGGAGGGAAGTGAATGCATCCTGTCAGGAGGAATCAGAATTACTTTAGGATGGAAACATAAAATATATCCCTTTGAAGAGACCCCAGTCAGGTGAGATAGAATTGGGCAACCTCTATTCAATATTTTAACTTTCTACAAAGTTGACAATTGTTAAAAAATTAGGAATATAATCATACAGCCCATATTTGCCTGCCAAGCTCAGTTTGAGCAAAGAATCTCAGACTCACACACGTGACAAAAGAAAATAAATCTGTTGGCACTTGGTTTTGATGCCAGAGGTCTTAAAATACCAACTAGGATTGCACTAGGGATTCAGAACCTAAGTGGTGTTCCTGTTGCATTTCTCAGTAACATCAATACAGCTTATGAACTACTTGTGATTCAAGTGAACAAAACCAAGGACAAGGATTCCAAGCTAGCATTTAGTTTTAAATAATTCAAGTAGTTGTAATATTTTTTGCTTTGTGAAAAACCTTGACTCAGGTCCTCAAAAGTGAAAAATACGTATCATAGGAAATTTATGGTGAAAAGACTTAAATGATTAGGAAAAAGTGCCTGCAACAGAAATGAGAGGTCTCCCCTCAAAAAAATCAGCTCAATTGTAACAACTCACAATAGCAACTCAACTGTAGCACTGTATGATGGCTGTACAGAATCTATCTTCTTGTGAGAGACTGATCACAGGGTATTTGCAGCTCTTCCCACTCACCAGAAGTGGCAGAACCTTCAATCACAACCGGCCCCATCAGTTTACACCAACTAATGCTCCTACAAAGAATCAGGCCAGATGCACGCAGCTGTGTACGTGGCAGCCACAAAACCACCACTTGGCCAGGAAGGATGTCTGTGTCATTCTGCAATCCCAGTACGGTGGCAACATGTAAATATGACTTAAGACAAAGTATTTTTATTCCTTGTAAAAGTGGTCTGTTCTCCTCTGCTTAGCATCTGAAACCAATCCTAGTACTTCCAAGAACACAAATACACAGATTTATTCACTCTAAAGCTATCATATCACACCCACCCTGGAAATACAAAGGATAGGTTAAATCAAAAGGGACTACTAGAGCTGGAAAACATCACTTAGTCAAAAGACTTTTTTCTAGCAATTTAACAGAATCTTCTGTTGTTCAGACAGTGTAACGCCAAAACACAAATTATCTCTCCTGAAAGAAGTTGATAAAAGTCAGAGATGTTCAATCATCTGTAACTCAAAAAATGGAGGTTCAGGCATCAATAAAATTGAGAGATGTGTACAAAGTTATGTGGGCTTGTCAAGAATAAACGACCAATGCCTTATGCTGGATTTCTAATTCTTTAGTCCTTTCCACTAAATTGTAAACCAAATGCTCTTAATTGTCTTATATAAGAACAAACTATACTTCTAACTGCGTGAATCATCTTAGAGAAACTTTGGGATAGGAGGTTCATTTAAACACTATCACCCACCTGTACATTCTAAGTTCCAAAGCAGAAACTTTTCAATTCAGTGTGCAGGGTATACCAAAAACATTCCTGAAGCAATTCTGGTAAGAATATACACTTAATGTCTGTTCATCAAAGAATGATTATTCTTACTGAGCCCTAGGCACAGTACATTTCTTTTCTGGAATGCATTATGAAAACAAATATAAATATTATATCAATATGTGAATCAAAAGCTCTACATCTAAATAATATTTAAAAAATCTACCTTATGATTTAAGGAAACACCACATATTACAAGCATTCTCAAAAGAAAGACAATTTAGTTTGAGATTTGCCAGAATCTAGCAGAAAGGAATTCATTCAGCCAGCTCTTGGCTATTCTCTCAGATTTTCTAATGAAATAATTTATTTGATATTGATGACACAAGGAGAACTGGTTACAGCAAGACCCCTAACAATTTCTCCCTACACTTCATTTACAACAAACCTGAGTTAGATCTGTTGAATTCAGTGTAGCAACACCAACACATGGTCCTTTCCTGTTCTGGGAATTACCACAAGGGGACACCTGCTGCATGTGCACAAAGTTATTAAACTGAGGATAGGTGAGCTAAAGGTGATTCCAAATGACTCCTTCTAAGGTGAGCAGTTTCACTGTGACCCCACATGGTGTTCTTCAATTCAAAAGACTGGTTGTTTGTCTCACAAGGACTGTTTTATAAAGCTCATCATAAGAAATGCAAAATCTCAGCCTGGTTTAATGAACTCACTCTACCACTCTCCTCCTTGTCTTTGTGAGGTGACAAGCATCAAAATACCCCACCAAGCTGTGGGACAGAATGGAAGGTGCTTGAGAGTAGGTGGAGAACTTCTGGAGACAATTACTCAGACAACACTTCTGAACAGTATGTGTGAATATATGATTTGTATCCTATAATTTGTACCTTTGATAATTTTCCTTGATACTCAATTTATTGTTTTAACTGGAAGTAAGGATGAGGGTAGCAAGCATTAGAACCATAGGAGTAAAATGTGTGCTTAGTTTTACTATGCCAGTGAAAAAATACTGACAAAATTCATTCTTGGGAACTATTTTCACTAAGGTCCATTCTCCCTTATACAAGGATGATATCTAATACTACAGCAGTGTGAACCTCTTTTCAAACAGAGATAATTCAACACCATGCAGACATTCAAGGTGTCATTCTGTCCTTCTCCATGTAACCTTGGGCCCTATTCCCCAGCTTCCAAAGAAACTGCAGAGAGAGGAACCAGCCTGGCGTTCAGAAGGTCATGTTATGTCCTTACTGCAGTGCTGCTGAACTTCCAGGGCCTACGTGGCTCTTACAGCATCACAGGCAGAGAAGTCTTAGTACAGTTCTGGAAGTTTTGCTTGGAACACTGTACTTTTTTTAATCAAAGCTACTCTTTCAGTCTTTGGAAAATTAATTAAATTAAAAATGCCATGCTTGAATGTGTCATGTATCAATTTTGAAGACTTAATTATAAGAGAGAATTAAGCTTTGATTAAGCTTTCCTTCTGAGAGCAGTAGCTGACATTCTCCTTTGTTTTAAAATAAGAGGATCTTTTCAGCTCAGTCTATAAAAATGTCTCCCTATTATTTACTCCTGACAACACTGTCTAGAAGTCAACCTGGTCTGAGGACAAACACTGCAGATGGTCATTTTCTGCATTCTGTATCCTCAGAGAGCCATTGGATTACATCCATACTGCAAAAATTGGGTGAAAAGATCAGCACAAGGCAGCAATAAGAAAACCTTTAGAATGACAGTTTGGATAATCTTATTGAGGGAAGGTGACATTTGAAAAGGAAATCATTTATTGTGTCAACCAGAGCGCTGTGAATTCCTGTTGTTTTGTTGAGCTCTTAGGCATTTTGAGAGCACGGGCTTGTTGCGGACTCTTTTACTTAAATTGATACAGAAAAATCAAATAAAACTGAGCTAGTGAAGAAATAAATCATGAAATTTCAGAATCAGAACTCTGAAAAACAAAGCACTACTAAGTAATCCTAACTAGAACGGTGGGTAGGTGTGTGGAGGTGTGCATGTACTTAGGAACTCTACAGGTCACCTGCTTCACCTATTTGATGTGTTTCCCTGAGGGCAAAGTGTATGTAGAGTAGCTGGCAATATTTTCTCAGGAACTTTCGAAAGTGCTCAACACTCAGTACCCAGTAACAATAATTAAACTGCAGCAGCTATAGAGAGGCTTAGTTTGAATGGAGATTGAAGGCTGCTTAACAGGGAGGGAAGAAACACCCATAGAATAGGACCACTTTCATGTAGTGCACATGACAATCATTCTCTTGGACAGATTCCTATCACTCACAGCTTTGCCAGGGGTATATATTAACTTTAATCTGGAAATAAGGTGCTACATTTAATTCCAAAATCATAATTAACAGCTGCCCCTGTGTGAATGCAAACTAGATAGCCCCATAGTTTGGTAGAGGGAATGGAATCTGACTGATGCAAAGCAGAAACAGGGATAGCTTCTGTTATTATTTGTATTATTACAGCAATGAAAGGCCCTACTACTGAATTCAGAGAATGGAAATCAAGGCTGCGTTTTAACAGACCTGTATTGTTGCAGACAATACTTGCCTGAGAGAAAACTAGGATGAAAAAGAGAAGAGAAAAACGAAGTACTCTTCATTTCATAGATAGCAACAAAGGCAAGAAATTCAGTGGTTTCATTTAACCTACATATAGTCAAACTAATTGAATTACCTTAGTTGAGAATACAGAAGCTTGAAGCTTTTAGTATGTTCAAGGACAAGAGCTACGTACTTCTTTGT
>JAWWEU010000138.1:15554342-15584795 GCA_035583155.1 Acropternis orthonyx
TCTAACACCATTAGCAAAACTGAAGGTACATAAATCTGAATTCTGAAATACCCTTGCCTAAAAGAAGCCTCAGACAGTTTGGTCAAATCTAGACATACTGAGAATCCAAAGTATACAACCCCTTTCTGAAAATCTTCCACAGGGAGCAATTGCAATAGAACACTGCTCCTGTGGTGTAGCAGCCACTGGGTAAATGCAGAATGCCTCAGAGAACAGAGTTTCCATTCATTTCTGCATTTGTGTATTGTCATGTGTAAACCCTCAGGGCTTGGCTTACCACAGAGAGGTTACTCTCCAAGGAGGCAGGTCAAGCCCTCAGGAACGATGTAAATGTCCATTTGTACTCTGTTATTTCTGTCTCAACTTTTTTAACCTGAGGAAACTGCACAGAAAGTGAAGAAAATAATGAAGTAGTACCACTCATCCACAGCTGTCTCTGAGGTACTTGGAATACATGATTGGTATCTGAAAGGAGGAGTTGATGCTGTCTGTCATTGATGTCAGTCTTATTTCTCCTGCACTACTTTTCTTTGGAGTAAGCATAGGAAAAGTTAACTCTGCAATAGCACAGAGATTATGAAAAAGTAGAAGTAATAAACAAAAATAAACCATTCATAAGTACGAAAAAGTTACCTGTTTGCAACCTATCTGAATGCTGACTTATTTACTTGAGTGTTTAATCTGTTTGGATTGTTATCTTCTCCCAGACTGAATCTATTCAGGAATTACTACATGACATTCACAGTCTCATTGGAGCCCATAGGTCCACTGAAATAAATAATAAGAACATTTTAAGTTCACGCCAAACTCCTAATTCTAGCAGTCACTAAAATGAGAAGATACTTCATCTAAAGCCATTAATGCAACCTAAAAACCAACTCCACTCTATAAAGCAATTCTTCAGAGCTTCAGAGAAAGGTGACAGACAGTTCTCATTAATCTTCAGAGGTGTTTGCTTGCGGCTGAAAGAGGGAATTAGCCAGATGAAGGTCAGTTCTGTATCTAACTGTCCAGCAACTGCAAGTGACCTAAAATACTTCGAGCCAAACATTTAATATTCTAGTCACATAGAGGAAATTATTATGGTATAGAAAGTTTATGACAGAAATGGCTTTGCAATATTTGTATTTAACAACCTCAGATAAAAAATTACATACAAAGTACAATGCTTCATTTCCCATTTTGTGCATATCCTCCCCAGAGCAGCCTACAATAACAAGGGAATGCGGGATGCACCATATCAGAGCAGAAGATTGTTCTGTCAAGTCCAACATCCTGCCTGCATTTCAATGATGGGGGAAAGTATGCCTTGGTGTAGTTTGTATTACAGTTTTTCAAGGTTATTGAGTACTTCTGGATCCTTCTGAATGAGAAGTGCTATGCAAACACTGATAAATAATTTTACTATATATATGCAGTTGTAATTTAGTACTAAAGGGAGTGTGGAGCAGTAGTTGTACGAGGCTGCAGAGTGCAGTTAAAACTCTTGGAGCTCAGAAACTAATGATATTTAATATTTTTCTTGAGCAAATAAACCAAGTGGGAGAGCCATGAAATCCTTAAACCATTCTAAAAATTTGTTTAGAAATATCTTATTCCTGAATGGAGGTTTTCAGGCAAACTAATTTGAATACGGTGAGTTATGTTGCCTTTGAAAATAAATAAATAGATAAGCAAGAAATTTAAAATAACCAGTGATACCAGTGTTTACTTGATCTTCTTAGGTAATTTCCAGATTGCTTTGATTTGTCACATTTTCAAGCAACATTTGGGTTTCTCAACACACTGTCACATATACAGCACACACGCAGTTCAAATTCTCCACACTGAAATCAGCTCTGAGCCGAAGGGCACAGCCTACATGGCAGAAAGAGGCGTGAATACATACCCATTTAGTCTCACTTCTGCTTTTAGCTTTATGTTTGTAAATCTACACTAAACACATTAAATGAAACCTATTTCAAAATGCCAGGTGGAACAAGATGGAGCAACACCTTGGGCAGGATTTGAAAATAGTTATTCAATGGAACATGAGAATAAGTATAGTGGTTCACATTCTTAATCCAATTATTCTAACTTGCTGTCAACAGAAGTCACCATTACATGCCCCAGAAGAAAGTAGAAGAAACGTGTCTGTGTCAAAAATACAACTAGAATTTTAGGATCCCTAGTAAGCAGAGGGAAGTGCACTCTCAAGGATGTGCAGAGCTCAAGGCAAGCAATGGTGCCCCATGCTCTCTGCTCTGTCTCTTACATTTTCATGGGCAAGTTTCTTACTTATTCTGTGACTCTGTTTCCCCATGCATTCAAATAGGCCATGGAGAACTTTGAGAGTTTGTTGAGAAGACCTTTGCAATTATCCCAAAGCCAGTTTTGCACAAATATTTTAATACGCCAAAAAGCATTTACTGAATGTTACTGCTGTAATTGCAAAACCTGCTTTTTTCCATGTCTGCCTTGAAAGAAATACAACAGCACCATTCACTTTTGAGAGACATTTCACATATTTTTCTCACTTTATTGGCATCTTCGAAGTACTACATTATTCCTTTCAGTGTTTGTCTATTTTGCTTTCTCTTTTTCATACTGTTCTTCCATGACACTGTGCTTCAGCCTCTCCAGTCACATGGGACTCAGATTTATCAGGTTCTCACATACAAATTTCAATTTTAATCAAACAGGCTTCAGATGCATAATGCCCTAAATACATCCAAATCCCTCCTATGAGCACAGTTTTATTGCAAAGTTTATGTGAAACCCTATTGTAGCACTCAGGGTAACACTGCTTTTATTTTAACCACAAACATTTGCATTCTCCAGTTCAATTATCCTGGGGAATTATAATGTCTCTCATCTCTTCCCTCCCCTCACAGTCTACTTGGGTCAAATACGCTCCTAGCTTTTTCTCATTGAAGAAAACATTATGGTAGAAAGATAAACTATATATGAAGTATTACTGATCTTTACCTTAACCTTTCTGAGCTCTGTTTTCCTTACTGTTTTTCATTCTGACTATGCAGCACTTCAACTCCCACATTTGAGTTTTATATAAAACATTTAAACACTTGAAATGCGATATAGCAACCTTACTGAGTTTTTATGCAAAAATGGTAGATTTATCACATGGAAACATGACACTGGATGCCAGAAATCCTCAGCTACCTCCAGAGAACTGCAGCTTCTTGGTATTTGGCAATAGAGGAAAAGTAATGGCATTGCAACACGGAAGCTGAGCACTCAGTACTATGCAACCACATATTAATCATCTGTTATGTAGTAGAGACTGAGCGGTAGACTTGATTTTTCAATAGAAAAATATGGAATTACTTCTGACAAGTTCTCTTTTCAGTCAAAATCACAAAAAAAAAGTCCTGTCTAGAGATCAGAAATTATATTGGTCTTGAAGTAAATGCTTTTCATCTTGTAGTATCTCTAATAAATTCTGCCAAACTGAAAGAAAGACGTTTTACATTTTCCTATATTACAATACACAATGTTATAATATAAAACATCCTTTATTTCAGTCTTGTTTCATGGTTCTAGGAAAGGAGATTTTTAATATTATTGAGGGAAATCCCATTCCTTACTTCAGAGGTCAAAAACTCTCTTAGTATATTTATATAATTTTTCACCTATGAAATAGGTAATAGTTCCTACTGTCTCTGCCCTTCATTTGCTAAACATATTAAGAGAAACTTAATTGTGTTTTCTTCTAAAATGTACCCTTTCTGCTGCAATGGGTAAGGGTGACAAGGTACTCAAGAAACCAGCCTCAGATTTGCAAACCATTCTAGGAAAGCAGAATAAACACATACAGACTTGTATTATTTATCCAAGATGGCTCTGTAAATCTCAGCTACCTATTCCTAGCTGTGGTTTGTAGACAGCCCACCTGAAGCTGGGAATCTTTACCAAAAGTTTTCTTCATTTCAGTTTCCCTGTGGGGTGGCGTTATCATCAGTTTTACCACCACTACTCCAAATGAAACTCATTTTTCATTTTGATTACAAATGGTGCTCACTCACCACCGATTCACAGAGTTTCCATTAAGACTTGGAACTCTAGGACAGTGGTATTTCAGCAGAAGATAATCTCTGCAGCATGTGGTGTTGCTGCAGACAGTTCTTCAGGAGAAATGCATTAGCATCCACGGTCCTCCTGGAAATCTAGTTTCAATTTCACTTGGAAAAGCACACACACACAGTGTGCAACAGGCTTTGCTACAGAAAGTTTGCAAAGTAGAGGAGCACTAGGAAGAAAGAAAATTGAAAAAAAATCAAGAACTTAGTCCTTCTGCTAGGAGAGAGGGCAATGAAATTCAGATCGGTTGTTTCACAGTCCAATACCTTTCCTAGAACCAGCTCTTACCAATTTAGCTTAACACATCATGCCCACTAACTCTCTTCTCACATGTTCCTGTGTTTGGCTGCTTTTCTTTGATCTATCCTTCTCCCATGGGGAATGTATGAAGTGACTGATGTCTTCAAACACTAGGCTTCCATATGGCTAAACACAGCCTAAATATTTTGGGTGCTGTTATAAATAAAAATAATTATTTAAGTCATACTGATTAAGAGATTAAAGCTCCTGTTGCATGTGGGTCTGAAGCCAGATTGCATTTTTTCATGGAATAAATCTGTTTGAGTCTTTGGCCTTTAGGGACCTTTCTTTTTTATCAGCACCATTTAGCATTTTCTCAGCTTTTAATACTCTGTTGTTCAGCCATGCATGACACGCTTTCAATGGTAAGTTAGCATAACAGCACATGTTTTTCCTGCTCATTTGGATTGTAAATATTTGTACTGCTTGCTATCAACAGCTTTGTGATGCTGCACCAGGCTGCATATATTTTTATTATTTTTTTAAGACACTATATATATAGAACTAGATACCACATTTATAAATAAATATATTTAAATAAACATTAGGCAAACCAATGCATGTATAATAAGGCACAGTGTAATTTGCAGGCATGGGCAAGTCTTGAAATTGAAAGATTTAGGATGTTTATGGCTAAGGTACCCACATTAAAACATTAACTTTCATTGACAGTGGCAGAAGCTGGCAGATGTTATTTTGCTTGTGCTAACTCAATAAACGCAGGTCAAACCCAGTTAATAAATCAGCCATCACTAAGTGTCAAGCAGTTCTGTTGCTCAGAGAGAAGACAGGTGAAGAATCAGGTTTATGTTTATCTGTCACTCAGGCACTGCTGTCCTCCACCTGCCATCCCCAGGATGCAGAGGATTTCTTTTCTCTCTTGTTCTCACCCAGGAAGAGGCACTCAAGCCCTGTTGTTCATATCACATAATTACAGGACTGATCCAGCCCATTTTTTGTGGGACTCAACTTGTTTAAAAACTGGCATCCACAATGACAGCAAACATCTTGGGCAGCACAGGGGAATTGCACCCTTACATGAGGGCTTCCATCAGCAACTAAACAACTATTGGCAAGTAACAATAATTTTAACCAAAATGGCTTCTTAAAACATGTAATTATACAAATCGTTATGTTAATTAGCAATACATTTATTAGCCACCTCTCTCATGCCTAATAATGACCTTCCTGGGCGGATAAGTGTCAGCACTGATACAGAGACTGAGTGATTCACCTTCTCAAAGGCACAATTTCCCTACGTGACTATGCTGACTTCTGGGAATAGTGATTGGTGCAGAATTTAAAATTATTTTCTCTGCCTTCTCAATTATACCTCCCCATTACTTATGTTTGGTTTTCCTTGACTGAAGTGAGGCATGATGGACTTTTCCATAGTTAAATATGGAAACTGTGTGATCCTGACCTCACATGCAAGATTCAAATCCAATCCTTTTCCTCATGATTTAGTGGGAATGGAATCAAACTGAGTAACTGCTTATCACCACCCCACTGGTAGCTAAATCACATTATGGTAGAAGTATATGTTGACTTCTATGTCTATAGAGGTCACAGGCTGCTCAGCACAGGCTGCTTTTTAGTTTGTTGATAGTGCAAGACTGACCAAAAAAAGTTAACAGTCTATACATAAATCTGCTAGAAGAAAAATACACTGAAAGCTCATATTGCAATATTTTAAAGGTAATAGTGATCATATCTGACATCAGACTATCAGTGTACTATTTGGACACACTGGGAAATCTAAAAGGTCATGAGTCCTGTTGCTCAAATAAGCCAAGATTTGGAGAATTTGCATTTACAATAGGATTCATATGGTAGATAAACATATTCTGGGTGAAAAAAGGCAAATGTGGGCATTCTGAGCAATGAGCAGTAAAACATCTCATAATCAGCAGAAACTGATGGGAATTGAAAAGAAGTAAAGGCTAAAGGGGAGCACTCAAAAAAGGAAAACTAAATAGAATACAATTCGATGCCTCATACACAGAAGTACAGACTCCAGCCACTTTAATAAGCTGGAATAATTCCATATGTTCCTCTTAAAAATGGATAAATGTTTTGGCAAGAAATCACAGGATGCATTGTGACATGTCTTACTTCTGTCATTGCCTCCACTGATTGCCCATGACTGTCATGTGTCTGGATTTCACTATCTAATAATATTTACACTGGACAGATTTGGGGGGCATAATCATACCCACAAGTCACTGGGACTGCTGAGGCACAGAAAAAAAAGGTGTCCTCTGGACAAGAAAAGGAGGGTGGTTAAGGAGAAGGGCACAAACAATCAGTGCTACTTTACAGATTCCAAAATGGACTTCTCCACTGAGATGTGGGCAGTTCATACCTCCCAAGCTACTGAGGTTTTTTTGCTAATCGTTAGCTGAATAACATGCCCCTTCATTAACTATGTGCTTCACTCGGGTTTCATGATTATTTTTCTATAAAAGCTAACTTTACAGTGCTGTTATCTGACTGGGAATTCAAACTGTATCAAAGTTTGTAGTTGGACCGGAGTATTTATACAGCAAAGTAAATCAAGGAGATGAAAAAACCCAGAAGCATCATGATGGGCCCTCAAGCTGTATTTAGTCTGTTAAGTAGGAATGATTTTTAACAGACTGGAGCAGCTCTTAGCAGAATCACACATTTCCATTAGCAACTTTTGCAGCACCAGAGACCAATACTGCTTCCTGATGGAACTTTGCAGTGAACTGCAGCAGCCATAGAATTTGATTCCTTATGTTCAGCCTACTCCAGAATTGTCCTTTTTAAGCTACCAATAATTTGCTTTTTTTGCCTAAGTCTCAAAAATGAACTATAAAACAGGTGCAGTGTCTGCCATACTCTACAAAAACAAGTCACAAAAGTCTAGGTGCCACCTTTCACCACATACCCATAAGCCTCGGCATTAAGTGATGAGTACAGCAATGAGGGAATGCAGTGGGCAAGGGTTGGAATTGCACTCCTGCACAGCACAGAAAATCACCTAGATGGCCACAGATAGAGATCTCTACCACAGTGTAACATCTTGTAGACATCCTACAGTAAATTGTATCCCTCCTCTCTCTTTCTTCTCAGGGCCAAATCTGTACAAGGTGGAAGGGTTCAAATCCAGCAGAGATGCTCTCTTGGGTGGGTTCAGCAAGAAGCAGTACTGGTTTGAGACTACAGGTATTAGACAGCTTTCAGATGGCTCAGAATCCTAATACAGCTCTCCTCCTAAATATTTAAACAAACAATGCCCCACACATATCTGACTACTCTTTGAAAGTATCTTGAAATCTAAGTCCATGTGGAAAACACACGTTTATTACAGAGGAAAAGGCTTTGGTTTACTACAGATAATACTAATTCATCCCCACACAGATTTAACAGGTTTGGCTGTGAGCAGGGGAGCATCCAGGGTGCAAGTACACCAGAATCAGGCTGAGACAGAGGCACCAAACAAGTTGTCACCATTTATTGTGGCAGAGTGCAAGAGAACAGCCTGTTCCCTGAAGGCTGAATTAGCCCAGGACCTGCACTGTAAAACCCTGTCCTGCACAGCTCACTCAGAGCCAAGCAAGGCACGCTGCACAGTGCTGCATTGCCAGTATAGTTTGTGCTCCAAACAGCTTGGGAGCTGCCTGGATGACAGACTAGCCAAGATACTGCTAAAAATTATGAAGTCTGACATAATTAAAAGACAATTTTTTCTAATAGTTGCAAAGAAGTTTCTCAGGCAATTTTGTTTGCTTTTTTTTCTGAAATAGATTTTTAACAAGGCAGTGCTGTCCTTCACCTGTTACTTCACCCTCCTTTTCTGCACCATTCCCTGGAAGCTTTGTTACTCCCTTAAGATGGCATGGCAGGTCCTCAAATCCCACAAACGTTGTTTGTGACTGTCAAATGGGACTTACTCTGTCATGGAGTAAGTCTCTGAGGCTCTTTTTGAAGTTTACAATGCTTTGAGAGTTTATTTTTGAATGTAACCATCCCAGAGGAAAATCTTCAAATTGCTGTCAGGACGGTGACGGTCCTTTGTGATGCTACAAAGCCCCAGACTTTGCCTAGCAGGGATGAGATGCTTCATAAGAGTATGTTCTGTTTTTGCCATCTCCATCTCATTCCACCTCAATGTAGAGATAATACACAGTTAACAATAAGAAAATATTTTTTCTTCTTCTTTCTTTTGTATTTTTTCAAGTAAATGTTAAGTGTAGTGCTTCTTTTCCAAGCTAAGGTGGCCTTAAAAGCTAATAACAATAAGAAACAAATTACTGAAGGAAATGTATAACATGCCCAAAGAAAGCAAGTTGGCACTGCTACATATTCCTCATCCAGCAGTAATGCAGGTTTTACAAAATGCTGTCAGGTAACAACAAAAGTAATTTGCCTTTCTTAAAGTCTGGTACAATTTTCTGCAGATATAACATAGGAATATGTTAAATATAGAAAGAGAAGATATCAGCTACTGCATATGGTTGTTTTAATTAGGACCTTGAAAGCCCAAGTACTGAACTTTTAAGACTGTGTACTGACATTTTAGGCATATGCATAATGAATATTTAATCTTATGAAATACCTGCCTAGAATTAGAACTACTGCCTTTATTATGACCAGTATTATTCTTACTAGCATGGGTTTAGATGGTGTAATTTTTAACAGCTTTATGCAATAAAAGGCTGCTATGTTAGGTGTGAGCCTCAATTTTGCATATAGAATTACGGATATTTAAGGAATTACCTCATTACAGTTATCACATCATGTGATAGTGCAACCATACATTTCCTCTGAGCTCCTAAATACACCAAAGAGACTAAATTCATGTAAAATCACACCTTAAAGATAGATAGGTAGGTAGATTGATAGATAGATAAACAGATGGATGCAGAGAGAAAGCACACACACTAAAAGGTAATTAGTATACATATAACATTCAAATGGCATATTGACAATACCCAGGGCAAATAAATATCTGTAATTAATCACGCATAGCCCACATCTCTCTTTTTGCATATGGTCATAGCAAATGAGGTCCTGAAGTAGGAAAGTGAATAGTGTACTCTTACCACACTAATTAGTATCAGTGCCCAGCCTTGGCTGCTGATTGGTTTTCTGCTAGGTGCTTAAATTCACTGAAAAGTTGGTGTTTTATAGCCTCTAAAGTCCTCTAAAAACATAGAATTCAGAATAAGTCCCAAGACAAGAGACAGCAGTTGTTGCACAGTTTTACAGTGTAAGAGAAATAAATGTTGCCGCTAAATACACCAATTAAAAGAATATAATTTTTATTCCCTGCATTCTCTAGCAATACTGCTGTTTTTTTCTTGCTGCCCTTGAACAGATCTATTCAAGCTGAAACTCACTGCTTCAAGCCCAGAAAATACAAAAATACAAGACAGAAGAATATTTTTTTTCTTTCTATGTTTATATTCAAGTTTAGTATCTAACTCTGGGCAGTGACAGTAGCTCTTGAGCATAAGGCTTAAGATATTTGCAGTATTTTTACTAATAAAATTGCTACTTCCTCTTTGAGTACAGATTTCTGTTAGTATAGTTTTTTAGTAGTAAAGTAGTACCTTTTCTCTGAGTACATATTTACAAGATTATGGTGAAGTCTCTACAAGTGTATTCATTTACACCACAGTCTCCACATCACAGTCTTAAGGATTTTAAAAGATGTTTAATATCACTTTTAATCACCTCATTTTTCAAGCTTAAACACAAGGGCTGAGCAAGGGCAATTCTCAGAATAAAATGAACCAGAATCATCCATTTATGAAAAGCAAAATGATGCCAGCCATACTTCATCACTGGCAATTAAGCATAATTTCTGGTGCCAGAAATAGAAGCAAAGAGACTTAAAGGCAGACAAGAGAACTGACTTCATGTCCAAGGCAGATACAGCATCGTTTGAAAAATTTACAAGTTTAAAATTGCAAACTATTTGCCTGGATAGTTACCTGAGTCCAGAAACACAAATCCAGTCAAGCCTTCAAAATAGTGTCCTTAACCTCTGCTTTGTTTTGTAGGTTGTTACTTATATCTAATATATGTAATAAAGAGTAGGTATCTGAGCTGGGGGAAAGTTAATTTTTCCCAGCCACAGAATTTACACTAACAAAATCCTTTGGCCTGTTACCTTGTAGTCTTGACTGTCATATATGCTTGCCCATTAAACACACACCAGCACTGCTACAGGAAGGCACAGCTCATGGAGTTGCCCAAAAGCAGTAGTTCAGACTGCTCTGAAATTTGAAAGCAAAATAAGAAACAAAGAAAAGGGTTACATATACAATTGCAGAAGGATGTTAGAGCCAAATACCACAGTCCTACTGGTTAACCTCCTTTTAGCACAAGCTAAAATAAAATAAAATAATAAATGCTGGCCTAGCATATCTCTTATCACTTGCAATCAACTGGCACATGTAATGTTCTTACTGAAGAGCACAGAAAGTTCAAATGAAATCTTCCTTAACAGATACTCTTATACTAAATCACCATCCGAGTCGTAACAAGCGGCGCTCACTGCACTCTAAGTGTGCACATAACTGTGGGACACTGAAGCATGAAATGGAAGTCACAGACTGTGGGCTATCTTGCTAAGTAGTGCTTCACATGCCCACTGGAAACACATCATTTGGGAAAACGGCAGGAGCTTTGGCAGCTACTGAAGCAGAGAATCTCTAAGGCTACAACCTCTGTCCCAGCTGGAAAATCTGTTCATTCTGACTATACTGGGATGCCAGAGTGGGAGGTATCTTATGGAATGCATTACTTATCCTAATGCTTTATCAATATTCCACTAAAATCACATGTTTATGCTTTAAAACCTTGGTAGGGCACTGATAGGCATAAAGCCAATGAAGCAAAGGCAAAAAATAGAAAGGAACAAATGACAGGAAGAGCAGAATACTCCTATTCCTACTTAGGGCATTGCAGTGCTGCCAGTCACTGAGGAGTTTGGAAATGAAGTCTTAAGAATACTGAAATTTGTGATCGTGCTGTGCCACCAACCATAAATTTAGAAATATTTGAGAAGGTCAATTTCTAATATACTCCAATGTATGTAATTATACACCAAGAAGGCTGGCTAGTTTTAACAGAAGTCTGACCTCCTTCTTACTTTCAGCTTCACTCCTCTGGTAAAGCCAGAGCTGGTAGAAGGATGGGAAATATCACTCCAGATGGATATAAGCTCCACTTGACCTTGAGAAATCATTGTAATTAGTGTGCATTCACACACACACATGTTAGCATAAGCTAAAGCATGTCTAACTATATTTGAAATACAAATAACAATACTGAAAAATTAACATACCAGTCTCAGAAAACCATATTTGGCTTCTGCTTAACTGTGACAACATGGAACATTAAAATGCACAAATTTAGAGCACCATCTGGAAATATCCCATTAAAAAAATTCTTAGATCTTAAGTCCTTAGCTAGTAATGAAAATACTAATAAAAAGTACAACATTATTACTGTATATATATAAAAAAGGAGCATATTCAGAAAGATTTGGTAAGGGACCTTGATGAGGACAGAATGATTAATAATTAATATGAACTGCTAGTTAGTCTAAAAGATCTGTTTGTGATATAATCATGGTTCTAACATACAGTATTTCTGGTTCTTTAAGGAGCAGATAACTTACTATAGGAATTGTCCCCAGTTTTTTGTATCTTGCTGTTTTCCTGACAACTTCTGGACTTAAGGTCGTTATTAATTCCCATCCCTGCCAACATAGTTGTTATATGGTGTCCTTTGTGGGCACACGATTATATAAAACAAGAAAGAATAAAGTAGTAGGGGTAACTACAAAAGACTGAGGGAATGACTGCATTGCTTTAAAGCATTCTGATAGAATTCTTTCATTTAATAATATTTTTACAGTTGTCCATATACTGTTCCAGACCTGATATATGATGTTCAGCATGGAAGAGAAGTCTGCAAAATAAAAGAACCTATTGCAACTACATAATTTTTTTAAAATATGTGATAAAACCTCACCTTTCTGCTTACCATTTATATGAACATGCTAAAGGTAATCTTTCTCCTTGAAAATCATTCCTAAAATCAACACAGTGGGCCAGATTAGCTGTTACAATAAATGAAGGAGGTCAGTTTTGATAAGAATACAGCTCACTGTTCAGGGCATCAAAGAGGGACCAATTAAAAAGGCGTATTCAAACCCAGCCTTCCAAAGCCCTGGTAAGGCAAAACCACTAATCCTCTCTGATAATCACACCAGACCTTTAAAATTTCAGGGATTTATACATGTTGTTGTAAAACATCTGGTTTATGTGTTTGTTTTGAAAAAGTAAGGAAAGTGGAAAGATTATGGAATTGGAGCTTTTAATGAAACACTATTTTGAACAATGCAAGAAAAGATTGTTCTTTAACCTAAAAACATGAAAAAAGCCTTCTTTTCCAAGGAGAACAAAATATCTAGAGGGGCAAAAATTAAGGAGTGGGCACGTGAGGGATATTTTTATTAAATGAAGGTTTTGAGCTGTCAATAAAAAAAGTTTTTTGGTCATATAAAGAAGTTCTTTTTAAAATATACATTCCCTGGAGATCTTTAGAGTAAGTGTGCTTCCCACCTTACAAACAGCTCTGAATCACGTTCATGCTGCTATAAGTTTCAGAGAGACAATGTTTCTATTGCCAGACACTCATTAAAACGGTTACTCGTCATAACGATGATGAGTTCCGGAAAGGGTAGATACAACCACCTCTGAAAGAAATACAGACAGATTTGGACCTTAGTCTCAAAACAGCATTGCCAAAGGCATACAATGACATGTGCCTACATGGGAAATATTAACACATTTAACACATCCAGGGCTTGTTTGTTTTCAAGGAGACTTGTTTCTGGATTCCTGAGGATTTTTTTAGATTCCAAACAACTGTTTAGGTAGAGCATGACGTTTAGCTTTTTATTTCTTGTGCCCCTAATAGTGAGGTGATTGAATTTTAAGTACTTGTGTGATTGATTGGTTTCTTATTTGATCTTTTACATGGTTGTTTTTTGGCGGGTTTTTTGGTTGGTTGGGTTTTTGTGGGTTTTTTTAGGATGATATTCTTTTATATTTGGTGCTTCATACTCTCCATTTGGTGAATGATTTTTAAAAAAAGCTTTCTTTTGAAAACAGAGTCATCTAAGGTAAATGATTAGTAAGGCTATATCCTGTGAGATTGTTAAAGTTATCTTACGACTTGGATGATGATCATAAATCATTAACAGAATACATCAAAAAACAAAAGTAGGTGAAATGAAAAGATGTTTAACTAGCCCAAGCAGTGGGATTTCTTCAAAATACATGGTGCAACTTTATAAAAAATGAGTATAGCACCAGAAATTAATATCAACTCAGAACAGACAAAAGGGCTACATTCATCAAGTAATCCAGCCTCCAAGATTAATCTGCCTACCTCTCATCTCCTCTGACTTTAATTAAATCCCTCTGTCTAGTTTCATGAGTTGGTAAATCTTTTAAAATTAATTCTACACTGTTTGCAAGACTAACCCTGGCTAGCATGGCTGAGAGTCTGGCTCTTACTACATCTCCTCATTTGTTCCATATTTAAACAGGCTGTTAAAGTATTCTTCATGGCCAAGAATTGAATTTAAATATATTTTTAAATCCACTAATAGAGGATTGCAGTCACACCACTTACTTTGAAAAGACCATGTCCTGTAAGCTGTTTAATTATCCTATAAGAATTCAAGTGATTTAAAATGTTTCCACCCCAAAACAATCCTGTAAATCATTTCACAATGCTTTATCACATTTAAGTACTCTCCAATTTCTCTTCAAGCATGTAAACCATTTCCATCCATTATTCTTTTGCTTTATGAGACTCTGCAATTTGTTTTAAAGAAGTTGGTTGAATTTCAAATTGGAGCCAACATAAATCTATCATGTATTTATATTAGTGGAGAACACGGAGAAAATTCCCGATGCAATGGTGTCCTCTGGCCATAATAAACGGCATGTCTGCCTCACTCTTTGCTTTATTCCTCATCTCCTGTGTTTCCTTTTGTACAACAAAAGAGGGAAGTTCTTGTAAGCTGAGCTACCCATGGCATTTTCTTCCTGACATGTAGCACAGTTGCTGCCTACATGCCAAAATCATCAAGTCCGGACAGGAATGGCTGAATGTCTCTCCATAGCTCTGACCATTACACCTCCATAAGCAATGGAAACAACCAGCGGGTCAGTAGCACCAGCACATTGTGACAGGCTCTACTGCACCCCCTTGGCTGGACTGTGTTTGCCACGTGAGCCTGTAGACACTCAGTAGACATTTGAAGGTGAGCAATCCACAGCACTGTAATCCGCTTTCTAGCAGTTCCTTCTAAACACAGAACAGAAGGCAGAAGCGTGTAATACGTCGTTAAGAAATTGCCCTGCTTGCAGAACAAAATCACCTCTCACTGTGACTGCCTTGTTCCAGCTCACCGCTATCCTCGGCTTCCCTCGATCTGTCAGGAGGAGGCACATACTGTGAGCTTTCCAGGGCTATTGATTCTGACATGCCTGCCATTTCCTTAGCAAAATAACTTGCCTGTTTCCTACATAGAACCCTGGCAAGGGACCATTTACCATCTGGCTCTTAAACAAGGGTCAAGGAGCAATGCCAAGACATATTGTTCTGCTCAAACATGTCAGCGATCCCTTTATGTTCAGATGGGATTTGGTAAGTTGCCTTGACTAGCAGAACAGCATCTCTGCTGTTTCACTCTCTGCCTTTGAAACAGAGAAAGTGAAAGCCCTAAGTCCTATACTGCACCCTCTTAAATTAGTCAAGGTAAATAAATATCCTGCCATCTGCACCTTCCATGACAAAATTAAAAAAAATAACTCAACACAGCCGGGCATATTTCCAGGCAGCTGAAACACTGATGGCCTTGGTGAAAGGGGAGAGGATACACACTTCAGTGGGCAAGGTTGCAAGATTGACCAGCAGTGGATGAGCAGTTTTTGATTTAGTTCTATAAGACTAAAGAAAAACATCATGCTCTGAATAGGGTGATGCCCTTGGTTGGTGTTTAAATGAGTTGTTTTCTGTTGAGGAGTCAAAGACCAAGAGCAACGTTCCCATGAAGACAAGGTCTAAAAGGAACCAGCCATGGGGTTTAGCAGGAGCTGCAGGATAACCCCGCACTCTGCTCTAAGCATGCTGTGCCTCACATCAGTTTCTGTGTGGAAATGCAGCACACTGGAGACTTTCCAAATGTTCATGTTTTGTCTCACCTGTGACAGAGAAATGTAGGAACTCCACAAACATGTGCTTATCACAAGTACTCACTCCTTTTACAAAGTGCCTGGCATGGCCATGATGGCACGTGTCTGTTCACTGGGTTAATCACTCAGAAATGGCATCTTTTTGATGGAAATAGAAAGTGTTCAACAAAAAGGAGGGGAGGAATTTTCCAAATCTCTTTTCATAGAGACAAAAATGATCCAACAATCTGACCACACCTGCTCTGTCTGCTGATGATCACAGCTGAATTCACATCTGCACAGGCAGCTATTTTGCATCAGTGTCACGATGATGTCAGAAAAGAACAGATTAGAGGTCTTGGAATGATTTAAAGGGTTGACATATGACTTAACATGGTAGCAATTAAAAGGCCAGAGATGGTGATAGTATTGCTTGCAAAGGTGCATGAGAATTTGTATGGTTATAATAATTAAAACCATAATAACTATTGAGATACAATAAATATTAGTTTATTAATTTAATTTTAGGACTGATACTTCAGGCAAAGAACTGTGAGTATCTTCTGAAAGAATCCCTGATAGCACTGCAAGATGTGAAATGAGGATGTTCTTTCTTCAAAATTATAGGAACTATACCTGCACTATGAAGAGCTGAACTAAAATCAGCTAAATCATGTACTCAAAAGTTGTATGATAAAGAGCTCCACAGGGAAAACCTCTTAAAGGAAAGACTACCAGAAATGTCACTTGCACTCTAAAATAAACAGGCTCTTGCAGAATTATGTCTACAGAAGAATAGAGCTAAAACTATTTGAGCAGTAACTTATCTCATTCTCTAGACTTCTATCAAATTTTAAAATTCTGAAGGAAGATTTGCTCTGTTTCACTGTACAGTTGGCTGGAGGACAGTGGAGGTACTTAAACATACCAAGAAACAGCACATTTACATGAGTAGCTTGTTAAAACTGAAAACAGTCATTCAGCAAATCCAAGTTAGAAATATCAGAGCCAAAAATACCTGAAGCTGTAAATAAGATACAAATACTCAGTATTGCAGACTTTGATACTGTTTAGCTTTGTCAGGCAGAGTAAGTATATATGCACACTTGTTTTCCAACTTGTCGCTGACATATCAAAAGGGGGGAAGATGAAAGGCTTAGGACTAAACTGGTACCATCAAAAAGAAAAATAAACTTTAAATCGTGGCTCAGATTCAGGATGGCGTGCTAGTTCTGAAGCAGGAAAATATCCTCTGGAAACTATTTGAAAGAGAACAGAGTCTTGAATTGAAATTCCATCTGTTTTGTTAGTGAATTGAAGGAACCAAATGGAACTAGTGTGATTCCATGATCTAAGCTACATAATGGTTAGAAGAGGGAAATCAGATTATTTCAGATAAAAGTTTGGGACATGGTGATTTACTGAGAGCTCTTTAAAAAAAAAAAAAAATAAAAAAAATAGTCAATTTGGAGAGAGTATTCTTTAGTCATAATTTGGCCCCCATTTGTTTCCTACACACATCCTTTGTGACCACTGTATGCACTTGTTCCAAAAGGTGAACAAACTCAGCACTGGCCTGGCAACTCTGCAACACAACACGAATTGTTAAAAGAGGAGGAAATGTTCAAACCCCATGCTGAGAGTATAACAGCCACATCTATTTCCTGAGAAAAGGAACCAGCTCTAATGGCAGAGAACTTAGTTAAAGCAAGAAGGGGGGGGAAAAAAAAATCCCACAGACATTCCATCTGGTTTCCCAGCTGCTTCTGTAAAGAAAAATCTCTCCCTGGTGAAAATTACAAAATTGTTGTTGTAGCGCAGCTTTTTCAAAAAAGGCACAAGAATTCCTGACTGACGAGCCCTTTCAACAATGGTACAAGTCAAGTTTTGTCTTGCACTCGTTACATTATTTGCATGTGAGACACTTTTAGAAATTATACCCATGAGAGATTAAATAAGACTGAAGGAATTGAAGAAGTATGTTTTGAGCAAAATAGTAACTTTCAGTCAAAGTAAAAGAATAAACAAAATACAGACCAAAGAGCTGTTTCTCTGAAAAATAAAACAAAATTATTTTATTTCCTTGAATTTAAAATCTGTGAAGGAATTTTAGCTGCCCACTAGCTTGAAGTGCGGAAAGATGAGGTGACATTAACAGTTTTAACCAGCCAAGAAAGGGATTTTTTTTTTTAAAAATAGGAAAACTCTTTTTTTTTGTTGGAACATCCCACAGCATTGCTGCATTACTTGGCAAAATAGAAATATATAGGAAAAAAACATTATTTCTGAAAGTCAAATACTTGACACTGCAAAAGCCATTTGTAAGCTCCTTGACCACAAGATGACAGGTGCACCCTTCCCCTTTGCAGCCCAAGCTCCCTGGTCATCATGTCCCGACTGCAAAACTGATCCCATTTTAGAGAACAGAAGTATAAAGAATCCCAAATTCATCCCAATCATCTTGCATTTAGGCTTAGTATTACTGTTTTTCTTAATAAAGGTATTTCATTTACTCAGCAGTCAGAGGAAAGTTGCCTCTTTCTTCCCTACTGCTCCTCAGAGCGAGGAGGCAAAGCAGGGAGTGGTGGTGCTTCCCACACGCTGCTCCCGCGTGCCCAGCTCTGCAGCACAAGGCTGCTTCCAAATCTTCATGGCACCACATCTGGGCCATTTCTGATCTCTGCATGTGAAGCTTTTCTGAAGGCCAAGAGCCCATACCAACCAGTCCAGCCTCTCTCTGCATTCAACCATCATGTCCCAAGCAGCATTCAGGACCCAGAGGAAGATGTAGACAATCTTTTTGTTTACAAACACAAGGTGTGCTCATGCTGCCTCATTCTATCATATCTAGAGCTGACCTTGGATGAGAAACTGAGCACAAACTGCAGTTTTCCCCAGTCCAGTCAGATCCCTGCTTCCCCCACATCCCTTCAGACACTCCATGACAGCCAAAGTGCCTTTTGAAATGTTGCATGACTGGCTCATTCTTCCCTTTTTGAGACAGGGTTCTTTGTACTGACTGACGAATCCTGGGATTAGTTAATCTGTAAATTCCACAATACATCCCTTATTTCTGAAAGCTTGCTCTTATCTAAATGAAAGCTACTTTGACTATTTTTGTTTTCTCGTTTCTTGTATCTCAGGCCTTTGGGAGTTAATTGTTGCACCACAGCTCTGGGGAGGCAGTTAGTGGGGGTAATGTTCAGATATTTGGGAGCTGGGCAAAAGTATCAACAGACCCCCACACATCCATAAGACCAGACAGAGAATAAGAATATAAACTCTCCACAGAGTATTCTCAATATTTGTACTTCTCAAATTCTTTGCTGTGCCAGTAGTCTCAAGGCTGATGACTTTTCACAAAGAACTGAAATTAATGAAGTACTGCTTAACAGTCCCTCTTAACTTCATAAGAAATGTAAAGTAGTTCCTTCTAATTCTACTCAGCCAACTCCTTGAATTTCAAATGTAATTTGGGATTGTTTTGGTTAAAGAAGCAATGGCTGTCAGAGGAAATCAACAGTAAGTCAGTTCTGAAGATGAAAGTTTGCTAAAACTGACAATGTTTTTTTCTCATTTCAGTAACTTCTACATGATATTTTACTTCCTTGAATAATTTTTCCAGATGTAGTAAAATGTTTCTGTAATATTGCAGTTTGTGAATGAAATATTTTCGTATTAACAAGTAGAAAAACTGGGGGGAAAAAAAAAAAAAAGGCACCAAGGAATTGAAAGAGACATACAAAAAGAGAGGACAGAGAAAAATGGAGATCATAGTCTGAAAATAAAATAAAATTGATATATTTGATTTTATGCCTTGTGAAAATGGGTGAGACTAATGCTGACTAGTAAAACACCACTGAGCAACACTGGTATCAAAGGTTCTACAGCAAATTTATGATAACTTACACCATGTAAATGCATTTTAAACACATTGTAACAGCTCTTGATGTGCTAGAAATCACAGGTAAAATGAAATCTCTTTTTTCTCTTTAGAAATCCAATTGCAAATGCTGCTCTTTCTTCTGTGGAGTACAAGACGACTTTAATTTTTAGTTTGACAATTTCACAAAGCACATGAAAAACAGATTCCTGGATTAATGAACTCTATTTTATATATTGAAGAATAAAATAAAAAAAATAAATTAAAACCAGACACACACCAAACAATCCTAAATCCTGCAGGCTTTAATAGAAATTAATCTTTTAAGATTCTACAGGAAGTTTCATATAAGATTCTCCAAAGGGAGAGATATGTCCTTCCTATAGGTCTTTTGAACCATTACATTAGTCTGTGAGAAGGACTAATTTTCTATTAATTTTTATGGGATGTTAAGCAAAGTAGAAAAACTAGGGAAAATTAATTTCTTATTAAGTTCCATGAGTATTTCTTGAGGCATATTTTAGGATTATTATAAATAACAGTAATGTATCATTTGAATAGCACATTTCACCTTCAAAGAACTTTACAAACATTAGGAGATATTTAATCTTTTCTGACTGAGTAGAAACATCAGTGCTTTCCAGAGAAACAATATAAGCTCTATCATCACCTCAGAACTGCATTCAGAATAACATCTGGCTTTTCTGAACTTCAGCACTTCAGTCTATGGGGGCTGAAAATACGGCAGTGAAACTAAACTCTATCCAAGATTCAGAACTTTCAGACATGGACCATTAAAGACATGCACACAACTAAATATAAGTTTCTGAGCAAGGACACTGTTTCCAAAAGATGGACATATGCAGGAAAGTTACATGGCTTGCTCAAAGCCACTAATAAGAGTGTTGGAAGCTGAGCTGTTAGCATGAAACAGTGGAAATGTGAAAAATTGGTGACTAAAATTGTCTATGTCCCATAGAGTTCTCGTTTAAATCAAAAGCAAAACTGACTTCAAAGGAAACTGGAGCACACAATCAGTGTATGTGAAAACTGAAGAACCTTTTGCTTATGCAGACAGCTAATATTTTATAACTGTGACTGGTTTGCCTAAAGCTTATTTCTCCCTGTTGAATGTATTCCCCAATATTTATATCCATTTATACTCACAAGGATTAAGAACAGTGGAGCTGTCTCAACCAGTTAGTAAAATCTCCCATGCAAAGGCTGTAATCCTGAACATTACTGGAGTTGAATTACAGACCATGACCCTCAAAATCTGCAGACAGCAGTTCTCCCAAATGCAATTCCACACTGCCAACCTGGGCTAAACCAGCTCCAACTGGAAATCACTTCTAAGTAAACAATGCAAAATATGATGGTCCAAATCAGTGATTAGCTAACTGCTACCAACATCCATGCAGTTCCCCCAGGGAGAAGTTGTTCCATTTTGTCTAAATTAGTTTGCTCTTATGTCTTGAGGTTACATATTTTTATGTATGCTTTTATGAAACTCTCCATATAACCTTCACTAATCACAAAGAACCTTAAAAGTACAGCATGCTGATTAAAGTCCAAGTTCAAAATTCTTTCAAGTTTCAAAATAATCTCAAATCCTAAGCAAAGTACCTAAATAACCAAATTTAGACCATATTTTTTAAATTTAATTCTACATAGATCAATGCCTGTTTTGCTAATAATTTGTTGCACAGTTATACTAATTCCTGAAAGATAATTGCATGAAAAATTGTCAAGCTACATAATAGACACGATTGAAAACCAACTGTGACATGAACACAAGGGAAATAAGGTGCCATTAATCTTAATGAAATGTGATTAGAAATTATGAGATAAAAATACCAGGCTCTCATTTGGAACATCATTATATAATATCATGGGTTTTGTATTTGTGTGCATATATTTGTATATGTGTTAGTAAGTTCTGCAGGCAACATACTGCCACAGCTTGGTTGATCTGAGCCTAGGGAATGGACTGTCTTTTTGAAATCAGTAGGAGTTTTGTTATAGATTTCTTTACAAACAGATAGCTTTCCTATATTATTCATAAAAATCGACACACTAATGCCCAGAAAAAGTGAGAGGGCTCCGACATGATGTGCAAGTATTACCTTTGTATTCCAGAAGGTGATACAGGGCTTTGAAAGGAAAATATATCTTTGTTGCTTCAAGACGTATTTGAAGTCTTTTTAGTGTTTAGCTATAAATCTGAGTAAAATTTCTCTATGTCAGTTACAGAACAATTTGGCATCACTAAATCTGCTGAATTGTCATAGCGGTCAATTGGACCCATCCTTTCTGCACAACGTTGTAAGGAAAGGAAATTTTTGTGATTCTGCTGTGTTCATTTGTCAGAAAGTGAGTGCTTAAGAGCCCATTACTAAGATGTTAGAAAATCCAAGCAAGTGCTACAATAGATAAGAAAGCAGATTCCAGTTTTCTACTGCTATTGAAACTACCTGGTTCATCTGGACAAGCCTTCACCACTGCTGGTTGACAGGACAGAATTGTCAGGAACAGGCCATTAGTGGTTACCTTTTAAAGCTTACAGCCTACTGATGACAGAAGAAAATTGGGTGAATCTGTTCCTGTTTTCAACTTGATAAATACTAAGTTCTTACTGGTAACCACAATTCTAAGGAAAAGCAGAAGAAAATATAATTTCTGGTTTCAATGTGTCTTCTGAGTGAAATTTTCTTTGATAAGCAACCTTCATCATCAAAAATACCCTGGAGAAATGCCTTGAGGGCGTCTCTCAAAGACCTCTCCACCTTTCTGTGAGAGACTTAGTGAAAGCAGTCCCTAAGGCATTAATTCAGAGCATCCCTAGGCCACTGTACACTGAGGAGCAGCACTTCTGTGAAAGCCCTTTTCACAGAAGAGGAAAGATTTCATAGAACAGGAGAGACATTGGCACTGTTTACCTTCCTTCAAGGGGGTAATTAAAACACCATAATGTCTCTTTTCTGCACTGACATCAGTTAATTAGTTTCTCTGTAATTACCACCATGTGTATATGTATAATGCAGTGCAATCCTGTACTTTCAGTATATGAATTTCCCATGTTGGAAATCTGCAACAGAGATAAATGTGGTCTGAGCCTGCCTTCTTTCTTGGTTGAACTGCCCCCTGCAGGCAAGGGGAGCTGTGCTTCAGTAAAGACGTCAGGACGAGGTCTCAGATTTTGCTGAGCTAAAACTGAACTAAATCTTTGCTGCCTCACTCCATTTTAATGTTGCAAAATAAAGCACTGGAGCACACAGGACTAGCTATCAGTTTCTGCAGTAGAGCTATCACCATGGCAAAGCATGGATATGAAGGATCAGGGAACCAAAGAGCAGGAAACTCTGTGTTCTCTCCGTGGCAAGTGAATTCAGCCTACGCAAAGCATTGCTAAAGGCTCCAAATGTTCTGGAACAGTGTCTGCTCACAAGACTAAGAAAACATTTAATTCAGAGACCCTTTTCTAGGATGAGATAAAGGCCAAGTTAGGAGTTCATGTTCATAAAGGACATTAATATCAGAAGCCTTTATTGCATTATGAACTAATTTCAGTTTTACACTCAGGCTATTTGAGTAAATCAAATTTTCTATTTTCATCAACTGAATTTGAACTAGAAAGGGATGGCAAATCATTTTCTAATTTTTAATTTAACTCTAAGATTGCTCTGATGACCATATTGGCTTGGAAATAAACAACAATAAATGCAGAGTGGCATCCACAAAAAGGATAGACACTTCTCTAACCACTGCAATTAATATTGCTAGGCTGAATACTTTAAGGTCCCTGTGTTTCTCAGAGTTGTGGTGTGCTAGCTAAAATCTGTTCAGCCAGGCTGATTTTGGCTTTCATCCACATATATTAATTTTGCCCAGAAGCATTCCAGAAACTTAATTAAGCTGGCAGGTTGCATTCTCTTATGGTCCATCTTGAACACAGTCTCATTTTTAAAACTTGAATTAGAGAACATATTCATTTGGGCTGCCTACTTAAAACTCTTACAGGGGGAAAAAAGAAATAGAAAGAAACCATCTTCCCTCAAAGCATGATTGTTTAATTTTCCGTGAAAAAGCTGGGTTGTTCATACTGAAGTGTGTTTTTAAAGCACTTCTTTATCTGGAAGTGAAGGTGCAGACTTTGCAGTAAAATAGCTGGTCAGCTCCTCACGGAGTGCACACACACTGCTGCTGGTCCCCTCCTCCAGAAGTAGTTCATTCTCTGACATTCTGTGATATACTCAGACCTTGATCTTTAACTGCTGGCTCAGCCCTTCTACCTGTTTCAGTAAGTCATGAAAACCTTATTTACTGCTAAGCACCATGAAAGGATGGACCTGAACCAAGACCGGGTTCAGATGCTTTGCGCACCGATGACTCTAAGGTGAATCTTACTCTCATGCAGGAAAAGAAGGAAATTTTAAAACATTAGAACATATTTTTAATTTCACCTCCAAAACTGTGTCTGTGCTCTAATTCAGGGGACTTTCAAGTCTGTAATTTTCTAAGGCTCTGCTCTGGGTTTCCTGAATAGAGTTCTCTTTTACCCTAAAAGATGGTAAATACAGAGGTGTTTAATTTTTATAACCATTTAAGACACACAGAACCAGTGCACAGGTCCAGTGGCCTGTGTGACCTGCTGGGTCCTGGTCTGTGGCAGAACAGCGTCCACTAAGAAACTGCAATGAAGTTACTGCAAGGGAAATCTGACGTCCTTGAGAAGGCCTACTAGCCAACAGAAAAAAAAAAGTGGGCTTAATCCAAGATAGAAATAATTTACATATTTTCCCAGATGAATGAACAAAAAGATTGAAAATTTTTGAATTCTCGAAGTCTCAGCTTGGATTCTTCCAAAAAGAAGGTGGGGGGGAAAGGCCAGAAACATCCAAAAGCACTCCTGCTACATTAATAACTGAGTGTTCACCGAGTTCTATGTCAGTTTGCTTCAGCAAGAGCTAATTGATCAGCCTTTGCAAATGTTTGGTTTATGTTTGAATCCTTCTGTTTGCTTTGTTTCCTGTAGGAGGATTTCCATGCATTACTGTGGTAAATGGAAACTCCTGCCGAGAAACGGAGCACAAGTATTATTTCACCTGCAAGTCTGCTGTTAATAGTTGTAGAATAAATTTATTGCAAAAGATTTTAAATAAGCTAATTCAGTGAGTAGTTGATAGCAATTATGTGGCTTCCCCATGCTAAACACAAGCCGTCCGAGAACAGATCAAAACAAGGAAGCTCTTTCGTTTCCTTCCCCATGAAGTCCCAAGCCACCTATGTGGAAATGACACATTCTCTATTCTGCCTACAGAGGGCTTAACTGAAAAAAATTTATTCCCTACCCAAAGATCAAATTAAGTCTATTCCGGAAACAAAGTTAGAAACTGAATTTCAAATAATTTAATTTACTATATAATTACTTTACCGAATCTGTAAAGTATTCATTAAACAATAGTAATTTCTACCTGATTCCCACCATGACACATATCATGCCTTTGAAACACAGAAGCCCTTAAATTCTTTCTTTTAGTGAGCTAATGAAAATGTTAAATTACACTAGCAAGAAAATGTGGGTGAATTTTTGTAGACAACTATTCTGCAACAGAAGGAAGTATCATGTTGTCATTTAGTCATCACAAGCACTTACAGAATAACAATTCCTCTCGGTCATTTAAACAGTTACTGACTGAAAACAAAACAGAAAAGAAAACAAACCTGCATCATCTTTAGCTTCTATTCTGTTGTTCTAGCTCACTAGGCATTTGATTAAGATTTGGAAACCCAGGCTGCATTCTGCAGTCCCAGTGCTTTCAGGAAACGCAGTTTGGACATGAATGACTTCCGTTTAGTTCATCAAAGCCAACACTGGTCACAGTCCCTCCAGTGGAGCTGATGGCTGTGGGCATATCTGTGGCAGCGGAAAGGACAGATAGACCCTTACACAGATGGTCCAACCGATTTCTTCACTGGAAAAGTGCTTAAGCATTGGACTATTTGGACTTCCAACACAGTAAGCCACTCCTGTTGGGCAGGTTTACATTTAAAATCAGGCCCTCAGGATGGGATCCTAAAGCATTTCACATCTGTGCTGCTTTAACTACACACTCAAATGACAATGTCCCATGTCCCACCTCTCTTGTGATCAGTGCCATATTGATACTGAAAACTGGGTTGATAGGTAAGAAAGACGGGCACTCCCAGCTGGCTTTGGAGTTCCCTTCTCTCCTGCTGTGCATGAAAGAGAGGTTCCTTTTTTTAGCCAGTTTAATTTAATTGTAAATGTAGCTACACCATGCCTAAGCACTGCCTGGCACAGTGTGTCCCCAGTCAGATTATGACCCTCCAGGCACTGCTGCAGCACAAATTATAAAAGCTATTATCAGTATGACAGACCGAGCTCTGCAGTAAAAAACCTTGATTGCCACAGAAGTTGCACACGATCCCAGGGAGCCTCCCAGCCAAAGAGATACCATGCATGAGAGAACTCCAGTGCATCTCCCCTGGTATCAGTGGAATGAGAGGGCAGACTTAGAGCAGACCCATTTACAAGGACACGATTTCTCATGTGACTTGAGAAACTTCATGCCGAAAAGGTTTAGTACCCAGAGTGTGACCATTTCAGAGATTCCACAGCATTTTTCCAAGCACTTGCAACAAGAAAACCACAAAGAAGCCTGAAATTACTCCAAAACTCATATAAACATGACTAAAATGCAAACATGCTGGAATAAAAACCCACCAAAGAAATCTGTCAATAACACAAAGTAAGCATGCTAGAACCAATCAGGAACCGTTCCTAGTTTCTTTATATTAAACTTCTCCAGGTTCCCTCCTGATCTGCTCAGCTCTGTGACTACCCACAGAAAAACAGGCTCCTTTCCCACAGAGCATTTTCTCTAGTGTAGAAAAACAACCTTTCATGCTATTTTTACATACCCTGGACAGCAGGAATGACTGACTCAGGAACACATATATAAATCTGCAGAGTCCAAGCCCAGAAACAAACAACAATGAAAAATAATTGCACAAACATTCAAACTCAAGTAAACTGAACATATCTCCCCATGGAGTATACTGAGACTGCGACTGATTATCAAAGATGTTGAGCCAGCCCAAGAACAACTTTTTGGAGGCAATCTGTCACAGCAGGGGCTGCCTACATCTTTCTTGCAAGTTGAAAACAACATGGTTAGTTTTCCAAAGAAGGCTGGTGATAAACAAAAATAAGTGGTTGCAAAATCTCATTTGCCATGAAACATTTCAAATTTCATAAAATTGGAGATTCTCTTCAGTCTATGTTTTAGTTGGAGGCTGGACTTGAAACGTTCCCTGCATCTGTATCAGTGGGCAGGCAATAGATGTTGCTGCAATATAAGTGATAAATAGTAGTAACTGGAAAGATGTCAGTGCTGCACCATATTCTTAAATATTCCTGTTTGCTGTAGGACAGGAATGCACAAACATTTAGCAAATCCCAGAAGAAAAATTTCTAGTACATAAGAAATCAGTATAATATGTTTATCATGTAATTTACCTCAGTAAATTACCCAAGCTATGAAAAAGAATATTATTTAAATCAAGACTTGCTTTTCCACTTTTGCTTCTTCACCTAATTTATTCTGGTTATTTCATATCTTTGCAAATCTCTTCCTAATTATGCAGACTCACAGTTTGACTAAAATCACAAAACATAGAAAGTGTCTATTACTAATGATTGTTTTCTATGTGAATTTGTTGTTTAATTCCCTGTACGTTAGCTCTTCAACATGGAAGAGATGCATTTGTCCAAGCCGTTGTGCCATTACTTGACAGATTTGTATTGCATGAAAGTGCTGCATTCTGCAGACATGATCTCTTCTGTGTTGAAGGATCAGTTTGAAAAATGTACTTATAGTTTATGGACTGCTTAACTCTAAGATATTTTGAATTAAATAATTCACCAGGAATTCAATTACAAGCACAGCACTACCTTCTCTTGACATAAAATTTTCATAATGACTACAGGAAATGGCAAAACACAACCATTTCCACATAAATGAACCCAGAATTGATTTCTTACATGTGAGACTGGGAGGTCAAGAGCAATGTTTTATGAGTATGAAGCTGAAATATATTTTACTTTCTAGTTTGTGTCAGCACTAACAGTAAACTTCTTACAAAGTAAGTGGGCACTCGCTGTGGATCACAGAGTCAATGTCCTGTGGCCAACATTGTCCATGGTCCACCTTCCCAGAACACATGGAATGCAAGGAAAGGAGAAGAGGCTTAATGTTTATAAAGGTGAGGCTAAAGCACAGTTGCTGTAACTGCTGCAGACTGATAGCAAGCTCGTGGTTAATTAAGACAGCTGATTCACTGCAGTCTTTTTGATCGCTGTAACTTGGTTGTATACCAAAGCCTAAGAAGAACTTTCATCATGTGCTGCCCCACATCAGCTACAGTAAAAAACTCCTTTTGGAGTGTTTCAAAACTGCCTAAAGGACGAGCCAATTATCTAGTGTTTGGCCCTGAAATTTAGCAGTTGTTGCATTTCACTGCCTACCATTACAGTAATAAATGAAATATCTGTACAAATTGTTCAAAGGTGATTTTACACAGTATATCAGCAACCTGATAGCTCTATAGCACTGACTTGGCCAAAAATTTCTGCCCTCCAGTCACAGTTCTCCCAAACACCTTCTCAGTAAGTCAAGACACCAGACATGAAAGCATTTCTCCAGGCCTCCGCTTCTTTTGTGAATGAGGCAGAACTACTTTCAGCATCACTTCAAAAGTCACTACAGGTCAGCAGGCAAATGCTGACATGGCCAATACTCTACTCCCTGATTTGGAGGGGATTCAAGCAGGTCGTTTGAGGGCACTGTGTTTTAGATCCCACAGAGAGTGCATAAAACTATCCATCACCATCAGCTGATTCCTGCAGATGTGATTCAGGTATCCAGCAGGCATGCAATCATGAGCTGATTGCGTATTCTAGGATTTATTTCAGCTGCTGTGTCTCAGGATCAGAAATCCACAGTCTGAGTAAAGAAACAGTCTGAGCTGTAGCTCTTAGGCTTTAACTCCTGCCACCAGCTGGGGTTCAGAAGCTTTCAGGCTCCTGGTCTCAGTCATGTACAGGCTGTATTTATCGAGGGTTCTTAGTTTAGAGACTTCCTCCTGCAACTACCAGCCAATAACCTGCCTGCCAGAGTTTTAGTCATGCTCTGCTTCCTCCAGACCATGTTCCCAGACCACAAGCTTCTGCTGTGACAAAAAATCCTTAATTTGAACATTGAATGACTAAACACTAACAGCTACAAAACACTAATGAATGCAGAGAAGTTTGTAACTTCAGTGACAACAATAAACTCTTCAGGTTAGATGTTTATTTAAGCTTTAGAAACCTCTTCTAGCATTATGTTGTTTTGGGAGGAACCCACTGTCCCAGAGACCTCTTAAAAACGTCAAAGCCATCTTCTACCCAGTTGGAAATCTTGAAACATTCATATCAACTGCATGCTGCCTTCTAAATTAAAGAGAGTGAAGAAAACGAGCAATTCAAAATAATTACAGATGGTTTTGCACCCTGTCATTCAACAGAGAAACCTGCTCAAGGTGCCTAACTTACACACTTTACACACCCCCAAAACCCTCAGAAATGACAAACCCATTTCTGATTACAGCCAATTTCCAGAAAACAACACCAGACACATAACTGAAGGACATTCCTACATTTTTAAACTGCCTATCTGGTCCCTTTTCTTGCAAAACTGTAACTTTGCGAAATACACATACTTAGCAACACACAACACTCTCTTGAGAGGTTTACTGCTTCAAACATATTCTCTATTTTTAAATAAAACTGAACATAAGAACCCTCAATTCAAACAACTTTTTTTTTGTCTTGTACATATTTAAAGCAGAGAAAGCCTATCAAATTTGGCTACTCAAGGTTTGTTGTGCTTTCAGCCACTAAAGACATCATCTAACATCTATTTGCATGTACATCCTCCCCAGACTGATGGATTTCCTCTGTTGATCTATCCTATTTGAACATACTTGTAGTCATAAAACCTCTCCAAGGGTAAAAGCAGAATTATTTCTAGCAGAATAGCCTCCTGTTATTCTGATTTACTAAACAACAACAACCGAAACAACCAGACAAAATAAAATCCCTAGGTTAATCCAAGAATCTGCATCTTGAATACATAAACTTCAGAGTGTTAGCACAAAACATACTCACATACGTTTAAGGGTCTGACCCAAAGTCATTTTCAGAGGAGCCCAGAGATGACCAGCGAAACTCAGTTTTTCAAATCCTAATGCAGTGCCCTAACCAGGAGATTATATCTTTTGAATTCCCCTCGCACTGTCATGGATTTGATTTTTGAGAACGGAATGTTTCCCAGCTGTGCTTTCCAACTGCTTAGCAGAAATTTGGTTCCATCAGGTTAGATCGGTGACTTGGAGATTCAACAGAGTAAGAGAGACAATATTTCAGTGAAAACTCACAGGGATCTGCCGGACTTGAGTCAGAAGAATAAACCCTTTGCTCACCCTAATACATGTGCAGAGCCTGACAATGAGACCTTGAGGTAGCAATAGCAGCAAGGTCTGATTCCTCCCTAAACCCTCTGTGATTTTCCTCTGTAGAAATCATCAATCTGGGTCCCTGAGATCAGCAAGAGGAGTATTCACAGGAATGGTGCTGTGTGTACACATCAGGGTAGATGAGCGTCAACACAACTTAACCTAAATATGAGTAGCTGTAAGATTGCATGTAATAGATAAACTGCATTGTCTCATTTTGCCAGTACTTTGCTGTTTAGAAGTAGACTTCAATCATCCAGATAAAATACAAATTTATAGCAGCCACTGTAGATGTAGCCCTTCTTTCAAGCCTTGGCACTGAGGCATGTTTGTTTATGTGGACCTTAAAATTATGAGGTTTAGGTTGTCACA
>JAWWEU010000138.1:15584895-15601669 GCA_035583155.1 Acropternis orthonyx
AGCCCTTCTTTCAAGCCTTGGCACTGAGGCATGTTTGTTTATGTGGACCTTAAAATTATGAGGTTTAGGTTGTCACAGTGGCTCTGACACTGCACATGAAAGATCAATACGGATCATGTGGAGCACAATTCAAAGTGATAAGAGGCTGAAGTGCCCTCCACTCAATAGTGAGGATGTCTAAGAAGCCTAACTTTGTATGTATAAACATGAATATATTTTATACTATAAATAAGTTTATTATATGTGTGTATAAATCTATTTTGTAATATATTTTATGCTTCTAAAAAGAGAATAATAAGGCTAAAAGAAAAGGAAAAAACCAAATCCAAATAAACAGGGAACATTCCAAATTGAGTTAGATTCTTCCAACACCTGACCTTGAGGTAGAGGGGTCATTTAACAGTGAAATCTGTAAATATAATAGATTTTAAATGAATAATTTTCTTACATTAACTGTATTGTGTGACAAATGATACAAGTACATTAGACAGGTTTACTTGTGGTCACCACTGCTGTTTGCAGAGGATTTAGATCCAGCAGCTGTGAGGATATGTTGGGTATTAGAACGACTGCCAGACTGTATAAATTATTTCAGGAAGAAGATGGTACCTGTAAGTAACCAGTGAGCTGAGTGAAACTATTGCCCAGACTTCAGGGAGAGAGAAATTCTCAGGGTAAAAAATCCAGCTCTTGCACAACAGGAAATCACTCTGCATAAGAATTTCCAGTGTTGCTAATGATACACTGAGAAATTTAATGTAAACATACAATATATGTTCTATGCATATAAATATATAAATTAATATACACAAACACATGTAGTAGTAAGTAATACATGCATATATATGTCCCTATGTATATCTAAATATATGTATATAAAATTTAATGAACACAGACGTGGAACTCTGCTTAAACCAAGAGTTCAGGAAAAGGCAACTCTGATGATAAACTGAAAATGAATATTCTGCAAATTCTTACCATGTATAACCATCTATCAAACACTTGATTTCTTTCACAACTAACACATGAACCTACTGAAGAAGGTGACTGATAAATTCTGGTTTGAATTACCCTATATTCCAGGAAATATTTCCCTTTACCTGCTTCCTGGTATTTGGGACTATGCATTTTTAAAAAACAAGGTCCTGGGATGATTGCTTCCAAATTCAGAAGATTCAATTAGCTCATTATGCAAATTAAGAATCATTTGATAACTAATCCTGCTGCACCTTACTATAAAATATAATCAAAACAGACATGATGTTACATTAAATATAAATTACTGTTAGGATAACATGAATGCTAAGAAATAACTTCCATATAAAGATAGATTTAAGCTGTATAACACCAGAGGACCCCTCACACAAATACTTTATTACAGATATTTGGGAGAATGTGCATTATATTGTCATCACATTCTAATGTGGCAATTGGGGTCCAACACTTATAGCCCTGTTATAAAAGGGGTTCCCTTCTACCTGGTAGTGAAAAGAATAACTGAGTAAGAACACCGTGGCAAAGTTTAATTGAAAGCTTATTAATACTTCAATGTACCATGGTTCGATTCATTCAATTTATAGCAGATAAAATTTAAGACATTATAAATCCTAAATTAATAAAATAATCTCCAATCTCCACTGCAAGCTGCCTCTTTATCTGCTACTTTTCATTTTATAAAGCTGTAGCCTCCATGGGTATGAAGATGCTGTGGAGAAAACAGCAATCAGGACTCATCTCTCTTCAGAGATACTTATCTCTTCTGTCTCCAGAAGTTTTTTGTAATTTCTTAACTATGTATAGATAAACTTGGCTCACAGCAAAATCATCCTAACCACGGCATGTTTTTGAAAAGTTCTCTAACTTGTTTACTGACAAAGAACTAGTGAGATGTCTTTTCTTTGTTGACTTAATTATAAATGATTACCCCCCAGGGTAGGAGGTTAGCAGCAGGCATATGTGCGAATGGCCGCTTTCCTGTTGTATCCACTAACACAAAAACCTGCGGCCTGATCATCTCTGATGGCCAGCTTCCTGCAGTATTTCACATCATGGTCGTATCTGGATTAAAAATGTTTTGCCTTTGGGAGCCATATCGTTGTTGCAAAATATATATTATTGTTTATAATTACATAAAGCAAGGGGTAAGACTCTGTGTCGAGGACTTTTCCTATTACATGTTTTCAGGTGTGAGGTGAGCTCCACAGCTCTAGATCACTGCCGGTCCTTGGCCACAGCGGGTGGCAACAGGCTTAGCTACTGCCTGGGCCAGCATTTGTAGGTGCAGCACAAATCCCACTTTGCTGCCTTGATATTGTCTCAGGTTCACAGAAAGAGGCAATACAGGTCTGGCTTCACAGACTATGCTTGATGTCAAAATTAAGAGCAGCAGAAACAGACCCTGGAGAGGAGTCTCTGCCCCAGCAGCTCCTTTTGGGGAGAACTTGTCAAGTGGCTTTGTCAGTGTGATCCTAATAGATAGTCCTATTGTGATGAGACCCAGAAGAGAGCGAGTGACTGCAGGTGATAACAAGCAAACCCAAGTGAACTTTTGCTCTTACATATGCTGTCAGCTTTACATGTCTTTTGAATGCCTGGCAAAAACCACAGTGCAGCAGTGAGCAACTCATCCAAATTAAAAGCACAGTCTTTTCTAACCTACCACTCCGCAATTCTGGAGCTGAAATGTGAAAATCTGTTATTTGAAAGATTTGATGTCTTTAGGAGCCTCCTGGCTTTCAAATGAAATTCTTTGTATGAATTTCATATTACAGTAAATATCATCCACCCTATCAGGAAGGCAGAAAGAACTGAAAAGCTTTCTAGCAGTAAAACTCCATACTCTTTCAAATAGGAATGAAGCAACAACAAGGAATAACAACGATAGCCAGAGCCATGGGAATTGTATATCAATAAAAGCCTTTGGCAACACCTTCATAAGTCATGATCCTGGAAAAAATTCTAAGTCAACTAGAGACCCTTAAATGTTGTAAACATGAAGACTCTCTGGAGTGCCTGACAGCTTTCCTGCACAGACTATTCAGGAGCAGCAGGCTATTCCCAGCTGCCACCAATTCCTTGAAGTTAGGCACTAATAAAGGTGTCTAAGTCCACTGTAGTGACGGGCCCGAGAATTACACAGAGTGACTAGAACAGTAAAGGGAGCGACCAAGGATTAATCTCTCCAGCAAGAAAGATTCACCTGCCTTTGTGAAGCAATGCTATGCTCTGTTTGGTTAAGAAATGCCTGGAATTCACAGGAAAATGTGCTCTGCATCAAGCACAACTTGCTGCATTATTTGCATACACATTTCTACCCTAAGCCAGGCCAGCACAGCAGCTAGGGAAGAAAAAGGGAGAAAGGAAGCAAAGATACAATTGAATCGAGTGTTTGGAGCTTTGGTTAAGAGTAAGAATAAATATAAAGTTAATATTTTCAAAAGTCAACACACATCTGACTTTTTATTTCTAGGGCATATAGAGGAGTCCTCTACAGAAGCTGAGGTCTGTACCAGGGCTCAGAAAAAAAGGGTGGGACACACATTGTCTCCTAATCCTGCACAATTCAAGGTCAGTCATTCAAACCACCTCACCTGGCAGTTTTAATTAAGACAAGCACACACTGAAGTGTGAATAGGACCCATGCAATCCATTCTGTGGCTGTACACCAGTCCTGCAGAGACACAGCAACTACTGACAGAAGGGTGCAGCATATAAAATCTGCACTAGCCACTGGCAGTGAGCAATAGGAATGTCTGCCCCCTAAATGTCTACTGAAAATTAGATCTAGCTTCAGGAATAACAAACAAAACCAAACCAAACAAACTAAACCAAAACCCAAAACAAAAAGTGCTTTGGAAAACTTCACACGAAGTTTGGACAACATTGAAATTACTCCTAAATATAACTACTTTAACTATCAAATATACATTAAACTGAAGAACCCTGAAAAATGAGACTTCATTCTAATTTTTTCGTACTCTAAATCTGTCACGTCAGGGCTTAAAAAAAGATCTTATTAGAGTATCATTCACTTTGTAACTCATCATAGGAGCTTCAATCCACTAAGGATCCACTGGACTGAGTTCTAGTGCGTCAAGGCTTAGAGAGAGAATATATTTCACAGCCCACGGAGTCAATGGGTGGAGCTGTTTCAGTGTGCTGGGTTATAATGTGGGGGCTGCTGATACACAGGGAGTGCTCTTACCACGTTAAACTGCCTTGCTAGATTTTTCATGAGAAAACACATCCTTTATACTCAGAATAATATATTTTCATATTAAGCCAATTACAAAGGTATGTTTTTCAGAAAAAGAAAAGCAAACCATTCATACTGTAAATTACTCGCTAGATTTATTACCTAAATTAAAAGGGGGAAAATGTTCTTCTTCTCTTAAGTTATAATAACCCAGAGATCATGTTTTAAAGGTCAGTCTTGCATATTTGTACTCATATGAGGTATAATTATCCACACAAACAGCTCTGCTTTAATGGTTGAGACTCTGTTAGTAAAGTTTTGCAAGGTCAAGTTTTTGCTAGTTAAGACTGAACAATTTTAAATTTCAAAAGAGGAAAGCCGATTCTGCAACAAGAAAGGAAGTCAGAGCCCTCCTCTGTGCAAAAGTAGCTGCATCATTAAATGAGACTTTGGGAATTAAACTGGTGCACAGACTTCTAGCACTGGTGGCACAAATGGTGCTGCTTTAATGCCAGCCTTCCTTCAGCGTCCTGGTAACTCCATCTCATTGAATTCATGGGGCATCTGAAAGCCTCACCAGAGACTTCACTGGCATTTATTACCTGCTGTTTTGACAACTCGTACTTTAGGAAACTTTAAAGCAATATGATAGAGATACTGACAGAAGTTTCACAGACTTTCCTTGTGAAAGGAGGCAGATGGAAAGCCAAACAGCAGCTCTCTGGGACTGCATTAATAAAAGGAATATGCCTTCATGAAGGAGGGCTTACCATTTGCATGAGGCCAAAGGAACAAATGAAGAGAGATCTCTATGTACTTGTGAAAGTCTGATATTGTTATTGATACTTTAAGCATAAGAAATTGGAAATATATTTAAACATTTTCCCAATGATAGAATTATTTCTTCGTGACATGACCCAAAGACTTTATCATTTGTGAGTAAAAAGGGAAAACTTCATGTGTCTTCAGATAACTTTCTTTCATGTCACTTATCAAGCTTTGTTACATTCTTATATTTAGGGAAAGTTTTATAATAAAACATGTCTAAGAAGCACATTGGGAAACGTGTAACATATGTAGCTCCTTTATTAATATTTTGTATCCAAATTCACACCTAAGTTAATTAGGGAGGAAAGGTTTCTCCTGCTGCACAGTCAAGGTTAGTATTCCAAAAGAGTAAAAGCTTCCTTTGCAAAAGAGCAAAAAGAAATGCAGATAAGAACGATGAACGAGGGTCATGAAAGCAATCCCCTTTAATTTGACAATCCCATTAAAAGTTGAAAAGGAGAGTTGACCCATTTCCTGATAAGGCAGTGCTCTTCCCCAAGCCTCAGATAGTTTTCTTGGCTCTTGATTTTCTTTAATGTACCTTTACTGTCTCCTACTCTGAAAAATGCTTAGAAAATAGCACAGCTATACTTTATTTTTTATTTTCAAGGTGCAACAAGGCAGATGTTCTGCTGTTTACAAATTTACCCTCTGTTATGATTAGCATTACAGAAGCAGGACACAAGAACACGGAACTAAACCTTAACTGTGTCTCAAACACAGAGCTTAAGCCTTTCATCCTCTCGACCTCTGATGCACAATTCTTTCCAAAACTATCACTGCAACCAATTACTGAATCAAAGATCCATAAACATGATTTGAGAAAAAATATTGTTTGGGTAAGTGGTGGCTGTAGGGCCACCCATTGTGACACAAGGCAAGTGTGAATCAGAATTTACAGAACAGAGCATTAGCAATTCATTTTGTGCTTCCAGTGTCAACAAAGACAGTAAATAGACAGTATTTGTGTATATTAATTGACTTATTGCACCCCCTAGCAATACTTCAAAATTTTTTTATTTGCTCTATATTCTTTTTGCTATTGGTGGATGAGAAGAGGATCAACAGTGAAGTGCAAGTACAGTATTTAAAAGCAATTCAGGATCTAAAATAAGAAAACAACTGCATAAGCCTTAGCTATCCCATTTTGAAACACGAAAATGTCCTAATGTGAAATTGAAAGCCAATCTTCAGGCTAAAAATATTCAGAACAGAATGTAGCTGTGTTCAAAATGTGCAAATTACTTTTTATTCACTTAAACTGGTTTAATTCTATAATAATGCAGTGACTAATTGTGCCCTGAGTAGGCAGAAGTGTGCCTGACTGAAAAGATGGGAAATGGAAGTTAAATAATTAATGTAAAAATATGTTGATGATCCTAAGAAAATGTGAGATATTGGAAATTAAATAGCTGCATTAGGTAATCCACTTACTGCATAAGAGGCATTAGCAATACATATTAACTGCATATGTCATAAACAAAGCTAGGAAGCAGACCAAAAATAATATTTTTCCACTTCTGCTTATGAAGAATGTACCAAAAAGCAGTTAATTTTTCAACAACTAAATAAAGAATCCCAGCCTTTATGAATCTACAAACCTCACAGTTTATTTAAGAGTGAAATTAAGATAAGAATTACTGATTTTTTTTTTTTTGGGGGGGGGGGGGTGGTTTGGAGGTGATGAAAGAACCACATTGTACACACTAATTTGATACTAAATGAAGGTCAGTATTAATCTACATATTAAATTAAGAGTTATATTCAAAGAGAAAGTCAAAACAGGAAGAGTAAATCCTCTCTGGAGCTGTACATTTGCTGTAGGTATCTTCTGGAGGTCTTTGAGACCAGGAGAGACAAGCACCTGATGCAGAGGCAAATGATGCTTTGAAGCACAGAGCAAGGGAAACCAAAAATCTGAAGTGTTCAGTAGGCTGCTCTTCACAGGAGGTTGGGGTTGGGGTTCCTTGGCAGCTCAGTAACTTTACTCAGAAGTGGGTCAGAGAAAGCTGAGGAGACGCCTGAGCCCAACAACACAACAGGACAACTTAATCAGGATCAGAGTTAGCAGAACAACCTATGCAGCTGGGAGAGTCCTGCCTGGCAGAGCTAATGAGGCATTGAAGTAACTAACAGTTCCAGAATCACTAAAAAAAGAAATCACTCGGCTTCCTCTGCCTGCGCGTTCTCCCCTCTCCCTTTCTTTTGGAGCAGATAGGGTAGAGCTGGGGCTTTTACTGTTCCTGAGTTTTATTATTGATTCCAGCAATGCATTTGTAATTTTAGACATATTTTGAAAGCCAGCCTGCTTTAGCAGTAAAATTTAGGCCTGCAAAACTTGTACCCATGTTTAAATGTGAACTCTTGCGGCTCCTGTCAGAGGAGTGAGTGCCCTAAATGATGCCATTCATCTCCTGGTCATGCATTTTACAGAGGAAAAGAAGGATAAATGATTTTAGCCTAATGCAGTACTCACCCTGCTAGGCCTTAACATTACTCTTACCACCATGGTAACCCTGAAGGAGAAACACACAACTAGCCTTAAAGTGTTAGAAGTTTAGGAAATAGGAAAATAGGTTTATTTTCCTTTTTTTTCCTTTCCCCCCACACCCCCAAAAACAAAACAAACAAAAAAAGTAAACAATGCAAAAGATTTCAAGTCAAATACTCTTAACTTACTCTCCAGACTTTGAGAGGTGAATATGTGTACTCCTTGTTTTGCTTTTGTAAATTTACATCTCTTGACAAAACTGCAAATCAGAATAACTGGGAAAGTAGCCTGATGTAAAACTAACGTAAGCAGCTCTAGAATCAAGTTTCTGTGACTTTGGCATCATCGTGATGAATAATGCAGTTCTTTTACTTCATTCTGTTTAGCATTCAGACTAAAAACTATGCTGAGAATCCTAATTGGAAATTATGTGTGTACAGCCACACAGAAAAAAAGGCAATCCTGACCATCTTACAATGAGCCCTGTAAGACAAAATAATATCTGCCTTTAAAAATCAGCTCTCTATGTTCAAGCATCAACTGCTTTGCCACAAAGACAGTCTTTTCCCTAACAGGTGTCAGACGAAGTTATGCTAAAGAGCTTTGCCTTCACAGAACTAGCAGAATTCCATATTCATGGTGAGACAACTGCCAATAAATTCCCAGCGCATAGCACTGACTGACACATCACAGCTGGAAACAGGCTGGAGAATCCTTGAAAGGATTAAAGCCCCTTTCTGGGTCTCTTGTTGATGTCCGGGTTCGCAATGTCCTTGTGCAATGCAATTGTGACAACATGTGATATTCAGCAAGAGCTCTCAGAAGTCTCTGGTACAATCTCCACACCAAGTAACACTCTGGCCTTACAGAGGAGTGCCCTGAGCAAGGCTGTGCAGATGTTTTCTGCCCTTTTAACTGGAGCAGGTTGTAGAGCAAACAGGACTCCACAGCTCCTCACTGCTAGAGCCTGTTCATCCTCTAAGTCTTAATGCAGGCATAATCAGCATTTGTGAAAAGTGGCTTGCAACATCATCAGAAAGTCTATAACCATATTTTTCTTCTCTGTAGCATCTAGTGTTTTTAACAGCAAATCAAACAACAGATGTATAGCATCTAGAGTCAGACAATGTGTTATGCTCCAGATTTACTCTGCAAATATTGGAAGATATTCTCAATAGCTAATATTATGATTTCCCCATTTTTCTTATGAAACAACAAGAAGATTATCATAAAAGTGACTATATATTAGATAAATGTTTGTCTGTTTAGGAAAAAAAACAATATATACCACACAATCGTGCATCTGTTCTGCTCTTTTATATCTGAATAATCAGGATAGTTTCTTCTTCATTTAGTTGCAAATGCAAGCATTTTTTCTAACACACATATATTTAGGAGGAGAGATTTTACTAACATTTTCATATACTTAAGGTAACAGCAATATATGATGCCAGTGTCTAAAATTATTATTTTCCCTTCTAAGTTCCCTTTTACGTGAAATTTTCAATTTTCTAGTTTCAGGTTTGTCTGCTAGTCCTACAAGAATACACCTGTGGAATGTGTTAAAAGAAGTGCTAACAAAAACTACCTATTCATCTTACCAAAATTTGAAAAGGAAACATCTAATTTAAATGATTGGCTCTAATAATATAGAACACAAAAGAGACAAAAATCTAGAGAAAGTGAGGACTGATCTTATTAACAAAGTGCCACTCTTAAATGAAGGTGTTGCCACACTAGGTCACTTCACAATAAACAAAGAAGGCTTGTGCTAAAGAAACACTTCACATTTTGAAAATCAGAACAGGTATTAGTCAAATTTTAGCCAAAAAAAAAAAATAAGTAATTGTGGCGCATGGATGATTCCTGGTATTTGATGGATGTTTAACCAACACTCCTTAAAAGGTACAACACAGAAGTTTCAAGTGCACTTTAAAAGGTGTAATCCACTAGGTCAAGGGTTTAACAACAGCACAAACAACCTCTCTCCTTCCAGCCTTCTGTTTGGTGGTTTCATTAGGAAATGTAATTTAGCTAATGATTCAGTTAATCTTTTTAAAACTACTCACATAAATCTTGAATAAATGTTATGCAAGTTCAAACACTAATTTAAATTACTCTATTTAGAGTCATGTCCAAATGAAAACATAAGACTGTAGGCAACAGCAGTCTAAGAATGGTATATCCCTGTGGTATAGGATTCAAAAACACAGAATTCCTCACATCTGTCTTCTTTCTCTTCCGCCTTTTCAAAGCTGATGCCTTTCTTATTTCCATTTTTCCTTCATTTCCCTTTTCTTGTACAAAACTGATCCCCAGAAGACAAAAATGGCCAGCAATCCTTCATATGTTTTATAGTTAAATTTTATCTATTTGTCTTTTATGGTGAGCAATGCAAATTTTGGCTTGTAGAAATAACCTTATTAGGTATGCAGGCATTTCTCTAGAAACACTATCATAAAAACCACAACTAAGTCATTAATCTTTCCAAAAAGCTTGTTGAGATCCCCATAGGCATTTAAATGGATCATAACAGCCTCACATATGAAATATAGAGCTGCAGCCAAGAGTCTGACAGAAGTGCAAATTTGGACAAATAAGACCATGAAAGCTTCAGCTGAAGAGATTTCTCTTCTCTCCACAGGACAAGGGGTTGATAAGACCAATCATGGAGGATGAAACTATAAATGAGATAAAAATGCCAAACTCATGCCAGCAACCTATGGACTGTTAAAAGCCTACCTGCTTGAAGATATCAGCTATTAAATGATTATATCATTGCAGAGAGACTGGCACCATAGGAAAAATGATGGAGCATTTGGCCCAAGGTGAATATCCCCATCTGTCTTGGTGGATTATTATATTGAGTGAGGTGAACACTTGGTGTATTAAATCAATGGAATTATGATATCTTCTTGCACAAACAGAGGAAAAGCCAAAAAAAGAAGAATATTTTCTGGGATAAATCCCACAAATTAGCAGTTATTATACCCATGGACAATGAAAATTGGACTACGTGGCTAACAAATAAACCTGCCCTCAGAATAAACAGGACCAGATTTCACTGTTCCCCCTCCAGACTAGCTCCAAAGTACTTTTCAGATTAGGTATGTTTCCTGCAGGTTATTTTACAATACCAGGATAAAATATGTCACCCAGAGATCAAGACCCAAATGCACTGTACTCTAAAGCCAAAGAGGTCAGACTCATTTACCAGATTTATTCAGACAGGACTGTGAGTTGAATCAGAGTTTAAGATGCTGGACCCTTCACAGAAGCTGTACAATAAGACTGCAAAATTTTGCTAAATCCAGGGTAAAACACAGATTTGGCCAGAAACAAACACTTTCAAATTGGGGTGTTTTGATTGTTTGGGTTTTTTTCATGGGAAGTAAGGAGTAAAAAGAATTGCTGTCCATGTGAGATAGCAGGTATGAGAAAAACTAAAACAAAGTTTGCAAAATGAACCTATAGCAAATGCAGTAACTGAAATTTCATAATCTTCAAAAAGGACTTTAAAAACACCCACACTATATATTTTCATCAATCATTCCAAATTTGTATCTTCTTAGTGTCAGCCAGGTAAATATTCAAGACTCTTAAAATTTAGTGTTAAATTAATGTACAATGTTTTTCGATTCACTTCATTACAATTAATGTAATGTTTTTCCTGCTTGCCCAACTCTAATGGAAATTCTTAATGTCATGTTGGAAAATAAATAGCACATTATTTGGGATTTTAAAAGTTATACAGCAACAAGACACAGAAGAATGTGAATGTGTGTTTGTATTCAGGGAGGAGAAATATGCAGCCTTTGTGATAAGTTACACTTTCTTACACAGGCATCTTTTCTGAGATTTCTGCAACCTCAGTAGTCAATAATCTCCTTTTTCTTTTTGAACAGGGTCTAAACAACTTGGAATTGTTGAGCCAGTCACATGAAGAATTATTTCCAGTTACAGTTAGCTTAGCATGTAAATCAAGCATTGCTCTGGCATCGTGTTATAAAAGGTCTGAGGAACTCATCTGCTTTAAGCACATCCAGTATTTTGGAGAAACACTTTATATGCACAGAAGTATAAGTAAGCTTATAAGTATACAGGATTAATAAGCAGAAAAACAGCTGTATTCATTCAGCTTAGAAATCTAGTGACAGTTAAGTGGCCCAGGCTCTGCATTCCCACAGCACATTCAACTCCTGCCTTGCTGTAACATCCTTCACAGTTTTGTACCACACAGCCTTGACTTGAAACTGCTGCCTCCACCTCCATTACATTGTCTGGCCAGGGAAGAGGATAAGGAGAGTGTAGACCAGCCCCACCTAACCTCAAACACTTCACCAAGATTGCAAATCGGTGCTTAGCATCCCAAAACCCTCTCTGGAAGTACTTCAAATGGACAATTCAGAACAAAGTTACAGGAGATGATCCCACTGCTGAATTAATCAGAAAATGAAGAGCTCTTACTCTTCTGAAACAGTTTTTCAGTCTATTTGACTTAGAAGACCTTTAAAAGTTTCCTCCTCCCCCCCATTTCAGAGTGGAAAAAAAACCCATAAAATGTTAAAAACTTCATATGCTGAAATTAGCAAAAAGGAAAACCTATGCTGCCTTATGTAGATCATTTGGTTTCAATATTTTGTGTTTCATTTAATGACATTTCTTTGTGTTTTTTTAAGTAAGGGTTACTTTAGCTTTCTAAATGAAAATCTGTTTCAAGCAAAATCCTAGAACTCTTCAATTTTGAAGATGTCAAAACAGAAAAGGGTGACAACTCAAACTGCTTGCAAAATGGGAAATTAATCAAAATTACTTTTTCCCATGAAAATGATGAAGGCACATTTTAGAAGGACTAGATAGCAGAATATCACCAATAATACCTCTATTACTGCTCAGTCATGATGTTCTGGGAGCTCCCGTCACAAACAGCCCTCCTGCTCAGACTGAAGTCACTCTCAAAAATGGAGCAGATTTCCCTTCCAAGGAGAAAACAAGCTAAACTTCACACTTCCTGAAAAATCTAACTCTGTAGAATAGCTCATGCTTTCCTGTGACAAGAAAATAATAGAGCAAAAATCCAAGCAAAAGACATCAAAACCAGATTAGTCTTACAAAGAATTGTTGTTATTAATGAAATGACAATTTCTATTAAATAATTGCTTTCTACTGTCTTTTTTTTTTTCCCCCTAAAAGTCTGTTATCTTGTTTACTTTTGCTTAAAGATCATTTGAGGGCAACAGAAAGATCAGAGTTAATTACTCCAATACGTGCTTTGGGACATTCGTTCTCAGCTGTTGCCCTTCTCAGCAGGTTGTCATGTATTCTGTTGCTTCTCCAAACTGCCTTCTCTTTGACTTTGCAAATTTATATCAGGAACACAAAATCCTGAAGCCAAAGTCACAGATGCTTTACAGCTGATCAAAAATTAACTGCAAATGCTACCTTATTTTTCTCTGTAGCACTTTTCAGAGATTTCATATAGATTTTAATTTATATATTAGGTAATCACACTGCTTTTTAATACAACAGAAAGTTTCTTACTTAGAATGCATTTTCTTAACAAGAAAATGTTGATTTATTCAAACCAAACTGTTTGGCTGTGTCTGCCTGCCTCTGCTTTAATTAATATTTAATTATTTATTCAAATTAGAGCTGCTTCTATGAGCGTGTGCCAGAATAGCCAAGGAGCTGGAGAACAGAATCAGCATTTGCAGGAGCCCCAAGTTCAAATCCCTATCCTGATATGATTTTTGGCTCTGGCAAGAAGGACAGTAACCGTCTCCCCTGTGATGAGAAGAAATACACACAACCTGACTTGAATTGCTGCTCAGTGTCATGGTCTAAGTAGGGTCTGTTGCCTTTTACGCGAAGTGGGATCAGTTCTAAACTGCTACACAGAGCTGTGCTGAATAATTAGCAGCTGTGGAGGGGTTTGAGATTGAGTATTTCTCAAGTGGAAGGGGTAATGAAAGGATAGTTTTTGTGTTCAGAACTTCATAACAACTGCTCATGCAAGCCACTCATGGCAAATCTTAAATGAGAATTTGGATGAGAAAGAAGCAGAAAAAGCCTCCAGTTCTATAAAGATACAATTAAAGAAAAAGAAACATCACACTTTCACATTATTGATCAGCGTGATAGGTGATTCCCAAGCCTGATTTTAACAAATGCACACAAAGCTACAGAGAAATAATCCATTTGTACATGTTTCAACTTATTTATATATATCCTGATTTTATACCAATATTTGCTATACCTTACGCAGAATTAAATCATAAAGGTCAGTGAAACTATCTTTTGAACAGAGGTAGAAGTTATAAAATTTAGGGTTTTTTTTCATATAAATACTATATATAATGTCCATTTTAGAGATACTTTATATATTTTCCATAAAAGTCCATATTCATGAACTTTTAGTCTACAGACAGCCCCAGACTAAAATCTTCCCCGGATACTAGTAGAACTATCTCACCACTTGCCCAAACAATGTCCTAAATGACAAAACTTTTTTAGCTGCCATGTGACTACTGAGACAGGCTGAAAACCAGCACATTAAAAAGTGCCACATCTGCAAGAGAACCACAAGATGACATGACCTTTCTTTTTTTTCTTCCAGCAGTCATTTCCTAATCAAAGCCCAGAAGCTGTTGAGCTAATGAAAATGTCACCTGCAATTTGATGGAGATAGTTTTGATTGCCTGTGTGCCATCGTGCACACTGCAGTGTTTCCCCAGTTACTGCAGAACATCTGATTTTCCTCCCCTGAGTGCAGGGTCACGGATAACCAGGGCAATGCTGCAGAGGAACAAGGGCTGCGGCTGGTGGGGAGCAGCCCCTTCCGAGCGCACACAGCACCAGTCCCCGCACACAGCGGCACGTCCATCAGCACAAATAAAAGCTGCTTAATGGCTACTCAGTGCCAAACGAGTTAATTGCTAATTGTGCACTGACAGGAGTAAAGTCACTGGCGGAAGCCAGCTTGATGCAAACAGTGAATTTGTGAAGGACTGATGTGAAGTCTGATACAGCGTGATCAGTGAATGAGGACTGAACAGGAGTTCCTTAGTTTTTGACTAAGGGAAATGCAAATTTGGCAACACTAACATTTTTCATGCATTCCAGCCAAAATTCACAATTCTGAGTTTAGGGGAAAAAAACAAACAAACAAAAAAAAAAACCCCAGCCACAAAACACTTCAAAAATAAAATATTTTTATATGAAACAAACCATGACTTTTTTCCTCTGATTTTTCTTTTATTGTTCTTGTAGAAGAAATAAACTTTAAAATATCCAAACTAGAAAGGAAGCATTTTTATTTTGTTACAAACTGTAGAGCCAGATTTTCCATTTGTTTTAAATACTCAATTATTATAACTGCTTTTTAAGCATACCAATTAACAAAAGAAAAATCTGTTGTTTGAGCAGTTCTATATGCTGTCTGGACACAGTTCACTCACATAGCTGTTCAGGAGTTGAAGGTACCACTTGCAGTTTGATGAGTACTCTCAAGTACATTCAATTTATTGAAGCACCAACTAGTAGTAAATACTTAGCTTGCCCATTTAATTCAACTCACTAGGAGCTGAGTATCTAAGTCTCTGTCATATGATTGATTATTTATTTATTATCTTTCCCAAAACACCACTGATAAGCTTATATGCAGAGGTGAGATGGGTAGTTTAGTATTTTTTCCATTGGAGAAAACGGTATTTCATGAAAAAGGCGTGTCAAGATTATAAACCCCCATTCCAACAGGGGTTGGGAATTAAGTGGTCTTTATAAGGTCCTGTCCAACTCAAACCATTCTATGATAATAAAGGTTTTTTACCCAGCATTTTAAGTATCTGCCTCAAAGTGAGAATAAGACTTGAACTTCCAGCTCCTAAATCCTATGCTGCTGGCCTATGAATGTAAGTAAAATTATGAACTATCTCATGTTTCAAAAAATTACTATCAAATATTTACTATAAACAAAGGACTTTTCAGATGAATACCATTACATTTGTCCATACAACTTGTTCACAAGGTATTCCCTCATGTAATTCCCTTTCATTTTGTTTCATAGATGAAACAAAATGGGTAAATTTTGCTCTTATGAAAGTAAAAAAAAATTCACCCAGATGAACTACAATTCTGTTGAAGATCACAAAAGGTTTAACTCAACATTAGCTCTAATGAATCAGCAAGTAACCTCACAAGCCCTTCAAAAGGGCTGGATGCAGAAATAATTATTTATTAGGACAGTACCTGACAAGACTGTTGTTTTGATGAATTGGCACATATGGAACTTGGAGATGATGAATTGCACTGATATTAGTGCTATTAAAAGTTGTCTGATATGCACATAATTTGATTTATGAATATTTCAACATGCAAGAGCATTCTCATCTCCTATGAAGCAAAACACTCACATTGCTAAAACATAGCAATAGTACAGGCACAAAATATTGAATACAACCTCCATCTCTGTAGCTCTTTACATTCTCAGCAGGTTTAATTGTGGGATATGACAATCAATGCATGTATCTCTGTACTTGTGAAGTCAGAACTGAGAATGGTGACTACACCTGGGAGTTCTACATAGTCAGCAATAACTGCCTTAAGTTACTACTTGCTAAGTAGAAAAACTACATATCCATGAGGTGCTTCTATGTGAATACACTGTAATACATCATTTCTAGGCACTTTTAGTCAAGCAGTTCTATGATTCACTCATCTGTAATATTCCTAACAAAGCTAAACGCAATGGAATAGAATAATTCATAAAAACCAAAATCTGCAAAGTATATACATATTTGATTTATATTCCTCTTCAGTCTTGTACTAGCACTACAGACAAATAAGCTCACATAAATGTCTCTTCCTATGAATCTGACTCTAAAACCTTATACAATGCCATTTTTTACTACTGAAAAAAATGAAGGGAAAAAAAAAGAAAAGGACACTTCTTACAAAGAGAAAAAGGTGTTTTCCCCCCATTCTTCAAGGGTAACCCTGGCCATGAACGTGTGACTAACAAAAGTTACCTCAGAACAACCTGAAAATTACCTGGGGAAATTAAGAACTTCCAAGATATGGCAAATATCACAGATGTCCATCTATTTGCTCCTGAGGACTCATCAGAAATCAGAGCAAAATGCTTTAAAATGTACACAGCTAAAATACACAGGCAGAAGTAGTTTTGTTCCAGACAATACACCACCAAACTAAATCTCATGCAGGAAACACAGGCATGTCTGCAGTAGTTTTCCCTGCCTTGT
>JAWWEU010000138.1:15601769-15619739 GCA_035583155.1 Acropternis orthonyx
GTTCCAGACAATACACCACCAAACTAAATCTCATGCAGGAAACACAGGCATGTCTGCAGTAGTTTTCCCTGCCTTGTGTATGTTCAGGAACCCAAATACCTGTCTCCTGGGAAAGTTTGAGTCCTATGGAATGGACCTAAATCCACAGACTTTGACTAAATTTGGGACACCAATAAAAATTGACTTATATTTAGGCAACATTTTGGAATATATTCTTTCAACACCTTTAATTTCCTTTATACCTGAACAACAGCAGAGGGATCGCACTTGAGAATTACCCCTGATAGGGAAATTTCCAGTAAAAACACAGTAATGAGCATCAATGATGTTACACTGCCAGCTCTCCAAAGCCATATTTCTCCAGCACTGCTATGATAACAACTCAGTAGGTTTTCACTTGCCAGCAGAAGTGATGATGCAGGCAGAACTTCACACATAGCCCACCCATGCAAGCGAGAACTCCAAAGATCACAGGTGTGCTAAAGCAAATAAATGGCTCAATCTGAAGTTCACAGAAGAGTAACAAAAAATTCTTAGAGGATTCTTTTTTCCCCCCATAGGTCAAGAATCATTCGTTTAGTGGGAAAAAAGTTGAGTTGTTTTTGTGCTGCCTGGCCTGGTTTGTCCATCTGTAGGTATTTTAGTGTTTTTCAGTTTCTATCCAAACTCTAAAAATTATGCAGAAAATTTGCTATTCTTTGCCTCCCTAGCAATCCATCAACCTTAATTATAATTGTGCTGGAAAAACTAGCCACTCTTTATAGAACCTTTTAAAGCCTGAGTTGTTCTGCTGCCATTATAAAAAAAAACAAATCGCTGAGCAATTTAATTTCTCCAACACTGTCTCATGTTTTCTAAACAAGAACCATAGCTCTTCTAAGTTTGAAACATCTGAAATATTGATTACAGTACACTTTTTGTTGAGAACAAAATATATTAAACAAGATATTTTTGTCTTTCAGCAAAAGCCATAATGAAGTATAGGTGACTAGAAGGTGTTGTCTATACATTTTTTCTGTCCTATTAAAACTGAATTAAAATAGAATATCTTGAGATGAGCAGGCATAGGGTTATATGTTTCTGGTAAACAGAAACTTGTTTGCCCACAGAAAAGCTGTGTACTCCCTTCACATTTTGACTAGTAGGAAGGGTTTGATGAAGAGAAGGTGATTCTGTTTGCTGTGGTGTCCCTTTTTCAAGGTGGGTTTTCCAGATACCTGCAGAATTTTCTTTGTCTATTTGTCTGATCAAAGCCTTTAGCTGCATACAGTCAATTTTTTTTTCTTCTTCCATGTAGAATAATCTCTCATTTTTCTTTTCCTTGGCATGAAAAAAATTAGAGGAAAAATAAAAGAGTGAGAGGTAGCCAAGCACAGGAAGCATGGGTGAAAGTCATTGTCTTGGTTTCTGTCTCCTAGAGCAATACACTAAGAAAGAAAGAAATAAATTACATAATGCCCCTGTATGTTGTCAATCTGTAGCTCCAGTGCCCCTTTAGGGACCTGGGGAGGGGCTATATTTCAACTCAGTGTCAGAGGGATTGAGCTAAAGCAGATCAGACAAGAATGAGACATCTTCAAGGGAGTTTTGTACCTTCACCTCTCAGGTTTATCACCTTTGCCAGGTCAGCTTCTATCCAATCTTACTGATATGCCATCAAGTACATCAGCCAGATAAGAAGAAACGTTGAGCATGAAAGAACAGTTCGTGTAAGTAAATTATAGCAAACACTTTCTGAAGGCTACATTCCCAGAGAGCAGTCAAAGCCTGGGGCAGCCACAAGGGTCAAGGCATCTCAAACTGGTTGAATATAAACAGAAAAAAAAAAAAAAGGGAGAAACTGGATTAAAAGTCTTCTGACAGGATCAGAGAATGAAGCAGATGGGCACATGTAGTTCTGAGAAGACCCTTCATCTTCTATAAATCAGTAAATGGGATGGAATAAGTGAATATTTACTGCACCAGCTGAGGGAGTTTTCCTCAAAAAAAAAAAAAAAGAAATTTTTAAACAGGCACCTTTAGCATTTTATTATACCAAGAAGAAAAACTAACATGGCCTTATTCTTCCCTTATGGCTCCCACAAGAAACTCTGAGAGCAACATGAAGCCAAAAGACATCTGTGGTTCAGTTTAGCTTTACCATTATAGTCCTGCCTGTATCAATATCTTTTCCTGTTTACTGAGATTTCTTTGCATTTGCCAACTTGAAAAATGTCTGGGTTTCACGGCAAGAACCTTAAGGATTCTTCTGTTTGCATTTGGCAATATGAAGGAATACTTTTACTAATAAAAGTGGCTCATTTTAATACATGGTAAAAACTGCAATGGATTTAAGCACGCCACAAAAAAATTTGTGATTTTGTTAAATTTTGAAAGAACAAATGCAAACAAATCCTGTACTCTTTCAATTAACATTCTGGGGAAAATAAATGAGTGCATATCTATATATAACAATTTTTTTGTCACTTTTTTCCCATATTAATTACATTCCAGGGGAGAAATCTATTATATTTACTTCCAGATGCACAGATAATGATGACAGATCCTCTGCAACATGTCTAAAGAATTATAGAAACAGCCACAACAAAAGACAGATCAGAGAGACAGTTTCTTACATGATTTGAACAGAAAACAAGCAAACAAGCAAGTTTGAAACTTCAGTGATTCAATAAACCAACTAAAGCATAATCAGAAAGAATCCGTCATCTAACTTCTCTGAAACATTAATGGCAAAGGACTGTCTGGTTAGTCTTGCTGGAAACAGAACCAAAGAAAAAGCTCTAGAGATAGAAAGACCCTTGTTAACAGTGCCAGTCCTCATGATCTCAATTTTCTCAAGCCTTCTCCATTTTCAAGTCTGAATTAATTCTGGATGCAGTTGGGCAGCAGATGGGATGTTACTGAATTGATCTAATATATCCCATAATTAAACACCTAAATTTCATCAACTATTTTAGTGTTCTTTCCCATCTCCTCCAGAGATAAGTGCAAGTAGAAACTTGCAATTAATGCCATCAAATTTTACACACAGGAAAAGTCTCACTGCTTAGAGAAGGCTGACAAAGCACATTTTCTTCCTCTTAAAAAAAATACATATATATTTATATATGCACACAGAGCAAGAGAGAGACTTCTCATAATCATTGCAGCAAATTCTAAATGATGCATGAAATGAAAAATTCCTGTTGAGTGCACTGAGGAGTGTATAGCCAGTGCCACCACGGAATCAATGTGTGCCATGTCAGTCACTTACTGAGAGACACTGACTAAGAGTCAACAGAAACAACCTCTGCAGTTAAGTGTTCCAACGTGCACAGTATTTGCACATTTTCCATTTGTTTTCCAAACCTGTTCAAAATTGTCATATTGCAGACTTTCAACCACATCAAGCTGTGTTTCTATGTTAGAAATAGGCAGAGATGGTTAGTGAATTCAGATTATTATAAAGGAATCTCAGGGACCAGTGTATTGCTAAATTGGGGTTTATCTCTGCAGTTAAAACAAAAATACTTAGTTTATTTTTTGCAATAAAATTAGTTATATTTGTTTGATTTTTTTTTTCCATCATAACCATTCTGAGCAAAACTTTGATTTTAAGGAATTTGTAATTATATTAGGATTTAACTTTGTGACCATCAAAGCCATTCATGTAGTTAGACATTTTCATTTTAGTGTCCATGAAAAAGCTGTTTCTCACTTTGCTGCTAACACCACAGCTTGAGAATACTCTGTGCAACTCAGAGACTTTGGGAAAGATCCACAAGTAATTTGAAAAAGACATCTCAATACTTTGGAAGAAGTAAAACAGAGACTGAAAAGCTAAAGGACAGACCCAAGACATCAGTAAAAAAGGGGAGATTTTAAAAGTATAAGACCAGATAGAAGCAACGATGGTCTGATCTGATCTTCTGTAAATCAGCTGAATTTTATGCTTGTGCAAGGTGAAGATGCGCAAAGGGGAACCTCCTAACAGCTGGAGACAAGGCATTTCTACATATCCTCCTGTACACAAAGAAGTGAAAGTGTTGTTCAAATTATCTAAAGGACAAGTATCCATTCAGCATCTTAATCTACTTTGAAGCAAACAAAGCTCATAAACGTATAATATTTTGCTTTGAGAACTGGGGAAAAGCAATTCAAACATCCTCCAGATATCCTCAGTGTATGTACCCAGAGCTAAAATGCTGTAATTTCACCAGTTCTTCTCCTCTTCTGCAGGCAAACACATATCTGCAACTGTAATTCACACACAGGTGCAGCTCCAGATACTCTTGCTTCTAATTAAACAGCAGGGAGCTGCAGGTGTAAATCAGTCAGAAGCTGAGTCACATTTTAGTTGGGCTTCATTACCAGGTGCAATTTTAGTCTTGGTAAAATGTCAGTCTTAAATTTGTTCTCTCTATGCAAAAGTAAGTCCAGAGCATACCCTGTTCCTTTATATGCTATGGCAGAATAATCCTAACTCACTAAGTATAAAAACAAGGGATAAATTACTATTGAAAAATGTAATATACTGATAAAAAGCACAATCAAGGAACAGACAAAATTATATCTGACCACAATCAGCTCCTTTCAGAATTTCATTTGATTCGTTTTTAAGTGAATGTTTAAAGAACTATAATGCAAAATTATGCTTAAGGCTTTGCATGATGGGTCAGAGAGTACACTTTCAGAATGCATCTCAGGAGAGCTCTTGCCTTCATCTCTTCAAGTACATGGTATTTCCTCAGATATGTCTTCTTTTCTTGCTAACTAACAGATACACCTAAAACCCCACAAGCTTCAGAGATAAGCTGAGTGAGTCTTGAAGCAGTGGACTTACAGTCACAACACACTATTTGCAAAGCCTCTAGTATTATCCTACCCAGATGAAAAACTATTTGCAAAAGCAAAATAGCCTGGAAGCCCCATTTGAAGTTCTCTTATGTATTACTTACAGATATTTTATGTTAAGTCAGCTTCATATTATTCCTTCCTCATAGCTCTACCTTGGACAGTCTCCATTAGCTGACATTCAACAGTAAATCCCTTCAAATTATGCAGATGTGTTTTATCCATATGCTTAAAGATGGTGTTTCAAACAGTGCTCATGAAACCCCCTTACCTTTTTAAATTGCACGGGAGAACTTTTTTAATCACACAGAGGAAGCAGGCAAAGCTTACTACTAACTCAGAACTTGAAATGTGGAATCTGTCACAGGGCAGGGAACTCTAATTTCTAAGTAAATAGTCACAGTATTTAAGCAGTCCTTAGCAAAACAGCAATGTGAATGCAGCAGATTCACAGTCTCAACCAAGGAATTTCACTTCCCTCCCAGTTACCCACCAGCAACTCTCTGAAAACCACATGGAAACACCTACCTAACTGAGCAAGAGGCAACCCAGTAAGGGAAACTATTTATTTGTCGTAGCCATAAACACCAGCATATTTCAAGTTCTGTCCTCGCTTGTCTGGGGAATAAAACAGTGATTTAATCTATATCAAGTTTTCTGCTTTTAGTATTTGTTTTCTCAGAGATTGACTAATTAGTGACAGCCCATCAAGTTAGTCCTTTTGCTCAAGTGGTAGAACATGTTCTTTCACACCCATAAATTCAAGACTTAAGGAATGGCTTAGCTGTGTGAAATTAAACATACACTCAAGTGTCCTGCTAAGCTAGAGCCTCTGTGTTCAAGGCAGGTGGTCTGCAATGTCTCAAGCATTCATATGCAGGCAGAATAAATTTGCATGGACATAAGGAATTCACTTTTTTTTTTTTCCATGTGTTGCCCAGGAAAAGGATATGAAATAACAGCTGGGAGCTAATGGTTTTAGAGACAAATGTCTCACAGGAAAATTATTGTCTACAAGCAAAATTGTGATCTAAAATAGGAGATACTGAAAGGAGAGAAGACAAACTAGACCACACTCACTGACAATTCACTCTGCCTCTTCTATTTCTATACTTTTTTCATTCTACTCTGCCTTTTTTCTTTCCAGAATGAATGCAGGAGCCATGTAGCTGTGCTGTGGCAGCTGCACATAGGTTTGAGTGTGAAATACTGCAGTAAGCACAGCACAGCAACATATTTAGGGTAGACAGACTAGACTGAATGCCAATATGACATAGCTTAATATCAATACCCTGACTTCCATATGCTTGGCTTTTAAAATTCAGATTCCAAAGTCTAGGCAGAAGCTTATTAGTACAGTCTGAGTGAATAATGCAAAACATGTATTTCCATGTAAATGTTGATTCAATTAAATTTAACATCATTCCATGTTGAGTCAGAGGGACAGACACATAACACTTCCACTGAATTAAAAGATTTTGTCCCACATTACACAGTCTCTTTTAGTCTGATCCCCAACTCCTTGAAATGCATATGGCAGACAATGCAATGATACAATAGGAAAAAAACAAGCTATTCCTAGTCTAAGCTAAGGTTAAGTCCTAAACCATGGTCCTCCAGCAGGCTGACTGTAAGTCATTTCACAGGAGGAAGAGAATATTTGGAAGTCAATCAACTTTTCTTTGCCACAACAATCTCACAGCAGAATCTGACACCAGTCCATTGTGGATATGTGTCTTCATGTTCCTCATTTCCTTCATATTCATCTTTTTAAGAATTTTGTTTACCTATAATTTTATTCTTTCCTTGAAAATCCTCTGTCTTCTGACTTCACTATGATTCTTTCCTATTTATTAAAAACTTCTTTGCTTTGATGACAGGAATGCACATGTCTGGGGAAAAATAGGAAGCTAACATAATGTTGAAAAAAAAATTAAGAAAAAAAACCCCAAAAAATATTTTCAGGATGCCTCAAAGAGAGGGAGCCTACTCTAGATTCATAGTGGAGTTACATGCCTAACTGTTGCTTTTCATATTTAAAATATTTACAGGCAGAATATAAATTCAGTTTGAAAATATTCCCCTAAAAGGGAGACTTTCATTTTCTCACATGGGAAAATTCATCTCATAGGCACTATTTATACTGCTTTGCAAACATTATTCCCAGGAAAAAAATGAAGTAGAAGCCAAATCTGTTTTGTCTGATTACTTAAGAAAAAACAAAACTTGGAGTTCAGATATTCTTAATAGCTAGAAGATCCACATCATATTAAGGATGTCCTTTGATATAAGATATGACATTTTGCCTTTATTGCTCAGTTTGATTTGATTAAAGCATAGCAAACCCAACTCAGGTGGCAAAAGTGAGACCCCTGTTAAAGGCAGCACTATTACAAATCATGCTGGTAAGTAAACAAGTGAAATTCTCTTAAATAATTCATACACGCAACTCACTGACATCAAAAGCCTTCCTTCAAACAGCAGCACAGCCAAGTGTAACTGCTTGATTAATCTAGAAAAATATTAACTATACACAAAGAATAGTTATAGGGGAGAAAAAGCAGCAGAGGAGTCCAAATAATGTATAATGTTATAGAAAGTGCAGTAGTACTTTGGTTTTGTCAAGTCAACTCGTAGATTTGCAACTAGAGAACAGGCACCCTACTTAGCAGAACAAAATATAATTACAAAGGACAACAGACCTACAAAAAGGATGTGCCATGGAAATAAAAGACTACCACACTCTGAATGTGCTTGTTATCAGTCAAGTATACCAACACACAGAGCAAGGATTTGCATCAATCTTTTTAGTGCAGATACTGCAGGCTGAGGTTCAGGAGCTGTAGATCTTGAGCAGAACACAAGCCTTTCACTGCAAGGCTGAGCAGGTGGGTTTCTGGCTAGTTGATCTAGTCAGGCAATGTCTGCAACTCTCACTGCACAGCAGAACTTTAATCCGTACAGTTACACTGTCTCAGCTAATCAGAGTAGAAAGACCTGTGAGATTCATGTCTCTTGCTGGATCTCTGGGAAATTAAACTAATCTTCCTGGTAAGATTCCTTAAAAAGTTTCATAAAGGACATAATTCACTGGGCCATTAATCTTTATATTCCGTGTATTAACCTTTCCACAGGCTGCAAGAAGCAGGCCCTGAATGCCCAGAGATGTCCTAGAGCTGCTGCTGAACAGCTACTGCTGTGCAGACACATTTCTCTGCTGAGCCCTGAAGGAGTGCAGCACCGAACTTGACACCTGGACTCTGTCAATGAATCTCAAGGTACATGCCAATACACTGATAACAGGGTAAGAAAACCAGATCTAATTCATGATAAATAAAATTTCATAAGTGGAACAGAACAAACAGAATCATCCAGCTCTTCTAATCTGGTCTTAAAATATTGGATCTGAAAATTTTGACTCGTTAGTTCTACTTTGAATAATGCCCTAATACAAAAATCACACTCTATGTGGTAAAAATAACCATTTGATTAACCCATTTTTCCTCACAAAGTCTGAAAGAGTTTCAGATACATCAACGATATGGAAGCAATAACACTGACATCTCCCTCTCTACTTCTCACTTTCTGTTTTTACGACATCGGTTCAGATCCACATAGAGGGAACCAATTTTATGGCATCTTTCCAATCATTTTTGGAAGTGTCTGTAGTAAAGTAGTATAAGAAATAAGTGTTTACCAAATACAAGTATGTTTCACTACTGCACACTGATCATCCCATCTCACTTCATCTACTGATGAAACTCAGAGGGAGCTGCAACCTGTGCTATGACAGGAATGCAGGAATTCCTACAGATTCTGGAACAGCACAGATTTCACACAAGAGTCTGTTTCATTCTTGTGCCTCATGTGCAACTACTCAATGAAGTAGTGGAAAAAGGGAAAAAATTATAAAGGGTAGAATCACAAAGTCACATAAAGACCTGACAGCAAATACAAGCAAAAACTCATCCTCAAGCCCAAGGTAAAACTCATAAACAAGGCTATGAAATAAAGCTGGTTTGAGGAAATTGAAGAGTGGAATGATCTTCCACAGAACTTGTGCCTTCATCCGACATGCCCCTTTCTGAAGGCCAAAAAAGGTTCATGAGAAAAATGGATTTATGTAAATAGAAAAGATTTAGAGGTCATTTCACTGCCATTGCAGATTTTGTTCGGAATATATTGGAATACCATGCTGACAGGATGGAGCCTAAAACTTAAATGCAGACACGAAAAGATTTAATTCAAATCCACTGCTCTCAGTAAAGGTGTTTCTGGGATTCTCAATGGGATTTAGACCAAGTCCTTTACTTAATCCTTATCTTGACATGTGTTTTTTTCATAGCAGATAAAACTGAAAGTTTATGTGAATTTTAACAGGCTTAGAGCACTGATGTTTATCTCTTTTTGCTAAGGGGTTCTTGTTTAAAATATCATTAAGGAGAAAGAAAAAAGGAATCTTTAATTGTTAATTATCTGAATATGTATTTCAGAAATTTTCATTTACAACTATGGATGCAAAAAGATTTATTTATGAAGCAAAACAACATGCAATATGCAGTAATAGTTCATTAAAGTTAGCTTATGTTTCACTTTCATTAAAGTTGAATAATTTCTTACTAAGTAGAGTCACTGTATACCTAATTTTCTTGTAGCTGTGGCGAATACTCAGTAAAAAAAATTATTAGATTTTGCAATCAGATAATTACCAAGATCAAAGTTACTCCTAGTAGTTATTATACTGCTAAAAAGAGGTGACACTGTAAATAAATAAATAAGCTCATATTTTATTAAAGGAGTAGAAGAGCTGTGTTTTCCAAGACAAGCTAACTGTAGTTAGCAGAATCTCTAAGATGTGGATAATTCTAGCAGGGTCACTGGCAGTGGGCAGCTGGACCTTACATTTCAATAGCAATGAGAGGCAAGCAAGAAGAGTGTTGTTTTTCTGAGGCTTTCCAGTGTTCTTACTATAGTTGTTTACACCACCTATTTCCAAACAGTTGTTTTGAGGAACAAGAGACACCCAAACTGACACCCTTTGTATCTTCACAGACACTGAAAATAGGGGCAGAACTTTTTTCTGGGATGAAATACATAAACATGGGAGCAAGCTCTTCCTTATAAATTACATCAAAGTCACCTAAGCCACCTTTCTCAAATCTTTATACTTATCACAGTCCAAACACCACATATTTTACATACTTGAATACAATGGCATGGATTTCTAAAAGACTATTTCCAAATTCAGGGAGTTTCAAACACTCCATGACATCACAACTAGATTTTTTCCATTTTTTTACATTAATGCTCCAATATTAATTTCCTTTGCAACTCCAGGCATGCAGTTTTTAACATACTGATCCGACAGGATTTGTGCCACCTCAGGAAATTGCAAACTGCAGCACTTTTGTTTATTTAGTGTGAAATGTTTGCGAGTCTATTTATTCCCTAGGAGAAGGAAGAACCCACAAGAATTATATTAGAATCCCTCTGGATCTGTTCAATTTATATATGTTAGTGGTTAAATAAAAAGAAAAACTTTAGAAGTATCCATAAAACCAAGAAGGACCAGTTTCTCATTTATAGCATAAAACAAACCTGACAACACAAAGGTACATAAACGTATGTTAATATTGTGTCCTGGCTGTCTGATTAGAGACCTGCAGGGGTAGCTGCACTGGTAACCACAGAGCAAGAGTTCATTGTTACATCTGCTCTGCAAAAACATTTGACATGAAAAACCAAAGAAGCTGCAGCTACAAAACAAAAATTGCAGAGCTTTTGAAGTGTTTAAGCAAGAACCTGCTCAGTTCAATGTCAGGGATAATAGTGAGGGAAGAAAACTGCACTGCTGACAGATAAGAAAAAGCGGTAATACATGATTGTAAAAAAAATCATAAAGAATTCTTACTAAACATTGTATTAACATGAAATGAACTCAATGAGGCAAGAAACATTCAAGTGATCACCGTGCAGCAAGTTCCTTAAAACTAAGACTTGAATCTAAGATGTCAGAATGGAATATTGCTTATCTAAACCAACTTCATTACCAAAGCACTTTTGTTTGTTTTCGGGTTTGGTTTTGTTGGTTTTGGTTGTTACTCATGAAGTTAGACCTAATTTTCAGTAAACATTTGGGGGGCAGACATTCCTATTGCTCACTGCCAATGGCTAGTGCAGATTTTACATGCTGATGGAAAGGCACTTAGAAAATATGAATAAATACACCCAAAAAAAATTAATATTAATTTTTCTGACCTTATGCTTACACAAGTCAAGGTGCATTCAGGGTAAGGCATAGCACCAATAGAAACCAAATAGAAACAAAGGTGAGCAACTTCCATCATTGAATTAAATAACTGACAGTGCAGTCAGTGTAGTAATGACACCTTCCAACAGCAAATTCCCAGTAAAATGCACTGTAAAACTAATTTAAAAGTAAATGTTTGGTTGTTATTAATAACTGTTCATGTAAAAGCAAATCAACAAAGACACACAGATCCCCAGGTCATGATTCTTAGATTCTTTGCAATTATTTCAGAGCCCCAAAGCTAATAGTTGTCAAAATTGCTCCTAGTGTTTTGAATATCCTATTCCATTTGTTAGCAAACAAAATGGAATTAACCTATTAAATCAGGAATGAGTAGAGGCAGCTTTGGCACTTTTATAGTTTGCCCACATAGTAGAGGGCATTTGGAATTGCCTTTCACTAAATCTTGTCATGTGACTATTTTCTTCAGTGTCTCATGCATTTGGTCATGATTTCTGTGAGCCATAGCACAGAACATAATATATTGCTGAAGGAACAATGTCCAGGAATTGTGGACATTACAAACTGAGATGTCATTATTGCTTAATTATATTATAATAACATTTAAATCTCAAACAAAGAATCTTCAGATACATTAGGATGCTGTGCTAGAGCCATTACCTCAAAAATATCAGAAGCACAGTACCACAAGTTTGGGAAGTCTAAAATAGTCTCCATGGACCCTTCTAATAATCACCCAGTGTTAAGAGTACCCGGGATGGCTCTGAAAACATAAGGAGATGGGTTTTTTTAATGAATGCCTCTGTAGACACAACACATACGCAAGAAAATTGCTTGTTGAAAGAACTGTTCTTGGAATCTTCTCATTGGGCTGTTACAGCCTTTGGCATATTCTTACCAAATGTGGCATCTGATTTCCCAGTGTTCTGATGTGGAAGCTACGAGCAGAATTTAACAGAGCAGAAAAACTGCAGAGGCATCACATTTCCTTTCAGTAATTTTGTGAAAGAACGTTTCGCTCTTTCTCAGCTTTCCTTTTCTTCATGGTATCCTACAAAGTAATGTCAGAGCACAGTAGCAACATCTATAGTGCCCATGGCATGGCTGTGAGACTCTGCTGGGGACCAGGTTCAGGGATCATCTGGCTGTTTCCTTGGCACAACACATCCAGGAGGGGTTCTAGGACAGCTGACACACATGACAAGAAAATCTGGCATGTGGTAAGGGTCATCCTACACTCCTGTGTGGACAGGCAGTACTCTGAAAGCAGCTTAGACACCTGCAGGGACCCCTTTGCTCTTGTTGCAATGTCATAAAATGTCATGCTGCAGTGCCACGGACTCAGCAACATTCGAGCAAACAGCAGGTCTCAGAAGCACCATCACCTCTGTTATAGCCTCTAGGAAAAGAAAAATAGCTCAAAATCTGCATGCCTGTTGACTGAGTGTCGGGCACAGGACGTGAGCAGCAGTACAGCTACACCCACAGGCCCAGAGCTCTGTTAGTATTCACAAACACACATCTACTTAAAGCAGAGAGAGCAGACTCCTTTAATCTTTACTTCTCTAAAGACTCCACAGCAGAATCTCTTGAAACACATTTTTTCTTGAACATTCTTGTACTGCACTTCATTTTTCATAAAGCAACTTGCTGTTGACTCACTAAACTGAATGGCAGCTTGGAGCATGATGGTTTCTTACACTAATCCAGCTTCTCCACATCCTCAGTCCTTTAGCCAAATATATGCAAATGCTTTTGAACTGCTGAATATGACTGTACAGCTAAAATTCTTTTGCTGAAGCAATGAAAACAATGCAGTCCTTTTTGTCTTGCCTTTAAAAAAATCTGAAACATCACATCTGGCATGAAGGACAAGCAGCCAGAAGCTTTTTAGTTTTGAAAATTGCTCACCATAACACCATAAACTGTATTTGAGCTAGAGGGAATGCAACTAACTGTGCATTGTCAGAAACACAAATGCTACCTGAGGACAAATGTTTTCAAATAGTTATCCACTAAAAAAAAAAAAAGAAAGGGTTGATAACATACATTACAGTTCTAATAGAAACACCAAGGGATGGAATTGTTGGGATGATACATGTTGGGTTTTGATGGAGCTTTTAAACAAATGTTGAACTTACATTCTCTTAGATGTAGAAGTATAGTCCTCCTCAAAAAAAAAAAAGAAAAAAACCTTAATTTCAGAAACCATTATTCTAAGCAGACTGCTGTAAAACAAGTAACTAAAGCATTTGAACATCTGCCAAGTGGGGAAAATTATTTTAAAAGCACATTCTACATCAAAACTGCATTCGGAGAAATGCATAGCTCACTTTTGCAAATTCAGTCTCCCTGAAATGGATTCTGGGGTGTAATGCAAATAAACACCGTGTTAAAAATATATTTGGACTGCACAGCCCTGCAAAAAACGGGGATGATTTACTGATTAAACTGTTGAATAACTGGGGGCTTTAAAATATGGTTGTAGGTATATTTAGACATACACATTACATTTACACAATTATCTTCAATGGCATAATATCTACAGTAAGTAGGAGCAAAACAGAATGGGGGGAAAGATAAACCCAGTGAAAACTGTCACTTTCATATTGTATAAATTATTTGCAAAGCATCCATTCTATCTCTACTTGATATATTTTTTTCTTACTGTGCACTGGCTTTGTACTAACAATAACTGCCTTGATAAATTACTAAGAACATTATTCAATTTCAAGTAGCCACATTTGTTTTCGCCTTTCCAGCAAAATTATGACAATAGAAATAGATTATTGTAATTGCTTCTTCAAGCAAGGACTACAGGTGGTTTGTTTTTTCCATGACTAATAACTCCCATTTTCCTATCCATTCAGTCACTGAGATGTTCAGACTGTTGGCAGAGGAAGAAAGTGATGGGGCCTTTACTGTGGCAAGAAAAAATAGAAAAATGTTTGAGCCTTAAAGATATTTTATACTTACATGTATGCACTATGGTGGTGATGATGAGAGACAGAGGTCAATAAAGCTATTGCAATTTATGTCAAGAGCATCTTTCACAAATAAAAGGAATATATTCACAGTTATTTCTTTTCCTTATTTAGAACCAAGCTCAAGCAAAATTCTTATTGCAAAACTACAGTGAAATCATTTTACCAAATTATACCAATAGTAATGTGCTGTTTTCTCTCCTATTCATCTTCATTCACAAATACAGTTGTTACTCTAAACTGAGCAATATTATTGTCACACATGTAACCTGAAAATAAAGAGTCTGTTTTGTTATTCCTACTTTACTTCATATTTGACCTAGTTTAAGTTTCTGAACTAGTTGTCCCAATCATACAATCACATCTCAGTTATCACTGTAAGTGTTACAAGCTATATCATTTCCACTCAGGACTTGTCTGCTTTTGTCATAAAATGAAAATTTAAATACTTTGGAGCTATATTAGCTACAAACATAAGATGACTGCACACAAACACTTGTCTGGAGTTAAAGTTGCTTTGTAACTGAAAGGTTCCTTGCAAAGGGTATTCCAATATTTTAACAGAGGCTGGTAAATCTGGTAGAGTTTAGTCAAGGCTGTCACAGAACTCAGGAGTTAAAGAGATGATTAGAGCAAAGTGATGAGAGAAATACAATGAAACAAGATACAAGAAGATCTCTACAACCAGTTTCTAAATTATCTGCTAAAATACTGACCAGCTCAGGGGTTTCGTTGTTCAAGGAAATTGGGGAATTCTTACACTCTCCCCGTTCATGTGTTAAGGGACAGCAAACTGTGCTGCTGTGCACAGAAATCTATTCTGCAGCTGAATCCTTCCCACAGTAAAAACAAGATGATTTTCACATGTTGCAGTCCTGGTCTTTTATTAGCTACAGGTGAAATTAATTTGTGTTTAACAAAGACACCAGCAAAGGAAGGTCAGCCACCAGGACACAAAGTACAAGTGCCCTGTTGCATTTTTCATAAGGTGTCCAAATTTGCTGTGATCAGAATTTTTAACAACTGCAGGACTAGCTAATTTTAAATTATTAAAACACTTCCAAGTTTTGCAAGTGATTTCATTTGAACAAGAGCCCAACCACACATTATACCAGAGATTTAAAACATAAGGGTGAGATTTCAAATGTAGATCTTTAATACAATATATCACAAACACACTTAGAGGAGAAGACTCAGGCATTTGATTGACCTCATGGTAAACGAGAAATAGACAAAAGTAAAATTATTAATCACACTCTGAAAAATCAGGCTCAGCCTACCAAGGCTAGCAATATACACTAGCTTATGATAAATTATGGCTTCAAAAACTTTTATTAAAAACAGCCAGGTTACTGCAGAAAATTAGAAAGAATGAGTAATATGTTTTCCCTTCAAGTTCTATAGGCTTCTTTCCCCACTTAGTTCACTTTCCCCTTAAAGGAAATTCCTCTTAATCAACTACCAGGAGAGATTCTCCTCAGGGAGAAGAAATCTTGCACAATTTTCCTACCTCTTATAATTTTGATAAAACCTTCCATAATCAAGGTCCTGCTTTAGGTTACAGCTTCTGTGCTTAACTACACACATGAACAGCTCGTTGGTAACCTGAGGAGAAATTGGAATGCCAAAAGGGTGACCAAACTACATTTCCTTGCTGCTTTAACAGTCCTCAAAGATACTGGCATCGAGGGAGCAGCCTTTAAGGCTGGAATCCATTCCTGGCCCAGGAAAAGAGGAATACAGAGGTGCTTAAAGCTGCTTTCATAGACACCAGGTTATGTCAAACGCCCTCAGCAAGAGCTGGGAATGACACATTTAATACTTGAAACAGTAGATGCTTTTTAATGCAGCCTCCCTCCAACAGAGGATTTGTTACGTTGAGCAATGATACCTGTGAGTTCCTCCTTTAATAAAAATGGTTACAGGTTTTCTTCGCACTCTGTCTTCCTAAGAGGTAGAAATTTAAATCTCCAGCTCTCTGCACAAGTATTTGTTGAAGTCTGATTGAAAGAGGTGCTGCAGTGCAGGCAGCACAGCCAATACATTGCAGTGGCATTTGAAATCCTCTGCAGCAGCAGGGCTCCTCATATATGCATCCTGTGCTGTGTATCTGCTCTCTTTCACCTTTGCTTCCTTGGAGTAATAAGAATAAATGAATGCACTGGAGAATGACTGAAGGCATCATACATTACCATCTCTTTCTTGGACTCTGCAGCAAAAATTATTTATGTACCAAACTCTTTCATATCTTAATGCCTTTTTTTCAAGCCTAGGGCTTGCAGCATTCTAGACTATTTTAGAGTCCTTAATACTTCTAATGCAATATTTAGAGCAACCTATACCAAATTAAGAGCTATATTTACTCAGGAACGCTCAAAATTCTTTCTCTGTTCTGTCTCCTGTCTTTCTGCTTCTAGGAAGATGGTCTCAGCAAGAAGCCAAATGACATGCTAATAATATTTTTTGCCAAGGTTTTAAATTCATAAGTACTTGCTGTGTCAGTTTACCTAATGTGTAAAAATAATCAAGCTTTGATTTCACTTTAATAAGAAATTGTGCAGTTTCATAAAAGGGCTGAAATAAAATAGAGGCCTTGTGGATGCCAATTCAGAAGTTTTATACATATATAAAAAAAGTTATAAAACTTTTAAATGGGTACTCCATTTCCTGGAATTTCCGAAATTATTTTCATCTAAGAACTCTATTCAAAGTCCTACAGCACATCTTTCCAGCCCATTACAATCACCACAGAAATTCCTGCTTCTGAGAAATTACAATTTGTTTAGCCACATACGGGCTGGAGTCAGATAAAAAGTTACCAAAATGATACAGTTTCTGAGGACCATAGCATCTGCAGGAAAGGATTTCCACCATACAGAGCGTCTGATCTAAAGCGGTCACTGTGGCCTTTAATAGTAACGATGTCTACCTACCCTCAGGGAACTGAAGACCCAAGAGTGAATTCAATTCTTTGTGCATGTTCCAGTGAAACTAATTTACATCTAGAATAGTCTGGGCATAATTTGTATTTCATGAAAAATACTTCTTTTAAACAGAAGGCAAAATATTAGCTACACTGATTTTCTGATACACGTAATTATACCAAGTATGAGACTCAAACTATGGCTATTACAATAGTACATGCTCTTCATTACAAAGGATTCTTTCACATCAGCAACACCGACTATTAACCTTAAATTCACAGCTCTTTACCTCCATTATTTTTCCAAAAATAGAAACAGTACTATTTTTAACTCTGACTCCCTTGATGATTCATTGGGTGAAGCATGAATACATTGCAAATTCATGTTAAAAGGACAGTGCCCTTCCAGACTTCATATTAAACTCAGCCAAATACTGCAGCATCGTTCTAAAAGGTTTAGAAATAACTAGGGTCAGTGTAAATGGCGTACATATACACTTAAAGAAGCTTTCCTGTCTGACCATCCAGGAGCCGTTCCTGGGGTCACACCCACACCCCTGCAGACTGTCCCTGCTGGGACTGAAGCCCCTTTGCAGCAACAGCTCCAGTGACCCAAGAGATCCCTGCTTGGCTCCCCACACTTACCGTCAAACCAGGTTTCCTCAGCAGCTCAACTCCATGCTTCCCATAGCTGAATCCCAGACCTCTGTATTGTTAAAGAAACTTATTCGCAGTGCAGCAACACAAAAGCAGCTCAAGCTGGTACCTCCCAGGCGAGACCTTGAACCTCTGACCTTTTATTCCCTCCCAGGCCGTGTGCCCTGATGGTCTGGGCCCTTCCTGATGAGCTGTGGGCTCCACCTGGCTGGTGCCACAGGTGTCCATTGTTACCCAAATTGCTGCCAATTCCCAGCCCCTTTCCTGGGGCTCCGGCCATCTCCCCCACCCAGGGCTCAAGC
>JAWWEU010000138.1:15620704-15647229 GCA_035583155.1 Acropternis orthonyx
CCAAGGAAATAATTCCCCACTTCCCATGGGCAGGCAGGTGTTCAGCCATTCCCAGGACAGCTATGCTCTGTCACAGGCAACAATGACTTGGGAAGACAAATGTCATCACTCCAGATATCATACCCTGCCTCCCTTTTATTTCCCCCAGTTTTATATGCTGAGCGTGACACCATGCGGTCTAGGATATCCCTTGGGTCAGCTGTCCTGGTTATGTCACCTCTCAACTTTTTGTGCCCTCAGCCCACTTGCTGGTTGTGCATTGTGAGAGGCAGAAAAGGCCTTATCTCTGTGTAATCACTGCTCAGCAATAAATAAATATCCCTATATAATCAGTACTGTTCTCAACACAAATCCAAAATACAGCCCCATACTAGCTACTATATAGAAAGTTAATTCTGTCCCAGCCAAAGCCAGCGCAGCTTTTTGTACTTCTGAATATACCCAGAAACATCTAAATAATGTATGTAAAGTCACTGGTATAACAGGCTTGCAAATATTTGCAGATTTTAGGCTTAATTATTACAACATCCTGTATCAAGCAATAAAGCCCCACAGAAGCTCCAGCTGGAAGAAGGCTCAGCAGCCCATCTGCTTTGCAACACAGGTCACTGACAGTGGTTTTGTGCTGTTGGAGCTTTTGCACCAGCTCCCATGGAAATATGTTTTTCTCAGGGACTTAGCCCTGAAGCCTTACAAAGCCCTTTTCCATCTGCAAACACATGTCCTGCACAACTGATTTCCACCAACCAGTGCAACTGGCAGCTCCACTGGAGGAGAGCCTCATTTAGACCAAGTTCACTGTGGGCAGCTGGGATCTGACCTTAACCTCTGAAAAGATAAACACACCCAAAGGCCATATAGGACTCTATCCAAAGAGGAATGCTGAGACTAAAGGGGGACTACAATGTGGGAAAGCTAGGGACTTCTCAAATCTTTACAGATTTACTACAGAATATTGCATAAATTTTCTAGCTTCAGCAATGAAGAGACGTGATATTTGTATTGCCTTAAAGAGGAACAGGAGACCCCTATGATATGTAAAGAAAAAGTAGAAACTGAGTAACACTATTTATGTCTCTCTGACTCAACAAAATTCTGCAGTCATTGAAGGCCAAGGTCATCAGCATATATTTTCAGAGACAGAGTAGAATTTACCACATTAATTATCAGGAGACAAACTTCATAAAGTATTTAAGGAGCATTTAAGTATCCTTGGACAAAGACAGGCAATGCTGGACTTACCAAAGCCCTACTAAAGACCATATTGTGTATTTTAGGAAATCAGAGGAAGCTATTTGTGTGGCCTCTTTGGGTCTTCTTGGAAATCTCAGTATCCACTTGCATTCTTTGCTTTCTGAGTGCTTTGAAAAACTAGTTGCATGCCTAAGTCTCCACCCCTTTCAGCACACTGATGGTCCTTACACACAGGTGGTGAAATAATGGATTTTTATAATCTTGTCAAGACACTGGATGAGTTACATGCCACAGGTGAGCACAGATGAATGCAATACTCATTTTGTAGCTGGTTTATGCCACACTGATGTATGCATCCTCTGCTATTGCAGCTTACCTCAAGAATAACCTACTACAAATAAAAGTTAATGAAGATTATATATTCAGTCTGAATCTGTTGTCCACACATTTTGTCTCTGGACAAAAATTATTCACATGTAAAGCGAGTTGTGCTGCCCACTTGCTGCCATAACTCCACAGCAGCATATTCTTTTTATAATGCAGTAAAGAAAACAAACACATGCACAGTAAAACTCCAGCTGGGAAGAATAATGAAGCATTTAGCAAAGCAGACAAAGACCACACGGCTGCATCTCCCTCAACACAGCAGAAGCTATTACTCGATACAATAATTAATAAGCTAATGACAGACCTTTAAGCATCTAACAAGTTTTGCTGAAAGATAAAAACTACCTTTTTTTCCTTTTCAGGGGTCTAATCAGTCAAACATCTAAGAACTTTAAACACCTTTGGTCTACTGCAACCCTTGAGCAGTAGAAGTTATGCACAGCCCAAATACTACTGCTTGTACAACTATTTGGAGTAATATGCGCTCTTACCTGACTTCAGACACTTCACTGATGATGACTAAAACAAGATCTTAGAACTCCTATATATGGTCAGCAGACATGGAAACAAATTAACTGGGGAAAGAAGCCACCCAGAATTTTATATCTCTCATAGCAGCACATCAGTTTCTCCTACCGTGGTACCCTGAGGCATGACAAAGATCAGAGAAAAAAGTGTTTTCAAATTTTTGCTTTTGAAGAGAGCCAGTTATCATTGCAATTTGTAGTCAGTATTTACATTCAAAGACCTCCAATATTACAGTCTCTTAACACAGTGTTTACAAAGTGTAGGTACAGAGTTTTTTTCCCAGTAATTCAAAAAACTTAAGAGTAAAGTAGTCATTTTTATCTGATCAGCTTCCCTTTCATTCTCAGTTTACTTCATGCACCTTGCAGAGGGGCCTGACTTCTTTCATTCTTTGAAAGAGCCCTCAGCAGAAAACAGACAAAATATCTGATGATTTCCGTAGCTATACACCATCCTGGCTTTCTGGTAGTTAAGCAGGGGTGGCTCTGTGTTGATTATTTTCCAACCTTTTCTCCACACACCAGTATACTTTTCTGGCCAACTGGTACTCTCCCACTGTAGCTTGTCAGCCACCCCACACCTCTCCCAGTTTTCTGCTGCTCTGGCCCAGTTTTCCAATGAGAATATTTCTTGCCACAACCTTTTTAAGTGCTCTAGACTCTTTCCTTGACCACACCACTAACACATAGCAGATGGTATCTTGGAAGTATCCTACTTGCACAGACAAGGAGCATTCCCTGCTGTGCATGTTTTTCTTCGCCTGGTGCTGTGGGGAGTTGACCTTGGCTGGATACCACGTGCCCACTAAGCCATTCTATCCCTCCTCAGCTGGACAGGGGAGAGAAAATTATGAGGAAAGGCTCAGGGGTTGAGATAAGGTGAGGAAGAGTAATCACCAACTACTGTCATGAGAATCAGCTTAGGAAAAAAATTAATTTCATTTGTTACCAGTCTAATCAGAGTAGGGTAATGAGAAATGAAAATGAATCTTTATACACCTTCCTCTCACCCCTCCCTTCTTCCCAGGCTCGGTTGCACTCCCAATTTTCTCTCCCTTCTCTCCCTCAGTGGCTCAGGGGGACAGAGAATGGGGGCTGAAGTCTGCTCATCACACGTTGTTTCTGCTGCTCCTTCCTCCACAGCAGGAGGACTCCTCACACTCTTCCCCTGGTCCAGCATGGGGTCCCTCCAATAGGAGACAGTCTTACACGCACTTCTCCAGTCTGAGTCCTTCCCATGGGCTGCAGCTCATCACAAACTTCATTCACCAAGGACTTTAGTCCTCCAGGAAGAGGCTGCTCTCCCACGGGGTCACAAGTCCCACCAGCAAACCTGCTCCATACTGGACTCCTCCGTCTATGGACCCACAGGAGCCTGCTGCAGTGAGAGATTCCCGTGGGGTCACAACTCTCTTCAGGCATCCACCTGCTCTGGCATGGAGTCCTCCATGGGCTGCAAGTGAGTGGATTATCTGCTCTCCATGGACCCCCACCGTCTACAGGGGAACCTCTGCTCCAGCACCTGGAGCACCCCCTGCCCCTCCTTCTGCACTGACCTGGGTGTCTGCACACCTTTTTACCTCATACAGTCTCTCTCCTCTCTTTGCTGTCTGCAACTGCTGTCACACAGTAACTGTTCCTCCCTCCTCACTGCATTATACCGGAGGACCCACTGGCATCTCTGATGGGCTCAGCCTTGGCCCGTGGCTCCACTGGCTGTTGGATACAGGGGAAGCTTCTGGCAGCTTCTCACAGAAGCCACCCCTGTAGTCCTCCTGCTACCAAAAAATTGCCACATAGACCCAAGAACACACGCTAAGTTTCAGTGCTGTATTAAATTATTACAATAACTACCTCGATGTAGCAATTGCAATAACTACTACGGAGATTCTCCAGGTCTGCACAAATTGAGTCTGACTTGAGGTACATGAAGTATATTTGATATGCAATATCTGCCTGCATCAGCATACATTGTTTTTTAGCAGGGAGCTGTCACAGAAGAGTCTCTAAACAATGTTTATAAAATACAGATTCTCTTGGTTGCAAATGCACTGAAGGAAGCTTAACAACAGTTTGGATGAGTTAAGTGGTTGTGAGCTTCCAAGATGATTTATCACCAGTAAAAAACAGCCCATTTTGTAAAACTTATAACCTATTAAAGAAGTATTAAATGAAAAGCAGAGCTGGAGAAATTGTTTTCTCTAGAATTCTGTGCAGTTTTTTGCCTTTTTGTTTGGTTTTTTTTTGTCATTATCAGCAACACAAACTTGGGCAACAAAATAGCTTGTTTTTGACTATGAATTTCAGGTTTATTTTGAAAAGCAGCATGGAGAGGTAAATAAATTCTTGAAAAAAAAACAGGATTTGAATTCATGGCTATGCATAGCTTTTAAAAAAAATGAAGCAGGAGATTATTCTTTTAAGTCAGGATGAATGCATACATTTGTATTCCTTTCTGCACAATTGACTGAACTTCACTTTCAAAATGTCAAGGATAAATATCCTTCAAATGGTTCCATTAAAATTGTGATAACCATAGTAACAGTATGTAGTTTGCTTATATCTTTTTTTCTTTCCATTTTCCTTTTGGGTGTATATTCTTTGCAACAATGCTGCTGCCAAGAGAGGTAAAGAAAAGCAATCCCTACCTAATTCATGTCTGAATGTGGGTGTTGATAGCCTTCATATGTTAAGTTATGAAATTACCTTTTCTTTGGAAATTTAAAGATTTGTTTATGGATATGAAATCTGAATAGACCATTATGAAAATACGCTACCACCTGCTGCACTCATCAATATAGAAGAGGATGTTACCTACTGTTTATTACTCCTTTTCCCCAGGTAATTATTTGCATCGGAAGAAGAGAGAGTAGGGTCCCTTCCAACTCTGGATATTTTGTGATTCTATGTTAAAATTAAGTTTAAGAAAGTTAAGAGACCCAGCTACACAGCCTCCAATTACTACCAATATTAATGGATTTTATATAGCTAAATCCCACAGATACCTGTGGGGAAAAAAATCTCAGTGCTTAAACTAATGCAAAGTGTTGTAGCCATTACTAAGTAGGGAACACAGATTTAGGTCTTCCTCAACAATACCAAGTATAATCCAAGGACAAAGGCAGCTTTCCAAGGCACTGCTGAGGAAACGTAGCAGTATAGTACCTATATTTCTGTCAAGAAAAGAATAAGGAGTTTGCATTCTTTTAGAGTAACTAGATGAATTAGTATTATCTCTTTTTGTGTTTCCTTGACAGTGGAAAGGAACACAGTGTCCTGTTATATCACTTGCATATATATACATTATCTACAACAGCATGCACTTCCGATACGTATATCTGTGCTGATTTTGCCCGGATAACTAGTTTGACTAAGGTTTTTCTGTCTTGTTAGCAAAACATTACAGTGGACACCAGACCAAGGTACATACCTGTTCTTTCATGTACCAATGCAGCTCTTAAAAGGTGAATAATTCCACTTACTGGGAGAAACACACTTGAATCTTACTCTAAAAGCATGTATATAAGTCATGCAGAATAAACACAATTATAATATATTGAGATTATAAACTTTATGTGCAGAAATAGATTCATAAAAATTACAGCATTTCATATGTGCATAACTCCTTGGAATATCAGAAATAAAATAATCTTTAAAAATGTATAAAAGTAAAACAACTTACCACTTGTTCTTTTGTACATAATTGTTCAAATAGTGCAATAGTGTCAGATTTTCAGGGTTTCCTTCTACTCAGCTGGAACATTGTTTCCCTGAATAATCCCACCTCTGTCTGTCTGTAGTTGCAATTTTAACCATCATTTCTATTGTGACATTTCATCCAACTATATCTAAATTAACAATAAATTCTGAATTGGGATAATCTGGTCCAAAATACACCCTTTTCCCACCTCCCTTCTCACAGGAAACAGAATGTTGTGCTCAGGGAACCTGTCAGCTGCAGAATAAAGTGCAGTGGTACAGGGTATTCTTGCTGAAAGTTCAATAACTACTGACAAATTTTCAGATTGAGTTCTAAAGTTGTCTTTCCAGATTGTTGATGTTTCAATACAACATAGTTCACACTTTCCAATTCCTTCCCTTGTGTGGGTATAAAAGAGGCAGTAGTAAAGTGGCATTGCCTTTTGGGTTTGGTATGGGTTTAGGTTCAAGATGTCTCCACCTTTCAATGCCTGAAGTTCTAGAAAGAGAATTATCCATGTATAAACCCATAAGAAAATCATCTTTTGGATTAAAAATCATAAAGAATAAACAACAGGGGGTTTTAACTTATATTTGTGGTCAAATTTACTCAGGTTCTGTGTCTACTGTGAACCTATTTATTGTGAATACAAGGTGGGCAATAGGATTTTTGGCAATACACATCCCTGTTTCATTCACTTGAAGCACATCCATCACTAGAAAAAAAAATGACTTTTAAAAAAAAGGCCTCAGTGAAGAAACGCAGCCTAGATCAAAATTATTTTTCCTGAGCCTGTGTCAAGATGATGAGCTCATATATTTTTCTACATATTCTGTTCTAAGGCACCATACTGGGATGTTACAGACAGTTAATGATTTCATGGAAGGATTAAGAAGATGGTCAGGGAAATTCATAAGCTGCTTTGGTACTGTCAAAAGGCAAAATGGCAACAGTATATGCTGAAGGGCTTTCCTGATTCATGTGACAGATTATCCTTAAAGGCTGAACAATGCTTTGCTGACTCCCTTCTTGAGTTGGCAATGTAAAATCTCCAATTTGCAAGCTTTGGGAAACAGTACAGTTAAAACGACTAAATGCTTTTTCTTCTGTAAACTACACAGCCAATTCCTTTCATTCTGCTGCAAAGCACTTGCAAATGGCACACCATCCTTCTCACAGTTATCTAACATTTACTACCACATTCTCCATCTGATCTGAAACAGGGACCTTATGGATCTTTTACTGCTTTTAAACGTTAATCTTGTGGTTAATAACTCCCTTTCTCTTTTTCACTTGTCCTCATAAAATAATGAAGAAAGAATGACCCAACATCTCCACTTTTTAACAGGGTTATGTGAACAGATTTTCATTGATTTCTGAGAAGGGACAATATTTTGCAGTAAACTCTCACAAAATCTTAACCAATAAGAGGACAGATGTGGGTTTCTGTTACCTGTCACCAAAACCCCCCCAGAGAACAAGCTGCTTTTACTTTCCATATGGAAGTGGGAAGGTTTCCCCAGAGAAAGATTACTTTTTTGAGAAATATTAACACTTTGGTCTCACCAAATGTCTAATGTTTTTTGCAGCACATAAATTATAACTTGTACGCTATCTAAGCTTACAGTGACTTTATGAACATTTTACAGGCTCTAAATTAAGGAGATTTTATTATGTCATTGGATTAATTATTCCAGTGACTACCAATAACCGCTATCACCTAAAAAAGTGGTTTGTTGGTTGTGGGGGTTTTTTTTCCCAATTTTAATTCCTCTAAGTGTCTCTTGACAGTGTCTCTTCTTTCTTGTCCTTCGGATTTCTATGGGTAAGAAACTCCACATTCAGATCAGAAAACCTGCCTGTATTAAACGTCTCAAGGAACCAGACTCTTCTTTCAATGAAGTTTGTTTAGTGAGTTGCTTTTTTATGCATTCTTTCCCTCTAATTTTCTAATTTGTTTTACATAAAGGCTAATCAATGCTCTGTGAATTTTTCAAGGAATCTTCTACCACTCATGCTTTAGCAACACATTTGCAGTCATAAAAATCAATCAAATTTCCCCTTAATTAATTCAAGCAAACAAACTTTATTCTTTCCCATTACCAAGTTCTCTCTCCCTAAAGGTTTCAGGATAAACTGGGACTTAAACACAGACCACTCTTAGATAAGAACTGGAAATTTTTGCCTAAGCTTAACTGCAAGAGAGGCAGGAGGAGCTGCATGTCAGGTGCAAAACACTTAATTCCTTGTTTATAGGAGTTTATGGGGATGAACTCCTCCTCAAAAAAAAAAAAAAAAAAAAAAAAAAAAAAGAAAAAAGAAACAAAGAAAAAGGAAAAAAAGAAAAAAAAAAGAGGCTTGTTTTGTGGTTGTTTTCTGAGTCATGGTTGCACTCCATACGTGCCCTGCAGACAATTCCTGCAGAGGCTGCACAGCAAGACATCCTGCAGTTTTATTTTCTGATGGTTAGTGCAGAGTGGCAAGAATTTTTATCAAGTTTAATGCTTTACCTAGTTTTAATAATCACAAGAATCTCTCTTTATGCAAACAGTTCCTCTGTAGGCAAATCAACTTTTATTCCACCTTCTATTGTGACTTGGACTGACAATTCTGAGCCTAATCCACAGAGAAAACTGTCAGATGCATTATAAATTAACAGATACATGTACCTTCCACTTCCAAGTGTATCATCCTAAAAGAAGGATCTTGGGTTTTCAAAACAATATGCACCTTTAGCTCCACTTTCCTAACAATTCTATAAATATATCTGGCCACATTGATCGAAAGTACAAAAATTCTTGTTGCTTTGATAGGTTACCTATATACACATACAGGGATGGGAGTTGAAGCCTGGCTTTCTGACAATGGTGGAAATTCTCTATTTTAACAAGGCCTTAGGGATCCTACTATGAGAAGACTTTCCAACTCACTGTCTGTGGTCATGTGATACCTTTTAACATGCTGTTACTATTCTGTTTTGGGTTAGACATAAACAATGGCAGAGTAGCCAATGTGTATTCTGCTTTCAAATGTTTGCACTGATCTACACAACTGTCCAATATGCTTTAAAGGAGTCAACAACAATTATAGTGAATTGAACATCATACATATTTATAAAATCTCTGAGAGAACTGAGTTTCTCTAATGTGTAAGCTGGTTCTTCATTCCAATAATGATTTAAATAGAAAAACAGGTTATAAGTATTTATACTATTTAGTCAATGTTCATCTCATTTTTAATTTTTCACAAAAAGCATCATCAGTGTAAAATAGTTAAACTTGTTATAAATCATCACAGTGAATGATTTATTTGACATTTTTATTAACACACATATTTTAATTGAATCTCTGCTCAGTTAGGAGCATATAGATTTTTGGCAATTTTTAAATTCATAACAATTTTTCAAAACATATCTGAGCATTCCTTTCCTGCTGGCCACTATTACTGTTCAGTAGTTCCAGCTGATGTAGACCAGAACTTACACACAAATATGCACACATTTAAAACTGTTAAAGAAAGGCAAAAAATCATGAATCACTTGGTGTTAGAGTTGCCTGCAGCTGACAGCTCATACCCTGCCTGCAATAGTAAAAGCAAGACCTGTCTTTGTGACTGCCACTCTCAGTTCCCGTCTCAGCATAACAATGAATCCCACTGTTAGTTTCCCAAAGATGCCGTTTCTCTCTTTTTTTCTTACAAAAGCACTTGCCTTACACGTAGTGGCTCCCAAGAATTAGTGAACAAAGTCACATACCTGGAATCATCCAAACTCGCTGACACCCAGATCAAACTTTACTGTTAAACTCTGTAAAATACAGGTTTACTTTTGTTTGTTTTTTCACTTATTATTTACAAGTTTGATTTTTTTATAATTCTTAACACTTTCCTTTTGCTAGGGGTTCTTATATTTAACTTTAAAAGATAAATTTGCTTGCCTTATAATTAAAACTTTGAACCTTACCAAATTTACACCTACACACTGTTTCCTTTCTTTCCATGACTACTGGACTACATGGATGATCGTTCTCCAGACTTATTTGGCTGGTTTCAAGTTTATTCCATCACAGAATTATTAATTTTTTTAACTAAAAAAAAAATAATAAAATATCAACAGAAATAGGAATATCCAGTCACACAGTTTCTTTCTCTATCTTTATGCTCTTCCACTGTTTTGACAGGGTACATAATCTTTTCCTCCTTGTCCTTATCACCCTGCTTCCCTAGTGATAACCACTGAGAGAATGCTTCACCTGTAAATTTACAGTTTCTAGACAAACAGACACTACAGGTTATTGTTTAGGACACTAATGATCCATATTTTCTCCAGGTCATTTTATCCCATTATTCATGGTTCCTATAAAGCTTTGCCACTGATTTCCCTCTCCTTGAATCACTATTTTAGCAGTGCTGGCTTTAGTAGTTTTGGAAATACCACAAACTATTTTTATGGTGCTGCTGTTTTATTTGTACCTCTCTTGCTCCTGAGGGTACATTCAGGGTACCCCTTGTACAGCAATTATTTAAATGCAGTTAGAGAGACAGTACAGTAAGCTACTGTAAATAGTTTTGCAAATAAATAATATAATGCAAAGGCCTCAAAGAACAAGGAAATTAGGAAAGCTCTGAAAAGCTTGATATAAACGTGCTGCAAAATTTCAGTATTCTGCAAAATATCCTAAGTGTTCAGAAGAAATATTTGGTGAAAATGCAAACTGATTACCCACAGGAATATGAAAGACTGATAGCAAAAGCAGGTGAACAAAGTTCTGGATTCTCAGGTCAGTAAAGCAGACTATGCATTAGTGATTAGTGCAGAGGAATGCACATCAAAGTACTTATGTGACCATTTAATATTCTGAAAATAGAAGGATCCTCATTTTTTCTTAATTTGCTTTGCGTTTTTGGTTAATCCCAGTCTTGTGGGAAAAAATCTATATAACACAGGAAAAACAAAACAATGTAAGGTAATTTATAGACTTCATGGAATGAATAATAGTAAAAAGTTGAGCTAGTGATACATGAAATATCCTGTTTAATACAAAATAGAGAGAAGGAAGACATAGGAAAGTACTGATCACTTATTATTAAATATAAAGATCTATAATCACGGCAATGTCAATTAGTGGAAAATAAGAGAGATCCTTTGATGTAAGCATTTTACTTCAAATTCCTTCAATATGTGCCAAAATCAGCTTTAAGAGACCTTGGGGAAAAAACAGTCAGGTGGGTAAAACAAACTGTAGCTGCCATTTGGTACTTAGTATTTTGATGTATTTGCACCTGGGTAGCTGTTGGCAGCCTATTCTATTTTGCAGACTTTCTGAGTCCATCTTTGCAGAAGTGGGTTCTAATGACTCAGGCCATTAGCAACAAATCTCAGGCAGCAAGAACAAGACAGCAGCAGCATTTGCACTCATTGCTCAAGCCCTTCTGGGTGTTATACTCCAAAGGAACAAAGACAGACAAGGTCAAATCTAAACATAACCCCCTTTGCAAAACGTTATTTGTACACAGTACATTCCTCATTAATCTATTTCAAGTGCCTACCATATCCACATATTAATGCAGTGTCTCATGTATGCTGTTCAACCATTTTCTCCTTTTTACCTGCTACAAAGCTCAAAAAGCAGAAGCAGTGAGAAAAAAGGTCAAATTCATGCAAAATTGTTAACCACCAAAGAAAATCAAAATGTATTTTCTTGGTATACTAGCAATAATTATTAATATATCAGTAAACTTTACCAATATTTCATTAACTATTCAGTCCCCCCAGCAGAGACTCATAAGAACGGCACAAAGTCGTGATTTCCCTCCTGTTTTTCATTTGCTCTCACAAAGACCAGTTTTGTGGCATAAATCTCAGACTTTGGTTGAGATTTTGTTGCCTTGTTTACATTTTTTTTAAAACCTATCTTGAATTCTCAAAAACTGTAAGAATAACTTTGATAGAGGAATATTCAGTTATTCTATTTCCATGAATATCCTAAAACCTGCCACAGGAAGGGGATGAGAAGAAGATTACAGCAGCATTTTCCTCATGATGCCACCCACAGATACTCTGAAGCAGAAAGCTTTTCCTGGGTAATGGGACCTGTCAAAGATGTGAACTGCAAGCAACTTTTCCCCTGTTACCAGAAGAGTTATATTCAATTGCTAGGTTCTCCATTTAAATTCCTCACATGATTTCACCAGCAATTCTCTATTATTCCATATATCTATCAAATTTGCATCTACAGAGCTAACAAAACAAACGAACAAAAAACCCACAAAACCCATCAAACAAAAACACCCCACAACCATCCATCTATCCAAATCAAGACTTTGCCCTGTGTTTTCTGTTACTAATTATTGGGCTTCACCATCCAATATGTTTCACAACGTCTGGGCCAGCATACTTGAGGACACCCATTTTTTGAAAATGTTTGGTCTCTTGCTTAATTATTATTAGACAAAGAAAGTTATAGGGTTATGTAACTTCTTATATGTTAGGAACGGACAGTTGCCAGACTTCTGATTCTACCAGGGAAATTGTAAAATCCAGTCATGAATCTGGATACCAGAGTTCCTTTGAGCCTGTGAGATCAGAAGTCTTACCTGGCCTGGCTTTCCCCACACTCTCACTTGCCTCTCCCCAGTGCTGTTGTCACCAGGCCTCCATGTCCCTTCCCCACAAGGAGGTTGGAACTTGTCCAGAAAGGCTGGGCAGAAAATCCTGTTGGTTTGTGATGTGCCACTGCTGGCAGCCACCAGCCTCTGACATTGCCAGCCAAGATCCTTGGGCATCCTCCAACACTGATCTCCACAAATCTCTCAGATCTCCAGGATCCTCCCTCACTTCTAGGATCTTTCCTCCAGTCAAGATCTTCACCCTCTTCTTTCCCAGCCTCCAAGCCCCTGAACATCCTAACTAATCTATACACAAGTGATCAGCTTCCTAACTGCCAGGGTGGTGATACATCTCTACCACCTGGAGGTTTCAGGACAAGGACCTTTGATTAGTCCAGGTGTTATCCATATCTACACACAGCTCTCACCAACTCCAGCAAGCAAGTAGCAATAAACTGCTTGAAATTTCCCAATTTCGGTTTCAGACATTCACCCACACAACACAATTATGTGCTGCACAGTTCAAGTTATTTTCACCTACAACAACCCTGTCCTTCTCTTCAAACATTTAGCAGAATGAACTCTATTTAGTCAAAAAGTGCATTTTAAGTTGCTTGGATTTGTGAAAATTTTGCTTCTTCTTTGCAAAGTTCAGGCAATATTTCAGAACTTATCCACTTCAACCACTGGTACTTTTGTGTTCCCATTCCAGTGCTTGCTCTGGCACTGGTCGTTCAGAAGACTCTTTCTAGCCTTTCAAGCATTTCATGATTAATATTTAAATAATTGTTTAGAAAGAATAAAGCAAACCAGCATAATTTATGTCTGATTTATCCTCACCAGCTGTTTTACTACTTATTTCTCAAAGGATAGCAAGTGTTCATCCTTACTCAAGTGTAAACTTTGAGGTTACCCTGACTGCATTCACTCAGGATATTAGCTGTTAATATCTGTTAAATTTCTATTTATCCTAATAAACCTGTTTAAACCCCAACCCCCTTCCTTCTCTACATAAGTCTGTGAAAAACAGCAGAATCTGTCAGTCATTCCTAACAAGCACCTGAGCACATTCCTATCACTGTCTGCTCCTGCCAGCACTTTGCAATGACTGCTCAACTTCACTTTCTGTAGAGCTGATGAAAAGTCTAAGGAATTATTCTTTTCTTCTGAAGACTGTAAAAAAAGCATGGTCTTTTTAATCTCATTTTCATGAGCTACCCCCCTAAGTCAAAGAACTGTATTTGGAATTTTTTTTCATCCATTCACAGTGTTGTTTTAACTGAACTTCCACCTTGGAGTACCCAGGATCTTGAAACATGAAGCCTCCTCCACTTCACAATAAAATACCTATAATAAAAGAAATGTCCTTCCTGATATCCTGGAACGGGGAGCAGATTGAGCCTGCAAGTCATTCCTCTTTTAATGTCAGCTCAACCTTTTCCTCGACTTTCCCAGGACCTCCTGGCTACGTCATCTCCCCACAAAAAAAATTCATACTCCAGCTTTTAACAGTTTCTGCAACTAATCCTCAGTGACTTCTCTTGGGCTTCCCTTCTTCCTCTTTGCTGATCTCAGTCACATTTGGGTTTGCTTTTTTTGTTACTCTCTCACTTTTCTTTCTCTTCTTTCACCACTTTTCATCTGAGCTGCTTTTCATTCTGTTTCATTTACATTTCTCAGTCTCATTCAGACCTCAAAAACCCTTCACTTCACATAGAGCTTTCACAGATGTCACTTTTATCTAGCTGGGAAAGCAGTGAAGTTGGGTGAATTTCCATATATTCTCTGTGCAGGTGAGGAATTTTGTTTTGAGTAAACATAAAATAAGCTTCTGTCATAAATCATTAAACTTAAGTGAATATTGTGGCTTTATTGTTATGATGCAAAACCCATACACATTAAATATTTGCCAGAAGAAAAGTTACATTGCAAGGAAAGTTACTTGGCTTAGCTTTTACTCTAATAGTCCATTTTGAGTCAGTAGCAGGAACAGCCAAAACTCAAAACCCCCCCATGTATTTTGATAATATTATAGATTTGGAGGTGATCAAACAGTAACAGGCTACTTGTTTTAGCTACAAGGACTCACTCTTGATAATAAACAGCTACCATCAGCCTCATAAGAAAGAATCAAAAAGAACTTCCATGTAAAGGCAACATCCCTGTCCAAAACAGACAAATTTTGCCTACTTGTGTCAACTTAAGTGGTAAACAGAAGCAAATTTAACTAGGAATTAAAATGAACGTATGAGGAATATAAAAAGGTTTTCATCATTTTAATGGTAAAATGGATGCATAAAGAGAAGGTCTGAAAGGCACAGACAAGACTTTGAGGCATTGGTAGGAAAGTAGAATAAGAGGTAGAAGGACTTTAGAGAGCCTGTGTAATTAGCTGTCTAGGAGGATGTGCAGCCTAGTCCATAATACTGTACTTTTGTTTCTCTCTTATTTATAATTAAACACTCTTTCTAAAAAATTTAAGAATAAGACCTTAAAATCAACAGGAATTGGCATAACTAAGAGGAGGAGAAAAGTACAAAGGAACTGAAGGTCAACACAGTTGTAGATAACAGAAATGAGAAGGAAGGAATCAATAACTACTCCCAATAGGGCAACTTGTAATATTGAACATGTGGTTAAAAAAAAAGGAGAGGGTGATACTTCTAGAGAAAATGAGGCTTCCCAACATCTGCTGGATTAGATTTGTGGTGGCAAAAAAAAACTAAAAAAAAACCCATTAAAAAATGTGGGAGAGAAAGTCGGCAATAAGAGCATGAGGGGAAAAGCAAGATACTGCAAGAGAGACCATTAGTCACTCAGTAAGCAAGCACAGGAGGACAGGATCCAGAGCTGCTGAGGAACCCAATAGAGGCAGAACAAACTTGGGACATAGCAGAGAGTCTGGTGGAGAGGGAGAAAGGGTACAGGATGTTTTATGTTTTATTATTATTATTTGGCACCCAAACAAGGAGATATTTCAGTCAGAATACTTAAAAGTACCTAAACTCTGTAACTTTGATTAATCCTGTTGTTTTAAGTGAAGCTTTAGGTTGTTTCACAAAACATCTGCAAGTCAATGGAAACATGAACAGAATCCTTAAAGCAGATATTCCGATATTAGTCACTTTATCAGCCATCTGTTGGGAACTGCAACTTCCAGTTCACTTAGTTTTCTACAAGCTGACCCTAAAATAACTCCTTGTAAAATTATACTATTTTTCTCACTTCCTGTAAGGAAAAGGCATCCTAGATTCTTTGAACTAAGGCATGAAATGGCTTGCAAAATATCAGATTGGACTTAATAAAGATGTGTTGGCTTATTCAACTGATATGTCATGAAGTTGAAGAACTCTTTAATACTCCAGTAATTTCACTGTAAAAAGCAGTTCTCCAAACAGAAATAAATTCTCACCAAATGAAGGGATCTTCATGCTTATTATTTCTTTCATTGAAGTAGACAGAGGCTTGACAAAGAACTACACTGCTTGCAGTTACTAGGATAAATTCACTGGACATCCAATATAGTATCACACTAGCTACAAATATATATAATACCTCAGCTTTCAGAGAATTATATTACAGCAATAACTAAATGTCATGATAAATCAACATGCAAAATCTGGATATTCTTGTTGCATAGACAAAAAGAAAGGACAGCTTAGAGAAAAGAAATTATTAAGTACATTTTAAGGAAAGAAAGGGACACAAAAAATAAATAAAATTTCAAATTCCATGGGTATGTTTTGTATCTACAAAAGAGAGAAAACTCATCCTATCTTCTGTGCCTGCTAGAGAAGACATGCTTCTCATAGCAAGGCTGTATTCACTTGCTCAAGAAATATGAATGAAAACCAGAATGGTGAGGGAAGAGGAGATGGGAAACCTGCCTGCATTGAATTCAACAAGAGAAGTGCTGTTCACTACAGTCTGTCCAGACTCTTGGGGGTTTAATCACTGTAATGCCATGAAGTATTGACAAAGTTCAACTCCATTTGTTAGTAAGTTTATCTGATCAGAAAAACAGACATGCCAACAGTTATATTTACGATATGCATAATGACTATTTGAGAAAGACCCATCAAACAGAACCACATTTACAAATTAGAGAAATAAGTGACAGAAGCAAACTGCCCTGATGCTGCAGGGAGGTCCACAGATGTGGCATCTTCCCCAACATGAACTCTGATAACTCACTATGCCTGTTTCTCATATGGTGTTCACCAGAAAGTCTGAATTACTTTCAGAAAGAAGGCAAATAAATTCTCATTTCACTAGGGAAGAAACTGTCCCACAGATTTTCTCGAGATTACACAGAGTGAGGACGCTGTTCTATAATAAAACTTCAATTTTTTCATAGAAGTGGGAATTTAAGTGGAATTACATGTATTTAATAAAAAGTTAAACTTTGTCAAAAGGCATTGAAAAATACCTCCATAAGCAAGGTGAAGTATTAAATACAGCAAATAAAGCAACTTGCCAATAAGAATATTGACTGGAAACCACTAGGAAGCCAAAGAGAAATTCACTTGAATTAAGATAATGTCTCTGGCTGCTAAGAGCAAATATTTCAGTTCTGTCTGTGTCAGCATCCAAGGCAGGTCAGATACGTTGCCAGAACCATTAGTTGCCCTTAAGAAACTGAAATACTCCAGTAGACAGAAAATCTTGTTGTCTGCGTAGATCCATGCTGCCTGGAAAAGTACATGTATAATTATGCAACTCCAATGACCTGAAGTCAAACCAAAAGTTTGGAAAGAAGGCCAGGTTGTCCATTCTATTACACTGGCTTTGCAATAAAAGGTTTAAAGCAACTACATTGGTACAAAGCCAGTGAATTCAAGTAAAAAGTCTATGACCCAGTAAATAAAAACAGAGACAAGTTAGTTTTCCTGAGACACAGACTTCCTTTCCATAAAGTGGTTTGATTTTAAGAACCCTAGAACAATTTTAGTTGGAAGACATCTCAGGAAATCAAGGAGGTCAGTCTCCCACTAAAATAGTCAACATGGTTGTGGTGGTTTGACACTGGCTGGATGTCAGGTGCCCACTATGCCTCCCTATCACTCCTCAGCAGGATGGGGTTGGAGAGAAAATGTGACTCTTGTGGGTGGAGATAAGAACAGTGAGAGAACACTCAGGAATCACCACCATGGGGAAAACAGATTTCTTTTAGGGAAATTAGGGTTTCACCTATCAAATCACAGTAGGGCAATGAGAAATAGAACCAAAACTTTATCCTAACCCCATCTTCTTGCCAGGTTCAACTGCACTCCACTTCCTCTGCCTCGTTCCCTCCGACAGCTCAGGAGGATGGTGAATGGCACTGTAGTCAGCTCATCACACCTTGTCTCTGTCACTCTTTCCTCCTCAGGGAGAGGGCTCTTCACACTTTTCCCCTGCTCCAGTGTGACGTTCTTTCCATGAGAGACAGCCTTCCATGAACTTCCCAGTGCAGGTCCTTCCCACAGGCTGCAGTTCTTCAGGAACTGCTCCAGTGTGGGTCATTTCCACAGGGTGCAGTCTTTCAGGAACAGGCTGATTCAGCACAGGTCCTCAAGGAATCTCAAGTCCCACCAGGAAGCTTGCTCCACCATGGGTTCCTCTCTCCATGGGGCCACAGGCTCTGCCAGGAGACTGCTCCAATGTGGGCTTCTCATGAGGTCACAGCCTCCTTTGGTCAGCCCTGCTCCAGCATGGGGTCCTCCACAGGCTGCAGGTGGATCTCTGCTCCTGGTCACAGCACCTCCTCCCCTTCCTCCTGCATTGACCTGGGTCTCTGCAGAGTTGTCCCTCTCATATATTCTCACTCATCTCACTGCAACTGCTCCTGAATAGTAACATCTTTTCCCTCCTTAGAGGCATTAACCCAGAGACATTTCCAGTGTCTCTGACAGCCTCAACCTTGACCAGCAGTGTATCAGTCTTGGAACCAGCTGGCATTGGCTCTGTCACACACGGAGGAAGGTTCTGGCAGCTTCCCACAGAAGCCACCCCTGTAACCCCTCCACTACCAAAAACTAGCCATACAGACTCAAATCAAATATGTGTGGACCAGCCTGCTTAAGGCTTGGTGTAGCCAGTTCTTGAAAACTTCCAAAAACCATTCCCTGAATTCGAACCCGCTGTTCAGGGCAGATTTGTACCTCCTTGTAGTTTCAGGACTATATTCTATTTTTAAATGCATTCATTTTCATGTCTGGAAAATTCAGTAGATAAGAAGACTATGTTATGAATTAATGCCTCATAGTAAAATAAATTTAAATGATCAGGCCATTCTCTTTTCTCTTGCTCCATTAAATTTATTCCTACATTTTCTTGGTAATCTCCAATCTCCTTCTACCCCATGTCCTTTCCTCTAGCAATTAAGATTTTCCTTCCCTATGTCTTGGAAAACTTGGAAGTAACATGCATTAATAGATGTCCTGGGTACTGCAAGCACATTATCCATGTCTGTGAGGGTATGGCACTTGTGATCTCTACAGCAGTTAACACTGCTACACTCCATCTGGAGGCCCTTAACAAAGTGATCCTTACAGAAGCAGGAACACAACCCCTTCTGCAGCCTGGTTCCTACCCCCCACTTGGGAAAGAGATATAATTTTCACATTCAAAAGGAGGAAAGCAACTCTAAATACTGTCTCTCACTCCAGCTGCAACATAAGGATAGAGCTCTTCCCAGCTACCAGAAACTCAAACATAAAGGCAGCAGATGTGAAGGAAAACACAGTGCTTAAAAACAGAAACCAGTTAAAACAGAGAGCAAGTTCCCTATGCCCCAATGACGTAAAAAGATCTCTCCTGTGTAAGATGATTTCGGACAAAAATTCAAATAAATCCCAAAAGTACAAATATTTGCGATTTGCTGCTGCTACGTTATGGTGACAACAAAGATATAATCCACAACAGTACAGAATATCCAGCTTCGGCATTTATTATAGTACCTACTTAATTTCTAGGCTGGATTCTTTACCACTCGGTTCTTTCTGTGATGTCCTGCAGCACAAGAGTTGAAATTGTCCCTGGATGAAAATTTGTGACAATGCTTTTATTTTTATTACCCTACACAAATTTGCTTCTCCATAAACCCATCTAGTCTTATCACTACTTATATGAAGTATGTCAGTATTATTTGCAAATTGATTTAAGTCAAGTATGATTTTCTGGTGCCCTTAGGCTGAATTCTTTCTACCCCGCTTTAACTTTCAGAATTTGCACTTTGCCATTATTCCCTTCCTGGTTTATTACTTTTGATTGACACACAACAGTGCTGTGCTTCTCAACTCACTTTCTCCCACTTGAGTTTTATTTTCTATAATTTCCTTTGTTCCTGTTTTATGCTTTATGTTGGGTTAGCTTTGTGTTTGTTTACCAGCACTGGCTTTTGAAAGAAATATTGCTCTGAAAATCCCTATACTACTGCCTTTTCTTTCTTTTTATTTTTTTTTATCTCAGCCTGGTTATATTATTCATTTTTGTCCCATAGATGGTATTTGGATTATGTTTCAGTGACCTAGCAGAAACGTTTTTCATGGGAAGTGTCTCCCTTTGAAAATGAATCAGCATGTACAAATTCATATATTTTTACTCCTTAGGAACAGATGTTAAGGGAATGTAGGTTAAGCTTTAGATCCAAGCTAGTCTCTGCAGAACTATAATTTGCTGAGATAAACAGAAAGATGGAAAGGTAAACCAAGAGGGGCATCCCAGATTTAACATCCCTTCTGTTCTGGCTGAGATACATTTGACTCTGTCACTTGCAGATATGCTTTGCTGCCACAGTAATCAAAACCAACACAGAAATCTCTCTTAATCACTAAAAGATTGTCAGTCTTGTCTAAAGCTGTAAACATGCAGTTCAACAGAGACTGAAATTTGTAAATACTCCAGAAAAGTCTGCTTTGTCCAGTACTGTTTCTATGAAACATGTTTATAAGAATAAGTGTTTATAGGAATATTTGAGGAGCTCATAAGTGTCACACAACAAGAGAAAGGGTCAAAAGCTTGCATAAATATTTCATGAGGACTAGCAAAATCTTTGGCTAGTTACCAATAAAAGGCTGACAATTTTGTCATTGCCTTTGAAAACAGCAAAGAAATTTAATGGATTTGTTCTTACCTGCAGTGACTGCTCAGTTCTGCTTGGTACCTCCAGCAGACTTTTGGAACATGTTGGACTGGGGCCACCAGCCAGCCTTGAAAAATTCTCTCATTCACTTGTTTTTGCTTTTAGGCTGATAAGCTATGATTAGCTTTTCATTATCATAATTAATGTAGTAAGGATTAATTAGTTGATTTAGGCACCTGGGTGCTAATTTTTTACTTGACTGTGGCAGGATATACACAGCATATCTCACCTCCAGAGACTTTCTGTATTTAATACTCGTCTTGGTTTCTGTAAAATTTTTGACATCCCTTCCTAGCAGACAAGTCTTCAGGGAAAAAAAGTCATTTCAGTAGACAGAAGCACTAGAGAAGAAAAAGCATAAGCCTATTTCAATGCAAAACTAATCTGAAAAGAAATACATAGAAAAAGAGGGCTCCAACCTGTGCATTCTACACTGTTTTCCGGTAAGATTCTGCAACAGCTGAACACATCAAAGTATCATCCCTGAGCCAAAGTCATGGTCCAGGTAGAGGAAACATGTCCAGTAAAACATACCAAAGAATCAGGGACTGGTTAATGTTGGAAGCCACCTCTGGAGATCCTCTAGTCCACCCCTCTCCTCTCCAGCAGCATCATTCACCCCAGGGCTGCTGCCCCAGCCAGTGGGTTTAGAATGTCCCCGAGGAGGGAAACTGAAGTCTCTCCTGTCAACCATTCCAGTGTTTGACTTCCCTCACAGTAAAAGAAGCGTTTGATTATGTTCACAAAGAATTTCAGGTGTTTCAGTTTGTGCCCAGTGCCTCTCATCCCATCACAAGGCACCACAGAGAGGAACCTCGCCCTTGTCCCTTACAGCCCCCGTCAGAGAGCTATCAACATCGATGAGATCTGCACTGAGACTCCTCCAGGCCAAACAATCTCAGGTCTCAGCCACAGGCTGAGATACTCCCTGACCAATACTAATGACAATTAATGAAATTGAAATAAAATATTAGCTTAATATTGAGCCTATGTTTGAATATTTATTAAATCAGGACAAAGGACTCACTGAATACAAACTGCTTTTGGAGAGCAGGGTGTTCCCAAAGAGGAAGTAAACAATTCTTTACAAAAATAGCAACTATCCCAAAGAACGTATAAAGCACAATGAGAAATATCCAAATCTATTTAAAAGGAATTCTGTTTCTAGGATTATTTTATGATCATTTCCTCCAAATTTAAAAGAAATGTTTTCCTTTGAAATGTCCTCCAGAAAGTAGTGAGACTGCAATGAGCCATGGGATGTGAAACAAAGCACAGTAGGTGCAAGTAATCAGATTTCCTTCACAGGTGCACTCTGGATCCAAACTAAGAAGTTAATGCAGATGAAGTCAGTGTTTATGAGTAGTTTTTTCTAACATAAAAAGTGGCATAGTGTGGTACAGACCTTCTTACCCTTTGCTTGCTGTATTATCCTTGTTCAAAAGAAGAAATATCAAAGCAAAAGAGACTTAGTGCACATGCTTTGTGTGTTTTCAGAATTAGGTGTAAAAAGGGTTTTCTGTAGTTCTGACAGACGAGCTTTTATAAACAAAAGAACATGGTGTCTTAAATCATCACCCATAACCAAATACAGATGTTTCCACTTACCATAATTTTTTTCAAAAATAATGCCTTTTTGAAAATACAGTTGAATCCTGATGGAAATTTGTGTGTTACTTTATTCAATCTCAGCATATGTTATCTAGTAATTCCTTTGTAAATTTATGGCAGTTATTCCTTAGCAACTTCTTTAACATTTAGAGCATTTCCTTGACACATGCAAAATAAATGCCATCTACTTTCTGCAAAGCGTAAACAACCATGGAATTACTTTGCAAAAAGACTGCAATTATCATTTAATCATGCTTAATTATATGGGTAATGTACCTTAAGCAAGTGTTACAGAAACTGAGAAACACACACTTTGCCACAGTTACAAAAATGGTCTGTAATCTAACAGAATATTGTATGTCGTGTAGTACCGCACTACTATCATACCCAAAGACATCTAACTGATTTTACTATTCAGAAAGCAACTTAAGCTGGGGTGGGAGGGGAGGAGTTTTAGCTGCTTTCCAGCCCCTACCTCCTGCCAGTCTCAGCTGGGACAAGACCTGTTGATTACAACAATTCCACAAGAAAGTGAAAAAATAGGAGCTGTATCATAAAAATGCAATTTGAAGTACATTATCTTCACTTTTAAGAATTCCAGTGTTGCTTGTCTACATTTAGGCTTTCTTTTTGGCTTTGTTATTTTTTTATTATGTCCAAATTTTAAAAAAAACTCATAAAAATATGCCTATGACTCACTGAGGACCTGACACCACCCTTTTTATAATAGCATCGGCACCAGGTACAGTACATAATAAATAGAAAGGTTGATGATGGAAGACATGTTCTGTCCTCTAGGGGTTTTACAAACCAGAGCTTCTGGGCTGCTGTTGTGGAATGTCTTCTCCACAGCACTCAGCCCTCCTTCCCGCAGGTAAGGGATTCGGCAATTTGAGAATCAAGACCTGCATTTCACAGCAGCTGGGGCATGAACAGAATTGATTTATGTAAGGCAAGTGCTCTGGGCAGGCCTGGTTGTGTTAAACAGCAGTGCAGATTCATTTTCAGAGGCTTGCTGAAAACATGGTCTGCAGTGATTTATAGGGGTCTTACCAATCACTAAATCACTTATTTGACTTTGTAGAACAAACATTGGTACTTTTTCCCTTTTACTCACTTTTTTCTTCACATCTATAATGTGCTAGCTAAGCCCTAGTGCTAAATCATTACCAATATTTGTAAAACATTTGCTATATGAAAAGCAATTCCTACAGTTGTTATGTAAGAAATCATCTGAATGCTTGAACAATATAAATGAGGAGTATTCTACAGGTAATATATGGTTGATGTTCTTCTGTTTTAACGTTAGCAAACAAGGACCTGTGTAAATATCTTTGGCCTACTTGATTGTGCCCATTACAGAAGTAGGCTTAAGAGCAAATGCAAAGGGAAAAAAATTACTCTAGATAATTCTATTTTGAAAAAACCACCATATATGTCTGAAAAGATTAAAAGCTATTAAGCTATTATTTTTCCAGCTGTTCACTAATATGAGCTACTGTAATTTTGCTCCTGATGAAACCCAAGGCAAAGATGATCAATGGCCAAGATATCACCTAACTTTTTTTTTTGCACAGTCCTCTGGAGTAGATTTTTCCTGTCCATCCAAAAGCAGTCCTGGCTATGAAAAGGGTCAAGGATTCCCCCAACAGGGCATTATGCACAGCTACAGTCCCTGTGTTTAGCAGCTACAACATTAAGTGAGAGAGAAAGTGAGATAAAACAGCAGGTATCAAGTAAAAATTGCTTTCCAGGTCTAAGAATAGACGTTCCAGCAAAATAAATCAAAGTTTTTCACTAACTCAGCACAAGTTTTGTTATTTAAATCTTGTTCAGCCCAGGACACCAGCCCCTTTGGCCTCAATATCACCAAAATAAATGGCAATGTAATGCAAAACTAATCATATGAGAAGATCAAAAACACATTTTTAATTAAATGCTGTTTAGTGTCCTATGGTTCAAGAAATAGGTTTTCCTTCTAATGATTTATTTAAATTCTGTTTGATACTGTGCTTCATCTGCTTTTGTTTGCTTTTTTTGATCTTGGGCTATTATTTACCTTACAAACATTTCATGCCTGCCTAGAATTCTTCAGAGCTGTGAATCATGCTGCTTTATCTTCCTCAGAGGCATTCATTCCTTCTTTTTTATTGATGTTCTACCTCCTCAGGGTACCTGATCTTTGTCCCTTTATTGATGCTTCATTGCACGCCTTTTTCTCCATAGTCACACAGGTTTTTTGAAGATGGCACAACACAGAGTCAAAGCAAAACATCTAAGGAACACTAGGAAAGACACAGGGCAAAGCACTGGAGTGCAGCTAAAAGAACGTTGGCCCTGGTGGGACAGAGTGGCCTGGCAGCCTGATTAGTGTGTCATGGGAAAACACAGAGAAGTGAACAAGAATCAGGTAAGACTGAGTAAAAATGGATAGGAAGAAGGAAGAAAACCCATGGCAAAGTGAAAGCTGAAGCAGAACCAAACATACAGAACTAATTAAAAGAGATATGACTAAATACCCAGCATCTCATATGCCAAAAAGTATCATTGCAACAGGACCAAATTCTGTTCACAGGAGGGTATTGCATTATTTAATTTATAGCAACACATTATCATCCATCTATTTGAGAGAGGAGATTCCAGTCCTTTGGCAGGAGAAACCCCTTGGTATTGATAGCAGCTACTGTTCATGCACTGGAGCATCACCATGCCCAGCCTGCTGCTACATTTTCCCTACATGATACTCTTAGTCGAGGTCTGACCTTTAATTGCCAAGTAGACTCTTGTGGAAGGTGGGAACCAGGCAAAGGTGTTCTGTTAGATCCCTTTTCAATGCACAGTCTTATAAAGCTATAAAGGATAAGATGCTTCCTGGGACTACGAGGGTAAATTTGACTATAATTTTGAAACTCTCAGCTGGGTAGTTAACTCAACATAGAGTCAGAGCCTCAGAAACTTGTCAGCAGGGGTGTATGGGCATGACTCAAACTCAGTGAGTCAGAGGTTTTTCCATTAGCATCAATAGGCTTTGCAAATCCTCCCAAAGGCTCTACCAGAGAGGTTCTATTAGCAGCCAGATGTATTGAATTCCTTCTCTTTCGCTATGAGAGGCTTCCTGTACAGGAACATGCCACAAAACAGGGCTGAGTGACATGGAAGAGATTACAGGAGCAAAGAGCATCTGGAGAAGGGCCCTTCTAGAGCACAGGGATGTGACAGGGCAGGGATGGGAAGGCAGCTGGTCAATGGATGGGGCAGAATATGGAGAGTCAGTGGAGAAAGCCGCAGCAGGATGGTGCAAGTTCACTGCCAGGAATGGGAAAGTGGAGTTCGTAGCACGGATATCTCCCTGACTGGAGGAACTTGTGTGAGGCAACCTTGAAGTGCGACAGCCTTATGGCTAAACTGCACATTTCCCACTGCACAGCTGGAAAGCAAGTTTTTCTACACTGTCCCTTACAAACTCTGTCTGAGATGTAATTATGGGACTAGAATCAAATCAAATTTCTCTTTGATGATAAATAATGTTTAGAAACTATTTTCTCTGTGAGCAACTTCTTTTGGTGTTTTTTTGTGTGTGTTTGGTCTTGCTTTTGTTGTCATTGTTTTGGGGGGCTTTTCACTATTAAAGATCCAGATTCTGTGCACACCAAGACTAATGTTTCATAAATATTATGTGCTGTCTTCTTGTCCTGTGTAAATAGCTATCAACACAGAAATAAATGAGTGGAAACACATTTGGTCATTTATTTTAAAAGGAGCATGAAAAGATTTGTCTAGATTCTCAGTTTGTTTAAAAAAATGTGGATAATTTTCCTTAAAATACGAGGGGATTTGTGTGTAATGTTAAGTTGTCTAGAAGATGCAGTATGCATCATATGAAATGTAAAATATGTCTTTTTTACTTACATGCTTTAATAAATAGCATGAAGTAAATATAAATGAGGTTTCAGGACTGTGGAACACTCTACATATTCAAAAACTGATAAGAAGTTGCGGTTATAGAAGTACAAATGCAAAGGACCTTGAAATGACAGGTTAGTTTGGAGAACTCATTAGCATCTCTGAATTTTAACTCCTATTTCATAACAGCTGCTTTACATTGTGGGTGATAGTTCTTTTACAAAAATAGCCTTCATGGAATCATTTTTACTTAATCTGGTATAATTAGGGATCAAAATCACAGTTTCCTGAGATGATCACTGATGATCAGCTTAGCATAAATTAGTTCAGTATCATTACATGTTACCTATTTTAAGGTGTAACTAGAGACTCAATCTAGCAGATTGTTGAAAAGAGATTTTTTCCTAAATCAATTTTTACTTAGAAATCTCAAAATAAACAAATAATGTTATATGCAAAAAGTCTTGTGAGG
>JAWWEU010000138.1:15647239-15669384 GCA_035583155.1 Acropternis orthonyx
CCCCCCCCCCCCCCCCCCCCCCCCCCCCCCCCCCCCCCCCCCCCCCCCCCCCCCCCCCCCCCGGGGAAGTAATTTTGAATAATAAGGACGTTTGAATAAAGTCATGAGGTATTACATTTCTCACACAGAGGATTAGAAATAGAGTAAGGATTATATTATCAGTGTTCTACTGCTCCTGAGAAATAAGTAGATATAATTCATCACATTTGAATATTGACCAGCTGTTTTGCTTTTCCAAAACTGACTGAAAATTAGGCCAAAAAACTCTAAATTATTTTTACAAATGTCTGGATAATGTATGACTCAAGTCTGGTTGTCTTCATTTGGAATGATGTTTAATGAAAACAGGACAACAGAAATTGCATTACTGACATGCAGACTTTGGGTTTCAAGTAACCAGTCCAATTCTGACCACATCAGGTGTCCCCTGGATCTCCCCTCCAAAACCTGCAGGTGGATTGCAGGCTGGGATCAAGCATGTCAGAAGAGCTGCTGTAAGAGGCACAGGCAGCACTCCACCAGTCCTACGGACATGGAGAGCCCTTAGAGAGTATGTGGAAAAATTAAAAATTTCCAGCTCAAGTTTGTTCTGAAATACTTTATGTCACACACAATGTATGAATTGAAGAGACAAAAGTAATCCTGATCTTTAAAACAGAAGGGGGGAAATTAACTGATACTGTTTCTGACCCAGTTACATCTTTGCCAGGTGGCAACCCAGCAAACACAGCCTCCTTAATTTTTTTCATTTTAATGCCTTACTAAATTTTGCAGCATAAGTCCAATGTTACATCAGCTTTCCAGCCTCTCTGCCTAACCACCCTCCAGGCTGGATGCAGCTTTGTTTCTGCACATGCAAGTCCTGACCACCTATTCTGAAAAATGTTTTTGAACTTCTGAAAGGACACACCAATTTTGTTGGAATAAATGGTCTTAGAAAGCCTGAAGACAAACAATGAGATTGGTCTGACCCCACAGCACCACTAAAAGCCATGGTTTCTGGCTCTCTGTCAAATCTAGTTGACTGGTGAGGATTTGGAAATATTCAAGCTTTGGAAGCATTGGCTGAATCAAGAGCCCAAGAATATGGAGTTAATGACTTCAAGTTTCTATATGGATGTAAGAAATCCCAAACCAAAGCTCCCAGAACTTTACAGATCTTTAGCAGGAACATCTAAATCATTATGATCCATGAATTACAGTCAGGTTCTTAGAGGTCTCAGGGTAAACTGCTGTAAAGTCAGGATTTGTTATACAGCCCTCGTGTTTTCAGCTGTGAGACACTGTGCCCACCAGGACTGACTAAATCCATCAGCCCCAGAAGGTTGCATTCTCAGCTGTGAGACAGAAACCAGCCTAGCAAGTTTCTGAATCTTTGTTAAACTTTGGGTTTAGAAATTTACTGAAAAAAATACATACAGGAGACAAAAATATCAATTTAAGACTTTTCCAGAGGAAATTCTGCTGACCCTTAACACCAATAGAGTTTGCTTAACACCCACAAAAACAGATTAATAATCAGGTATGATTCTGCACTTCTCTGAAACAGTTTACGCAGGTGGCACCTCCAGACCAGCTATATTTTCACATGCAAGATCCATGCTTCCTGACATACGGCAGAAGAGAAGAGAAACACAGACCCCAGCCAGTGAGACAGAACTCTTAAATCATGTAGCTATCATCTCATTAAGTTTTTTCACTTTTTTTTTCCCACCCTTTCTCTGCCATGGTTTTGAAGGACACTTCATCAGGGGAGAAACCAACATAAGACATGATGAAATTGATCATTCAAATGGACATCCTGAGTTTTCAGAGGGACATTAAGCACTCTCATAATGCTAATAGTAACAAATAACAAGCCAAGAGTGATGGAAGTTTTGACCCTTGATGAGACAGAAGTCAAAGCAAGTTATGACACAATATTTATTTATTAGTCAATGAAACTGAATGGCTTTAAAAATGGAAGCATCAATTAAACTGGGGAGAAATGTCAGGAGAAAAGCCTCCTGATAGTACCATGGTAACACTTCTTGCCAAGTGCTAGAATTATTTTGTAAGGGAAATAGGTTTCAAACCCAGACCATTCAATCAAATATTTAGTTATATGGTCATTATATGCAAGTGAGGAATATAAATAACAGCAAATGCTTATTATGCCTCTTCTGGTATCCTCAGTTATGAACGTATTGTTTCAACAGCAATAAGCAATACATATATTTTGATTCTTGGGTAACTTGTTGGAAATTAGGTTTCAAAGTAGTGTTTATGTATTAGTCTGATCAAATGCTGCCTTATCTTCTACGCTTCTTGGTGGTATTTGTGTATTAAGCTTCTTTTTATTAAGTTTCTGGCTGAAATATTATGTATTAAGTAAAGGCTCCCCATAGTAAATTATGTCGGTTTCTTGGTAATATCACTGCATTACCATGCTCTGAACAATCTTATATGCCTCATTAGCATAACATGAATTACAATAGGGAGTTTAATCTCCAGTCCTACACTTCTTTATGCACATCTTTTTCTCCCCATAACTTTTCATTACCATAGGCTGGCAGTTTAGGCTGATAACCAAAGAGAAAGGGGAAAAATCATGTTCCAAGATGAATGAATGCAGTAGCCTACAGGAATAGAGAACAGTATCTGAATGTTCTCCCAAGGATGACAGCAAACAGAGGAACAAAATTTCAAGACATATATATATCATTTTTACCCGCCCTGCACACCTAATGACAGGAGAAATGAGCCAACATTTTGCCAGAGTGCCATAAAAGAAACAAGTGCAAAGGCCCAGAACCTTTTGTGCACCTCAGTAAGTCACTCAAGTCAGGAACATGTGAAACAGGCCATTATAAGGAAGCAATCTAGATCCCATGCAGAAACCATTACAATAAAACCTTTTCACAGTTCCCTTCTACTGCCACTGTGTAAGCATATTTTTTTTCCTATCCATTTCTTCATATTGTTATATGGTCACATTAATTGAGACACTTGGCACCCATGCACAAATTTTTGGAAAGACAGAATTCTTATGTTCTTTTCCTAGAGGCAGAGAAAAGTACATTGAAAGAGATTTTGTATAAGAATAGTTGTTTATGTATTGCTCTGCTTCAAGGGAAGTCTTTCCTTGTTTTAAAATAAGTTTCAAATGAATGGCTCAACCCAAGTGGGTTTGGAGCACTGAGCAGACAGGTCAAATAAAGAGTGACTAGTTTTTGTCTCTAACCTTAAAATCTGATAAGTTGGTACACCCACACTTCATAATGAGAGAGAAATTCACATTTTGTTTGACCATCAAATGGCAAAGATTGATTCTCATTGGATGCAACTCAGGTTACAGACACTATTGGTTTCCCTGTTACTAACCTGCCTCACCTCAAAGTAGTTTGGATCAGAGATCAATTTAAAGTTCTTTAAAACCGTCTCTAAATGCAAATTTATCTTGTAGATCTTAAGGTCCCCCAGGGAAAAAGATCTTTGTCCAGGTACATCAGTAGCATTTCCAGAGCTTCCATGGTGTAGTAAGAGCAGGTATACCCTAGCAAGGAGTTACGGTGTTTCCAACAGCTGTTCAAATATTTATGTAAATGAGAACATTAACATGCCTGAGATACATATTTAAAGTTTCATTTTTATACTCAAAAATTATTTTTTTCTCTTTTTTGCCTGAAAAACAAAAGAAAATATGCACCAAATATATATGCACAACTCGAGAAACTACTTTGGTAGGTCACACATCTATGTGGCCAAGAAGAGACAGGCTTCCAGGTGTGAGTAGCAAAATCAAACCAAAAATGATAGGCTGTTACTTATTTTAACCACTGAGACATGCTTAAGATGAGTTACTCTATACAGCCCTGTTTTGAAAAATCAATTATACTAAACGTTATTTTATTTGCAACTTGAGTGGTCAGAACTTGAAGATTTCTCCCTGGCTGAGCCCAAAGCACAGAACACAGAACAGAGTTTAACCTGCCAGCTGTCCAACAACACTGCGCTTCTGAAATGCATTTCAGAATGTTTGGTATTACCACACTGAATGACATGTTAAATACCAATATTTTGTTTCTGAACTTGGGAAGAGGTTAACCTAAATAAATGAAAGCATTCTGAATATTTAAGGTATAATTTTTTTAGAAATTCATATCCTAATCTTTAAAGCAATCTTCCACATAAAGAAACCATAACCTGTGTTTTACTGGGAAAGTGCAGCTTTTGGTGCTTTGCCATATCATTGTGATCTCTCTGGTCAGAGCATGTGACTGGGGGTCCCTTTAGGGTGATAATGTTTCTGGCTATAAATGTTTATATATGTCTAAACACCAGCACTGGAAAGGGAGCTGAGCCAGCACAGAATCTTCCCTTATAGCCCCTGTGGGCACCCACCTCTGCCTTCTGATTGTCAGGCAAGCTCTGCATAAGAACTCTGTGGATTTATGTCCTTAAACGCTAAACTTTCTGGAATGGTGTATTCCGGAGATTTTCAGATTCAACAGAATATAATTTAAACAGGGACCTGTCCTTTCTCATCCTTTATAACAAAAACAGTCACTTCATTATTTGAGTTATACCACAAACCTGAAATGCGTAACCTGCTTCTACTGCAGATTTATTCATGTTTACCTACAGATGTTTGCAGTTACCTATGATTACATTTCAGCAAGACCCCATATTCCACTTGGAATTTACAACATTTTGTCCTTTTAAAGAAGGATTTAAAACATTGCTTTTGAAATACCCTCATGTCCCAGTCAAATTGAAGTTTGCACTTCTTTGCAGTCTAGCAGAAGTTCTGTTATTGTTTTATTAATACCTAGTGTCATCCATCTTCCAGTCACATGACAAAAAAACCAATATAGCCCTGTCACAGCCAGGGGAATCTGTACCAGACCTGCTACTGTCTTGTATTTGCACCATTAGTATCAGTCATTCATGTCTGGATTTGGTATCAGTTCAAACTCGGGTTTTTGGCAAAACCACATAAAACATAACCACAATTTAAATTTACTTAACGAAGATTACAACTCTTTTCAGCATAGATGAGTTTAATCCAACACCTCAAAATCCAGAGGTTAATTCTAATTTAAATATATGTAATCAAAAACTATTTAGTTTCATGGTGATGTTCACATAATTAAGAGAAAATGTGTTACATATCCTGATGTTATAACACTTGGTTATTATCTGTGTGTTACAGGAAAGCAGATCAGAGAAAAATCCCTGGAAAGAAGAAAATCTGGAAGCTTTTCAGGCAAGTGGCAGAAACATTTATCAAGTCAGTGACACGTAGACACCTGTTGGATGACTTGGCAGCAGCAGTTGGACACTGCACTAAGACATTGCCTGGTATTCATTCACTGTGGGGACTTGCAAAGCATGACTGAAAAAGATCACTTGGACTATCTGAATCTATTTGGGAACACTTGAGGAGTATATCAGTTCAGCCCAAAGCAGAAATGCAAAAGCACAAACCCATGAAAATATAGTAGATGCAAGGGAGGAGAAGCAGAAATATGTGGGCAATTTCACTGGCTGCTTCCTCTGGAAATAAAGTTCAGATAAGAGAGTATAGATGAGCAAAGTCAGATAAGCTGTTTGGAAAGACGGTGGGTGGCAGTTACTGATGCAAGAAAGAGGCACCAAAACCTGGGGTCATTTATCATTCAGCAGCACTCAGCACCCACAGAATCCATCTCTTCATTTCTAGATGTTAATACTTCTGGCCCTTGGCCTTAGTTCTTTGGGTTTATTACTCATGACCAAAAACATCTCCGATATCTCATAGAAAACAAAAGAGATGACATCTCCATATATAGAACCACTTAGCTGCAGAACCTTAGTTCTAGATTAAATCTTTGATGCCTCTGTTAGCTTTCTTTCAGAAATGTTAGCAATTAAAGTCAATAAAAGTGTCTTTTCACCACTTATATTTAGCATTAGGCTGTATGTCATGCAGTATTATAAAATATGTTCTTTTCTAAGGCATTAATTCACAAATATATTAAGCTGCCTGATTCCCAGCAAACTTTCCATTCTGTTTATTTAACTGGTGTAAGAGAGCAGCAGTGGGCTATTGAGAAGTTCAGAGTCTGGAAAAAATCATAAAGGAAAACATTTACATTACAAACACCTCATGACAAAGACTTATATACTGATAGAGGAAAACACATGACAGTGTCAACTCCAGGGAGCTGTAGATCTTCGGTGGAACCACAGAGGTGGAGGGTCTACAAACAAGCCAGAAAAAAGCAACTGAAACACCTGGAACTTCATCAGCCATAACTTAACTCAGGCTTAACCAAACTACTGCAGTTAGCATGACAGCTCTTGCACAGCAATGTGCTCATCTACCCTTTACTCCTCAACTCACACATACAATTGGGTCCATTCCTGCTTGGGTCAGCTACAGCTGGGTTTTCACATTTATCTGAAATTAAGAAAAACCCCTGCTGTGGTATCAGCAATGTCTTACTCTTGCTCTGATAAGCCATAACCAGAGTCAAGCTGATTTACAGTTTTTGTGACATCGGGTTAAAAACAGACACAAGTGTTTCACTCTTCCACTTTCTGGTCTTAAAGAGTTATTCCACTATCTGAACAAATGCTAAATACAATGATAAACCCACCATTAAAGGAAAAAAGAATGTTATAGGCTAATAAATTTAATTCTTTTTCATTTAAATGGAAAATTGGCAGATTGAAAAATGTTTCTGCCAATTCAGATCAACAGAACCTTCGCTTTACAAATTATCCTTTTGATAGCAAACAAACGATATGTGAGAGACTATAAATTGAAAAGATCAAATGTCATTAAGTTGTGCACTCAATGAGACAGCATCAAAAAAAACAGGATGTATATGTGCCCTCATACCAGCACATAAATTACTCAAATTATACAATGCTGTGCAACTAGTTTCCCCTTTTTTGACACCTGCTCATTGTATGCATGTTTATCTCCAAGCATGAATTGATCTACATGATTAGATACCTTATATATGCACAAAAATTCTCCAAGTTCAGTAAAATCAAACCCAGTAAATAAAGAAAAAGAAACTTAAAGATCAAAACAGTTCCTGAGGCAGGGATGTGCAGGACATGTTAATACACTACAGTGGTGATTATCTTCAGCATTCATTAAATGTGCTGAATAACCTCCAAATCTTAATTGGTATATTGTGATAAAAGCTTCCATTGTTTGTTACTACAGCAATTATTTTAAATGTCAGCTCCTCCTATGCTTCTGCAAACAGGCCTAAATAATAAAGGAACTAACCTTAAAAATGTAAATGTTCTGTAAAATTATTATGGGCAAGAGCATTTATGCATTGCCAGAGTACTCTGACTGCATTTTATTATTATTACATTTCTGCTGTTATTATACCTGAAGCCCCATGTGCTACTGATGACAGTATCTGACAGGTTTATTGCTTATTTTAATTTTATTAACATAGATATCCAGTTGCTGTATATTAAAAAATTCCTCTGTATTTATTAGGTTCTAAGTTTGATCAAGCTCAGTCAGCTCTTCATATTTGATCTAAATATAAAATATATTAAAAAATTTAATTTATTTTTGTCAAAGCTACATGAGAACAGTACAGTCTACTGTTAAGACTGCAGTTCAAAAGTCAGTGCATTAGGCTTTCTCAGGATTATTCCATTTACTATACAGCCCTGAGCAAGTTGCTTAATGTCTCTGTCCATCTCTACATTCATCTTGTATATGGGGCATGATAATAACTTTACAGCCAGTAATTTTCAGTACTCTTAGAGAGCACAGATGGAAGTCATTATTCAATGCAAATCCTTGTTTTCTCATAACATCTACAAAACAAAGTGTGTCATGATGATTTTGGAAATGTTCTAGAGAACTGAAGTTGCTAGTCCAACCACCTCTGGCACACGAGTTGCTTCACCTGGTCCACAGTCCCACACCAACCCTATTTCTTTGAGAAGTGCCCTGATCTCATTTCAACCCAATGGATGTAACAGTGCGTTCCACCAAAATGGCCAGACTGGAATTTTTAATAAAAGACAGGACACCTGTAGACTGTCAGAGTGCAAATCAGACCACTTTTGATCTGGGCCATTGCTTTAGCAGAGACTGATGGTTTTGGATGGGCCATACAACATATGTATAATGAATACACAATAATTATAGTGCACAGCTTGCACAGCCACCACAGTCCATCCAAAACCTGCCCTAATTCTGTTCTGACACAAATATTTATCAAATCATCTCAAGTGGAACTTGATGTAAAAATTTAAGTGGTCTCATGTAGCGTATCAACTATGAAGTCAGTATTAGCAACCTGTTCTGTAATCATAGCATTGATTTAAGCTTAAAGCTTGTTATTTACAGACTTGTCTCACATGTGAAGCATTTATAAATACCATGAACAAAACCAAAACCAAATCCAAACCTGGAATGTCAATATTGTTATCCTAAAATTTATTAGCACCTTGGTGCTTAGATGTGGCCCACTATATAAGAATAGGAAACAAGCCATGAACCTGTTTTTGGATTAGTAATTCATACCAGACTCATCTCTAGCAACAGCAGAGCCAAAAAGACAGAGAGTGGATTTGAAATATAATAGGCCCAATCTAATAATTCATTATTTTTGCCTTAAATCAGTGGAACTCAGTGTAGTACCACAAATTCAAGGTATTTACAATTATCTTTTTACATAAAAAGCATAGAACAATCTCTAAGTACACATCTGAGGAACATGTAAAATTAGCATCCTGTGAAAATGCACACAATGTATCTTGCGATGCATTACTAATGAGAAACAGGACAGAAGGCACACATCTCTCAAACTGACATAAAACTAGCAGTAACTCTAAAGAGCAGGGCCAATTTAAATCAAAGAATTCTAAAACACATGACTAAAATCCTCCCTGTTCCAGCATGTCTGACTTATACCATAGATTGGTATGTTCAGAGACATGGGAGCATAATAAAGGTAAACTGCAAAATCTTAATTCTCCAGTCCATTAACAATTCCCATTAGAAATATTGTAGAGGGCCCGATTATGAATTAACATCAATATTTCAGTGAGGCAGATGTTCCATTCTCCAGAGGCCACAGCACAAATCTTGTCTTGTAATGATATTTACAGGCTTTGGAAAGTGCAATCTCCCCTCTGCCAGCTGTAACAGCAGCAAGGCCTAGAGTTTATAGTTCCATGTAATGCAAGAAGAGATGTGAAAGTCATGCAGTTTGAATGTGAATGGAACATGTGGGTTAAGTCAACCCAATATAATGAGAATCATCCTTTCTGAGCATAAAAACTTAGAAACACTGCCTTTTAAACCCCCATTTTATTAACCTTTATCAGCTGCTGTGAAAGCAGCACAAGATGAGATTTTTGAACTTTGCTGTCAGTAGATAAAGGGTAATGCTTGTAGTGCTTGCTTTTGCAAAATTATAATTCTTACACCCAAAAGGTCTTCTAATGGATTTATTCCCAAATGGTTACCAAGTGGCAGCAGGAGAAAATGAGCCCAGTCTGGCAGTTACATCACAGGGCAGTGTGGAGAGACGACAACAATTAGTCCCTTCCAGCCCTGCCTCCAGAAACTAAATCAGGTCAGCGAATTGCTGCAGGTGAGAGGGCTGTTTCCATTCTTGGTTATGGTCGGTGCCTCAGAATATAGAAGTGGGACTGTCTGCTCCCAGCAGCCTGCAGCCAAGTTCCTGCAGACATCAACAGGATAGATGAGCAAAAAGCTGAGTCAAAACAAAGCCTTGGTGAAGTAATTAAATTTGCAGTTACATAGAGAAAGCTGATCAGCACTGGGTTGAGTGAGACAAGGACAGGCCTGCAGCTTAACCCTTCCAAGGTCTTGCAAAACTGTATAAAAATCTATCTTTGGGGAATAACGTACCCCAATAGTCCCAGAGGAACAATCCTCCATTAGTTTCAGAACTAATCACTTTTTTTCAGTTGTTAATGCAATTCTTAGCTTCCTGCCAGAGAAAAATATCAAATACCAGAAGCCCTTACTTACAGAATAAAGAACAACAACAAAAAACTTTGATAGCAGTTTTAAAGTTAATGATTTTACAGACAGTGTGAGAAGACTGTATTATTGTTAATATTGTAGTTAATGTTGTAGGGAATTGGAGACTGCATCAATACTCTGGAGCTCAACATTACCTTTCCAGTCAATAGAAATGGACACAGATGACTTCATCAGAGCTATGAAAATTTATATCATCCAAGCTCTTGAACCTTAACTCTTTCTGTTCTTCAGAATAGCAGATTCCTATTGGCTTTTAGGCCATTCCCACAGCCTTTCAATGCCCTATTTTCCTTATTGGCAAAAGAGATGTCATCATTTTTAAATACCTTTAAGAAATGTTTTCAAATCTATGCACTTGCAAAGTATCAATACTACAATTGTAACTTTTGTTCCCTTTAAAAACTTAAGTACCTGTGTGCTTCTGGCAGACATTTCTACCACAGTGCATAAAACACAGAAATGTAATGCCTATGGAAGAAAAGTACCTGGATGACATTTGTGCACCTGTCTCAGAATTTTGCAGCACACAAACTGAATTTAAAAAGGCACACAGAAGCAGTAAGTTGTCATTACAATAATATGAAACACTGTTATAAATCAGTAGAGAAGATCTAAGCAAATGTGTGAGAAAGTTCGTCTAGCTGTATGTATTTAGGAGAAATACACTGTAGACAAAGCTCACCAGTTCACTCTATTCTTATCTCGTGGTATAGTTAGGCTGCTCCTTATAACAACCAGCACAAGAGAGGAAGGCTACAGGTGGCAGTAGTAGGTGACTCTTTCCTGAGAGGTGCTCATTTGCAGACTGACAGCTCTCTAGAGAGCTATGCTGCTTACCAGGGAACACCAAACCTCACATGGTCCCACTGATCCTCCTCCACTGCTGTTATTTCCCGTGGGCACCAGAGATAGAGCCAGGGGCAGTCTGAGGAGTATCAAGAAGGATTACAGAGCCCTGGGGGCAGTGATAAAGGACTCTGGAGGGCAGGTGGTATTTCCATCCATCCACCCAGTCAAAGGGAAGCATTTTGGAAGGGCCAGTCAAATTTTGTGAATCAACAAATGGTTACAAAACACGTGTCACAGCCAGGGGTTCAACTACTTAGACCATGGGACTGGCTTTGGGAAACTCAGTCTACAGGAGACTGATGGGATCCCTCTTTCAGAGAAGGGGAAGAGCATCTTCAATCTGAGAATGAAGGACCACCCACTGCAGGAGAAGATCAGGCTCAAGCCATCTAAGAATCCTGAAGGTGCACAACTCCATGAGACCTGCTGAAATACATCCTCATGTATTCCTAGGTTGTATATTGTGCTTTTCACTCTTTTTTTTTAAGGAAAGCAAGGGATTAACAAAGAACAGGTATGAAGAGTATAGCTCCATTAAATCCATCAAATTATGATGACAAACTACTTGCAGAGGTAGGCATTAAATTATACCTAAACAATCAATGGGTTTCTAAGACACACACAAAAAAAAAAAAGTGTAGAAATTTGACAACACATTGATGAATCATTTTCCATTTTGGAAAAAAGAAATAAATGTGCATCTCAATACTGTTGGGAAAGTATTTTGGTAAGAAAGGATGACAGAGCAGAAGTTCAATTGCAGTTGTAACCTTTCTGTATTTTCTGAAATCAGTCTGAATTTTAAAAATGGCAACTGTCATTTTTCACAGCACTGAACTGTTCAATAAGCATTCACATGCAGAATTCGTCTTTATTTTCAACTGACTTTTACAGAATGTAAAAGAATAACTCCAGTCCAACAATGTCCTTGAAGAGACAAGTATAGAAGTCAACAGGATAACCTGTTTAAAGTGAAGAAAACGTCCTACATGACACTGGGCTGTGTGCCCGGATCTCACATCACAGGGCTGAGGCAGAGGGGGTCAAAGAAGTCTGAAACTTTTCTCCACCTCAAGGAGCAAATGGAAGGGTAAGAATTTTAATTTGCAATATTTATGTCATAAAACTCTGGCTGCACTAATTTCATATATTCCAAGTGTACATTAATTATTTACTTCCAATTAAAAGCATAATTAGCATAATTAAGTGAATAGTCTTCTCTCTGCTCTTAACCATGAGGCATATTTGGGTCAAGGGCTGGATTCATTTTGTAAGCACAGGGTGTATTTTCTCTGTATTGAGGAACAAGTTCTGACCTTTCAGAATTTTTACATGAATTTAGGATGAATTTACTCACTTTAGCCTGTTCTCTTTTGGAAGATCTTACAAGTACAGAACTTGTTAATTATCAGGAGGTTAAAAAGGATTTTACAATACCTTTGATTTGGAAAAAAATACTGGAAACTGGAAAAAAACCACAAAAATGTAACAGATTTAGAAAAACAAACCACCCAAGCTTATTAGTACTTGAAACCTATTAGATTGAAGCACAAAATGGAGTTTCAAACCTCAGTCCGAATATAATCCAAATATCTACACTGTTTTTAACCTCATTTTGCATTTGGAGACAAACACAACAAAGCACCAGATACGTCAGTATTCAGTTTAGCTTATCTTATACCACCCTCTGTGCTCTGGTAAAACCTTAGGTGAATATGAAACATTCACTCTTGAGATAGCATTTGTACATAATAACAAGATTAGATTAAACTAGACAATTTGTCTAGTTCAGATCAAATTTACCCCAACTAATATAGCCTTTTCAGGTTTCCAAGGGCATATCTCAACATGTAACTGATGTGCCTGAGAAATCTCGTACAAGTAAAAACAGCTCTGTTTAGTTTAGAGGGCAAAATAAGGCTTGTATAAAACAGATTTTTCCTGATGGTATGTTTTTTATAAAAATAATTTTAATTCTCAAATTATTAAAAAATGTCTTTATTTTGAACAGAGTGAATCTCCCACCCCCCCATTGTCCTTGCAGTTCACAATTACTGTATACAATAGGCTAAACATGACTGAGGATGCCATTCAACTTCCTCTGACCTCAATCATCATTGACAGTTGAATCTCACCTGCCACCTTGAATTTCCTTTCCAGTAACATCATATTTAAAAGTTACATATCTTGAAGAGCTTGAGGTTTATTATGAGTAGTTCCCAACGAAGTAATTTACCTCTTAGTTCCAAGTGTGTTTCTGTATAAAAATCATTCACATTGATCTACCTTTTGCAAATTAATACCTTGTCCTTTCCAGGCCTACAATATCCCCTTCTCCATTAAGGCAATCATAGGCCTACCTAAAATGACCAGGTAACTTAACAAGAAACAGGAGAGGAAAAGAGAAACATTTTGAGACTTTTACAAAGGCAAGTGTTCCCAAGATTTTCTTCAGAAAGAGCTTCTGAGACTTAAGAGAAGTCAAGGAAAGAGTTGAATTCATTAAAATGGACTTGTGATTATTTGACCCAGAATACTTTGCTTGGTGTGCCACTTTAACATATGTGACATGTCTGGTGGGGATTTTGGTTTTGTTGTTGGGGCTTTGTCAAATAATGAAACCTTGTGAGAAATCTTTAGGGAAAAAAAAGTATTATTTAAACTATTTTTGTCAAAGCCAACAGAAGTAAAATGTAGCATTCCCTTTATGTATGTGAAATAGCAGTTGATTTCTTCAGAGATGAGAACCAACCACTGTTCAATTAGCACTCACTTTGTAACCACTTTTATTCATCTGCCAAGACCTGGCCAATATGAGATTTATTATCCCAGTTTAGCTCTGAAAAGCCCCATGTCATTCTCCTCTGTACTACACCACCCTGGGATTTAGCAGATCAGCAACTTTCTATTCTGTCAGTCTGAATCTGCTCCAACACCAGTTTTGCCATGATGTGACTGCATTTGCTGCAGTGGAGCGACTTCTGCTTTAGACAAGAACAGAACAGAATCAGGTTCAGTGATGTTCTATCAAGCTTGCTTGTATCTGACTGATACTGAGCTACTGAGATTTAACAAAGAAAAAGGAAAACAATTACAGTATCTTTTATTTTTTTTACAGAGGAAAAAATTGAGAGAAACATCTGTACATGGTTGCAAATGGCATTAATAATCATCTCTTAAATGCAATTGGTTATTAAGCTCCCTTACTGTGCTCTCAGTTCCCAAATCTCTTTAACATTAAAGTAACAAAAAGACTGATAAACTAAAGGACCATTTTCTAACTCGAAAATATAATGCATACTCCTTTCAAAATGCATCATAAGAACCTGTTGGTTTTTATGACAGCTTCAGTGGGAAAAGTCTACATGAAATCTTTGCTCTTGTTTCATTTTGGAAATGTCAAAATGCATTGTTTCAAAAAGGTTAAAGCAATTTTTCAGTTCAGTTTTATCAGGGTGATTCATCTCATTTAGGCATTTGCACTCTGTTCTAGTACACTGGAAATATTGCATGAACACCAGGATTGTACTTAGCTATTAATTATTTGGGGCTTTAAACTATTTTACTACACTCAGATGTTTTGACACCATAAATAATTTTTGAACATAAAGAGCTTTTGACACTTGAAAAAACTTAAATTCAGATCAATTTATTGGTTAACTTCACTGAACATATGGGGAAGGAAATTTTTGAAACATTTCAGATTGAATTTTACAGTTTCCACTTCAAAACAGTATTTTAATTGAATAACATTAGAGCCAAATAACCCAAACATGCATGCTCTGCATATAGAACAAGGAGCTTCAGAGTGATCTTAAATTCATCTCTTATTTCAACAAAAGAACAAAATATGCTTTGCAGAATTTCCATTTGGATCTTTTTTTTTTTTTTAATTTTCACTGTTTTCTTGCTTCTATCCCCCATTTCTCATCAGAGTTAAGCAACTTCTGGCCAGATTTTTTAACTGAATTGTTTTCATTCCTTGTACAAAGCAGTGACAAGCAACATGCATAGAGGATGCAGTAAACATCTGAAGAATAAAGCACACAGTTCCTGTCTCAGGTTTCCTTACTTCCCCACACACATTGCTCAGTTTTAGCCAGCTAATTACTTGAAGACAGCTCAGAGGATCTGAAGGATAAGTGGAAACCTTGCTGAAACCTTAGGGGTCAGGCTTTAGGCACACAAGAAAGTGGGAATGCTGCTGTAAGAAAAGTGAGAAATGAATAATTGTGTGTGGAAAGAAGGAATAAAAGGTATCAATCAAAGCAAAAGAATCAATAACTGCTTCTTACCAAATCTGTCCCTATTTATACTTGGCATTTGTGACTAGTTATGTCATACATCTGCTTTCCCCTCAGTTTTTGTCACTATTTCTGTCTGGAAATCTCTCCAGAATGATTCTGAAGAGCTGGATTAATCATATTCCCTAGGTGTGTGTTGGTTTGGTTTGGTGGGCTTTCCTTAATGGACCTTCCCCAAACCACTACCAGTCATGTATAGTGGTTGAATACCTGCTGTGAATCATCAGATACTTTCACAGCACCAGCTTGCTGCAGAGAACTCAAGCCTTCGCTGCAAACATACTCATGGTATGTATACATTGATCAGACCTTATACAATATCCAGCATAAAGTAATCCTCAAAACCGAACCAAGCAATCCCTGTTTTTAATCCTTCCAAATGGCCACAGTCTCCACTTTCATTGCATCAGTCACAGAAACTTTTCCCTATGTCATGTAGAGGGAAGACTAACGTAGGCATGTTATGTGGTCATAATACAGTCTGCCAAAATTTCAAAGGCTCATTTCCTTGTGAATTGTGCTTTATCACTGGAGGCTGATGAGTACTCAAGCCACAGACATCACTCAGACTATTCAGGTGAAGAAGGACTTGTCACAGGAGAAAGGGTTTATGGGATCGAGGCTAATACTCTGAGCTTTCCTCTCTGTTTGAACTCAAACACTCCAAGTGCAATTTGATTAAACTTCAATCCAAAACAAAGTTTTTTAAAAATGAAGGATTTATACCCTTCTATTTTTGCATGTTGTAATTAGATCCTTCTTATATGTACTTTCATTTCAATATTCTCTCAGGTAGAAAATTATGATTTTTAAGCTTTGCTTTTATCTTAAGATACAATGAAATAATGATTGAAAATGCCCTCCAAAAATTATGGAGAGCTAAATAATTAAGTATTATATCGAAGAATGTTTCCCTGAAATTCAGCCATTGTGAAAACTTGAGTAATGGAATTAAGAAAAACACAGTTAAGAAGGATTTAGTTACATATTTGTAAGAGAAAAGAAATTACTCTAAAGTATCACAGTACATTAATTAAATAGAAATTGAACTTCTATCTGTTAAGTTGGGAATTTAATAGCTATTACAAAACGGGCAAGTTTGCATGAAATATCTTCATCTATGTTTCCAATTCAAACATTTACCAAGACAGTGTAAAGAAGCTGCAGAAATGCCTTTAGTTTTGCTCCCCACCACCACTGCAAAATATGGGATTAATATAATCTTTGAGCTCCTTATCTAAGTAACAATGCATATACAAGAACAGACAAAAAAAAACAGAATTTAGGAGGCACTGATCCAAGTCTTATTGGACCACCATAATGTGCTGAAAATCAGATTCAGGGAAGCTCACTTTTACACTTGAACTTTATATTTTCACCTCTATTCTTAAAACACCCTTGGACTCCTTAGCATCATGTTGTCTCTAATAGAAAGCATCTATTTTTTTTATTATCCTGGAAAAATCTTGTTACATTTCCTAAAAAGGAAAAAGGAACCTATTACAAAAACTTTTTTTTTTCCTCTTGAGAATCAAACAAACTGTACAAAGCAACGGGATGTAGAAATATTTTTAGCTGCTTTTATCTTATATGCAGTGGGAACACATTAAAAGGTAAGGAAAAACTTCAAAGTCCTTCCCTTTTCTCTGCAACTTTACATTTCTCTATGCATTACATTATAGTGATCAACAATTCCAGAGTGAGGAAATCAAATATACCAAAGTTGACAAAATGTAAGACTATAAAAAAAAACCATGACAAAAAGGTGAGGGCAATTGCATGGGAATACTGCCATGAAATATTGAGAATTATTTCATTTATATTTCATATACAGATATAGTAATTTCCAATTCTTTTCTTCTGTTCTTTGATGCTACCCAAGCATTAAATGTAAGAGTATGATCGTAACACAAACGGGCTTCCAAACTTGAAACCCACTGAAGGCTGAAACCACTTTAAGGCTAAAATAATAGTGTCTGATAATAACACCTATTCATAATAGAATTTAACATAATACAGCAATTGTATCCTGATGTGAAATCGCAGTGGACCACCAGTGGTACATTTTAAGCTGCATCTGAACTCCAGTATGCTGGCTGTGTGGCTGCAGATAACTGTGGTACCAGGCTGGAGGGGGCACTGCTTAGTTGGGTGGATTCACTGCTGTGTGTTAGCACCTGCACACCTGTTTGGATCGGTGTGGACAAGCACAGGCATTTGAACGGCCCTGCAAGTTCACAAATACTTGTGCTGTTATTTACTAGCACTGCAATGTGGGAATTACAGTTTTACCCTTTGTTCGGCAGATATGTACTATTGTAAATTGCTATGTTTTTCTATGAAGTGCACCAGTTAGCAGGAGATGTGTAGGCACTGACTCTATTTTGCTAACGTTACATAATGCTTAGCATAATGACAGTCTGGCTTTGGATAACAAAGTTACAAATAAACTCGTCTATTTTGCGTCTGTGTTAAAACACTAAAGTACCTGTTCAAAGTAAATTGTTTCTAAGTGAGATATTTAGAGTGCTGCTGCTCTTACCAGCATAATTGCACATTCTCAGTGAGGTAGAAGACTTGCAGGTAGAAAATTTCCAAAATTATGATTAATAACTTGTCTTCTGAAATAGTTATAATGGTTCAAGTGTACATTAAGGCTGAGCATCATGTTTGGGGGTGCTGTAGAGATAGGATGCCCTGAAGTCACTCCCTCCTGCACACTAACTCCTCTCCCACTGCTCAGGTGCCTGGAGTAGATTCATCATGTTCTGTCATGCAGCCCATCACCTTTTCTAGTCTGCAAGAGACTGTCACTCACAACCACAGCTACATCTTCAGTTGTGTCTTATCTCCTGTGCTGGTCAGTCCTGTCTGCCTGTACTGTTCTTATGACAACATTTGGCTCTGGAGATGCTGCTCATTGCTGTTACCATTGCATCTCATGCATTAGCTGTTCAGAGACTGCAGTGTCCAAGCAGGAAGGCCACTAAACCATCCTGCAGACAGGGTAAGATATAATGTGAACAATAATTCATAACTTTGTCACCTATAATGTAGAGAGTTCAGGAAAACTATTTAGATCAACTGGATTCTCTAAAGCAGCTTCTAAAACTAGATTGCTGCAGACTTTATTACTCTTTATCAGAAGAAAAGTCATAGTGCTTGAAAAATAAAAGGTCATGTGAAGGGAAAAGAAAGAAAACAATTAAACTGCCTTCAAAAATGTTAAACACCAGTTATGCAATGCTTTTGGCTAAGATCAATAAAGTACCTTAGATTAGGGTTTCACTCTTCTATTACCCTCCAAGGCAAGTGTAATCAAACTGTTTGAGTCTACAATGAACATCTGAAGTGGTTTCGAATAAGGTTTGCATAAATTCGCTGTTCAACTTGGTGTCCAAATTTAGATTCTGCATATAAATTGTGCTGGCTTATAAGCACTCAAACTTTTGTGTTTTTCTGTGGAATAACAGAATTCTGACTCCAGATTTCTGTCCATAAGCATATTGGCTCCCTTTTTTCTGCTCATAACTGTACACGTTCCCCAGAGAGCCAAGTGTGTTATCTTCCAGAGAACTCGATGCATTTTTTACTTCTACTGTGCTTAAAAGTCGTTTCTTACATTAAGCAATTCTATAGTTTCCTTCTCTTCATTTCTTAACTCTTTGTCTGTTACTGTCAACTCAAAAGAAAGATGAAGGTGACAGCCCTAGTACCTGACAAAGCAGTACACATTGTTGCTTGGAAGTCCTTTGAAACCTAGAGACTGAAGTTGAGCTCTCAGTGACACCAAAGTTGAAATAAATGCAATCAAACTCTTTGGAAAAAGTTGCAGAAGACACTTAAAATCTGCCAGTTGACATCACATCCAAACTTGTCTTCTTTATTTTTGGTTTCCATTTTTCTAAGCCTTTACACTTGTGAGCACAGGTAATTTTCTCACTGCTGACAAGGACAGATGATAATGTTATGAGCATGATCATTTTTCTACCAATGTGTTTAGCAGCCATATTATTCTGTCTTTTCTCGTCTTTTCCAGTTACTGTCTCAGCTTCTCTCCCACACAGCCCTTCCTGCACATTAACAAGAGCATTCTTGTATTTTTAAAGGCAGCTCTTAATAGTGAAATAGAAGGAAATATACATGACATATCTATGATTTATTCATTTGTGATTACACCAATCACCTGGGGATAAAATGCCCTGAAAGTAAGCTGCTATTTCAAAGGGATGCTTTGCTGCATTTGAGGTCAGCCAATAAGTGCTTACACAGGGAAAGCTCTATTGAGAAACAGCCTCAAAGACTAAACCTTCTGTTGATTAGTGATTCACTATGCACCAAGCCACCTGCTTCCACAAGGTCCAACTTCCAACATACAAATGCTTTTCTTTCAAATTTTGCTTTCTTAAAATCTAATAATCTCTTTGCTCTACTTTGCAGTTGCTACTCCAGGATCCCTGAGTTGGAATGAATTTCAACAACTAATTCTTATCAATGTGTATCATCTGTTCAGCCAGAGTTTTAGTTATACCTTCTTTCAAACCTGTAAACAATTACTGCACTAAGGCAAATTCAGAAAGCACTGATATTTTTAATTATTTGAAACACTAAAAGCCATCTGAAATAAATGTCTCATGAACACAGAGTTCCTACTATTCTGAGAGCTCAGAAGAAAATCTGAATGACATGCCCATGCCCATTTCCACTGACACAGAATCATCAGGACATGAAAAATCTGAGCCTATGGAGAACCCAAAATCTGCAGCTCTGCTTTCTGTACCAGATCCACGAGGAAGCTCCAGTCCTAGAGACTCTCTTAATTTGGACCAGCGTTTTGGGGAAAACTAACAAGATCCCTGACACACATTTGCCCCTACAAAAGTCAAAACATTTATCCACACACGCTCTATTAAAAAAATCTCCTTAGTTCATCCTTGTACTTAGAACTGCAGAGCTCCTGTTCACTAAGTACCATTCAGCAATCCATTTTCCTCCCTTGCTGCCAGTACACTGTCAAATGAAACTCCTTAGAAAACATCATGCATACATTAATAGTTCCTTCAATTAACCTTCTTCTATGATATAAATACCATACATTTTTAATTAGAAGATATGCATGTCAGAAGAGAAAAATGTAGATATTTTTCTTAAATTCCAATTATTGATTTCCTCTAGTATAGGCTGTATCTTTAATACTATTGAGGTTATATTTTAAAGGACTGACATATGCATAGATCTAATTTCTTTAAAATTTTAATCAAAAGCATAGGAAAATCACTTTTACAGTCAGTCTGAGTTTGAACCAGTCCCAAAAAATAAACCAAGAAACCATAAAAGAAAAAAAAAATCAACCAGCAAAACTTCTAGATTAATCAAGAAGGCACTTCTACAGAAATTAAGAAGTGAATTTGCAATTGTTCTTAAATTTGTTAAGTCAGTCTATGTGAATTTTAGTCCCTAGTTCTGCAATTGGAGGCCAATTCCTTGCAGCACTGACAAGGTCAATAGGGAATGGAACTCCTTGTAAGGCCTGTTCTACTTCAGACTCTGCCTACTAGTAAAAGGGAGGATGAAAGTTGTGAGTCCTTGTGCCATTCTGATGCACAAACTCACCCTTCTTGGCTATGGGAAGGTTGACCCTAATTGGGAAAATTTTCAGTATTACAAGGTACAACATAGCAAGGAGAATGTCAATTCTTGGCTTGTCTTCTCATTGGCTTTTCCTGATAAACTTTTAATCAGGGTAACTCCATGAAAATTAGATAATCAGGGTACACACAGCCCTGGCTTTCACAGACACAAAGGATTTAGGCTCCTTCTGCCTCCTCCTTTCTTCCTTTCCACAGCTGAAATTAATTATGAAATTACAGTACAGTTCAGCATGAGTAAGAGGATCAGTTTCTGATCCTCTGTTTGATGGTACAAGCCTGGATGGCTTGATGATCTATCTAAACACCTCTCCAAAGAGCTGGGATCTGCTGCTTTTGACATCCTTATCCTGGTGCAGCCAATATCTCCCACACAGCAGCTCAAGAACTCTTGGGTGTACAAGTCTCCTTTGCTGTCTGATATAGAGGAAGCTTTGCAGTCTTATGGTGTTTATGGCTAGTTGGAGAACCAGCGTGTTGTGGCACCGATCCTGCCCTTCTTAACAGCAATCCAAGACTCCAAGGGCTCCTTATCCCTTCTCTTCCACAGTTTGAAATGGCTTGGCAGGTTCCTCACTTCACAGTGATTCATCAAAAGCTCTCTCAGTTGACATGCCATTTCTTCTCATTTCCATCAGATTCCCTTGATGGATTCTTACCCAAAATAAAGGGTATTTTCTCATTGCTTTTACTGGCACTGTTGCTATTTAGATAGCACAGACTCACTGCTATGCAGAATATTTTACAGAAACAGGAAGGATTCCTGCCATAAGGAATTTACAATGTGCACATTCACTTATGTTAAATGTACACAAAGCTTTCCAGCTTGTCTGCTGTTAGGCAAGGTAAAGGGGTGGGAGGAGGTTCAAGATGAAGCATCCCCCAGCACTGTACTCCACGTCCTTTCTGAAGTCCCTGTTTGTCTTCCATAAAGTATATCAGCCAAATTTTCCTGATTTCCCCAAGACAAAAAAGCTCAAATTAAATGTGCCATGAGAATGGCTGTGTTTGTACTTGCACACAGTTTATAAAGACATATTTTCACTCAGATTTCACAAGGATTTCTTAGTCTTCTTTATGGACTTTTGAATCTTCAGAATTCTTATTTTCAAAGTATTTTTGTAATCAAAGTGGCATTGTTCCAGAAGCTGGTCTGTACTGAATAGCACACATCACGGAATATATGATGTGTTTAAGGACTTTTAATTCCAGAATACATCTCCAAGCTACATAATTGCTACTCGTAATCAGGAAAAAGTGCATCCCTGCCAAGGAACAAAAGTCAGTCCTAAAGCCCAAGTTCAGTTAATCTTT
>JAWWEU010000138.1:15669394-15702201 GCA_035583155.1 Acropternis orthonyx
CCCCCCAAGGTATGCAGCTGAAAAAAAATCATCTCACAACAAGTAGTATTTTCAGAAGGAAATTTCATATATTCCAAGCCCTTTGAACAAAAATACTACATTACCTGTCAAAATCTATTAAAAAGACTTTTCTTTAGTCAGAAAACATTTGGTTCCAGAAACAGACTTATGTTTGAGTTATTGAGTGTATGTGATCATTTTGTTCCTAATACATATAGTAATAGCAAGGAAGTGTCCTATTCAAGGAAGTGTCTTTAGGAGAATCATAGTACTAAAGAAGCACCTTTAGGAGAATAATAAGAAACAATAGGTTGTGTTCTAAGAGAATGTAAGTAGTAAACATCCATATTTGATGTTAATCTGCATTTAAACAGATGAAAGCACACAGAATTCATTCATTTTTCCAAGTAGTTTAAAGATACTGCTTTGTCACCTCTGACAATCATCACCAGGGTGTACAGAGTGACATTAAATTAACTCAGCATTAGCAGACCTCAGACAGCTGAATATCAAGGGAATAAATGTTGCGTTGTTTAAACCAATACAAGTCTGACCGTGCCCTTTTCTCCACCTACACCCTTCAGCCTTCCCAGCAGTGGAGAAGATACTGTAAGATAATATATCACAATCCAAACTCTGGCTAGCATGAGTTTTGATTTGCTAATCATTACATTAGTCTTACTCTCCTTTATGTTATGTCAATAATTTCAACACCTGTGTACTTGCTACAGCACGTAGTATATATTAGGAGAAGGTCACCTACCCAGCCTGTCAGTTTCATTTCTCTAATTCTTTCCTTCTCACATCTTTAACTCAATTTTATTAGAGCTTTTTTTCTCCACTCCCACTGTTATTTTGTTTTACTAATTTATCAGCTAAAGCTGACTTTCTCAGAGCCCCAAAATCAGGCTGATCACAGTCTCTGTGTACTGATCACATCTGTACAGAAAAATATACTACTTGCACCCCAAAAATTTGCAGTTTAAAGTCAAGTCAAAGCAGCAAGAAATTAGAAACAAAGAAAAACATGTTTAAAGAAAAAGTATAGCAGCCATTCTGGAAAACAGTCCACAACATATCCACAACTGGAATTCTCTTTAAAAAGGTTGCAGATGAAACCATGAGATAACCTTTACTCTTTCAGCTTAGTTGTATGAAAGATATTGATAATACTGCAATCCACAATACAAGATTCAGTGCTTAAGTTCAAGTACATAGAATGAAACCTCAGCCTTGGTGAAACACATGCAGTTTTATTGCAGGCTTTTGTGGAGACAATATTCTTTTTAAGATTCAGCCTCATACTATTCAAGAGTATGAAACAGGGATTTTCATCTGAAGTCTTGGTTCAGATTTGATTATGTGATTATGTGCACACATTTTATTACACCAGTCTACTCTAAAATGACTCTCAACTTCATTCCAAAGTACAAGAGAATCTGTATATAGAGTATGACTACAAAGAGGGAGGAAAGAAATGGGAAGCAGAGAAGAATGCTTGGCTCTAAGTTTCAGCTTCTAAACACTTCTGTAGTATCAAAAGAGAGGCAACATTTATTCACAGAGAAATCTTCCGTCACCTTTCATCCCACCTTGGCAAAGTGAGTGGAAGCAAAGGGGTGGTCAGCAGCATTTTAAGCACCTCCAGCTTTCTTTGCTCTTGCAGATCCAACACACAACAGGAACTCAGGCTCCCGTAATTTCACCACATTCTAGATAGACCTATGCAGACAGATCCTCAGCCACCCACTACGTACTTGGAAGTCAGCAGAGCTCTGTACACAGTAATAAGCATAAAAGGAAGATACTCAAAAATGTCCCTCACTAAATTTCAGTAAGTTAATACATGAACAAAATTTATTCTGTAGAGTACCTTATAATTACAAAATGCTTTATACAATTCAAAGTTTTAAAAAAAATAATTACAAAGTAATTAAATTTAAAGTAGAGGTATTTCAGTTAATCAGCTCACTAAGAAAGATTTTGTTCCCTAGTCATTTCAAGCTATTGTCAACCCAGGGAAACTGGTTCCAGAATGACTTTGACAACACATTGGTTTAAATCAGGAGGAACCAAAGATCAGAAGAGAACCAGTATACATTTATCTGTCATTTACCCGCTCATATAGCTACTTTTTTTTGCATGTACTTGATACAGGGAATTTCATCTCAGGGGCTATATTTTGACTGAAAACTCAAGCTAATATTCTGTTTGCTTAAACAGTCAGTTAATCAGCTTTCATCACGGAAATTATTTTTAAAGACACTGATATTCCTTTTTTGGTTTACTTTAGAGAGGTGTCATTGAATTGAAGATAATCCAATTATCATTAAATCTCCTGAGGCTAACAAAATAAATACTATTTATCTCCTTACTCTGCAGTAGTTAGCTTTATATAAACTAGGCAATAAGTATTGTAAATCAGATATAATTCACAAAAGACATTACTGTTTAGAAGAAGTCTACTATTCTGTTTTTTATCTAAACAAGAACTTAAAATACTATGTTCTGTTTTTTCCATCAGTAGCATCAAACCCCTTTGAGATAGAGCCCAGAGGCTTTTTCTGATATTATATCTAGGGGTGGGTTAGAAATATTTTCCTAAGGTGAACAAAGACTTTAACATGATATGAAAGTGAAAACACCAAAGTCATTGCTTATTTTCTAATGGCAGATTTCTTTCACACCCTCACAGAAAATGTTCTTGTGTAGAATAGGCTTTAAGCTTCACAGCCTTTCACTCCAACCAATATTAGTATGGTATGTTTAACTATAGCCTCTGACCCAAAACACACTCTCTGCTTGTAAACCTGTTTTCCCCGTATTCTAGTCTAGAATTTACATAAAGTCTGCTGACCAGTATGTAAAGGTACTGACACTTCTGTTTCTACATTTCAATCTACTGCAGCTGCCAAGTCTTTGCCACAAGCTCAGAGAAAGACAAGCCCTTTACCTCATTACTTCCTCAATGTACTCACATTAGGATCAAGGATCAGATACTACACTGTTAATTCCTTTCTACTCTTCCTTAGCTATGCATATCAGAGTAAATAATTAGAAAGCTCACAGAGGTTCTACAAACACATGATCTGCACTAATCTCAAATATAACTTCAGAAAGAAGCCTGCACATGCTTCTCTCTGTGTGCCTGCTGCTGTCAGTAGGTTACACCCAGGGATAATTCTTCCCGGGAAAGCAAAACAAAATCAGAAATACCGTTCTAAACCAGCTTGGGTGTTGACCACAGCAGCTGTTAAATCTTGATAGGCAGAGAAAGACTACTACCTCTTTGCTAAGGGAGTAAAGGGATTGAGTCACCTAAATGCCTTGTTAATATTTTATTTGAGCCTACAACAGAATGCCAGTTACCATCCATAGCCTAATATGGCATTTGACAGTCATCTATCATGCAAGTTGGAAACCAACACAGTAACTTTAGATATTAACAAAAAGTATGCTTAAAATACAACAGGGTTTCCTTTGGAAGGAAAGAAAAACCGTGTCATAGCTTTGTTTTCATAACTGCACTACATGTCAATTGCTAAATCTATAAAAATTTGCTTTGCTGTGTGGGTTTTGCTGCTTTAAATTGACAAGGTCAGTCTCGATTTACAAATTCAAATCATACAACAGATTGGAGACTGGTGAATTTATAATGACAGAAGTTAAAAGCGGGAAGTTAGCACTGACATGTCAGGATGTCTCGGGGAAGTTGGTCTTCATAGAGCTGGTTCTGTTACATCTCCTGTGTTGACTTATGTATCTCATTTGCATTTCACTGGGGAGGTTTCTGCGGCATTTCCTAATAAGTGCAGTGACTCTGGGCAGGTTTCTTTATGTTGTTCTCCCTGATGTAATTCTAAAAGTAGCTGAAATTGTTTCAAGCACTTCTGATATGTATTGCATTCGAGAATCAACCACATCATACTATCACTGTATAAAATACAAGTTTCCCTCCTCTATTCTACTAAAATTGCTTCAAGTACAAATGAAAAAATAAGCAACAAAAAACAGGAACACCTTACACACTTCATAGGCTACCAAATGAGTAGATTTGAAAGAAAGAGGTACATATTTCAAGGGTAATTTCGGGTAGGAGTGCTCATTTTTAGGAATTTATGGTTCTTCAAGTATGTTCAGGTGAAAGAAGCCATCTAACATTCATGTTCTAATGAGTATATGGTGTTTTATTTGCCTTTTTTTACCCTTTAACAATATGCAATATTCAATGAATTAATATTGCACAATATTACTAGAGTAAATACGTAGTCCTTAAAATCTCATTTTCACACTAGACATTTGAACCCAGGTAGTAAAAAAATTATTTCTTATGCCTCTGAGCAAATAATTTCTATCTTACTACATAGTATTATGTGTTAACTATCTTTTTACTTATGCTTAGCCATGCTTTTCTTACCCTACATTCTCAGCCTTTTGTTGGGTCAAACACTTTAAGCAGAAGAGATTATAGCACAGGTGGTGTAACCAGATAATAGGAGTATGTTAGGGAATGTGCATGTGGTACAAGAGAGCAAAGCTTTCCAGATCCATACTGCAATTAGACAGCATGATCTCCAAAGGCGTAAATAAAAAAACCAAATACATTCTCAACTCAGCCTTTTAGTACATTCAGACTTGGAAGAACTTTTTCAGAGATTTTCAGTGCATTTTCACTTCCTGCACATCTCCATCAGGCAAGAAATAGGCTACATTTGAGTTACCACTAATAAACAAAGCCACTCATCTTATTCTACCATACTGCAATAAATATTGGCCTATAATTAATTTCACAACCAGAGAACATGGCCCAGAAGCTCCAAAGGGACCTTATTTCAAAGGCAGTAGTTTGATATATGGGTGTCAGCATTTTGATACAGCACAGCTTTAGTCAGCAGTTTAAGTCAACCAATACCAGACAATTATTTTATTACAACAGCCTTAGTTTGAACTACTTCTTACTTTAGCCACTTTTTATGCTTTCAGAGCTCAGGCTCTCCTGCATATAAGGTCTCTTTAAAGAAAAGGATTACATCTAGAGGGTTGGGTCACAGCAGCTCCCACACAGGCACTGTTTAATAGCAATGCTGAACCTCCCCAGTAAAGGCAAGTAATCCTTGAAAGAATACAGACAGTGCAAATACACAAGAGATATCAAAAAGCACATTTGGTTGCCCTGCGTGCTTATTTAACTATGAAAATTTAATTTGCAGCAGATATTACAAAAGGTTTGCAGAGAAGAACAATCATTAGTCACTGATGAAGTGTTCCCAGACCTGCTTGGTTCATATTCCATGCCCAGGGCTGACAGACTGTGTTGAAAGTTTCCAGCTTTCTCTTTTCTTCCTTCACAGTCTCATCTCCCCAGCACTTGGCCTAAGGCTACCATTGTTCTCTTCACTGGTTCTTTATCTTGAATCCAGGGAGAAGGAGGGGCAAAACAAGGGAGAAAGCTTCAATTTCCATGAATTTATTTGTATATATTTTTATACCTTGCTCATAAGTAATTCCACATAGGACAGTGTGAAGCCTGCTCACACTGGACCTTACAGAGGGTCTGGAGATCCTAATGCTTTCCTACTCTTTCTTTACAACTCCCACATGAGCAGTCATGCTACCAGTAGGACACACTTGCTGGGGAGGAGGAAACTCAGAGGAACAGAGGGGACTGTGCTAAGAGGGCAGGAGCAGCAAGGGATCAGGAGATGAAAGACTACAGTGTGTGCTTGGACCTAGGATGCCTCAAGTCAGCCAGGAGCAGCCCACCTCCCCTTTCCCCAGGCAGAGCCTCTCAAACTACAAAGCAGACACAGAGGATGCTCAGCACAGTACAGCTGTTTCCCCACCTCCTGTAGGTCTGCAATTTCCTGCAATGGACCACTCCTTTATTTCATAGTTTTAAAGCAAAATACATCTTCTTGTAGCAGAACTTTTTATATAAAAAATATGGAGCAAAATTTGAACACAGTTCCTCCTCTGTCTTGCCAAAGACTCATGCAGGTAAAACTAACAGATTGCTGTGAAAGGACAGAACATCCAGTGAGAACTGAGGACAAGCTCTGCTTTCTCAAGAGGAAGGCATATATAGGACAGGTCAGATTTTTGATTCCTCCTATTTTAGCTATAATCCCAAAGCTGGATGTTCATTTATCTAGTCAGTGTCAGAGAAATAAGACAATGTCCCTCCTGCCTGTCCAAGGAACTGCTAAAAGAAACCCCAAAAAGTAATCCTCTCTGGGACACCATGCAGCCTGTTCATATTCCCCACAACTGGCAGAGGAACTGTTTTGCTACCTTTGTCACCCTGAACATTATGGAAACAGCAGACTGGACTCTCTAGCTGTGTTCTGCACTGAAAGAGGTCACAGAAGGTTTAACAGGTCTATTTCTGATCTGCAATATTTTTCACAAAGTTGGCAGAAAACTGCATTTTGATGTTGTGGAGGTTCTCTTCCTCTATAATGAGCAATCCAGGATGCCAGTCAGCCCCAGGAGTACTGCCTGTCCTACAGGCAGGAGACTGTAGGAACTCTAAAGCAGATATTTCAAACAGGCTTTTCACAAATGTTTTGCATCTATGTCTAAGAATACCCAAAGGCAACTCTACAGCCCAAGCAGAATAGACACAAATGGTGTTGAAAAAGAAAGCACACCAGAAAAACTGCATGTAATTTAGTATTAAATGATTTAGTTACTCAGGACTGGTCTCCTTGCTGTACAGATGAGGATGCCCTCCTCTTTAAGCTCTTGGAAGAGGAAATGTGAGCAGAATATTTTAATTTATAACTCAGATTTTGAACTTATAGCCAGCCTAAGTTCTCCTTTACCTCTGCACCTCAGTGTGAGGTGAAACAAGTCACTCAGCGAAAAGCATTTCAGGAAAAGCTCATTTATTTGTCTGTTTTTCATTCTGTCAAGTCCCATGAATCATAACAAAATCCTGAATGAAGCTACTGTGGGGATTTAGCAGCTCAATTTTTTAGCTCTCTAACTCCAAAAGAAGAGTTTGATCTACAGAGAAAGCACAGAGAAGAAAGGAGGCAGGCAAACCCAGGGAAGTCAAATTTGGCTAATTGAGTTATGCTGCATTCAGAGCCAAGCTAATGTTACCAAGTTGATATCAGTGTAATCCTGACATAAGAAGCCCACTGATCAAATGGAAGAGATAAACATACAGCCACGTTTTTTAAGGGTGCTAAACTCCCCAGTTTCCCTGTTCTACAAGGAACTCTGAGTGTTCAGCAGCTTTGAAGACTGGCTCACAGCACTGTCTATGAAGTTAGCTGGGGGGGAAACACAAGCATCCCCCTAAGAATGCTCATAAAGTTAATCGGCATAAGCTATTCAAGGGGGAAAGGCCTATTCAAACCTGGGACTCAGGAAGAGGAAGAGCATGAAGTGGAGAAGGATTGGGAGAGTGTGTCAGTAAGTGTAATTCTTGCTGAATTTGTATGTTATAGAAGCACAAAACTCTCCCCTACAAAGAACACATACCAGCTGTGTATTACTTGACTATTTATGCATTAGCTCTAGTTAAAATGCTGAAACTCTCTTGAAGCCTATGGAGGCAGCTGGGAGCTCAAGAGGAATTATGTCAGAAGCTCTTATGCTTTGTGTGGAGCATGTTGGTCTCTGTCTCCTGGACCTTTTCAACTTCTCCTCTCAGGGCATAAACAGGGTCAGTTTTGGGGTTGCAGAAATAAACTCAAACTTTCAGAATTCAGTCTGTTTGTTCTAGAATGAATTGGAGATCTCAAGAAGATTGTCACAAAATTCAGAAACATTTTTTCAGGCATCTTGAAACATTAAAAAAATAAAGAAGCAGAACTGAGCAAATATAAAGAAGATAGAAGAAAAACGAAACATGCAATACAACACAAATAAACACATCAACGAAATATAAATTCCAGTCTCTTCACAACTTTCATTTTAGTGGAAAAAAAACAAGATGATATATGCAAATTAACAAGTTTCAAGAAGAAAATGAATCACCCAGTGCCTTATAGAAGTGCTAATGTGTTATTCAGTCACTTAACTACCAAAGAAAATGCATTTGAGGGTGTCTAGGCTTAGCATACCTGGGCTATTTCTGTAAAAGCAGAACAGCCAGAGCTTAGAGCCGTCACATTTTAGCCACAACCTTGCTGTACACATTTGGGAGAACATATCAACAATGCCAGCTGCTACCTGATCTAAGTGACAAGCTTGTAAAAAAGTTTTTAACCTTATGGAGGAAGAAGATAAGTACATGGACAACTACAAAACTAAGGGATAAATTCCACATCTACATTAAAAAGGAAAAAGAAGGACCCCTAGAGATCATTGTTCTTTCCTTCGTAAAATAGGTGCAACAGCACCGAAAAGCATTGGCATCATCCACACATGACACTGACTGCAACTCAATCAACTACTGCAGAGAAGGAAAGGCATCAGTGGGAGATGTGTGGGTGGTCAATTTTTCTCTAAAGAGAACTCTGAAAAAATAAAAGTTAAAAGCAGCCTTTCAGAAAAATTAACACAGTCTAGCAGGGTTTTTTTCTCCACAATCACAAATATTACAATGTCTCTCCTGTCACATTTCCCATTTATGTAACTGAGCTAGAACATGAATTATAGTTCAATTCCACGCAGTACTATCTTATTAATGATAAACATAAACAGGTATTTGTTCTAGAATACAGTTCACATTCAAGTGCTATTCTATGTGCAGAGGGACTTGAAATCAGAAATTCAAAATGGGGAAAATAAGATAAAGAAACTCTTTTTAAAAAATAGGGAAATACTAATATATTAATTCCATCTTGTGTTTTGCAAATATGAAGTCATGACAAAAAAAAAAAAAATCAGTTCATTCTTCTTTGTAGCTCTAACCTTCTGCCTTTCTACAGATCTGAATGTAGTAAAAGGGACTGAGACTGAATATTACCATGCTGCTGACAGGGATTACCCACACTTGAAAGGGACTTGATACCAAATTGTCAGTTCAACCTGTCTGGATAGATTTTAAGGTACAATCTAAGCACACGCACTGCCAGAAAAAATTTAGATAAGATGGAAGCTAGTTTGGGTTTTGCTGTTAGCTATCATCTTACTAAGTAGTAAATCACTGAAATAAAGGTTGAAGTCTAACTTGGGGTCTACATCCATACTTAATAGGTGAATTACATATAATCCTCATGAAGACATTTTCTTTCCTCTTGATTTCACTGAATCACTTCAACTTCATTAAATGAGCTGCCACTAAACCAAAACATTCAAGTGAGACAAATCATAAACAATTTAGCAGAGACATAACTTAGATGCATAACAGGGAAATCATATTGGAAAATAGAGGGGTTTTAAAAGAAAAAAAAAAATAACCACAGGTATTCCTATCATTATGTTTCTACCAGTATTAATAGTAAGAGAGACAGTCAAAAAAGCATACATGGAAACTGTCAGAAGAGCTAGATTCAATCTAGCTATGAGAAAAAGGAACAGAGTACTCACCCCTAGGCACTTTTTCTAATCTAAGTATTTGAAAATTTATTTAAAACCTGTTGCAATCCTATCAATATTGGTACAAGTATACAGACAGAGCATTGCTTTTACAGAAAGTTAAATTCAGCAGAACATTAGTAAAACCATCTTCATAAATATCCCAAATGCACAGATCCAGTCATTTTCTTAACTATAGGATATATAACAACCAAAAAGCATTATCAATTTAAGTTGAGCACACAAGACATACAACAATTACTTCTTACAGTAACTTTCTTTTTTTATACTTCTATTTGTACTGTATCTCTAGACAATGGAAAGAAATCTTCAATTCCTAATTATGAAGAGAAATTCTGCTTGCACTTTATCTAACTAGACCATCCCTTGTTCCTCCCTACAACAAAATTTCATTTGATAGTGTGGATAAACTCCCAGAAATACAGCTTAGAAAAGGAAAGAAAAGAACATAGGGTAAATTAACCTAATACAACACTGCTAAAAATGCCAATAAAGATGGAATAGTCATCACTTCTATAAAACAAACAAGAAGAGATATGTGTACCCTCAGAGACTTCTGTAATAAGAAGAGTCTCTCCCAGAAAAGGAGTTCAGAACTATGCCTTGCACTTAATTATGCACAAGCTGAGGTTTCTGTCATGATAAAAGACTAAGTTGAGCTTGTAACAAATAATAGACCTATCAATTATAGCTTTTGATAAAATAGGAGAGGAATGAAAAGGAGTGAGGGGATTTATTAAGAAGAAAACAGACAAGATAAGACAATAACTGATTACAAATCCCAAACGAAGACGGGAATAGTATTTAACAGCAGAACATCCTGCAACTACTGACTTTCACCACTTCTACCACTGGCCTTCAGAACTGCACAAGTGACCAGCTTCTGCCCCCCAAGATCATTCCTCATCTAATGGATTTTCCAAAGCTAAGAAGTGCTTGCCTCTCATTTCAGTTTAATGGAAGCACTAAGAACTTAACACTTAAGTGTCCCTTTTAAATATTCCTTTGATTCTTTTCTAAGAGTTCTGGTACAAAATTAAGACTTACTCTAAAATTGCAGAGCTACTGCCTAGTCTAGATGAACAAGAAAACAGATGAAATTCTGTGTTTTCTTACTTATTGAGCAATTACTGAATGTTCCCACTAGATATTAAGAGTACCTAAGAATCCTAGGAAAACAGCTCATTCAAATGGGAAAAGGAAAAAAGCTTCAGATGAATCTTTATAATTCTGAATGGAAACCTCGTAATTTACAACATTAGCACTTTATTAAAGTAAAAGACACTAAGCTGAAGCACAGGACATTTCTGGTAGATACAAGGGAAAATTCTTCACAAGTCAAACTCAAGGTTATTTAGTCAGACCTTTGAACAGTCTCAGGTTAATTTGAAACAGACATGTATTTGAGTGAGGGAATGGCCTCCAGAAGTCCACTCATAGCAAATTATTCCACAATTCTGTGACCAGAAAATGAATAATGCATGGGAATCTAGCTATTCAAAGTAGGAAAAAATATGATCAAAATCTAAGAGTGTTCAAGTCTTTTTTTAGCATGTTATTCTGTTATATTTATTTTCTTCTGAATCTAATGGTTGAGCAGCCACAGATAGATCAAATTTAATGGAGTGCCCAAAAAACCCCTAAAATTCAGTACATTTAGAAATCCACCTCATCCTTGTCTATCACAATAGAGCAGTGGCAAGGGTGCAGCTGTTTGTACTGGATATCATCACTCCATTGCTCTGAGCATCCTAAGGCATTGTACAAGATAAAATATCTGCTTGAATGCCCCTTCTCACTAATGCCAGGGAAAGTATCATATTCCAATGACTCGCCCTAAATGGGGGTTGTAGTGCACACTCATCCACAATTACGTAGTAATTTCTAAAATAAAGACTATGACAATTACATTATCTGGAATCTGTTACTGGTTTGTGCAGTGTGAACTATCAAAATGCAGAATTAAGGCATGATGTGTGTGACTCATCCCCACTCTGCCTTTCTTCCCTGTGGAATAGGGAAAACCCCTGGATAGTTCTCTAATTTGATATATCCCCTTCTTGATATGGTAAATCACACCAGATCAAAGAAATGATGGGCATCATCTTATTGCTGCTTTGGAAAGAACCTAATTTATGGTACCTTATATTTGGTAATATTTGGAGCAGGTGAATTTAAGGAAAGAAATAAGTTTCTTAACCCTTTCATTTCATGATAATACTTTAAGGCAATTGAACAAGATGCTTAATTTGAAAGTCTGTGATATTATAAACTCAGAATATTGTCTGATTAAGGGTAAGAGGCAAACCTGGCTAATCTGATAGGCATACATGCTCAAGTTTAGTATACAATCCTCCTACCCTGCTTTTGGAAATGACAAGCCACTCATTGACATTGCACATGGCATGTCAGGTTTTAGGCTATTTTGAAAGAGTTTGAAGATCATGAGAAGGCACATACATGAGAACAGCTAGCCTTGCCACAGAAAACCCATAAAAGAAAATATTTCCCACTCCACATGATGAATCCTGAATTCCTTCAGAAAATTTGGGGCTTCAGAAATCTTAGATTACCTATTGTAGGTCATTAGCCATTAATTACCTACCTCAAGTATATAAAATGGATTTGAATTTTCAGATCAGGAAGACCTGTTTCAGTTTGCAGTGATGGGATTGTGTTCTTAGCATGTACTCTGGTGAAAGAGTTTCCTGGTTAGAACAGTTCACAACGTGGGATGTGATCCTGCAAACTGTGCTGGCTTCCATGGTCCCAGCACTCACAATGAGTTGTGCAGCTTTAGGTCATCACATTTCTGCTCTTCAAGGCTACCCCTATATGAATGGAAGCTGGAAAACCTATTAGCACTAGCAGATAAAAAAAAAAAAAAGATTAAATAAATGGTGCAGATCAGCTGGTTCCACCAAGTACACACACACAAACACCTGTATTATGGAAGTCAATCACTGAACATGTTCTTTCAGAGAAGGCTATATTCTTATAAAGCTTCTACAAGTGAAGCCCCTTGAAAAATTAAGCATTCTAAATTTAGAATTTGCTTAGAAATCTGACTTTAAGGGTTTTTGAACAAAACCAGCCTTGTTGCATATTAATTGCCAAGCTTCTCAGCTTCAAAGAGACAGGTATGTGCATACTTGCTGTCCTCACAAATACGATCTTGAAGACTCATTTTGTTGTTGTCCTTCAGAACAGTTTTTAAACTTGACTAAATACTTGTCCAATGGCATTAAAATCTCCAAGAAATAAAATTAATTAGGACTTTTCCCTGTCATAAAGTGTGCAGCAAACGTTTGGCAGCAAAGTGGTCAGTACTGAAAGCAGAACTCCTGTATGAATAGGTTTGTTTTTCTTCCCCATCTACTGTTATAATGCACTTACCCTGAAGGCAGCAAATCCTGATACTAAAAGTACACTGTTCACTTATTTGTGCTTATTGTATTTTCCAGCAACTTAGAAACTTATAATTATTGACTTCAAACTTTATTTACATTAAAATGTATCCTTTTCTTCCAAATTTTTCAATGGTATTTTTAACATCCTTAAAAGGGCAAATCAAACAATTTGTCAAAACTGGAACTAAGAGCTGGTTGCACAAAATCACTTTTATCATGGAATACAAAAACAATTTCTCCAAATACATTCTTATGCCAAGACCTCAGGGGATTCCTTTCAGGTTGTATGTATAGCCAGATTCCATACAACCTGCTATGTCACAAACAACTATAAATTCAAATTATCCTGTCTGAGACTAGTTAGATCTGACCCTCTCAGTTTTAGGTGCTGCACAAAGATACCATGAAAGGCAGGCAGCACTGCTCTCATCTTCAGAACAACTTTTAATTGATTGATTTGTCCTTGCATTTCAAAAAGCTGCTCTTCTAAATTTTTTCTCTTGTAGAGCACTTTTATAGAACATATAAAAGTGAAAAGATGACAACTGCAGAATGCCTGAAAAATGAGCTCTCCCTAGGAGTTTTCTTTCAGGTTCATGAATTGCTACACTGGTTGAGAAGGAAAACAACCATGTAACATTGGGAATAACTCAGTCTCTCTTAACCCAGTTCGGGTAACCCCAAGTTCATTCAGACTCAGTTTTTAAGTTCTGGCTGCATTGGACTTGGCATGTGAAGAGGCAGGGGTTTTTCAGGGAGTTGACCAATTTCAGTTCAGTGTGGCCTTCCTTGTTTTTTTCCATTTGTAATATAACATGTTTTATATTTTAAAATTTAGTAGATTGCTTCAGGGAACAAGCAGTTCCTGAGCACTGGAAGTAATGAAGCCTCATTTCCAATAGATTCAAGTCTCCTGATTGATTGCCTTTTTTAACTGAATTATACTCACTTTTTCCTGGCACTTTCTATAGTATTTTCATGGAAACATATGAGCTGCCAGCCTCACCGATATAAATAAGGTGACAGCATCAAAAATTATTAGAGGAAAAACCTGAAAACATTCACACTGTGCCTCTGTCAAGTATGTTTGAAATAGATCATGGATTCAAACAGTCCAGAGATCTGCTTCTGTTTGTGCCACAACCCTGAATTTTTAAAGCATGCCTTTCATGACAGCACTATAAGGAATACCACATATTTTTTGTCAAGACACTGTACTCAGCTCCGTAGCCAGTCACCTCAGGATAGTTCCAAGTCCTTGGAGAGGCTAAGGAAAGTAACACATACCCCCTCAGGGGACTGTTACCTTTTTTCACTTAGGAAGGCTCTTCCCTCCAGGCCTGAGACCCTGGGGACATAGCCAGGCAGGCTGCAATCCCAAAGGGAGTCCTCAGAGTTTTCCAGACTCCTCCAAGCTTCACTGGCTACTGTAATGAACTCTCAGCTGAGTCCCATTGCAAGCCTTACTCGGCTGCCCCACATTGCCCCAGACTTCGCTTCCAGTTTTGCCCTGTGCAGGTTTTACAGATTCTTGTGAGAGTGCTCCATCCACAGACTCAGCAGTGCACAGGCTGGTTTTGAGATTAGGTGTCCCTGAGATGTCAGGAAAATTCCCCCTCAAGAGTTATACCCCTCCTGACTGCTCCTGCATTTTATAAACTCCCTGTTCACTCCTCTCCTCTCTCGCCTCTTGCACACAGCTCTATTTTTATTGTGCTTTCTCACATTCAGTTAGTCCAATTACACCATCTTAATATACATCTAAATCAAGTCACAGATCTAAAGCCTTTTCTTCTATCATGCTTCACCAGATATATTATACTCCATATAATCAGCTTTCCACAATGCCCTGTCTTCTCTCAGGTGTTGGCCTCCAATCCTGTTTTTCCCATTTCTCTTATCATTCATTTGTCAGTTTTACTGTGTGCTCTTAATTCCTTTAAATTGCCTTAGGTTTATCTAGCCTGATTTCCAGTTTCAGTTTATCCATTCTCTCTCTGCTGTTTATGTTTTGCATCAACAGTTCTTCACTACTGTATTTCTCTCTACTTCAGATCTCTCACCACAAGGAATTTATCAAAATCAAGTGATAGGTGTCATCTCAAAATATCTCAGAGTGCTATATGCAAGCATCTAGGGGCAGAAGTACTAGAATCTTGGCAAACAGTTTCCTCTTCATGTAGATTTATAAAGTTTCAGTGCAGAACCTCCTGACCTCATTTATATTTGAAGAATTCCTCAATCCTGTAATGATTTCAAAATACTCTCAAAATTGCCATAATTCTGTATCTGGTTCTGGTGCCTCCTGATGTCCTTGGGAACATGTGAGATCCTTTAGGAACAGTCTTCTGTTTCACCTCAACTGCTTACTAACCAAATAGCATCTAACCCTACAGAAAACAGCTTTGATATACCCATGGGGGCATTATTGTTACTTCTAATGCATGGGTTCTGCCTCAGCCTGTCCATGGGAAGCTGTTACCGTGAGGTCAGTAGGGAGTAAAGGGTGAGAATATAACGGATTGCTTTGTTTTGACATGATTTTCTTTGTGTAGACACTGTTTTGGACTTACCCTTCCACCTGAACATTTCCAAGCAGTCTTCCAGACAGTACAGAAATCTCAACAAGAACTTTTAACATCCTTATGAATATCCCGTTTCTGACTCAGAGTTTTTTCAAGGACTTTAAGTGTAAAGAGATATGACATTTTCTCTGATTCTGCACTGAGAACAGTTTATGTCTTAACTTTTAATTAATCAACTTTGCTGTGCACTGCACTTCAACAGAACGATAGCACAACCATAACCACATATTTGGTATGCATTGGAAAAGGCAAAATGTACAGTGGTGTTTTGCTGAATGTGTGACCCATTATCTATAGGAGGCTGAGCAAAGAAAAACAGAATTCTCTTCCTTGGCTGTAACATTAAAGAGCTCACTAAAAACGCATGAACATTTGCCTTGTTTTAACCATATCCACTAAAGCATCCTAGAAAGTATATGGAATGTAAGAGATGCTCTGACAGGCTCTGCTGGTGCTCAACAGAAGCACGAGAGTAGGTCCCTTTCAGCCAGTGCTCCAAACAAAACAGAAAAAGCCTGTAATCCACATTCAGAAAAGAGAAATAAGGCATTCCTCTCATGCTTAATCCTTACATTAAGGCAGACCTATACCCCAACCATATGCAGACAGAACATAAGGAAAAAAGTATGGCCCTACTCTAAAATTTGTAATACAATAAACGAATTGTAAAAGATTTGACTCACAGAACAAACGTAATAATAGTGACTTAGTTTTCCACTTCACTCATCTGGAATGAAATGTTGGAAGAAAAAAATAGGATCTCTCTAAATCTTTTGTATGACTTAGTGAATTTTAGGCCCCTGCATTCTCAAAAAGTCATATTTATGTAAGAAGGAAAATAGGAAAAAACTTTAAAAATAGATACTTTAACTGTAACATGTTGGTTTAAAAAAAAAAAAAAGGGCAGGTGGAGGCATGGATTTTAATCTTATCTCCAACTTAATGTTCAGGAAAAGGTACATACTAGAGGTCTGGACTTTACTTCTTGCTCTACTCATCAGTAGGTCCCTCATCAAATGCATCCAAAACTTGAAATGAATCAGCAGTTTCTCAGTGTGTGCTTTAGCTCCCTGCAGAACCTATCACTTCACAGCTCACGAGGCTAAGACATTCAAGCTGGAGCAGTACTGTTTTACTTAACATCGTAGAAAAATTTCTTCCAAAATATCACACCACCTTGCAGGAATTAAGCTGCAGATTGTTTTTTTATAAGAAAGCACAGTTAGCCTATTTTATGGGCAGGCAAAGTGAATCCTCACATTTCAGTACTTTTTTTCCTCCCCCCAAGACCTAATAATAAAGGAAAACTGAGGTATTCTCGTTTTCACTTATACATCTCACCTACTGGAAACACCTCACAGTGTGCTGTCCTCTTTTACTGGTACTGAACAAGCATCCAAAAAAAAAAGCAGCACTCTCACAATAGTCCAAAAACTACTTCCCATGTAGTACCATGAGAAGTGCAGCCACCACACGTCAGCACAAATCAGCCAAGACACTGCTCTCCCTCCTCTGAGTCAGTGTCCCTACAGAGGGCAAGAGATCAGTGCTCCCCCTGGCCTGCCATCACTCCAGTGTGACATCTGCCAGGATCCCGGCTACTTCTGGTCATTCGAGACCCCATAACACATCCTTAATTAACTCCAATGTCCCAGTCAAATCCCATTTTAGCTAATTACATTCAGTCTGCCTAACATGCCCACTGTAGTTTCAGGCTGAAGAGGTTGTTCTTCACTTTTCTGCCCGAAGATTTATGTAGCTATCTTGTGCAAAACAGTATTTAAGGGTTTTAAAAGTGCAAGTCGTTGCAGGTCAGACACAGACTTATTACTTACATTAGTCTCTCCTTTCTGTAACTTTAGGAATTAAGACCATAGTGACATCATTATATTTTCTGGTTTTGTCCAAAGCTTTTAACAGTGCTCATATTTTTAAAAAGCCAACATGATAAGTGATACAATTTCCTGATAAAATAATAAATATTAAGTACCTATACAAGACCTGAAAGGGACATAATTTTCTACTGGAGCCTTCAGCTGCAACACCTCAGCAAAACCTCTGACCAGGAACAGCAGCAAAGGTTTAAATGAATTTTGTTCATACAGTGTTGATAGATTAATATTGCCTAAGAAAATGTCCTTCACTGGAAAAGGTGTCCTGATGATGAACTGTGAGATATTTTGTTCTAGCAGGCCATGTCAGAGCTATTTCTAACTGAAATCTGAAAATTTTTACATTATTAAACTGTTTTCAAGGTTTGAGTCCACTAGTCAGTTGTGAAATGGCTGCATTCCCTGCTGTCATACAGGTGCAACAACCAAGATAAGAAGCATTTTGTGACCAATTGCCTATGTACAACTTGGCCACATCATCTGAGAAGGAAATTGTTCAGTCATCACCACAAACTCCAAAACTTCAGAAAGATGCATACCTGATTTTGCTCTCTCAACCTCAACCACTTCTGCTGATATTAGACAAAATTTACAGGGAACTTCTTTCATATTCCAGCTCTGCATTGGAAGGGATTTTACTGCTACTTGCTGCTTCCATCTGCTTTGAGCACTACATGCTCCCTAAGGCTTGACCAGCTTTCTCTAGCACTGCCCTCTTCTATGGTCTCTGCATCCTGTCCACCAGCTTTGCCTATTTTGGATTAGCAAACAGTACAGAGGAGGGAGATGATGTCTCACTAATGGCATACTTGCTTAGTAATGCACATGCACCTCATGCTGTATCAAATTGCCATCAAAATCATAGTTGAACACACACAAAAGTACCTGTCTTAACACCAAAAGAAAAAAGTGATAAAGGAAAAAGGAGCACTATATTTTAAACTCTTCTTTAAACTGAAGGAAACTACATGTTAAAAAAAAGGGACAAGTGTCTTAACTGTCCCCCAGGAACTCTTTGCACCTTTGGGAGACTTCCATGTCTGCCATCATATTGCATTTAGGTCACTTATTTCCTTTCTGGTAGCCACACACTTATTTCCTTTCCGGTTTAACACAGCTGTTTGCCTCTCTTGATTGCCAAATGAGCTGTCTCTCCTCCTAAAGTACTGTGCCTTTGTAGTGTAAATGTGCACAGTGTGATTTACTCCTACATTCTGTTTCAGAAGAATCCAGAAATTTGTGAGCTGTTATGCTGACAGTGGTAAACCGCTGTATCCTACCAGGATCAATAGGTTTCACTGCTGCAAAGGTATGGCACCTCAGTCTTGCCTTCAGTCTAATGATTCATCTGTTATTTTTCAGTCTAACACCCTCAGGATTTACACACGTTTCCCTCAATCCCTGGTACAAAGCAAGGCAGAGCAAAGTACAGTGTTCCCTGAGTGAGTTTATTACTTACTGGTAGCATAAATTTTACAACAGTAAAATATATTTGTTTTCTGGTGGTCCTGTAATCTAGTCTTGAACTACACTGACATATGTGGTCTGACCATTACCAAAAAATATCTCCGTGTACCTCTGATGCTGAACACATTTCTTGTAGTTTCTGCAGCTTTGCTCCTCTTCAGGTGGAACACAGACAAGAAACTCCTACTAAAATTCAATGCTGTGCTTATAAGGCTCTGTAGCTCAGCACCACAAAGCCAAACATTTCCAGTCCTACACTGACCAATGCAAAAAACAAGCCAAGACCATCAAGGTCACATTTTGTAATACCAAGAAAGGCTTTGTAAAATCCATGGTAGCCTGACAGACTGGTTTATGATGAATATTCTAAGCAATAGTGAGAATGCAGACTCCTACACTAACACAGGCTGTCATGTGGAACTGCATTCAAATCTTGGATGTCCAGGCCAAGATTTATTTCCTGCTGTTATCCCCAGAGAGGGCAGAGAGGTTCTTCTGCAGATTACTGTGAACAAAACCTGCAGGATAAAACACAGAGCTATGAATCACAGGGATATGCTTCCAGTGAGCTGCTCAGTTTCTCACAGACAGTGCTGCCAGTAGGCATGGCAGTAGCATACCCTTAAAAAACAGTGTGGGTGCATTTTTATTATTATTATTTTTCATTAGTCTTAACCAACCATGACTGTTTAACCTCTAGCTTATCTGCACTGAAGCCATGCTTCTGTCACATTAATTGTTCCCTCATTTAAGACCCAACAACTTGATTTCTGTGATAAACACAACTCATGAGGTTATTATACCAACAAATTGCTAGAAGCACTCACTTTGTTTCACTTTCTTTGACTCTTTTGAACTTTACTGCCAGATGGTCAACGAAAGCATTATTTGTTCCTTGACAATTTGTGAGGTCCTCTCAAAGCTACATTTCACAAAAATCATTTCCCGCATAAATTGCTTTCAAGTCAACTACTCAACATTTATTGTCCTTCATGAGTATCCAAAAAAATGGATTGGATTTGGACAAAAGATGCTGCATGTCAAGACCAACTTGCCTTCTACAATGCTTTCATGTCTATTCTCCCATTAATTTCTCTTAGTTCAGGCACAGAATTTCTCTTGATTGCCTTAACTAATCCCCTACGATGCTCATTTGCACAGGGGACTGCAAAGTTCCCTGTCTTTTATTTGAAACTCCTTAAACTGTTACAGAAAACAGATGCAGCCTACTTCAGTCATAAGTAATTAAAAATATTCATCTAGGCACAATGTGTCTTTTTTATTTCCCCTGTGAAAACATACAGCAAGTAATTCTGCAGCTGCCCAGACATCTGTGTAGTACCTTCACAAGCATGTTTTGCAGTTTGGCTTCTTTTCAGTGGGCTATTGCATTTGATAACAAAGGGTCATACATTAGTATCAAGAATCATACAAGAACCTGGCTGATCTGATCAGTCTTACTGTAACCTGATACAACTTTGTATTATCAACTCATAGATGTGACTTCTAGCCATATCAGCAAGCCTTTCACATCTGTTTATGGTCCTTTCCACAAGCACAGGGCTCATTTCTTTAGTGCTATCCAGAACATTTATTCAAAGGTGTGTCTACATTCTCAACCCCACCAAACAAGCAGACTATAGGTGGGTTTTCAGTCTAAGCATCTGAAGAAACAAAAGGAAGAAGTTTCACCTCCTTTTAAAAAATCCCTGTAGAGCTCCAATTAAGAGGTAACTTCCCCTTTTCCCCCCACTCTTGACAGTTATATCAAGCAAGTATTCTTAGAGATTTGCTGACTAATTAGATATCATTGTAATAGTTAATAGGTAACATGCTGTTATATTTTACTCAGAAATATGCACCACAGTTCCACTAGTCTGACTAGAAGTCACATAACAGAGATGGGCATAATTCTCCTGGACACACGCACATCCATTACTGGAACACCCAGTTGCCTTTGAACTCTGCATTCAGCATCGTGGTTTGTGCTTCTTGGCCATGTTATCCTCCCTTCTGTTCCTCAAAACAGAGGAGCAAAATAGCGGGTGTCTCACCTCAAGGGGATTTGTTTTCAAGGGTTAGACAGCAAAACTTGAAATGGTAGAGTTTGTTCGCTGAGACTTACAAAGTTAGGATTCAATTACTGAGCGAAATTTACTTTTCTCTAATAAATCCCTGCTGCCTTAGCAGAGGAAAACACCCTGATAAGAAACAGGGCACCATGAACCTCTTAACTGCCTCAGACTAGGGATTTCCACAAACCAGTGTCTGGGAAAAAGGGCATATTGCAAGGCATCCAGAACACTGGAGAAATGGACACAAAGTAAAGTCTTCCTACCAACCAGAACAAAAACTTTTGTGAGAGCACCTGCAATTCCCACATGAACTGCGCAACATAAGAACTTTCCCAGAGTGCAGAACAAAGACATAGACTTGTACCTTCCCTCTTCATTTACACTTAATTCACTTTTAAAGAAGAAACAGAATTTTATGATGAAGGGGAGAAGAAAAAATAGTTTTGCAATATTTTGAGACTTGGTTTTTACACATAAAATATTTTGAATCATTAAAAAGATTATTACACAGAGCAAGTATATATAAATTCTACATGCAATTACCTACCACCATAAATACTTATAGGCCTTTGAAAGTTGCAAATTCCAAGTGATCATACATCCACAAATTTTCTTAACATAAAACATAACAGTTTTTCACAGAGAATCCCTTTTACTCTATTGTACAGAACTGATCCTTTCATCTCCTTTCAGACCTCAAAATATATGAAAACAGGAGTGATTACCAAGGAACAGAAAAGTGGAAGTTACATATTTCTTCTAACGTAAGAAAACAAGATCACTGCTACCCTCAATACTTTACAAATTGTGCCTGAAATTATTTGCAGACTTGTGACTAAATGTAAATGACTTTACAACGTAAAGCATTGTAAAGACTCTGTCTTTAATGTTTGGGAGCGTTGGGGATTTTTTTAACCACACAGCTGTAAGTAAGAAAGAAAAGTTGCCAGCACTGTTGATTCAGTGACTCTTCTGCAACTACTTACATTTAACACCTCTTAGAGCAAATCATCTATAAAAATATCAGCTGCTTAGAAAAACAAGATTCCATAAGCAAGAAAAGATTGTTTCAAGTACTGAAAAGGCAGAAATAATCTCAGATGACAGTTCTTTCCAAAGTGACAAGTACTGTTCAAAAATCAGATAAAATAATACCACTTGATTTTATTTTTTTTTTTTTCAATTTCTAGAAGCAGATATTAATGTTTTCAGGGCAGCCTTCAAATGTGCAGCTTGACATAACAATGCTAACCTAAAGAATATTTTTCCCTTATGGAAGTACCTGTAACCTGCTAGATTCAGGAGTGACCCTGAGGGAAGCAAATAGGAGTGTTATTAGGGCATAAACCTGTTATCAGTCATGGGGAATACCTGATGACTGTGTTTTTGTCTTTATCCATAGTAGACAAATATGAGGTATAACTGAAAATTACAATAGTCCACCTTCAAATACCCAGGGAATCTAAGATACCTACAAGACCCAAAAAAAGGTAAAAGAATAAAACCCCAAACCCAAGTACAGGGTGAAGGGGCAGCATCTTGAGTCTGTCCTACACAATAGAGAAGTGAAAATACAAACATATCAGGAAGAAGAAATATATTGTTACAAAACAACTCAACTTTCCAGATGTTTCCACAAGAAACTGCCAGTGAACAGTAAGGCCCAGCCGCTCCCCATATGTTGGGGAGCCAAGGGATAATCCAGACAATAGAACAGCATCTTACCTGACAGGGTCCATCTTGGAGTGTCCAACCCAAGCAAACCAGAGCTGGCAGACAGGTTCAAGCACAAGTTCAGGTTGTCCAGCAGTTTCACAGTGATAAGGCAGGTGTGAGTCCACACCACAAAGTCAAGCCCTAGGTCAGGATGCTACACAGCCCAGCTAACACCAGGCAGATCCAGAGGGATGAGACAGCTCTAAGGCCAAGATGGGAAGTCAGCAGGACACAGCAGTGACTAAACTGGCAGCTAACACCTCCAGGCACTACTCAGCCTCAAGACTGAGTTAAATAAGAATCCTGGGCCGAAAGCGAGGGTGGGGTTAGGAGGACTGGAAGGTTAACAAGCTCCAGGTGTGGCTTATTAGAGCTAAATCAGCTTGTTAGTGCCATCAGGGCTTTGAAAACCACATAAAAACTCTACAAAGTAGTAAGGTTAGTTCATCAATGAGAGCATTAACTTGTAAGAGACATATAGGAAATCTGCTTTGCTATTGCATGAGAAAATATTAGCCAATTTTAAGGAGATTATATATAAGGCAATAATTTCATTTTGTGCTAAATCTAGCCACTCATACTTTGCTGGTGTATATCATAAGAACTAACTGCATTCAGAGAAAACTGCACTGTTCAGTGTTTCAGTTTACTGATACAGCATTTCAATGGCACTTCAAAGCATTTACAAAATTCAAGCTGAATTTCTTCAGATTGCCTGAGGGAACTCTCAGTGGTGCCCCTCTTTGACAGGCATCATGATACAAACACTTGATTTTGTGAAGTTTGGGTTACTCCAAGGAATCTTGAGCTCATTACTGATATCTACTATTCATACACTGCTTGTAAAGTCTAGTGAAAAGCAATAGCTACAGAACATGCAATGGTCACCCCTGAATGTTTGCCAAAAACTGCTATTCTATCAGTCAGACCATCCCCTTCAACACAGACAATACTCAGTCTTCTTCAGTGAGTTTTCATGTTCTTTTTGAAAGGCTTCCTTTTCTCAGCAGTGTTTCTAGATTAGTTTGATTTTGAGGTCTTGGAAGAAAGTGAAATTTAATCTGCACAAAAGCCTCACACTTTCCCTATTCCTAAAGAAAGAAAAGGCAAATGTGTAAATTCTTTAATGCAATTACTGATTAAAACCTTTCCTTCATTTTTTTAAGTGATGACATGATTCCCAAATAGTGCTAGGAAAAGTTTTAATGAAAAGTTCTATTGTGTTTTATTTAAAGTTCCTAACAGAATGTTTCAAATTTCTAATTTCAGCTTTACCTTATATTACAGTGGCTCATCAAGAAGCAACAGAGTGTGTTACAGAAAAGTGAAGAGTATTTTCATATTTTGAAATAGTTGTGGGTATTTTTCAGCTAACTCTAGAGCTGATAATATCCACCATCAATCTGTTCTTGCTGTCTGTGTCAGAGCTCTGTTTTGGTTGAGCAACAAGACAGTCAAAGTGGGTAAATAAAACCTCAGTAGAACCAAAGACGGCTTTGCAAAATTTAATAGGCTGCTAAAGGATTGTTATCCAATATATTTTATACTGGAGGAAATCTGATACCATCTATCACAGCATGTGAAAACAGCAGCACACATCACACCTCTGAGCAGAGTTTTCAAATTTTTATGATGGACATTTTCCAGCTACCAACGGAGTATACTGGGATTTGCAGTTCTTTGAGGCAGTTCTTATACATATAGATTTTGGTAGAGATCTCCGTGTTGCAGAATTTAGTTAGATTTTTTTCATGGTCTTTTACTCTTCGTAGTTAATAGCACTTCAGACAACTGCAGTATGAAATTTAATCATGTATCCATCTACCTTTGGTTTAACACATTGAGTACTTAATAAGATCATTGCCATCAAGCTCTCATCACTCACAATGTGCTCCAGCTGTCTGAACATGCAAATTTCATATATAATTACTACGGAAAATTCGGACCTTGATGAAATTATATTCTTTGCAGTTTTAGTAACTTTAATAGCTAAAGACAACTGGTGATACAGCTGAATGCATCATAAACCAAATAGCTCCCTTTTATAGTTAACCATACAGCTTCTTCCTCCCCCTCCAGTAACCGAAGAACAAATTATCAATAATAGGCAGATGGCCATTAACATAATCCATAAAGCCAGAAGACATTACAGTACTTTGTATCTATCAACACTGATTAGCAACATAACATTTAATTAGCCCCCATGAAGAGAACAGAGAGTAACAGGGTAGGGATATGACAAAGGAAATGGTTTTAATAACATATTGGATGTTTTTCAAAGTGAAATAATTTCCAGCTCATGGGCTCTCCAGCAAAGGGTGTTTTAGCAAGGATTGGCTCAGAATGCACACACTGATCAAAATAAGGAAAATTACAAGTTTTCATAGACATAAATTTATCTAAAGTATTACAATCTGAGCAGAAATAAACTTGTGTGAGCTGATCCAATTCCGGCTTGCTAATAAAGAAGCAAATAGATTTAGGGATAGAGGCACTTTGTGACTGCAGAAAGAAAAGGTTGTATATTAAAACCTGGTTAGCATTGATCAAGTTTCCTTGGATTATGTCCCACCAACCTTTGACAATTCCACTTTTGCTGGCTTTCACTAAACCAAATATGTACCTATATCTGACTATTTAAAAATAAAAACTCAAACTGTCAAGACTACAAAGCATAACAGCTTAAGCCTCAAATATTTATTAAGTAGTATAGAAAAAAAGAGTGATTTAGCCTTAACAATTTCCTGTTTCAAGTCTTTTTTCATTGCAACAAATAAATAATATAGATAACTTGCTTTCCAGGTGAAAAACCTGAATTGAGCTAGAGCTTACAGTAACATTGACAAGTGCCTGAAAAGGAAAACCACAGCAGTATATTGCACTCTTTAGATTCAAAACACAGACAGCTTCTGGTATAGGCAGAATACCATGGGAGAACAAGGAACCTTCCATGTGGAAATATCTACCTCAGGAATCCATTTTCTATGAAGTCTCCATATCTGCAGGTGCCTCACTGAATGGCAAAATCTTTACTTGATAAAACGCACACCACCACCTGTTACTGAGAAACCAGCACTCAAGCTCAAGGTGTATCAGATGGTACAGCCTACCCGAACAAAAAAATTTAGGAGGAAAACTTTGCTGCAGCCATTTGAAGAAGAAAAATAGGATTTCACATCCCTACTCCTTCTTGGCAACAAGGAGAGTCTTTGGACAACTAAACAATTCCAATGTTCCAGATGGGAAGTGCAGAGTTTTCTTTTCTCCCTGCTTAAAAAGAGCTTACAAAAATTGCAAGTCAGTGCTTTTCAGCTTCCTAAAGCTGTTTCATTAGCTGGGCTTACCTTAGCTGAGTCTCAGCTAAGCCTAAATTAGAAGCTTCAACACATTAGAAGCAGAACGTGCTTCTCAAATGCATCTTCTACCTTTCTACCTGTATAGGCCTCCTAGTGGAAAAGGAAAGGAAATGTTGCCTAGACATTGAGAGAAGGTCTCTTCTAACTCTCAAGTTGTTTACATTAAAACTTCTTGACTGCAGTCTCCTATTACCTACATATGCTGTACAGAAATCCAAATGGGTGCAGTTCAAATACACCTTTGGGTATTAACTAGCCTTGGCTAGGCTACCTGGGTATACAAGGGTACTTTTTTCTACTTGATTTCTTCAATATTGGACTACTTGAATGCAGAATTAGATAAGTGTTATGGACTTATCTATTTTTGGCCATGTCATTCCCTTTCTCAGTTCATTTTTTCACTTCCATGCTGACAAATACATCTCTTATCCCTGATTCAGCAACTTTCCTCTTTTGGATAGAACAAAGTATACAAAATATTGTAGAGTTAGAGCATGTCATCTTAAGCATCCATCTTTTACATGGTTCCATTACTTGGCAAAACCACAGCTTGCATTTTCATTTTGCATATTAATATGCAAATGTGTTTTCCAATTAGTCACAGCAAATTAGCTGTCCTTGTCCTAGGCAAGGACAGTTCCATTGGCCTCATTGCAGCATTTCGTCTTCTCAATTTTTATCTGAGAATTAAGATCTTTTTAAGAGACTTCCTCTTGCACCAAAGTCCCTTTGTGGATGGAATGGCGCTCGCCTACACAATGCTTAGAAAATTCTCCTGACTTCAAAAGATTTATTTCAGACAAAACACAAGTAAATATGAACATAAACTTCATCTACAAATCAAATCCTACTCTAACCCAGATATCCTGAGTGTTCTGCTGTTGCTGCACACTAGGCATTAATTTCACAGAGCAATCAATCACAACTCCAAAATCAATAACTGCCCATTCCAAGCTCAGCACTGTGTAGGCAGGGTTTAAGTTCTCTTTTCAGAGATGCATTACCCTCCTTTTGTTCACTGTGAATTTGACTGATCTCTTTTCTTGCCCACTAAGTTTTGTGAGTTCCTTGTGGAATTCCATATCATTAGCATGGGATTATGAAAAGGGCTTAATATCATCTTCATGTTTTTAATGTTCATCAATGAAGGTCAAGACTGGTCCTGCACTGATCCCTAGTCAATGTTTTTCCATGTCAGAGAACACCTATGGAAAGTCCACTAGATCATCTTGATCTCTTATTTTGGGGTTTTTTGTCACTGATATTATCATAAAGACACAGATAGTCGGTGAGTAATTTTCCTTAACAGAAGGGACATTCTTTGCCGACTCACCACTTTTATCCGTGCACTCCATGATCTTAGTGTTGTAGATTCTGTCATAAAGCTGGGATGGCCCCCCAACTCACCAGTCTGTAGTTCCCAGGGTTATTTCTCATGTCCTTTTGTATATGGCAACTAACATGGCTCCCCATCTGTCCTCAGATTCGATGGCTATTCATCATGCTGTTTCACACACCTTGGTCATCAGTTCTGCAATTTCATACTTGTATTTAGGCATCTCTGGTGGATGCTGCTCAACTCTGGTAGCATATTAGCATTAAACTTAGTATTGGATCTAAATTTTCCTTTGAATCCTCCTAGCTTCACTGGCCTATAGGTTACAAAGACTGTGTGCTGTGATGGGTATAGAAACATCATAAAATGTTACGGTTACTCTGATCAGGAAGACAGCTCATCTTTTGTCATTGAAAACCAGTGGATCTCTTGGAATGGATCACAGTTACAGCTTTCAGGCTTTTAGTTACCACACAGCCTGGAAAGGGAATGACTTGCAGCCTTTTATAAGCTCACCATCACCCAGTAACAATAAAGAAGTGACAGGAACTGTGCTGAACTACTTGTCCTCTTAACCACCTATTCTCTGGCCTGTGAATTGTTTAACTGCATGATCATGCCTTAGTCAAATCAGGTATTAATACCAAAGTCAACACCTTGTCATATGAATCAAATCACAGCTCTTCCTTACATCTGAGTGAAATTAATTCAGATATTTCTTTTGCTTTTAATGTGCGATTAGCAGAGACATTTTTCAGTTGCTCAAATGACAGCTTCAGTCTTCACTTTTGACATGAAAGTTGACATATTTTTAGACAATAGAATTCACTAGAACATTTAAAGTATTTTTGAGTGTGGTAATTGCAGATCTGGTGGTGGGGCAAAATCAAACACAGGAACAGCAAATGTTGTACCTAAATAATCTGAGGGAAACAACGTCTCACATCTTTCTGCCTCTTTCCGCTTCAAATCAGTGCATGTCAGTAAAACACCTGCCTTGTTAAATCCTGTTCTTGCTTACATAGCCACGCTTAACTTTAGGTTTTCTGTAGAAATTATGCATGTGATAGTGCAAGTTTGAATGCCCTAGTATATTCTTTGCTGTTGAGATCTCAGGCAGTTGTTTTTTCTCAGGTAGATTACTTGGCTTTACCCATGCCAGAACAGATAACTCTGAGGGGCTGAAGAGCAACCTTAGCATATTGTGTCCTCTGTGTCACACACAGTCTATGTGGGTTTTTAAACATGTGGCTCACAGTAGATGAGTCAGCCCAAAGATGGCAAGAGTTTGAAAGCACAGCAAGAGCTGCCTGCTCTGGCCTCTTTACTTCATCATAATGACTTTTTGAAGTTACAGCTGCACTTCCAGGGGAGAAGAAGGAATAAGGTGACAGTGACCATAATACAAGTGTCAAAATCTTTCTACCACACACTCAGAATTATTATTGGACTGCAGAAGAGACAGGGAAAGAGGAAGATCATTTGCAGGAAGCAGAGCTTACCAGCATTCTTATCCACTTAGTAATGAGTTCTCAGTTTACTGTTATTTGCTGTCTTTCAACTATCCCAAGAATCACAATGCTGCAACAGGTAAAGTGCCCTTTTGGAGGATGTTGGATGCCTCTCTGTTAACAATTTCTAAACCAAGATACATCTTTTATATGAGATAGTTTCAACAAATAAGACTGCCAATATTCTTGTGCTCCAAGTCACTAAGTTATAGTTGTGTCAATTCCAAGAACTGCTGAGTGTTTTCAGCTTTGCTAAAATATATGGAAAAATGCACCTACATCTCTCAACCCAGCTGTGAGAAAATGAAAGGAGGAAATGAAACCTTTTTCTTTCTTTGAGTAAAGATATAAGACTCTATTGTTAACCATGAGAGAAGAATAGGAGCTGGTTCACTCTTGATCTAGAGATACCTCCGATATTGAAACAATAAATTGGGCAAAGGGTTCAGTTAAGCTGCAAACTTGTTCTAATTTTTTAAACAATTTTCTATTACACATGTTCAGTTTATTTTAACAATCTAGTTTTATTTTTTACATTTGAATCTTAGCTGGCCAGCAAAAGAATAAAATAAAAATAAATAAAATTAAAAAAAAAAAAAAAAAACAAAAAAAACAAAAAAAAAACAAAACAACATGGAATAGGAACCTTTGGAAGAAGAAACTATAAAGTTAAAAAAAAAAAAAACAATTAAAACCTGGAGACAGTGAAATTAGGATTTTAATGTCGATTAGAAACTTAGATTTTGAACTGAATGGAAGCAGTCAAAATGTGCTGTTACAAGTTTGGTGCAGTCAGTAAAGCCTAGGCTTGGTTCCAGGGATAACTAATTTCATCAGAAGAAAGGAACTTAATTAATTGATAACATATGAATCTTTACCAATGGGCATTTAGTCTGGTAAAGACCAATTTAGATGCACAATATAAACAAGTGGCAAGCTGCTTAGTAACATATCAGCTGGCATTATTCAAACAGAATAGCACAAATACATGGCCTTAAATTACATGAACTGTTTTTAAGTGTAATCTTCCCAACCCAATAGATGCTCTGAAGGAATATGGAGTATTAAAAGTGAATTTTATAAAACACTATGTTTAAAAAAACATTAGCATTGTAATGGAAGTAACGTTCACATGTCAGTTGTTGACAAAATACTTGTTTACTCATTGTTGCTAATAAGCTGTGTAGCTTAACCAGCAGGCTATGTAGCTTGATCTGTAAAATATTAAACAGGATCAACAAGGTATATTTTTCATAAATAGGGTATGCAGAGAATAGTAAACTTTGCATCTTGAGTATAAAGCCATGCACTCAATCAGCACACCAGTGTGACAATAAGCTTATAATAAAGTCAAGGGCACCTGCAGCTTTATCAGCATGTTATACCTCATGGTTGTACAGCTCAGCAAGTGTCACCAGTGGCTCCCCCAGAGCACAGCAACGATTTTAGTCACCAACTGTTCATATACACATATGCAAAAGGTTGGAATTAGTGCTTCCCTCTGTTCTTCACCATTGCTGATGAATTCTTATTCACAGCACTTGCAGGTAGCACAGGGACTCCCTACACCCCAAGCCATCAGAAGCACCATTCTTGATCTGCACCAGGCCTGATCTCTGATTTCTCAAAGCCAATGCAGGAAACACTCTGCTTATTGGTAAATGTTTTGGAGATGTGTTAATACATCAATCTTAATAAACATACACACACAAAACCCCAACTTTATTTAATGTGTGCCCTGATTATACATTGAAGTGAGTTTCTCATAAGTGAAGTGGGTATTTCTTAATTCAAAGCACGAGGTAAACCTTAAAATATTCTTTATTTTTCAGATAATGATATTCCACACAAGTTTCTGCACTTAGCACTGTAATCAGGTCTGCTTTTTCAATACACCAAAAGGCTGGAGATTACTCTGTTGGCAGAACTCAGGAATAAAGTCCTAACCGACTGGATAGAACACAACAATGTGACAGTGTAGGCCCCAAGGAAGAGTTATCCATGGATTTGAAAACAACTGCATATTACTAAGGAAATGCACAGTTTACTTAATTGATAAATACAAGGACTGGGCCCTCCCTTTTATACAGAGTGAAGAAACCCCCCAAGGGAAAAATACAAATACACAACCTTGAACTAATATAAGAATTCCCTTATAATTTAAAATTGTGACTCTAAAGGTTTTTAATTAAATCATTGTTATTCATTTCTATCATGGTTATACTATATCTTCTACTGTGATCGAAGAAACCATTTTTCCATGTTTTCTTCTCTGTTCTGAATTAAACATGTTTGCACTGATGTATCTTATGATAGATGGCCATAAGAGAGGATTTTGCAAAAAACACAAGAAGAACAAAAACTGAATAAAACTTGATTAGCATTTTGTCAGAGTTTAACTTAAATATGGGATTCTTCATATAGTTCTGTTTAGCATAATGACAAGCAAACTTTACACTTTAGGGTAAACAAAGTTTATATTTAACATAGTGTTGCATTGCTCACTAAAAAGTATCCTTTCAGTCAAAAAATTTTGTTCAGTAAGGGTTCATTTTATACAAACACTATTTAGAAATCCCAGTTCTAAATGCACAGCAAAGGTCTTCACCTCAGAAATTGCCAGAAATTAACTACCCCTTCAAATACTGCCTAATAAAAAGAAAGCAACTAATATTTGCAAATAATCACTCAACCTGGGCAGTTAGTCACATAAAAAGTGTAACAAGCAATGAAATTGGAAACCTTTCCACCTGACTTCCAAAACAGCTGATTAGGCACCAACTGGGTAGAAATTCCATCAGCAAGGTGTGCACATTTGTCTGCTTTTAATATTGAGCACCTGCAGGTATTATCATTGTCACAGGACACAGTTAATGAAATGACACAGAGAAAAAAAACCTAAATTTTCAACACATCCAATCTTCAGCACAAAGGCAGAAATGATTTATGGCACTGAAAAAAGGCCTCTTAAAAAATAATTACATTCTCCGTAGTCTGGGATCATTCATAGATTCTTTCCAGTAACTGTTGTTATGTAACTTCGACATCTCTATTAATTCTTGCTGTAGCAATGACCAGTCTTGAGATTCCACAGATGCCTCTGGAGTTGCAGATACAAGTTATATCCTACATAACAGGCAAAGAATAACCTCAGGCACCAGCACAGGCCGGGGGTGACCTACTGGAGAGCAGCTCCGTGGAAAAGGACCTGGTGGTCCTGGTGGACAACAAGCTGTCCATGACCAACAGTGTGCCCTGGGGCCCAAGGAGGCCAATGGGATCCTGGGGTGCATTAGGAAGAGCATTGCCAGCAGGGTGAGTGAGGTGATCCTGACTCTCTACTCAGCCCTGTGAGGCACATCTGGAGTGCTGAGTCCGGTTTGGGGATCCTCAGGACAAGAGAGATGTGGAGCTCTTGGAGCAGGTCCAACAGAGGGTGACAAAGATGATGAAGGGAGTGGAGCATCTCTCTTGGGCTGAGCAAGTTGGGTCTGCTTAGACTCAAGAAGAGACGACTGAGAGGGATCCTCATCAATATCTCTGTCTATCTGTACCTGAAGGGAGGGGTCAGAGGATAGACCAGGCTCTGCTCAAGGTGCCCAGCAGTGGCACAAGAGGTAACGGGCAGAAACCGATGCCCAGAAAGTTCCACCCAAACATGAGGCAGATCTTCTTTCCTGTATAGTGACTGAGCCCTGAATGGAATGCCCAGAGAGGGTGTGGAGTCTCCCCTACTAGAGATATTTCAGACTACCTGGACACCATCCATTGCCATGTGCTCTGGGATGACCCTGCTTGAGCAGGGAGGTTGGACCTGATGACCCATTTGGGACCTGGGCACCACCACACCAAACAACAGCCCCTTTCCACCACTAAACTAACCTGCAGCCATCGGACCCCACATGCAAAACATGCAGCTTCAGAAACACTCCGAAACCAGCAACAGCTTGGACTCCTGGCACCT
>JAWWEU010000138.1:15702301-15713928 GCA_035583155.1 Acropternis orthonyx
AACACTAAACAAACCTGCAGCCATCAGACCCCACATGCAAAACATGCAGCGTCAGAAACACTCCGAAACCAGCAACAACTTGGACTCCTGGCACCTTTGCTCTGGGAGGAATCTTCATTTCTATCCAATTCGGGCACCCAGATGCCCATTTGGGACCACGGACCCTTCCAGGCTGACCCATTCTGTGATTCCTCAGTACTTATAAATAACCTGTACAGCAGGAGATGGACATCACAAGTCTATACTTTCTGTTGTAAGAACCCAGACAGCTGATGCCTCTGCCACAGGGCCCAGAAAATGACAAGGAAAATTTCCAGTTGCATTTCAGCAGCTTTGTTCTTTGGTAACTTGGATTCTGCTTTCACTGGCCCTTATCCAAAGCTCATTGGAGTCAGTGGGAATCTTTCCATTTGCTTCAGTGGCCTTTGGATCAGGTCCGTATTAGCTTTCAGATCTGTTCATATGTTTCAGATATAGCTGGCATTTATTTTCAAGGGCACAGCATGGGAACAATGGCCTGTTTGCTGAATGCAATTTCCCATAATTTACTTTACCATGATAATAATTTTTAAAATCTTTCCATTCTTGGTATATTGCTTACATTTGTGCTAATAAAACAGTAAATTAATTTGTATTATCCATGTAATAAATTAGTTACCTGAGGAAGTAATAGCTGAATTCTTCATGCATTCTTTTACTGGAACACTTTTTTTTTTTTTAGACACAAAGATGTGAGCTGAAAAAAACAGTGGTTTTATAGAACTGCAACATCAATCTACACATTCAGAGATTATATTTAATGACTGTAAAGAACACTTGCAATATCTACTGTAATTTACTGCAATACCTCAGGAATTATCTGTCTCCACAGTATAGAGTGCAATTGGAACTATTTTCTAGAACTGTGTTAATGTTCTTAAAATATGCTGTCACAATTGTATAATTTTGCCCATAAAATTCACCCATTATTTTGTTTAGTGCTATTACCATGTGTAAACAATTCTCCAACAACAGACTTGGTAACAACTGAGAGTACTGGATGGAAGAACATAAGATGATTTTGTCATGTCATATATTCTAATGATCAAGAAATTAATGCACTGAAATAAACGACTGATTAATAAGTAAAACCAAAGTCACTTTTAGTGAAAAGATACGTCTGTGCAGGAGGAGATAAAGCCAAGAGGGTCTAACTGTGGGCACCCAGCTCCGGGCCCTATGTATGCAGGGCAGCCAGGGAGCCCTGGGGTGGGTCAGCTCATCCCTGGTCCCTCACATGTGCTGTGCCAGGAATTCTGGAGTCACAGCTTCTCACCAGGGAAGGTGCAGATGGCAGATTAGCTCACTTGGACTACAACACAGCCCTCCAGCTGAGCAGGCTCATTCTGGTTCGTTTGGAAAAGGAAGGACTCCTAAAAAACAAGCTACGAGGAGCTGAAAAGCTTTAGCTGGGGAAGGGCGATAAACCACGGAGGACACAGAGTTACTATGAATAAAAAAAAAGAAATTTAAAAAGAGGAGAAAACAAAACAAAGAAACAAACCCAAGCAAAAACCCACCAAACAAAAAAACCTCCCCAGAAAACAAAACCAACAAAAAGCCCCAAACCCAACCAAACAATCATAAACCAAAACAAACTAAAAAACAAACAAACTGAAAACCCAAACCCAGAATGGCCAAGCCTTTCCCCCTTTACAGCAGTGCTGGCAAACTTTCACGTTAAGCAAAGCATCTCTACTTTAGAAAAAAAATTTATGATAAAAAAATATATTCCAGAGGGTAGAAAATAATCTACTAGACACCACTGGCTCTCTATAATTTGTTTATAACCTGATTGCCACTTGTCACAATACCATTGTTAAATCATGATCAAGTTAATAAACTTTTGGAGCACCAAGGAATGCAGTTAGAAACATATACAGAGAAAGGATAAACCAAGAAGTGCAGCATGACAATCACAAAGCACCTCACAGCACATGAACAGGAAGCAAAAGTCAATTTTCTTTAACTGAAAGCTCTGTGGTTCCATCTTTTACATTGATTGATACTGAGTTGTACATCTAGGATATGAAATTGCTTTCTGCCCTTCAGAATTTAATTGTTTCTCAAAAATTAATATAAGTTGAGCACAATGGAAATGTTACAATAAATATTAAGACTTTAGGGGGAAAATCACTAAGCATATAATATTGTAAATAGGAATTCTTCTTTAGATAGGTTTCACTATTCCAAGTACTTTCTGATAAAATTCTAACAGCACAAAATTCAGAGACTGTTTAATCATCAGTTCTCAAGATTCTGAAGAATGTCATCTGTGATATTATTGAAATATCTCCCTGAGTATTTTTCTAAAGTTCATTCTTCTGATGAATTTACAATTACGCTATCCCTATAGTAAAACAGGGACTGGCAAAGCCCCACCATTTCTTCTGCTCATAATGATTTCCAATTTTTATTTAAAATAAAAGGTCTTATCTCATAAAGCCATATTACACACCCATCAAATTCCTGTTCCTGCTAAGTCCTATGACATTGTATAACAGCAAAGTACTGTGACTGATCTTCATCAAGCAGTGCCTGGAACTGGCAGCAGTTCAGCACTCAGACCACAGTCCAATTTACAGTTTTGGCAACTATTTCCAGGACATTCTCCAAATTTTTGCTACTGTCTTTGAGACAAAGTGCCTCTTAGCAAAGAGTCAGTGAACCTGGACACTGGATTCTTCACTCTCTGAACAAAAACAAATCACAAACCACTTCCAGTGCACCACTAATGGTCACTGAAAAACAGCTTCTTCAAGGTAATGTTTTCACAAACTTCATTGACTGCACTAAAAGTGTCACTCCCTTGCATAATCCCTTTTGATGAACAGCAGAGTGAACCACTGCTGTCAGTGAGCAGCCACTTTAATGCTCTCTATGGAACACAGCAACCTTTTGGAAACTTGTAGCCAGCTCCTTGCTGACATCTCCAGAAATACCTGGGATACTGTCCTTGACATTAATAATCTAAGGCCTTTTTTTTTCCCCTATGGTGTACAATTTTCTTGCTGTCAGAGATGTCTTCAAACAAGTTGTTAAAAGTATTCAGCAATGACCTTGTTGATAAACTCACCATTCAAAAGAGAGTTATTCAGTTTTATAGTGCAGTGTAGAAACTGGAATTGTCTTCTATGTCTTGGTTTCAGTCTGTGAAAAACTTTTGTCTGATGAAACAGCTCAAACTTTTTCACAAGTGCCTTTAGGAAGCCTCTTTTTGAGTAGCAAGCATAAACTAATTTAATTTTTCATTTGGAAGAATTCAAATGACAATGACAACTCTTCAAATGACAAACCTGTGGTTACACATGCTGCTCTGGAGTATAAAATTAGAAGCACAGCCCATTCTTCACCTATAAACATTTCCTCCATCAGGAGTTAATAATCTACCAGTCTAGGCATAGCCAAGAATGATCCCTTAACCTATTCTTCCAAATATATCTGAACTAAAAACAGAGCAAGCAAACAACAACTGAAAGTGTTCAAAATAACCTGGATCATTCTCACAAAATCAGATTCAGGCTTCGGTTATAAATATATTTCTGCCTTCAGAGCTGATGATGGGAGGCATGATGCCATTCAGCACCAGTGTTGACTGTGATATATCCAAGGCAGGATGTGTGACATCAGTCTCAAGCAACAGGGAAGCAACTTTAGTTGCAAGTGCACATGTTGCTGGTTTGGAGCCTCAGATATCCACACAAGTAAGCAATACTCGGAGTGAACAGCACAGGGCAAACATCAGAATTTTATATGCAGCTCTAGCCCCTGTGTGGGCAGGGCAGGCAGGCTGCGAGGTGGGTTGGCTGATCCCCAGCACCATATATATGCTGTGCCAGAAATACTGGAGTCACAGCTTCTCACCAGGGAAAGTGCAGATCACAGATTAGCTCACTTGGACTGCACCTCAGCAAGTGAAATTTTCGTAGGGAATATTTAAAAGTAAAAGGCTTGGACATCTTTCTCTGAAATTTAAAGCGATGGGATTAAAAAAAAACCCTATAACACAATAAACCCTAAGTCCTATCCTTTCTGTTATTTTTTAGAATACTTCATTTAACCTATGTGTAATGATTTGTATTCTCACCAAACTCACATATTTATCCCCACTGAGTCAAGAGGCTGGCATCCTGCCCTGGTAAGAGAAGTCAGTCTCTGCTCAGAGTAGTGAATAACTTCATTGGACTTGAAGCTCAGATATACAAGTTCTGACTCAAAGCCAGACATTTAGCTCTCTTCTAGCCTGCCATTGCAATTTCAGAACCTTGTCTTGATGAAAGACCCCAAATTTTCATTTCTCGAACGATAATCATGCCATAACCAGCTGAAACTCAAGGGAAATCACACCGGAGTCATCTCATATTTGGACTTCTTGTCCTGGGTAACCCAGGCTGCAATCCAGCCTGTGAGACTGGAGACGACCATGGGATTGTCAGTACAATAATCATACAGGATAAAGCCATACTGAGCCCTGGGCACTTGCTTTGTGTCCCTTTGAGAACCTGTGATGAGGAACATAATGGAAAAATGCCCATTTGGAATACAGAGGAACTTGGGATGTTTTTGGAATTAGCTTGGGGGGCGAGAGATTTTTAAACATCAAATGATCCATTTATATTTTTTTGTAAAAATTTGAGCTGCTTTCTTTTTAAAGGTTTGATTTAATTTTAAATATTTCTTGTGCTTGATATGTCTCTTGAGAAACCAGAGGATGACTAAAAGCAAAATGCAGGCCAGAGATGCACGTGATGGGACAACAAAACCCATGAATAAACAAGTGTGAAAGTAAACTAAGGTGAAGGGCACCTTAAACACATATAATTTTAGTGAATATAAGTCTCATTACAGTAAGGAGGAAACTGTAACTGGTAAATTTGAAATTAAAGTAAGATTAGCATAACAAATTGAAAATGCAAATAAATCAGTAATTTCATAAGTGCAAGATATAGTAGTATAACCTTTATAAGAGTAAGACATGACCTTGCAGTGATTTACAGACTGTTAAAAAAGAATAGATGTAGCTACCCTTTTTCCTTCAAATGACTGTCAGAAAAGTAAAAGTGCAAGTAGGTTGACTGTCATTTTAATGGTGGTTATAGATGGTTATGTAGTTCTGCTCTGCATTTTTTTCATTTGTGTGAGCAAGCACAGAGGACAATCTTAGCACTGCTCCAAGTCTCTTGTGTGTTCTGATGGACTTCTCACCTCCTTTGAAGTTGCCAAAATTGGATACATTTGATTGTGCTCATTGATCTTGATGTTTTCCTTGACAATTCTGGGTTTGACACATGCCTTTTTATGTCCAGCTAAGGTACAAAGTGAGTTTAATGGACAAAATTGTATGATAGGGATAAAAGCTGAAGTGTTTGCACCTACCAAAAAACATGTCTCACTGAAAAAAAAAGAAGAAAACCCAAAATTAGTGATATCTGGAATATAAATGGGTTTGTTTATCTCAGGATTCACAATCCAATGAGCAATGAGAACGAGGCACTTGAAATATGCATGTTAGAGTGCTCAAATGCATAAATATAAACTACTAAGGAAAAACTTGAGTGGGGAAAAATCTCACACCATAAGTACACCAAGTTTTTTTCAAAGTAATAAAAAAACCATGAAAAACTGAAGTTGTCTTCATATAAAAATCAAATTCTAGCAAGTTATATGTAACATCACAATAAAACCAACCCAGACTTTGGAGAAGGCATGAAAACTAAACATAAAACTTCTTAAAAATACAGTATTAGGAAACCTGCCAGGGCTGTGCAGAAGGATCTGACAATCACAATATAAGGCAAATGTTCATGAGACACACAACCATGTTTGTCATGTGGAGATCTGGGAAGGTACTTGTACTGAGAATGTTATTTCAACATAATACACTGAAGGATTTACTGCAAACAGAAATATTAACATGAAGAGTTTTCAGAACAAGTGAACAGTAAGAAATTGCCACAACCAGATGGTATTTACCCAGCAATCCAAAATAACGTAACAGAAAATAAATATACTATAACTGCAGTGTGTAGTTACCACTTAAATCTGCCTCTACCAAAGGGCTGGAGGATGGCTAAGAAGGAAAAAAAAAAGAAATAACTCTTCCAATCAAATACATTTAAGGCTTGAAACATTCTGCTGTGCAATGCTGAAAGAAGCTAAATGTTCATTTGGCTTCAAGAACCAACTGAGAAAATTCATAGAAGAAAAATCCATAGTTTCTAATCACAGTGTTTCTGGGTCAGTGAGATCTGAGGCAAACATAGCAAAAAAGTAGTGTGGGAGAGCATCAATAAATACTTATGCTCATGCTTTTGCCTATGTATCACAGTACTGACAGTGTTCACAATCCTGGGTTATTTGAACATTCTGTATGATCCATGAAATTCATCCTCATTTATTTATATAAGGTTCTTCTTTAAATAGAGTCCAATATGGCCCTGAGAAATCTGTACCAGTTAAGTGTTTTCAACAAAGCGTTTTTCCCAAATTTCCTAACAAGGCCTCTAAGGCACTTCACACATACACAGGAAATATCAAAATGCATTCAGAGGACTCTAAACTTAGGTTAATTCACTTTATGTGTCACAGCCAAAGAATTTAACAATGTGAGCCCTGTTACATAAACTACAGTGAATCTGTGACAGATTAAGATCATTCTGTCTTCACCCAGCTTCCAACCCTCTTCCTGGACCCGGAAAGATGGGTTTAGTTGCTTGTCCAACCCAGTGGCTCAGCTCATGCTTGTCTTGTGGTGATTTAACCACCAGAAGCTCTCTGACAGGATTTTTCTGTTGTTCAATCTCTATACTTCAATTTTCCTTTGATAAAATTTTCCAACAGTAAATACATTTTCCTGTTAAATGACTTCTGCTCTTTAATAAAACATAACCACTGGCATGCATTTACATCATAGGGCACCTTTTTTTCCAATTTCTTTTTAAGAATGGGAATTAAAAAATTAATATGCTATATAGAAATTTCCATTTTGAATTCTTTGGTAGGTTTGCAACTGAAAGAGCCAATTATTGCCTTCAACTACTCTGGTCTACTAGATTTTTTTTTTCATAATTACACACAACAGGAAAAAACTGTTCTGCCCTGCTTTCCTTTCAATTAGAGGGAAAGGGAGCAGATTTTAAAAAACATTTTTGCAGTCTGAAATAAAACTGAGCACATACTGAACCACAGTTACAGAAAAAAGTAGTGCTCTAGCAATGAAGATCCAAATTGTCCTCCTCTGCCTTGTTTGGAACGCAAAAAAGAAATAACAGACATGTCTGAGGCAGAAAAACTCGAGGATTTCTTAAAACTTCATATGCAGTTTCTGTTGATTTCAACCAAACTGTGTAAACTCTCTTGGCAGCACAGCAAGTTTTGTATCTGCAATGCTAATGGAGTGGGGTTGATCGGAATTGTATCATACTGCATATGTTTATGAAAGGGTGTTTTCTCTACTTGCATACACCCGTATGCTATTATTTATCATTACAGTTGGCAATTTTGCCTAACTACAAATTGCTAAAGTTTTCTAAAATAAGAACAAAAATGTGGAGTCTCAAACTGAACCAGTACGATTTCAAATGTTGTGCAGAGCAGTTAGCAAACCCTATCTGCATTTTTCTAGAAGTTCTTGACTGCTGCCACAGACCCTGCATTCCCTTTTCCAAACCTTTATATAACCTGGAGTATCACTTTGAGGAACAGCAAATAACTTCTGAACAATTCCACTACCTGGCCTAACAAAATCAGTGGTTTTTTACTATGCACTTGCTACTTCTACCATAGAAAAAAGAGGTTTGTATTGGTGTAACATCATCTTTATGTTTCATTGTTTTTATTTACTTGTGCATTATTAGTTTTCAGAAATACCTGGCAGAGGAAAAAAAATTAAAATTTCAGTCACACAAGGGTCCCAAGTAAATTTGACACAAAGATGCCACTGCATTGTTAAAATGACCCATTTCTGTTTTCTTTAAATGAAATAACCTTCATATTCTTGTGACTAATCCATATATAGCCCCAGGGAAGTTCCCTATGTGGAAAAGATATAGGTGCAATTGATCTATTATTAAAGGTGAGGTAAAGTCAAGTTAATTACACATAGATTCTTGAAAAGTAGCTGAGCTTTCGTTTTAACTCATAACCTCTGGAAAAAAACAGTCATAGCCCATATGATGTCAAAAATGAGCAGAGTGAACAACTTAAGGATGAAAATATATATGTACAGCAGAAAAACTAAAGAACTCCTTCAATTAAATCAATAAATCTCCCAAGAGCATGAGAGAGAACAAAAATGCTCTAGTAGTCAGGAGTTAACCTAGAAAATCTACCACCTAATCAATGTGAAGTTGCAGACTGAGAAGAAAATGTCAGTTTAAGCTGCTAAAAAATATGGTTAGGTGGACTTTGCCATTTCCCAGGCCTTCAGAAAGATCCCATTTTCAGGGGAAGGTGCTGGGGAATGGGCAAGAATTAGAGTTCTCATTTTCATATCCAAGCTTCTAGGAAATCAGGGCATCATACAGACAGCTGATACTGCAGAGGGGAAAACACACTCATGTTTTTCATGGGGAAAGCTGAGTAACACATATTTCAGAATTTTGGACAACTATAATGATTTGATGGTATCTGTAAAGAGAAGAACATCATGCAAATAAAAGAAGTTTCTGTAGCAGACAGCTTGCATTTTTCCTGTGCAAGCAGCACAATCAGTTTACAGAGACAGAAGCAAGCAATGCCAAACTAGGTTGGCACTGACCAATTGCATCACTATGTTAACATAAGCAGTTTGGACACAGTGAGGAGCCTTGCTGAAAGCTTCAGAGGATAAGAACCAAAATAACTAATGAGTGGGGAGAATTTCCAGGACAAATAAAGTAAGGGAAACTAAGGATTTGGACATATAAAGCACTTCAGTATGTCAACAGCTACTCTTCTGCTCACCTTTGCATTTTCCTAAGGGAGTCTGTGTATTTGGCTTTACCCAATTTTACTCTGATATGTAAATATTATAATTTATCTTCTGGATGTGATTCTGGCAAAAATTACACAATTGGTCAGTTACAGATGGAACAACAGTATTATTTGCAATTTGATATCTTCTTTCTCCTTTGACAGGCATTCTGGACTTGGAAATACGTCCACCTGGGTTAACAGATATTTGGCATACAACAAACTGCCTATTGTTCAGACAGTTTTTCTTTCTACCACCAACTTTATGCTCCCACAGGCTCCTTTCTACAATATAAATTCCCTGGCTGTTACTTTCAGAGGTAGCAAAAATGTCAAATCAAAATTACCTCTTGTGGACTTTCACTTCCAGCTGCAGAAGACACATTGATCAGAGTGTGCCACACCTCCAAAGACTACAAACATCCCTGTGTGGCTCAGACCTTGTGACAAACATGACAAGCAGGTGCCACAGCTGAGGTTGGTTGTCCATTACACATTCTTTCCAACATGCACAGAAACACAGACCAAAAGAGCAGAGCTGCAAATCTCAAAGCAGCTTCTCAAGCTATAGTCATGCTCCCAACACATTGCAGTGTAGGGAGAAGGAAGTGTGTTCTTTCCACCACACCAAAATTCAATCAGTGATATTTCTCTAAAATGTTCTTAACTAAACAGAAACTATTAGCATTGAAATCACTGCAACAAATAAAATGGATTGTGAACAAGGGAAAAGGCAACTTGTATCTTTGCTACTAATCTGGGTTTTTTTACAAATCTATGTCTTTGTTAAAATTACAACAGTCAAAACGGCAGTCAGAAGCACTCTGTTGTTCTTGTCGACACCATGTGGCTCTATTACAGTTCTTAGGGAAGGTTTCATTCACCTTAATGAAAGGATTAGATTTATCAGTTATGGTATGAAAAACATAGAGTTTAGTCTTGATAAGTGGACTGTTAATTGACAGCAAGGATGGGCAATCTTTACAAATATCAAACTTAACTTGAGAACATATAAGAAATATGCTTTGTAACATATTTGCATTTCAAAAAGGATTATGAAATATACATTCTGTGCTATTTCATTTTTTATCTGATAGGCTTTGTTCTTTTTAATTTAGAGAAAGGCTGGATCAAACAAAAGTCAATTATAGCCATGCATTGTTATCAAGCAAAAACAAGTCTTAATAAGGTTTGTACCCTATTTAATCAGTGTGTCATAGTAATAGAGAAACTATTTATTAATATTAAAAATGTTACCTTATTTTAATTACAAGTAGATACAGCATTACTTCTCTAAGCCAATTAAGACTAAAAATAAATAATTCAGATGGTTTCACTTCAAAGAAAGCCATTAGGGTCTTGTTTATGAAGACTTTGATCCTGTCTGTTTTGTACTTAGCAAAATTTAGCTGTGGAGCAATTTTCTCTCCCCACTGCAATAATTATGTGTGACCAGCTGCACCCCAACCAGTCTGCACTCAATCTCACCCATCATTTAACTCGAGCTCTGGCAGACTTGGTATCTGGGCAACAGACATCCTGCAGGACCGTGACTGCAAGAGCCACAAACATGCCAGTGGAAAACATGAAGCCATGAGCAGCAACAGAAATCTTTAGAACAGCTCAACCCTAAATGATTTCTTTCTCATGATTGATAAATCAAATGAGAAAAAAGTTGACCAAAAAGTTGACCAAATCCAAAGAAAGTGAAAGGGAGCTGCAGTGTTACTTGCCTCGCACCATGAAAGGGCATGGCTTGACAGTAATAATAATAATTTCTCATAGTGAATTACAGGAGGCACAAGATTGAAATTAATGCCCAAGTAAAGCATGACTACTTTTTTGACTGCTCAGGAAAAACTATTTTGTCAGAATCTCATCGAGTTCTGCTGGTCTCTGCGTTTTGAAAAAAGACTGCCCAAATATGACCTCACTAATGCTGAGTACATTCTGAGAAGTGTAATTAGTTCAGCTGCAGAGAAGGGGAACCAGGACAGGAATCTGCTCCTAAATTCTCAGAGCGCTGCAGTGGAAAAGACCAGAATACAGATGACCTCACTATCTCCTATTCCACACACATGGATTACCAGACCTTTTTTGGAGTATCTCTATGCAACAGGCCATCCCAGACTGGTTTCTCCCCGTCACCTGGCAAATGGGATTATTTTCTCATGTTATTGCTCCTGGTCCCACTTATATTTTATATTTCTTGATTGCACTGTTTGTTTGAGATTTCAAAGCTGTTCTCAAGCAGCTCTTACAGATGTCTCCTTAATTCTTCCTCTGCAACTCTGTACCACACACAATAACATTCTCAGTTGGTTTTGTTTATTTCCTCTAAATCCACAAAGAAAGCTTAGAAGAAAAAATAATGAAAGGTTTATCAACATCCACCTCTACCTAAGTATAATAAGTGAAGCCCTTCTAAAAATGCATGAAGACACTGTAGTATCCTTTGAAAATAAAGAGTGAGCAAGAAAAGACTCATAAAATAGCTGCTTCCAGGATTGGTTAGAGAAAGCTACAGTCATGTTCCTTTCACAGATAATAAACAGAGTCCATGTCTTAGTTTGAAAAAAAGAAAACTAAGATATCTGGGGGCTAATAGAACAGAGGACTCCACACGATTAATCACA
>JAWWEU010000138.1:15714028-15750155 GCA_035583155.1 Acropternis orthonyx
TCTGCTCCAGGCTTCACTCCCAGTCCAGGCAGGTGAGGGAAAGGGAAAAATTCTGAAACCTTAAACCCATAACAGTCCATGCAAAGGGAGAGGCACTGCGTGGATTAATAACACCTTCTGCTACAGTAATAATGTGTCTGTATTACTTGTTTTTCAGAAGAGCAATTTTCTTCACACTAATAAATCTAACTGCAGAAATACAGCTTATATCACAAAAATGTATTGCAGCAGTGTAGTCTTTATCACTGGGGTGAGGAAGATCTTTTCTGTTTATTAATACACTGTTTTAAAAATGTGTTGTCAAAATGTAAGCAGTGCCATTACAGATATTCAGCCAAGCCAAGTGCATTATTCATGATATCTGCGATAAGCCACTTGTCCTATAATCCTTTATCCATGCTATGACTCTTCAGTATTGACTTTGAAATGTAGAGAAGCACAGAGGCATTAACACCTCCAGCAAGGAGTGGCTCTCATTTCCTGCAAGTGGGATGCTATTGCAGCATCTGTTCTGAAAACTGCCCACCTGTGACAGCCACTAGCCTTTCCTGTAAGGGTTAGTGGTTCCTCCGCATGTGGAAGGGAGTTTGAGTACCAGAAAATACACCACCTTGCACAGACATCACACACAGCCTTCTCAAGCTCTTGAGCACTGGGTACCAAATGTGCTACAGTGTAGTTCATACATTTGAGAATGATGCTTGTCAGTTGTTGTAGTAGTAGGACTTGTAAAGAAGACAAAAGAGAATCATTAGGATAATTTGTGGCTGGGAAATTCTCAACCAAGTTTCCCACTCAGAGGTTGCTCTTGTTGGGTATGATACATGCTTGTTTTCAGGCCAGCAACAAATGTAAATGAAAAACCTGTCAGTAAGACCAGTTGACCTCATAAGAATTAAATGGTTACATAGATAGATTCTCTGGTACATATCAGACACTCCACCTTGGCTACCCACTTATTCCATGGGAATGATTTCCAAGAGCAGTGACAAGCAGCATTTACCTCCTACTGGCTTGAAAAATGAGGTACTCATTTGAGAGGGCTTTGACTCAATTCACATCTATAAACATAGATATTATTAATTCCATTGAAATACCCTTTAATAGATCAGGAGAAATCCAAAGCTACTCTTTTGCGATTGGCAAGGGACACCATAACAGCTCTGGGCTTGATTCTGGTCAAATTTCTATGAAGTCAAATTGTGCTGGTTTTAACTGGGATAGAATTCATTTTATTCATAGCAGCTGGTGTGTAGCTGTGCTTGGGAATGTGCTGAGGACAGTGATGTTAATTTAGGCATGGTTTTGTTATTGCTGAGAAGTTGTTGGAGAGCCACAGCCTTTTCTGCTCTGCATCCCACCAACCTACCAAGGGGGTTTGGGGTGCAAAAGAGGTGGGAGGGGTCACAGCTGGGACAGCTGTCCCCAGAGACATGCCAGACCATACAGTGCCATGGTCAGCATACAAACCTGGGGGAGAAGAAAGCAGGGATGCTTGGAATGAGACTTTTCTTCCCTAGTCATATTATGGGTGATGCAGCCCTGTGGACACTGAGCACCTGCCTGCCCATGGGAAGGGTAAAGGAATTCCTTGTTTTCTCTTGTTTGTGCAAATGGCTTTTACTTTGCCTAGTAAACACTCTCCATCTCAACCCCTTGAGTTTTTTAGCTTTTACTAGTTCTGATTCTCTGACCCATTCCTCAGGGGTGGTAGTGAAAGAGAGAGTGAGCATCCACGTGGGGCTTGGTCACCAGCTGAGGTTAAACCACAACAAAAATGCAGAAAAATTCCACTAGATCAGGGGCAATACATTGGCATAAACCCAGAAATGCATCAGCCCCATTTTGCATGTGTTGCCCTTCCTTGAGACTGGCAGTGCACTGAATATCCACATGGCAACTCACATACTACCAAGAACTACGTGACTTGTCAAATGCATTTCTAGTTCACATTCAGAAGTCACCAGTGAGAGCTCTTCAAACACCTCAGTTTACTTCTTATTTGTCCCCAGCATGGTCCTAATCTTTCAGTAGTTTCTTTACCTTTCATGACAAAATATTTTTTGTGAATATTTCTAGTGAGAGGGTGGGCCAACACATACACTATAAAACACCAGTATTCATTATTATTCTAACAAAATTTCAATACTTCATAAAATGTGAATAAGTGAATTAAAGAGAAAAAAGTGTTCTGAAGAGACAACTGCTTAACACAGCAGTCTCTACACACAGACTCAAATAACAGACATATTGTAGCAACTCATAGAACCAGCTGGGACACACATATCAAATCTGGAGCTCCTTAATGATTCATAGAAAGACAAATTTGACTACAGTGTAGATGCTGACTGTGCAGCATAACAGCACAGCGTCTAATACTGAAGATTTTAATAATAATCTTAAATCCCTGCTGGTACTAAATTACAAAGTCTAACAACTGTAAAGAGAAAAATATCAAGCGCCACACAAAAGCTAATGGACAACACTATGGCAACAAACTAATTCAAAACAGTTGGAAATCCTAATCTTTGAAACATCAATAATGCCACATCAACTGACATTGTGCTAGAACATCAGTACATGGGCATACAAATTAAGGAATAGTACATACAGATAAAGGTACCTGAAAAATCTTTTGGCAGGATAGAATGCTTTACTGGTCTAATAGACAATGTAGTCCAAAGAAATTCTATGATCGATTTGAAATATTCCTGCTAGTTACCTTTTTTTAAATTTTGTTTTAAGTATTGTGAGTGGAACCCATAGAAAATGTTTCAAAGACACGTGGATTTTGTTTGTTTTGTGATGGTTGTGTTGTTGTTGGTTTTATTTAAACATCTCATTCATAAAGGACTGTCAGTGAAGGTTCTTTGATTTTCTCTGCAACACTTCTTAAACTATGTTTCAGCACTAGAAAAGATGTTGCCAGCACTTATTTTATTTTTATCAATTTTTAGCTCCAATAAACTGGAGAACACTTTGCCCTTAGTTACTTCAGTATCACACAGAATTCAGCCAAAGGGTAAACTCCACAGAAAAGTGCAGATGCTATGAGTAAAACAGAAGAAACAAGACAAAAATGGGGGGAAATTTAAAAGGAAATAAAAAATGCTGAAAGGTGTAAAAACAAAAGAAGAAAGAGATAGAAAACCACACTCACAAGCTAGCCAAACCATCACAGAAACAATTTATCCAGGTTCTGAAGGTAAAACTACATCAGCATCAGAACCAGACTCAGTCCTCCACAAGAACATGCCTTAATGTTCAAGAATCCTTCCTCAATAGCAAGTGCATCAACACCTCCAGCCTTGCAAAGAGGAACTTCAGCATAGGGACCAGTGAATAAACATAGGGATTCAAATGCCATGCAGTTAGAGCCAGAACAAGCTCCATCCAGAGAAGGGGTGACCAGAGAAGGGCTCTCAGAAGATAAGTAGACAGAAAATCTCCCCAAACCAAAACATTGCTCCCACACGGTTTTCTCACTAAACTCTTTTGTAACAGAATATGGAAAGGCAAAAAACTTTGCACATTAATTTTTCTTCAGCAAGGCAGGAAATGAACAGCAGAACTTCATAATTCAGTGGTTGCATAAGAGCTGGATGGATGAGCAGTAAAATAGAAACTTTACTGTTCATTTTTCCACCTAGAGACACAGGAACTGTGCTGCCATCACTGAGCCATCATATCTGAAAGGGCCAGTCCCCAAAGGTGCACTCTGGCAGGATTACAAACTACTCATCCAGAGGAAAGAATTTCCTAGTCTGGAAGTGTCATTACAGATAAACTGCTCCAAAACTCATGGGTAAGCAGGTATTCTGAGAGTAATGTGTATTTACCACCTGGCTCGTGCATGCAAAGTTTGGACCATATTGTGTTTGCTTCCTCTGTTTATCACTAAATGAAAAACAATTCTGCATGAGAATATTTGTCTGTGAGCATCTCCATAAATTAACAAGAAAGATTCTTAAAGTAATTGAGGTTGGAACTCATAATTGAATTGACAATGTTTCTACCAATCTGTGATTCTTTACAAGACAAGTGATATTATCTTTTCAACACACTCGCTGGATTCAGCACTCCAGTGCATTACTACATTTGGAAAAGCAGCTGGTGATAAACATGCAGCACTTCTTTAGTCTAATAATAAGTGTATAGAACCTAACGATTTTGGCAAGCTTTTAACATTTTATTGCTGGCAATGTGTTTGCAATACTCATGTAACATAGCAATAACAAAGAAAACAAAACTGTCTCTTGCTCAAAATGTTTACAGAGTGCAGATGCACAAGGCTTTTCATATCTGATAGAGATGGTGCATAAATGCATCTCTTCCACTTGAATTCCACAAGGTTTATCTTAAAAGCAAGTAACAAAACAATATACTGTGGGAAATATATTTTTCACCAGAAAAAAAAAAACCAACTGAGTTTCACTCCCACACCAGACTCTCTTTCAAAAGGACTTAGGAATTCTCCAGCCTAATAGCATACAATTAGAAGATTCTGGAAAAGTGATGGCAACTGTCCTTTGAGCTTTTACTGGTGTCTCTCAGAGACCTTTTGAGCCTCAGTGCAGCTGAGGGGTGGATGCTGTTCTGCAAATGCACTGGGACACTCAGACATCAGTGCCTCAACATCCTTCAGTTCCTTTCCTTACAGTCATGGTGATTTCTGCCTCTAAGTTCAGATGCTGAAGAATTCACAATAATTGTAGGGACAGCTGTTTAAAATGCCTGACTTGTAACTGTTTCTGTTACAGTCTTCCTCTGCTAACACTTTTTAACTCCTCTACTACCAACCATGTCATTCTGCTAAGGGAAAAAAACACAAATATTTTATCAATACCTTTTCCTCCTGAGCAAAATCACTCAAATCATTCACAACTCTGTCATTTTGTGATTTTTTTCTGATTTTACTCCATCCTTTCAAAGTGGAGACAAAATGAGGATGAAACTTGCTTAGTTCAGAATAATGTAGAAAGCATAAGAGAGCTTTGTTAAAGTTACAGAAACATTTCAGAACATGAAAATATTAAGACCAGTGGAAAGTTTCTATGAATTGTTACAAATTACACCAAAATTAATTGTTTTGCATTATAATACTATGATTATATTGCTTCTAGAAGCTTTTTTCCCCCCTCTTAAGTCACTCTGCTGTTATTGCCAGGAAGAACACACAGATAAGAACAAGGTGAAAAATAAAAGAGCACCTCCTTGTTTCAAATTACTCAGGTGACATCAGAACCGAAGATCCTTTAGTTTCTGACACCCACATCTTAGGTGATCTTAGGAAGTTATTTATCACCAGTGGTGATGTGGGATTTTTTTGCCCCAAAACACATCAACTTTCCCAAGCAGACACTCCTTCAATAATTAAATAAACATGAGTCTTCACATTTTCCTGTAGGGATTTCTGATGGAAAACCAACTTAAGTGTTGAAATATGTAGGCCTAAGATTCCTTTTTTTTTTCCCTGTGAGCACTTACTCTGGCAAAAGCCCAGTCACTGCAACAGAACTCAGGAAGCAACACAAAGACATCTGAAATAGGCACAGTTAATATTCACATGAATATTTATGGCAAGTGTTTTGCACTATTTACTCTACTCTTGTTACTAAACATAATCAATTTATGTTAATTAATAATAGCATACTTTTGGGCTGTGGAAGGTCAAAATATTGTTTTGCTATTATTGCCATTATTAATTTTCCATGGCTGTAAATAATCAGCTGATTTGATTCTTATTTTAAATATAACTTGTGACACCATGCATGGAGCCAATTTTCTCATTCTTAGGTCAAATTAAGAAAGTGAGATTATAAAAAATTAACCTGCTGAAAAGCATCCCATATATGTATGCATCTCTTTAGAGTATACTTATTCTCTCAATTAACATTTAGGGGTAAGTACAGAAAATTAGCAAAGGAAAAAAGTGCCATTTATTGACCTCAAAGTATTCAAATATATTTACATAAATAAGGTACAAATTTTTTTTCCTCAGAATTATATTTCTGTAGCACCAGTGAACACAGATACTTACCTTTTAAAAGAAAACAAAAACTCATGGGAGGGCATACAGGCCAATTTTACCTTTAGTTAAACCATTCCTGCTGAACCCTGAGTCAGGTCATTTTAAAATTAAACACTTTGATTTTTCATTTTAAATATGCACTATGAAAATTGTATTTTGAATAGAGAACTATTTTAACTTCAGTTAAAATTTCCTTGTCCATCCTAATACCCTTTTGGTCAAATTTTCTCCAGGACACTTCACAGAGTAAGTAAATACAGAGTGAAAGCTCAGGGTTCAAAACTGTTCCCTCACTTATCTTATAAAACATTTAATAAAATACTATTGCAGAGACTGAGAACAAAATTGCAGAGATTCATAATCATGTCTAGTCAACCCATATGTCAATAATGGACAACAAAAGATTCTTCCCAGTCTTTGCCAATCAGTCCCCAGCAACGTGAATCATCAGCCATTCAAAAATAAAAGCTTTTATTAAAGCCCATGAAAAAGAAGCTTTATTTTCATCATGCCCGCAGATTACTCAGCTTTACTCATTATTTCTTTCAAGTACAAGGAGAGAGTCTGAAAAAGCAAACAATGTTTGCAAGAGTAGTTAGAGTGCAAGAGAACTGCAAACTTAACTGTACAACCTTGACACTTTCTTTTGCCACTACAAACAAATTTATAATTACAAAACACTAACAGATCTTTCAGGTAAATAATTGCCTCAATACCAGTGAATCTTCTCTTAATTGAAGTGCCAATGTGCTCCAGCACTTTGCTTAAGGAAGATCTGAGTTATCACATGCAATGTATATATTAAATTTCTTAAATATGAATTGTACAAAAATGCACATTTGTGAAAAGCAATTGACATTTTACACCATTAGTAACTTCAAATTAATTTTCAGAAATCTTCCAAGTGTTAAATTATTTTTTATCTAATTATTGTCTTTTATTATTTGCATAAACTAATTTTCACTTTCTTGAATACAATTGCTGAGATAGTCAAGGTTAATGATGTGGTCTATGTTCCCTGGTAGAATACTAAATAATTACTGCACAGCCTAGAGTGTCCTGCTCTTCATTGAAAACCTAATGTTCAGGAACACATACAATTATTATTCCTATCAGCCACAAAGTCCCTGGCTTCCTCCCCTTTCTCTTGCCTGATCTTATCTATATGCTGTGAAAGTGGAAATGTGTTTAGGAGTCTGACTGCACTGACTGCTTGGGACTCTCTTGTCCCTCAGAAGGATGAAAACAGTCACCTGTAATATTTAAGAGCTAGTATTGTTTCAACAGAATCCTTGCAAACAAAGACATGCAGAAATTCAAGATCTGGCTGAGAAACAGGAAGACAAAAGTTCCTGGAGGGGAGGGGGTGGGGAACACAACAAAAACAACACACTGGAAATAATAGACAGTCTGTTCTTGCCTCTTCTTCGGGTGTAGCAGGTGCTCCAGGGTAGTCATTTGACTATCTCCAAATCACTATCATAAAATGTGAATAATATTGATAAATCTGACATGTCTGAAGATGTAATACATGATGGAGAAGCTTTGTCATCTTTCTGTTGTGCCTTTAAAAGCTGCATATTGAAATCGTTTCACTTAGCATCTCTAAAAGGCAGCAAACTCTCCCAAAGTTTCTGCGAGGTTTGTGTGTGTGGATTTGGGGGGACCAGGCCTTAAATCTGTACAGAGAAACTGCATTTCTTACAGATGTCATGATTCTGAAAATACTAGGCACATCATTTCACTCCACTTCTCTACAGCATCCAGTAAGCATCAAGTGGAACATCCCTGCTCAGAAGATGCCCAAGTATCTACAGGGCACAGGGTCTTAGATTGCAAAAGCAAATTGAAGAACAAAGCAACCAGCCTTTCATTTTCTGCTCATTTATCACATTCCTTCAGCTCTAGGAACTTACAGAACTTGTCTGTTTCATCTCTGATAATCATAGTCCTTCCTTTCTGCAACTCTGTTATGTTTTACCTATTTAAATCCACTGAATTTCATACTAAATTATGTCTGTATAATGCTGCTCTCTCAACAGAGATATATTTTACAGAAGAAGTTAAACACTAATTCATGGCCTACTCATTTAATTTTAATTCACTTACAAGTTCAAATTTAGTCTCCAAAATACAGTCATTTCATAAAACACCTACAATTTCTTATATCAACTACTATTATAATGTAGGAATTATTTGAAAATATGCATTTTTCCCCTATGTAATTTTCAAATTACATTAGCACATTTTTTGCTACTACCTAAGAAGAAATAGAAGTATTACATATATATATATTCAGAAAACAGAAACTGTAATCTAATGATTTATTACTTCAGATTTCATTCATCAGCCATTTCTGGCTATCATTATCAAGATTATTATCTTGACATTTTTTTGGCCAAGGACAAGTGTACTAATTCTAAGTCCTTTGACAGGCGGTGTCTGAAATACATGAAGTAATATCTCCTAGTAGATTTGCTGATAAAATACCTGAAATAATTACATTTTTAACTGGGAGGGGGAATAAAAACATTTGGCATTCTGGGTAATGATGATGGAATTTCCCTAATAAGGGGAGAATAGAAAAATTTCAATCTTAAAACTGCCACAGCTGATTACATTCCATGTAAATCTCACAGGGATATGGAAGCTGTAAATCTCTTCTCCAAGGTGACCAGCTCTTGAGCAGGAGCATTCCACAGTAAAGCAAGGAATCACAGCACAGGTGGGTAAAAAAAAAAAAAAACAAACAGAGGAGCACCAGGATCCACTCAGAGCCAGAAGATCCCACAATAATCTGTGGCCAACACCACACACAGAAGGGGGGTGGGCCATGTTGGGAGGAGTGGGTTAAAAGCAGAAGACTGTCCAGAAAGATTGGAAATTAGACAAGTGATCCTGCAGCTAGAGAGAGCTCTTGGTAAGAGAGTCTGTGAACAGCAGGCTGGTGATTCTTGAGCCTGGACAGAGCTTAATTCTCCTTTGTCTCTGCTCATATACCTCTGCCTGATTGTTTCTTCAGATACACTCATTAGCAAGATAACAGCAATTAATTTATTCTTTGCATTCTAGCTGCAAGTTTGTGGTTATTCTGGATGCATATGTCGACTCACACAGGCCAATGATGCAGAAGAATGGAAGTTTGAAACCAAAGGAAACAGACTTCCCCAAAATTTGAGGTGCCCTTGTAGAACTGCCTCCCCACTCTGTAAAATGCAGAGGAAGGACCCATCATAACAGATTACCCAGGGAAGTCATGCATGTCCCATCCCTGGAAGTGTTCAAGGCCAGTATGGATGGGACTTTGAACAACCTGGTCTAGCAGAGAGTTTCCCTGCCCCTGGCAGGGGGTTGGAACTAGACAGTCTTTAAGGTCCCTTCAAACCAAAACCATTCTGTGATTCTATTAACAAGTCTACATGCATAATTCTTCTCTGGAGATGAAATTTTTGAAGTTACAGCACTGTATTCTGAAGGGCTTGTAAGCAGAAAAAAAATGTTTTTATCCCATAACTGACTATGATGTAAGTTTAAAACACAACAGACACCAACTAGGAGAGCTAAGGAAGAAAGGAAGGAATGTAACCTTCTGAACTATTGCACAAGTCACAGAAACTAAAAAGGATGCTCATGTTCCCTATAATCCAAATATCTTTTAAGAAACTGAAAAGAAAGACAGAGGAGGAAGAAAGGAGTTCTTTAGTTCATTCCTTCAGGAGAAGCAGGATTTCTCTGTGCTTTTCAAGTCATTCTAGGTAACAGAAAGGAATTGTAAACACAGAAGCTCCCCAAGATGACTAACCTTTGGGTAAAGAGGATTTTTCGCATGTCAGTTTCTAAGCTGGTTAATTATTTGCACACCTTTAGTTCCTGATGGAAAGCTGGTATACCCAAAAACTTCTCCACTTTATCCATCTAAATGTATTGCTGTTGTAAAATACATTGCAAATAAATCTTGCTTGCCCATAGGAGATTAGATATGTTGTGAGGATTCAACTCATGCTTTGCCCTATTAAAGGCACTTTCTTAGTGGTCACCTTGAAGGAAAAGATATAGAATGGATTTCATGCTCAACCCAAATGACAGTATTTTAAAAACCATTCCTGAAATTAATACTATAAATAAGGGACAAATCTGTTTTAATAAATGTGCTACCAACATTCCAAGTATATGTTTAACTCTAAATTTTTAGGACAGAATAAAGTTACTGTTCTAGTACAAGACCAGCATGGTACTTTTGGAAAAAAAGGTTAAGTGTGTGAAATACCATATGACTGTGCCTTCTGATTGCCTGTAGCTTCCAGCTCCTGTTGATGTTGAGTTGCAATCACTGAAGGATTGCTGGTAGCCATTCATGCTAGAAGTATGTTTTTAACACCCGCTTTGGTCATCTAACCTCTGACTTCAGCAGTTTTGAGCCCCTACTTTGGACATCAATGACACTGAGAAGGCCTAAGCTTTCTCTTTTTATGTACCTGTACAATAAAAGGGTCAATAGTGTAAACAAACTGCTTATTAAAAACTCAGGCACACACATCACAGTAAGGTCATTACTAAGTAGCAGTCAAATATATTGACCCGATATCTGAGCACTCCAATAACCCATTTATAAAGCCATGCATGAACTTGTGAACAGAAATATTAATAGGACACAGAATAGTTTGATTTCTGTGGGTCAAAAGGAGGCTATTAAGATTTGCATACTCATCAGCCTCCTCTCTTTGTGAATGTGGAATGTTTGACTTTGAGTTTGCCTACAGAGACATCTGCAAGATCACAGACTGAAATAACTTCTGGCAACTGTGAGGCTTTTCCTGCAACAGGACCCACTGCTGGAACAGAAACTCACTAGGTACAGAGATGCTGAACATCAGTGGCTGGATTACGCAAAGGTGCTGCTTACACTGTATAAACATGTTCTGTTGTCAGCCTCTTTTGTAAACACAAGTACCTTCTCACCCCTGTAAGCTTTAAGATTCCACAAATTATTGGTCATGAAACTTTCTCTGGGTAGGTAATACATGCCCCAGCAATACAGAAAAAGAATAGGACAACTTTTATAAATAAGCAGATGTTGTTCAGCTTATATGTCTCTCCTGCCAAAAACTGATTTACTGTAAATTCTCTCCATCTGGCAGGAAACTAATCTGAATATGAATCAATCTATTCAAAAATAACTTCAAAAATTTTAGTCATTCATAACAGGGCTTTTTCTGTACAATACCATTTTTCAGTCATTCTACTCAGACAAGCAAGCTTTTCAAAGCAAATCAAGTTGAAATATTTTGAGAGGATTGTGCAACTTACATTTTTCATGAATTCTATCACTATGGTATGAGCTTATTTTGATTTTTCTGCTGTCCATAAACAAATATTTTCAGGGAAGTAAACCAGAGAATTCAAAAAATTCAGGGTAGAAGTGGAGTAATAATTGTCCATATACAGTGTGTATAAAATAATGTGTAATAAAACTGTCTTAAAATCACATTTTAAATATTAGTTTTATAGTTTTGGTCCCTATTTTTCAAATGCTCCCTTCCATCACTGAAAAAGACAGGTAAGCACATACATACACACACTCACTTTAACAAGAGCAGTTCAGGAATAGCATCCAACAAGAAAATAATGCTATAACTAAAGCTTAGCTGCCAGCTCTGTATAAGGAAAAATTACACCTGTACATACTCAACAGAAAAATCTCATCTACAGAATCTGAGAAGGATGAATAGATGCCTGCCTAATGAGAAAATAGAGAAGTATAAAACACCCTCTCCTGATAACCTGTAAAAGCACTGTATCTTTTTCTTGTCAGTAGCCTCAGGTAATTAGAAAAACAAAAGTACATCTCTTATTGGGAAGAACTTAAAATCAAGGTAAAACTACTCTACTTCAGAAAGCACTTAAGTACATACATGTTATAAGTATGTGCTCAATATTCACTAAAGATTTAATTAAACTTTTATTCATGTTCAGGCTTTTTGCTTCCCGTTCAAGAAAACACTAAACGTACCATCCGTTCTGAAACGTGAGAAGTATGTGTTTAAATTTTAATAGTTTAGCTACTTGCACGTAAATTTGAGCATCTGCTTAAGCACAATGAAGTACTAAGACTAAAGCACTCAGCATCAAATTGTGAGCTTTGGGGGGAATACTCAAGGGCAGAAAATGAATGTTTTCCTGGGGCTTGAGAAGTGCATCCCATTCTAAACAGAAACAATACAAACGAGAATTCAAGAAAGGATTTGAAGGCAAGAAGAGTTGCAGAACCCAGATGGGCAACAAAAAGGAAACAGATGAACAACACTCCTAGAGAGCTGCAGTATTGTGTGGGTGGAATATGCTCACAGCAGGAATAAAGAGACACATGAATGAGAGGATTCACTGAAGGATGGAAGCTTGGGAGGTGATTGCCCTTCCATTATCCCGAGCCAATGATATCATATCATATGGCTGAGCTAAAAGAAGCACTGCTGCACCTTCCAAAAAAATGTCAAAAGTGTTGGTGACAGAAGGTGATCACAGAACTGAAAATCATCACAAGATGTTTTTACAGATTTAAAGATTGGCAACTCAATGTTTCAGAGGACCCACAAAGGATTAGATACATAAAATAACCCTCTATTTTGCACAGCAGAGCTGCAGCAGTGGGGACAAGGATGTTCATGTACCTGTTCCAGTCACCCAACAGAAATCATAGAAGCAGCTGAGAGAGTCTCTAGATATTGAGGATTCTCTTGTTTTGAAAGGCACTTGAAGTGTGTCTGCTTTAAGGAAAAGTGAAGCAAATTATTTTGCTCAGCTGATTTTTGGCTCCAACTCAAAAAATAAATTTTTCAGAGTTGGGGGAATATGTACTTAGTGCATTAAAAAAGCAAAAGAAAGAGACCAGAGTGCTCAGTCTTCTTTCTATTCAGAAGATTCAAACAATCAAGGTTATAAAACTCCATCCTGTGACAATCCCTGTTTTTCCACATACATTTTTTGATATGTGTCAAAGGCCTCTAAGTTAATTTTCCCCAGACCACATTCTTATTTGAGGACACAGTTTATCATCCTGGAGCTGAAGAGAGGCACTTTCACCCTGGTGCCCTCTCTCCCTGAAAATCTCCTCCTATCCAAGAAGTGTAACAGGGCAGAGAGGTGAAGTCACATAGCACAGCTGTCAGGCAGCTGTGAACGCAACCAGCTCTGAATGGGGCTTTAAAGTTTCATGCTGGACTTTTCAGACTCATGATCAAATTGAAGAGAGGAATATTTGCCTATTTTTTATGCACAGGAAAGTTTGCACTCTGACCTGCTCCCCATTTCCATGAGAAACACAGTTTGTACTTTCTCACTATGGTTTCATCAGATATTCACCTGATCCCTGATCCACCTGTAGCTTTGAACTATTTTGTTAATTAAAATCTCATTAAATAAAAGCATGTTCGCAGATCTAAGCCAAAAAACCCATCCAAAAACAGTGGCAAAATGGAATCCACTCTCTCATAAGTAACTTTTTGCAGTGGAAAGAAGTACACTACAAAGTCCCTGTTGAAATATATAAAGGAAACATTTTCATTAAATTATTTTTTTGGTGTAATACAGTGTTATAAGAAATAAAAAAAATTACTGTATTTCACCTAGAGGTTTTATGTGTGCAAAATGGGCTAATTACTTATTAGCTTGTTGTGTAATTTAAGGCACTAAATAACTTCAGATGAACATTCAGGGATAAACTAATCTAAATTGCAAACCATACCACAACTTAAAAAGCTCCTTAAAATATAGCATAAATTCTGATTGTTCATATGAAACCATCTTATGAAGTCATGACACCAACGGCTGGATTGGGTGTTCCCTTCATTATTTCACTGGCCTTAGAAGACATACTGAAAAAGCAAAAAATCTACTTGGATTGTACATACATAGAGCAGGTTAAATTGGATAGCATGTTTTGCTTAAAAAAGAAAAAATTAAGAAAAGTGTGAAGAGAAACCAACCATTGTAGCATTATCTACTTATACTAACTTTCCAAAAGAAAAACACAAATCATATTTTATACAAACTTCATAGCAAAAACATATTGTTATGCTTATAAAGTCATTATTTTAATAAAGCAATCATAGTACATATCCCAAACATTTGAAGCTGCAAAGCAATCTTTCCTGTGAAACAGAGCTGGTTGGTACATTGAATCTGCTTACTTACCCACTTTAAAGATTGCTCTATTCAGTTACCAATAACATCAGAACTCTAAACACTTCAAAGCAGCTGTGGTCACACGGAACTACAAACACCACAAGGCAGATGTGGGCTATTTACTCTGTAATGTAATTCAGCACAGAATTGCACTTACATGATATAACCCCCATATGCTACTCTGACTTTTCCTGTAGATTTCCTCTATATTTTTTACAAGCAGATAGTCAGCTGAGTTATCCTTGCTCTTCTCAGAGTCCTTGAACACCTTCAATTTTCCCAGTTGCACTGCAAGGCCTCTGAATCACTGCCAACAATTTGAGAGACAGTGGGATGCTGAACACTTGCTCAGCTTGATTAAAATCCTCACTAGCAAGAGGAGCACAAACATGGTCATCACATTCAAATCTTCCATGTTGGAAAAATACCAATCACTCCAAGGAAACACCTCTTCCCAAACAACTAAAGAAGAGTTGAGGTGTAATAATCAACACCTTGAGGAGGAAGCAGCAGCAACACACCGGGATACCGAGAGAAGGACCCTGGTTCACAAGCACTATTCCAATGACTGCTGTGTAAGCTGAAGGTACCGCTCCCACCCTGTGCCAACACCCATCGTTACCTTCAGCTGGCAGAGCTGCTGATATGAGCCCCAACTACCACACACCAGTCACTGCCAGCTGTGCCAGCCAACATCAGGATTCACACCAATAAGGCCAACTAAAGGCATTTTAACTGCAACTGAAATCCAGCATTTCTCTGGAATACTGACTTTCTACCAAGAGGAGAAACATCACACTGCTCACTTACATTTGCAAATACTAGAATTATGTTCAGAATCTATCATCTGCTGCCTTGTATTCCTGTTCTCTTGGCAAGATCAGACTCCCTGGTAAACGATTCAAGTAAGTTTCTCCTCTTCCACAGAAGTCCCACTGTAATGCCTCATGTGCTAACCAAGCAGCCTACAGCAAAAGAAATTATCAGAGGGACTCTCAAATTGCAGCTATTCTACAAGGTATAAACTATGATTTCACAATAAGCATTTTTGGTTTTCAGTAGATTCATACATGTTAAAAATAAAGCTAATGAAAATGTTTCAAAATAGGGAGTTTTAATTACTGCTTTGAAAATTTCCTTCCAGAAAGCAAATCACATCAACTCTTGCAGCAGTTGATACATCAATTGCCCTGCTGATTTGCTGTACAGGACAAGGTGCATCACTTACATCTTCAGACACTTTTTAAACCACATAACATTTGCTTGGATTCACTCGCAGGTCCTTCCTTCCTTCCTATTTAATTCAAGTATTTCCTGGTCAAATTCCACCTCATCATTTCACAGAGAGCACATACAGCCTCTTTTATGCTTTCCAGCATCATTCAGTGGACGTAAACTCCAGCTACAAACCCTTACACTACTATTGCTTAGGAGTTCAAAAGCTAATTTAAGGTGATGTGTCTAGTGGGTGTGGCAACAAACATCAGGATTAGGGTCAAAGAAGCAGGTTGTTACACAGACCAGCTGTGCACACAATAGAATATCAGTATTTGTAAAGAAAAATTTAAACTAGGATCTTATTGAAGTAATAAACTAAAGGCCTTAAGATTTGATCAATTGCAAAATGCTTAATCCCCTACATTATTAATGATAACTGCACACTTCTGGGTGCTTTGGAAGAGCCACTACCACTCAGTGGGGGATCTTCAGGCAATGCAATTGATTCTTCTTACCCAAGAAAACACTTCTGTTTTCCTGACAATGCAATAAAGTACACTTCAATGTTTTCTGCCTCTCTCAGTTTCTGTAACTAAAAGCTCTAGCTCCTCACCCAGCCCACTAAAACACAGGGAAGAAATTTTGGTCCAGTCAATACTTAGAATATTACTCAAAATCAATTTCATCTATTATTTAAGTATCTCAACAATCAAGAAGCTTTGTTTGTAGTCAGGATGAGATTCATGAGCCCAAATGCCTTTTCTCTTGTCTTACTCCCTTCTTAATTCCTTCTGTAAGTGAGAAAACATCTAACTTTCTGGGGAAAAGAGAAGTATTTCAGCAGCCTTTCTGTGGTAAGGAGGGACTGAACTGGCACCTGAAGGAGATCCTATACAGCACGGCTGTCTGTGACAGAAGGAAAACAAGACTCCACAAGTTTTTCTCCCCTAGTAAGACACACAGGACTAGGGGAAACAAAAAGGTTTTTTACTCTCACAATAGCTCTAATAGCTGGAATTATAACTAGTTTATACATGTAACAGTATGATTTTCAAGAACTACCATGACAAATCTATCAAATTGCTGATAACTTTGAAAACAGATTCTGTCAAAAACTTGATAGGTTTTCTTCAGCTTTGGTATAAATTCCTCTTTTACTGAGACTGGAATTCTAGTGAAGCAGGCAATGTATCTAGAGTAGGGAACTTTAAGATCAGGTTATGTAAGTATGTATTTTGTTCATTTTAATTATATCTCATTTGCTAAGCAGATCTCACTTTTTACAAAGGTGTAAAAAAATAACACAATATCAAAGAAGGTAACACATGGAGCTTCTGTTTGGACAAACAGATACTTTAAAATTTGTTTTACCTCCTTGAAGAACTGCCTTCAAAAGGCCTAAAGGAACACTTCAATACAATTAAAAAGAAAAAACCCAAAGTGAAAACTGGATGCACATGGAAAAGCGAAAGAACTAAAATAAAAATCACTTCTTTACAATCAAAGCTAAATAAACAAACTTTCCATTTCAGTAATCTTGGCTGTTATTTTTAATAATGTTATGTAAATATATACCAGTTCCAAGTCTAATGTGCCTATTAAGAGTATCATAAGTAACAAAATTTAGGAGGAAATGCTCTTTGATAGCACCCAGAAACTACTACAGATGTGATTAGTCTCCAGCTCTTCGGTAACTGCAGTATTTAGCACTACTGAGAAAAATTCATTGTATACATAATGACAGATTTCCACTATCAGAGCATCTCAAAGTTACACCTCACCATGGCTGTATTGCCAGTACTACAGTTAAAAAACAGAGAAATATCTTACAATTAGACTGTATTTTCTTTGCAATTACACCAGACCTGCTTTGCAATGCATTTAGATAGACTGCATTGCAGTTGCTCTTGAAAATACAAATGCTCCCAAACTATCACTGAAAGAGATGCAAACAGGGAAAAAATATCATGGAATTAAAGACAAGGTTCAGAACTTAAAGAAAACAAGAATTTCTCTTGCAAATACATGAAGAGACTAGAAGTACAAGTATTTTATACACAAGCAGGATAATTTTACCTTGTACTGACCTTAAAAGATCTAAGCAGACCTGTAAAAGTATAAGGGAAAAAAACATATCTTTGTTAGATTTAGCCTTTGTGAAGGGTGACTGAATTTAGCGAAGTCATGAACAGCACACCACGAGCATTCGTTATCCAAAATTATCTTCTCTTTCCCCATAAGTATCCACAATATATTAAATCCTGATAGGATTAAAATACTCCTTGGGCCTAAAGAACCAAATGTCACTCCAAGTAGTTTCCCTAACCTGGGTCAGTGTCAGAATTTTCTCCTTACACAGAATTCTGGCTGTGTTTTTCAAGTGTTGCCTTTTCCTCAGAGAGGTCTGTGCAGGTTCATTAACACTTTCAGACAATGTGAACCATTCACATCCAGAAAACTCAAACTGTCATTTCAGTGTATCTACTTGTCACTTCTTTCATGCACTTGATGCGTTCAGTTATTCTTTTTATCATGTTATTCCACCAACATACAGCCCAAGTGAAATCTTGAGCAGAATTCAAACAAAAATATTACCATTATTTCCCCAATACTCCTAAATATTACAACTTCACAACTCCAGGATTGCAAGAGCACATCTGTATCAGGGGGTGGGGGTGGAAATCAACAGTAAATTAACACTGAAATCTAATTAAGCACTATATGCATGTATTTAAATTGGAAATATGTTCCACCATACGAATAACAAGTGGTTTTTAACCCAGTCTTAGCTTGTCCAACCCTGGCATGGAAAGATGGCTTGCTTTTAAGATACTTAAATCTTCCAGATGAAGCACTGTTCAAGAGCTTGTTGTCACAACGTCTGTAACATTGGTTAGAATAAAAAATGCACAACTTCCAGAACTGCACTGAAACAGAATATATAATGGAGAGTTTAGAGAGAAATCACAGGAAGAAGTTTCTGAGGACAATGAAAATGACTGGACTGTGGAAGAACAAACTAATAATAATGAGCAACTTTACATATGTCTAGAGTTAGCTGAAGATTTATGTTAAATTGCATGGTTTTGTTATTTCTCATGTGAAGGAGAATTATGAATATTTTATTGTTTAGCTACACAAACCACCTCTTTGACTTTAATATTCAATGCTGAAATGTAGCATCAATTAAATGGTCCACAGAGATAAAGAAACATACATTTGCTTCTTCCCCACTAGAGAGGGCAATCAGAACACACAGATAAAACAGGTCAGTTGAATCTGTAACAGGAACAGGCAAGGCTGTGGCTCCTTACTCAAGTAGGGCTTTTTAGGAGAAAGACTCACATAACATCAGAGATCATGGGATGAGCCAGGAAGGACACACATCTCAACACTCTACTCCAGTAGCCCTGGGACCACTGTACATGGGCAGAAATTCAAACTGCCTAAGAAATGCTTTAAATGGCAAAAATCCATGAAATTACACTTTATAGAAAATTGGATGACCTGCAGCCTCTTTGTTTCATCCATGCAGATCCCAGAATGACAGTACATGGTCTAGGTGTATTCAGACCAGCAGGTAAATCTGTTCCACACCAGGAAGAAAATCTGCCCTGATCTTCCTGTGCCAGACTCACTGGATTTACTGCCAGACTCTGCTGGCAGGAGAGGAGCAGATGCTGCATTCTGGTAGCCTGGCAGGAACACAGAGCTCTGCCCTTAGCACTGGAAATTGAGTAGCTTTGTAGGAAAGACACTGTTAAACAGCAAATACCAGAAATATGTTCCATGCAGGCAGCTGGCATCACTAATTTATACTCTTTCATGAGCTCTAGAAAACAAACAGGGTGCCAGAGTGACCAGCAGTGAAATGGCTGCCATCCATGTAATATTCATGCTCACATTTCCCCTTAAACTGCTGTGTTTTGGCCACTCGTGTTTTGTGTTTTTTGATGCCATCTCTTCTACAGTGCTGCGCTCCACACTAACTCACAGGTTTGCTCCCTTGCCTAATAAGTGTACTCAGGATGCAGGGATGTATCTGCACAGCTATCAGCCAGGATTGCATGTTAAGGATATTTCAACACTGTGCAAGGATGCACCACACTGGGATAGCTGAGCTAATTCCAGCACAAGCTTCATTCCAGAACTGGAGGCATAACACCATCAGGATGGCACTGCCCTGGGGCAGCACATGGGATTGCTGGATACACTACACTGCCTCCAGCATCAAAGTCAGTACCTCTGCATGAAACTGGACTTTGCTGTGTGGACCTGCAGCTACTCCAGGACCAGCTAAGGACTGACTAAGCAGGCACACAGCACAGACATCCCCAAGTCAAGTCAATGGCACGTCTGTCACCATCACCTAGCTCTGCTAAATCATGGTGCTCTATCCTACCAGCACTACCAAAGGTGAGTCACTTTGCTGAAACAGCTCCACAAAGTCTGACAGACTCTCAGACAAAGGGGTAAAATCTGGCCAAATTACACCTGTGTAAGTGAATATGTAACTGCCTGGAAATTACCTCACACTGATTTCAGGCCTATTTTGCTGATATAACTTCTGCTTGTTGCAGCACTTCTACACATATCAGAGAATAAAGAGCCAACACATAAAAGACACACAGCTAAGAATCAATTTTAGTGGGTTTTTTGCATAGATTTTTTGCTCACTATTTGGATTTAAATAGAGCTTCATTTCTTCTTACAGTTTCTACAGTTGTTGTTTGGGGTTTTTTTCCTCCCATTCCTCATGAGGCACTTAATGATATTTTAGTGTAAATTATTTTTCCAATGCTAAGAAACACACAATTTGTTATAGCCATACCTGCCTCAAAAACAAATCAAGATACACAAATCAAGAATGCTCTTTTTGCCCTTTTGGGGGTTTATCACTAGGATGCATCTCTGGGATGTTTTTAAGTGTGGGAGATAATCATCTCTGACTAGCAATATAAAGAGCACCCTGCTTCAACTTTCTGAATTGAAATACCTCTTATCTATCATGTTTAATAAGGTCCTTAATTCATTCCTTCTCAGCACCTTGATTACAGTATTGAATTTTACCTCCAAGGTAGAACTTTTTTTAAGCCTATATAAAAGTTCTTATGGACATAAAATCCAAACCTCTCTTGCTGCAGACCGTCCTTTCCTCCACTTCACCTAATGAGATTTGCAGGCTCAATGTGGGACATCCCCTGGAAACCCCAAAGAAAGTTTTCTCAAGACAATATCATTGACCATTTGACATCAGTTATTATATTGCCACAGAGGAAAAACAAACTTCTTTTCTAAAAAACATTACCTCACTAAAAGAAACTAAACAGCTTACAGACAACTGAAGCAAAATATGTTGCCATATGTATTCATTTACTGCATCAAGGAAGGGAACTGTTCTCCACAGTACCATGTTAATGGAATAAAATAATGTACTTAAATTGAAGCAAGACTTATATTGAACAATAACATAAGCTTTCCAAAGGTAAAGCTAGTAAATCACTGGACTAGAAAGGCTGGCCACTGAAGAACTTCTCCTACCAATACTTTTAAGAACAATTTAAATAAACTGATATCAGGAATTATTTATACATCCATTCACCCTTGCCCTGCAGATAAAAGGACTAAACAGCCTTTCAAGACATATCCTAGCCTTATCCCTTTTTTCTTTTTCTAAAAAAGCCATCTGTATTGGGTTACAGTGACAAGGTTTTGGTAGTGAGGGACAACAGGAATGGCTTCTATGAGAAGCTGCCAGAAGCTTCCCCCATGTCTGACAGAGCCAATACCAGCTGGTTCCAACAGACCCCCCAAGGCCAAGCCCATCATCAGTGCTAGTGCTGCCTCTGGAATAACACATTTGAGGAGATAAAACTGCAGAACAAGAGAAGCTGTAAGAGCAGAGTGAGAACATGTAAGAGAAACAACTCTGCAGACACCCAGGTCAGTGCAGAAGGAGGGGGAGGAAGTGCTGCAGCCACCAGAGCACAGATTCCCCTGCAGCCTGTGGTGCAGACTTGAGGCAGCTGTGCCCCTGCAGCCCATGGGGGTCCACAGTGGAGCAGATAACCCATCCACCTGCAGTCCATGGAGGACCCCACACTGGAGCTGGTGGATGCTCAAGAGAGGCATCTTCAGCAGTTCTCCCCTTGGCATCTCAGAGTGCAGCTACAGTGAAAGCACAGAGGAAGAAGCACACCCCTGGCCCAGCAGGTGCTCACACACATCCAGCAGCCAGCCCAACAGCCCACAACAATGTTCACGTCTGTACGTCCTTCCTTCTTATCCTACAGAAGTAGTTTTAGACCACTTCTTTGCTTCACTGTCCTCATCACACGGGGCTTGCCTCTGTTAATCCAAAGTCTGTTCATTCAGGAAGGGTCCCTGGTTTTCACACAGCACAACGGCTCAAAGGCAGGTGGGGAAAGTCCGTCTTCATAGCCCAAGTCACAAAAGCAGAGGGCACTGTAGGGTGCTGTAACCACAGTGCTGAGGGACAGAGGTCAGAAAACTCAGTGAAACAAAAAAGGTTATTGCTTCCTGTCAGACACAAGATTACAGCCCATTTTAAAAGTGAATAGCTTGTATAAAAAGATACTGAATGAATTAAGACTTTTCACTTCTTCACCATTCCATTGCAAAATTTACAAAAAAAAGTAGCTTGTTGCAGCCCCTCTTTAGGTGCTTCAAGCACTTGCTTTATTACCTTGGGCTGCACAGTTGTGATACATGGATGTTACACTGGTACTTTTCTCCACTGTTCCCAGTATTATTGCTATAGGCTGCTTTTATGGCTGGGTTTAGGGACAAATATCATGGCAAGGGAAAGAGCACAGTGATAGGTGATTTTCCACATTGACTTTACGGTGGAAAGGATTATCTTTAGCAATTAATTTTTCCTTCCAATAATGCACAGATGTCCCATCGAGACCAAAAAACTAGGTCAACTCATTATCCCAGCTGCACTGACTCAGCAGCTCTCTAGCCATTTTCCTAGAACTAAACCAGGCTCTGCACAGAGAAACACATACAAATTAGGGTAGAAATACCAACATTGCATAGGTCATCAAAACTGTATGGTGTTTAGATGAAACACATGCATATTTAGAAATGACTGGTATCTTCAAGCTTCATGTAAAAACTCAGAGCACAGTTAGCTTAGCTTTGCAGTCCTTGCTTCCCTTTCTGTGTCCTAACCTCAAAATAGTTCTATGCTGACAGCTCTGGATACCGAAGCATTCCAACTGCAGGCAGTGATAGCTAGTACCTATGTGGTTCTGCCAGTGCTGTCTGATTTGCAAACACCACAGTCTAGATCCGAAGGTATTGCAGTCTCCCTCATTACCCACCAGCTCCTCAGCTGAAGCTGACAACAGGATACTGCAGAGGAGGCCTTTGAGATGACAGACAGAGAAAAATGGAATCACTGAAGTTGCCTTCAGCTGGATTTCACATCAGATGTGAACAATGGCCTAATGGCAAGGCACTAAAGAACAACACAATATGAAACCCTTAGAAGCCCTTCTCTTATTTTCTTGATGACTTTCTAAATTTTCTCAGGACTGCAACATAGACTCTCAAATCCCTCAGTTTAAAACACATTTTATTGTGTGGCTATAACTACTCACAGTCTGAAAGGAAAGCTGCTACAGAGCCACAGAATCATAGAATAGTTAAGTTTGGAAAAGATTTCTTTGACCATCAAGCCCAACCATTAATCCAGCACCATCATGTTCACCATTAAACCATATCCCCAAATGCCACATCCACATGGCTTTTGGACACTTTCAGGCATGGTGGTTCCACCACTGTGGCAGGCAACTTGTGCCAGTGACTGACCACCCTTTCAGTGCAGAAATTTTTAACACCCAATCTAAACCTTGCCTGTGTTAAGGAACCTTCCCTGTCCAGCCATGCAGGAACCATTTTGTCAAGTAAGTCTCACACCACCTGAGCTGGGACCAAGGCCCCCTTGCAGCTGCTTCCCCCTCACTCACAGTCAGACCAGGCATCCTTACCAGCTCAATCCCAGGGTTTCCCCAGCAGTCTCAGACATACAGATCCTTAAAACAATTTAACCTCGTTCCCTTCTCTGGACTCACTCCATACCTCAATGTCTTTCCTGTAGGAAGGGGGGCAGAACTGGAGATAGGACTTTACATGCAGCCTTTGAGGTGATGACTTCGTCCATCACAGCCAGGTTATTTCTTGTCACTCTGCAACTCTGAAATCCTGTTTGCTGTTCTGTAGCACTCTAAGTTGTAGAAACACCAGAAAATTCCCTGTATTCCCTTCAGTTCCTTCCTTGATCCTGTTTTCCATCAAACAGAAAACAAGACCCTATTAACATTGTGGTTCTGGAAGGAAATCAAGCTTTACAACAATATGGTTGCAAAGCTCTAGCATCAGGTATGTCAGAGCAATGGGAAAAATTTTGAAAAACATATGGCCCACTTCTCAGTGTTGAACTATGAGTTACCTAAACTTTCCAAAAGAGCCAAGTCCCTTAAATTCTTCTGAAAACCACACCTAAATTCCCAAAGGTATTTAATAATATATTGTGTAGACTACCAAACTACAGAAGAAGTAGCTACTGAGATGTGGTGTGTCTCAAACACAGAGGTGCTCCACTCTTTGCCCTGAAATTCCAGATGCGATTTCACTGTCTCAAAAAAGAATGAGAAGCTGTAACTTTTCATTGCTACATACCCACATCATCCCTCAGAGCTATTAAAAAAGACATTGTATACTTCTACCACTTATCATTTCCATTTGTTATTGTTTTACTTCTCCATCTCAGTACATTTTAAGCATGGTGACTCACATGGAGTTTTCAGTGTTGATGAGCACAATACTGTAAAATTGTTCTGAAGATCAAGGAGCAGTTTTCCTTGCACAAATACTATTAACCACTAAAAGCAAGAGATAAGAGTTATTAAAAAAGCCAAAATTTAACAAGCTAGCCCAGTGAGGGTAGCTGTGCTGTTTCACTCAGTAAGATCAGAACGTAACATTCAGTAACCATACTGTTCATCTGAATGCTACATGACAACTTTTCAATCACACCAGACAGGTTCTAGTTTTCTTTATCACCTCTTTTTGAAAAAATATTAGTGGATAAACTCACAAACCCACTGGCATCAGAAAATCCAATATAGTTTCTATTTCCCTTTGATGGATGTTGCTTAGCATAGAGAAACTAATAGTGTATACTCACATACAGTAATGTGGAGGACATCTGCTGACCACACAGCATCATAGTGGGCACCCAAAGCAGCAAGGCTCAGCTCCCCTGCTGCCACTCCATGGGTCCCAAGGCAGAACAGCAAAAGCAAGGAGTTTTCAGGGTTTTAAATAGGTATCAACTGGCTCGCCTTGAGGAGCACAAAACCTCTTAATCATCCCTGTACCTCTGAATCTTTAAATTATGAGCATTCATTGCAACTGAGAAAGAGTGGGGTCCCAGTAGCTGGATCTACATCAGTGCACTGGACCAGTATTTTCCTGTAGATAGAAGTTTTGTCATACCCTGAGATGAGGCTTACAGGAACCAACTGGGAGAAGCACTTGATCAGCTGGTGACCTTGAGAAGCTGCAGTTACAGGGTGACAGGATTCTCATGCTGAAACAAAGACAAATGCAGTGTCCTGGGCAGAGAATGCAAAAAATCCATCGATACAGGCTGAAGCCAAACAGCTGTTGAGCCGTTCTGCACAATCACAGAATGCTTTGAGTTGGAAGAGACCTTAAAGGTCATCTAGCTCCAACACCCCACACATGGGCAGGGACACCTTTCACTAGACAAGGTTGCTCCAAGGCACATCCAACCCAGCCTTGAACATTTTACAAGGAGGAGGAGTCCACCTTTCTGGGCAACCTGTTCCAGTTCCTCACCATCTTTAGAGTAAAAAATTTCATCCTAACATCTAATCTAAAAATCTTCCCTCCTTCAGCTTAAGGCCGCTCCCCCTTACCCTATCACTACATGGCCTTGTTAAAAGTCTCCCTCCAGCTTCCTGGGAGTTCCTTCAGGGACCAGAAGGTACTCAAAGGTCTCCCCAGAGTCTCCTCTTGTCCCAGCTGAACAAGCCCATCTCTCTCAGCTTGACTCCATGGAAGAGGTGCTCCAGACCTCTGAGCATTTTAGTGTCCTCCTCTGAACTTATCCCAACAGGTCAACACTCTTGTGTTGAGTGGCCCAGAAACTGGACATTTATAATATATATTCAGATACTTTAAAAAGTGGCTAAAAGGTAGCTAAGGAGTGAATATCATTTCATAAATTAAAATATTTTAAGCATAACTGAACTTCTGAGAGGTCAAATCCTGGTACACTGACTGGCTTTAGCTACAGAAAATGGTTTGGCTTCAAACCTGCTTCACAGAAGCCAGCTTCTGTAAAAATGGCAAGGGATGGGAGGGGCAGGGAGGGGGAAATCAGTTCATACATTATATATGGCTTATCTGAGCAGGGGATGCAGTACAGGGTTTACTTTAGAAAGTTGTAATCCAACAAAGTACTTAGGAAAAGGAAAGACTCTCTCTTTATGCCAGGGAAAATTAAGGCCACCAGCACAAAGTGCAGTGACTTTACTATGTGGCATTTGGTGAGAATTTGCCATATCAAAAGAGAATTCTATGCTGAGTTTCAAGCAAATTTCAGGCATACTTTACCTAGGCGCTCAGCCCACACAAGCTCACCTTATTACAACTTTTTTAAAAGCTCATGAGAACATCAAGCAGAATCTGCAGTGGATTCTTTGTCGTCTTCCCTCTAGAGATATGTCAGTATTAATATGTTCAAAATTGTTTTTTGTATGCCACTATACAAGTCACCTGTAAATTTGCTCCTTTAGAAAAATCATCCTTAACATCAGCCACTCAAATACTTGATTTTGTTCATCAATATCATATTTTAGTAGTTTGCAATACAGAGCTATTCAGTTGCCATCAGTGCTAGCTGTTAGGTAGGAAAAAAGTGAAATTGTGTTTCCTTTTCTACTTTTACAGGAAATCGAGTAAATAAAATTAATTCTCAAATACTACTTGACTTATTTTTAATATGATTAAGCACGTATTAAGACCAACACAAAGTTTCAAGTAATTCACAGATTGACTCTATTCCCAATATAAAAGGGGAATGCAAGGATTGCAATATTAAATTGGCACAATCCCATTCCTCCTAACAGACAGTATCTGATGCTTAAAAAGAAAGTGCAAGAAATGCTATCCTGGCAGACAGAGGTCCAGGTTGCAAGTCCAGACTGAGATGAATACAAGCAATGCTAGAGGTGTAAAAGCCATCCAGCTTGTGTCCCAGTCAGAGTTCTCCCAGCTTGCATATATTGTGCATACACTCACACTGACCTGCACCACAGCAAAAGCACCAAAGAAATCATTTTCCTGTATTCTTTATGTGTTATACATATTTATTACACCAAATCTGTAGCTGTGATAAAGGGGTTAAAAATTTACATTAAAAGCTTTTCAGTGAGAGATGAAGCAGAAGGGACACCAAAAATAACAATAAAATGAAAGAATGAAAAGAATATTCCTGTTGTTTGGAGGAAGGTTGTGGTTTTACTTCCTTTTTGTTTACTTGGTGTTCTATTCACATCCTTCTCTGCTTTTCATATTGGTTAGCTCTACTTGCTTGGATGTTTTTTAACTGCAACTATTTGTAGAGGCCTAAAAAATTTACATCAAAATAGCTTCCTCCCAAATAAATAAAGTGGTTTTTAGTATTGTCCCAGAAATAAAAGATAACATTTTGACATTGAAAAATTCCTAACACTTGTTAAAAATAAGACTATTGCTCTGACAGATTCAAAAAAGCCACAAAGATGCCACATTTATGACTAAACTTTGAAAAAAATGGAAATATATTCCCAAGAGCAGAACCCATCAGTTGAAGTGGCTTTTTCAAATGCCAGTGACATAAAAAGACTCATAACAAATATTAAGTCCCCAAAATAGAAGTTTATGGTGAAGGAGACTGAGAAACTTGAATGACTGCATGACTGGTAAGGAAAATAAGAGTAAGAACAAATGGTCAGAGCCCTTAAAGCGGTTGCTTTAAAGTGGTTTGTCTGAGCCAGGAACACCAAACCAAACAGCAGGACCAGTTCAGGATGTGTCCCACATGCAGTCCCACCAGCAAAGGAAGCAAATGCACCCACACAGCAGAGTTATTGCTTCTCTTGGGTCCCACCATGCTGAACATCCAAGTAAACCACAAATCTGAGATGGAATGAGCTCCCAACCAAACAGACAGAAAGCCCAGCTCTGTTCAGCATGTCTGCAGTAACCCTGTTCTTTCCAATTGCTCTCTGAAAGGCAAAACAAACTACACCTCTATGGAGCGATGCAGCTTTGTAGCCCTGCAAAAAGTGTAATTCATGGCTGGTGCCTTGCACTGATACAGCAGTCCCGCAGTGCATCTGGGATCTTTCATGTACCCTATTAACCAAGACTTAGATGTTATTTATAAGGAATATGCAACGATGAAATATTCATATTTAACCTGAAAACCTTTAAAATATGCAAATAAAATATGCAAGCGCATATTCCATTTAGAATTTCAATTTTATGCTGATTTGCATAATTCATTGAAAGAAAAAAATAGTTTATTACAAAGTTGCACAATTACTTTCAAGGCTTGGAGTTGGTAAGGATATTCAGCCCAGGTATTTGGCCACTCAGAGCAAAAAGTGAATGTTTATGATTAGTCACTTTAAACTAAGGGACTAAATGCTATTCTGGAATCCTTCAGGATTTAGACACATAGCTTAGTTGGCATTCAAATGCACCCATGTAAAGGTTTTTTTATATCTTTCCATTTTTTAAAAATGTTTATATGAATTTCAAAAAACTTTAATTCTTAATACCATTTTTTCACCACAAAAGCTCTACCTGCAAACCGTTTCCATAACAGGGCAAATGTCAGGCATTCTGTTCACCACAGCTATTCCTGATTCCTTTTGGTAACACTCCTGTTTCTGGTGAGTTCCACACACCCACAAACTGACAGCTGTAGTCCTGCTATTCCAGCAGATTAATGTGCTTTAATGTGTAGGAACCATGACTCAAAGCACAGATGCTGACAGCATCAAACTTACAATCACACATAACATTTGCCTATCTGCAGATAATATTGCCTTCTGCTATTATAGCATATCAGATCAGGAACAAAGCTGTACTTTGTGCAGGCAATAGACCACAAACACATTTGTAAAACCATTTCCAGCAGAACCAGTATGTTTAGCCACCTGCACACCTATAATGTGTTATTAAATCTGAACTGATGCTTCAACAACTCATTTATATAATATTATATTTTCAGATAAATCCTCTAAGATCATGTATCCATGTGCTCACTTTAGATTTCCCACACTTCTCACATTTTAACAGACATGGTCCAGTCCTCATGGAAGAAAATATAGACCAAAGAAAAAGAAACAATGTCTAAAAATCAAATAAATTATTTTCCAAGGTTGCATATAGTCTTGTATTTCAATATACAATATCCATACAGACCAATTATTTAAGCTGTATTCCAGCAACTCAGAATAAAAGCAAGTGAGGGGGTTTAAGGATGATAAAGATATAGCAGAAAAAAAAATTGACCCTTTTTCACATAGGAAAAAAAAAATCAGCCCAACCCATGTAAGCATACCAAGCAATAAACCAATTTTGCTACCTGGAAGGACATGATTTCCTTTCTTTGCAATTTGAAACTATTATGCTGACAAATGCAACGCAGCAGGGATCAGGCACCACTTGGAGATCCACACTTTTGAAGCCTATATCTATCATAAAAAAATGCACCCTACTAAATACAGTCGAACAGATGGGTCCTGATCAGAGACTGGGAGAGGCTGAATGCAGCAAGTACTGAAGATTGATACGTCCTTATAAAGAAGCAATCTGGGCACAGCAAACAGCAGGTTGTTACAGATATTTGGCATATTTATTGGAACATTAAGGGAGTTCCACAATTCCATTAACATATATACAGAACTATGTAAAAAATATAGTATATTAGGCTTCCCACACACACAGAGAAGTCGTGAATTATAATGACTAGCCTACACATAATAAAACTTCATGAAACCTGCTTAATGTGGGATAATCCACTGTCAGCATTGCAATTTAACAGCACTTCCATTTTCAAAATGCCAATGATATTTACAGCTCAAAATGCCTGGCCCAGTTTTTTTTTCCCCCCAATAGCAAAATCGATTACAAACCTCCCATAAGGTTAGAGAGAAGCAAAATCAGACACTTGTATCTGTTAAAACAAAGGTACAAAACTTCAATGTAAATAGTCCCAGCTTAATTGCCCCTCTGCAGCACAAAGAGCTGAGGCGCAAAACATCTCTGCTGCTTCCTTAGAAACTCTAATGTTTAGGGTAAAAACACACTGTTGAAGAAAGTCTTGAAGTACAGCTGAAAGATTAAGTAATAGTTAATAGCAGAAAAACTTTTATTCATCACCAAGTGCATAGGAAAAGAGATTACATCCCTTCAGCCCACACACAGACACATGCTTATCTCTCTAACTCCAATGGAGTTCAAAAGAATTTCTCACCAAATTGAGAAGGTGCTGTATTAGTTTTTTCTTTTCCTAAGCAGATACCTTAATATCATTTTTGTCTGCATCTCTGGTATTCATGTATCACTTTGACCTCATCAACTTTTAGCTCCTGAACTCGTTTTTGGTCATAACCTGATCTTGACTTGCCCTTTATTCTGAAGATAATAGTGTTGTAACTTGTAAACAGAAGAAAGTTTGCTCAAGTCCTACTTCCTTTACTTAGGCGGTTTTAATCTTGTTTGCTGTTGTACACACAGTGCTAAAATGTCTGTCATGAGTCATGTTATTCTTTCTTTGGGGGCAGTACATTACACACAAATCTAAAGTCTGAGAGGCAAAAAAAACCCACCAAATATTGGAATACCAATATAAGTTTTGATAATCATTTGGATTTAATAACTGTTTACTATGCTATAACACTGCACTCTTTTACCAATCATTTCATCAGCAATGAAACACAAGAATTTATATATCCAGCCAAAGTTTTAGCAGCATAAGTGTGTGTCATCATCTAAGAAGCATGCAAAATTCACAGTCAATAAACCAGCTATCTCTTGAGCAAAGTAATCTGTGAGTCCTTCTGTGCCACCTTTGAGATTGACTTTCCTCTTAAAAATGCAGATCACATTCCCTTGAGATACTCATCTTTTCCCATGGTGCATTTGGATGACAGAACAACAAACTGAGTGCAAAGAAATGCCACTGGGGTTGACAAGCAAACTCCATCAGTATGCAGTGTTTGCACAGTACAGTTTAGTAATAGCAGTTCACACAGCCCGTTGCTCTGGAACAGAATTATAATTAAGCCCTAAATCTTCAGCATTTAGATTAATTCTTATCACAGAGGTCTTATACATTTTCCTGTGTAAGTCTGAAAACATGCCTGTCACTAAAGAAAACAGCAAACAACAGTTAACCAGCTTGGAAGATGTTGCTGTCTGTAAGATGTTCAGATACAATATGTCTAGGACATTAATATCTAGTATTTTCCTCATTAATTATACGGTTTAAAAATCTAGTCAGAACATTAATGTTTTCCTGAAGTAACATTCCCCTACTCTGACACATGAAAACAATACTACCCTAAGTGTGGTAAGTATAAGCTGGAAAGACTTGGGAGGTCTCAATTCAGTTTAGACACATCCCCTATATTTTATGAAAAAAGCATTTTCTAACCATTTGCAAGTTCACAGCAAACTCCAAGAGCTGTATACACTTACGAGCTTCTGAGGAATGCTTCAGGAAAGAAAACATGCAGCAAAATGCCAGAGAGACACCTTTGAGGCTGCCACATTGAAGAAAGATCATGCCATTCTCACACAGACCCAAAAGATCGCTGTAGGATATCATCTAGCCAGAAAACTCCCATTATATTGTCTTTTCCCCCCACTCTGTAGCCCAGCCAGAGGATCACCTGGAAGAAATTTTTCCCAAGTAGTCACAGGCAAGGGCAGCTGTATTGCTGTAACATGGAAAAGGATGTTAAACCTTTCTCCTCAGACTTTTTCCTTACAATAAGGGAAACAACCTTCTGTCTCTCCTTCATGTCAATAAAGTACTTCACATTCTTTTAAAAACTACACAGCAGGTGAGGCAGGGGGGAGGGAAACCATATAAATCAGAACCCTTTACTCAACTCATTCTAACTCAAATCCCATTACATTAGCTCAGAAAAATAGTCTTATGTTGCTTTACCATCAAAGATGCATCATACCAGTAACTCTGACATGCAGCAATTGATTTTAATATTTTTCAGCAACATATGCAGATATTCATAGATATGCAGGCACATTTTCCATAAAACATGCGTTATACATTTACTTACTATGCAGTAAGTACAAGACCTGAAATTCAGAAAGACAAACAATTTGGTAACCCTCTTATTGACCTAACATAGATTAACTCTTCATGGATGCATCCCTCAACTGCTATATTAAGCAAACAATATCTTAGAACAGTTTGGGTTGGAAGGGACCTTTAAAGGCTATTTAGTTACAACTCCTCTGTCACAGACAGGAACACCTTTCACTACACCACATTGCTCAAAATCCCTTCCAACCTGATTTGGAACACTTGCAATAGTGAGGCATCCACAGCTTCCCTGAGCAACCTGTGCCCATATCTCCCCACCCTCATCATAAAAAAATTTTCATCTCTATCTCCAAACCCATCTACCCTCTTTCACCCCATTTTCCTGTCAGACTCTGATAAAATGCCTCTCAGTCTTTCTTATAAGCCACTTTGATATACTAAAATGCCACAGCAAGGTCTCTCCAGTATCTTCTCTTCTCTAGACTGAACAGGAAAAACTGCATGTCAAAGGGGGTTGTGTTTACTGAGGTTCAGTTTATAAAGAATGATTTGTACTAGTTTAAAAATCACTTACTAGGGAATAAAATAGGAAAAGGTCACAGGTCCAATCGGTGCTGAGGATACACAGCACATCCTACAAGCAAAAAATCTGGCACACAAAGTCTTTTCTGTAAGACCTGACAATAACAAGGAATTTTAACTGCAGTGGTAGCTGTTGAACAAGCAATACAGCAGCACACTGTCCAGCAGATCCTTGAATCCCACAGGTTCCTGTTTTTCTGGTACAGATGATGGTGAAGAGGAAAGTCCTCTAGATGTCAAGGAAAAGGTTAAGGATAGTGAAGCAGACCGTAACTTGGATGACAGTCATGAAATCACAATAAATTACACCACTAAAAAACTGACAGAGAAAATAATACCACAATAAAAACTATTTCCATTTCAGGAAGGCAGTTCTCAGTAGATGAGAACTGGAAACAAGCTGTCCAGGATGCTGGCAGCTATTTAAAGAAACATTCTGAAGGGCCAAGTACAAAAAACTCCATCAGAGTCAGAGATAGCCTTGGCTATGTGTAAACTCTTCTCTGATTCTAATACAAGGAACCATCCTGGAGATGAAAATAAGATCAGATTACTAAAGACAAATACAAAGTTATTTTCTGTTTCTCCATATGAACTTGTTGGGAGAAATCCAAACAATAAAATGAAATAAAGTTACAAGAAAAAGTAATTCAAACACACTGTGCCCCCTGTATCTCAAAGTGTGATGGTAACTGCTTCTGTCCTGCACTCAGAAGTGACCAAAGGGGATACAAATCTCAAGACCCTATCCACGAGCCTCTTCAGGAAAACAGTCAAAACACCCTTTTCTCATTTTATTTTGATCAGCATTTTCAGAAAAGTAGCATTTAAAAAACCCTAAAGAAAATGTAAGAATGGCAATTTATATGGTTTTCTTCAGAATCAATAAAGAAGGAATTACTACAGAGCATCTATGGAGACTGAAGTCCAGATGTCCCCCTTTACAGATACTCCACAGTCATGCATCCAGCTAAGGATGTGCTGGGATCTCCCACACTGTAGTTCCAATCATTACATGACAACACACACCCGTCAGTCTGTCTGCCTGGTGCAGAACACAGGTATTTCCCAGGGAGGTCAAAGGGAGTCATTCAGTTCAGGCCTCCCGTATGTGATGATTTCCAGACAGTGATGTCTGGAGTCACACTCATCGCACGCCTTCAGTGCCACCGTGTGGTGCAGAGCTCACCGGGCTGCCACTGCCACCACAACACTTCAGAAAACATCAGCAACAAGCAAAATTATGTTAAAACCAAGTGTTTTCTTTTTAAAATCAACTGAGCATACTGGTAGCATTTCAAACTCAGCATCACTCCAGTGGAGTTCAAATGAAATGATACTGCAGTGATTCATGAACAAAGCAGTGTAAGGGTTAAAAAAAACACTTGTCCTTTGCCTGAATCCACAACAGCAAGCATGGGGTTTTAAATAGTTTTTTAGACAACCAGTAACAACAAAGATCTTTTGGATTTTCTACTTCTTTAAGCAAGTAAACAAGAAAGCAACTCAAAAATACCTTGTGACCATGACTCCAGCCTACCTCCAAGCACAAGGAAGTATGTTCTTTGACTGACATTAGCTAATCTCCTCTGCTGAGACTAACCTCTGACAATTCCAGCCCCAGGTAGCCTGATGATGAAGTTCTAGCTTTCCCCAGAGCCTTGCTTTCCAGTGACAGTGAATGGGCTTGCTGACAATATCTCTGCTCTTAGATAACCTCTCTGGGCAACCCCTGTAAACTGTTTTAACTCCTTCTCACAGACTGACACTGTGTGTTTTAGATGTTCTAGACTTTTTTAAAGCATAGGAAATCAAGTTGTTACAAAGACAATTATTCGATCAAACCAAAAGAAGTTAAATATGACACATTTGAAATTACCCCTCTTAGCTCTGATTTTCTAGGTCTGATTTACATTTTACTCAGGTGTTACTGCATGAACTGGCCACTAACAAGTTAAACAAGCTGTTTCAGCCCAGACTGAACAGCAAGGCAGGAAAACTTACACCTACATCCTCATTATGCAAATAAGATATACAGATAATTTCACATTTTATCTCATTGTTTTGATGTCTGACCACAAATGAAAGAAAGTGAACCACACTGGAAACAACCAAGTGAGGTTTTTGCAAACCCTTACTTTCAATGACTTCCTACCCCTGCTCACATTCCAGCCCTGACATTCAGTCTGTCCTCCTGCTATCAGATCGCCTGTGCTGCCAGCCACCTCTTATCACCAGCAAGCAGAAACTCCACTCTGGCCTCAATAAACTGCCAGTTCTATTTGCAGCCAGATTTTTAAAGGAGCAACTCAAAGTCCCATAATTCATGGAAACAGATGAATTTCTCCTCCTAAATCAAGATGCACAAAACTGCCGCTCCTAAAGAATGCATTAAACTCACATCTTTTTGTTTGCCAGTGCAGAAAAGTGTACAGTAATATGCTTTACCTATAAAACTTATAACAGAAAAATTATTGTAATATTTAAATAAAAGTATTTGTGCAATAATATTCCTGTTGGTTCTTTCTTTTTGAGGGATTCTCTCTTTAACATGGTTTACTGCTATTATTGTTTAATCAAATACTGTATATTTGTATAGCACGCAGAGGTCTTCATGAGAATATGAAGCTTTCAACTTAAACACCCAGCCTAGTTTTCATACATACATCTGAAAAGAAAGTGTTTTGGTTTGGGGAGCCAGTTCTTAACACTGCACTGCTTTTAAGTAACATACACCAATTCTGATCTGCTCATATACAGAGCTACATTTGTTTTATTGCACAAGAAAATGTACTTAGAGAATAACTTTCACCAGCTATGCTTCACCAAAACTTAGTAGGCCAATTGCCATTTAATACTCACAACTATAACCCAGTACCACATGAATGTCAAGTTGATCTCCAAAGGATGTTATTTTACATACAGAATACAAAGCAATAACAACACCTCACTACTATATGTAGACTTTCTGAAGCTGAAACACTAACAGGTTTAATTTGAATTCTCATTTATCTACTTGATACCTCATGCCCTCAAATACAAAATATTCACTTGCTGCCTCTAGTTCAAGTGCTTAATAATCTCACCACCAGCAAAACAAGGCAACATTGCAGGAAATATCTCTAAAATAGATTTCATTACTCTTTGTTCACCTAAGAAGTGCATTTGTCAACTTCTAAAAAAAAATGTAGACAGAATTTTGCAATCATTATGCAGCTAAACCCAGTAATAAAAGACTGCACTGTCTCTTTATTGAATGCTAAAGAAACTTCCCAGTGTGACCATCCAGGAGACTCTATCAGCCACACTCACACCACCTCAGACTGTCCCTGCTGGGACTGAAGTCCCTTCACAGCAGCCACTCCTGTGACCCAACAGGTCCCTCCTTGGCTCCCCACACACCCCACACTCACATCAGGTTTCCCCACGAGCTCGATCCCAGACTTGTCATACCTGAGTCCCAGAAAGCAATTTTCTCACAGTGCAGCAACAGAAAAAGAGCTCAAGCTGGTACCTCCAAGGCGAGACCTTGAACCCCTGACCTTTTATTCCCTCCCAGGCCCTGTGCCCTGATGGTCTGGGCCCTTCCTGATGAGCTGTGGGCTCCACCTGGCTGGTGCCACAGGTGTTCATTGTTACCCAAATTGCTGCCAATTCCCAGCCCCTTTCCTGGGGCTCCGGCCATCTCCCCCACCCAGGGCTCAAGC
>JAWWEU010000138.1:15750255-15798757 GCA_035583155.1 Acropternis orthonyx
CCAAGGAAATAATTCCCCACTTCCCATGGGCAGGCAGGTGTTCAGCCATTCCCAGGACAGCTATGCTCTGTCACAGGTAACAATGACTTGGGAAGACAAACACTACCTCTCAAAAATTGACTCCAGTTCCCTGCAAAAATGACTTCCATCACTGGTGCCACAGGTCCCTGTGCCCTTTGTTGGGTAAAGGATTGGTGCTGGTTCCCAGGCCCTTGCTGGAGCTCTGGCCATTTCTCCCAGCCAGGGTATACCTTGCAGCTGCATGTGGAGCTGCCTGCATCAGGTGTGTTCCTCAACATTGAATTTGCATCATTCCAAATAAAACCAAGACACACTCGGTCAAATACCCATGTACAGTTGACACCTACAGATAATACTACATATCTTCAAAGAATAGTTTAAGTTGAAGTCTTAATCAGCAAACCTGTTGAGTCTATAAAGCTGACAAGCTGCTTGTAAAGATAAAATATTACCTATCCAACCCACATGAAACAATGACTTGCTATGACCCAATTCTTCACCTGCATATTCTTAAAAGCTTCCAAGTTTTTAAGTCTCAACAACTGTCCTTCTGACTATATACACCTAGAGTATATGACATAATATTTCAATTGCTGGAGTCCAGGTAAATAATCCTTGAAATATGTAAAGTATATCTACCAACCTACCAATGGTTTGAACTTTCTTGTTTTGTAAGTATGTTATACAATTTAAATTTATTGCCTATACAAACTGTGCATAGCAATAAATTCTTCTGTGAAACAGTTGGCACTTGGCATGAAGTGAAACATGTCTCAGTACTGCAGAGCAAGATATGCAATCATTGCTGAGGAGGAAAGGACACTGGTTTTTTGAAAGTCACATCTGAAATTAGTCATAAAGTCATTCCATGGTACTAGAAAGCTGCTATTGGATCTGAGCACAGCTCTAGCATTCTAGTGAAAGTGTAATTTCTGTAATTTACATGTGAACTTAACTATGAGTACTTACAAAAAGTCCGAATAAGGACATAAATATACCAGAGTACAAGAAACAATTGCAGAGAAGGTGGTGAAGAACCTTCTAGACAAATAAAATATTAGTCCACAAAGCACTGGAACACTCACATTAAAATCCTTCACTGGTAGCAGAGGGTATGTAGTGCTTGCTGGAGGCAAATATATCAGCCTCTGCAACAGAAATCATTCTAGTTAAAAAATTTGATAACTAACAGCTCATTTTAAATACAGAATACAAAAGAAAACATAACAGGGCATATTTTTTCAGGTGTCTCATCTTCCAGAAATAAGGATAAGAAGATCTGGGAAAAAAGGAGGGATTTCATTTCCATCCCAGTTATATTTTTCAGTAAATCTAGGAACTCTACTCCAAGACCCATGAGTGAAACACAACAGTTCCTGTCTCCTTGCAATCATAACCACTAGTTACACTTTCAAAAGCTTAGGCACCCTAAATACAGCATTATCTTTGAGGGGTGAGAGGATTAAAAGCAAAATGTTGCAATCAGCTCACCTCTCCATGCAAAAAACTCACTTCCCTTACCAAGATCATCAAACTTTTCCCCCTCCAACATACCAGTGGTCATTTTGCTATGTGTAGGCAAATCCCATAACAGATACAAAAAGTGGCAATATGGAATAGGACTTGAAGATGAACCCAGCCACATACAACCCTATGAATATACACAACAGACAGCTCAATGAACTCATATCACTGATGGTTTAATTAGCATTATATTATATGACATTAAATTATTCTGCTCCATCCCTCCAACAAAAGCTGTTGTCTGATAGACTTTCAGGCCATGAAAGTCTCATGAAAGATCAAGAGATCTGAAATATAGCAGCCCTGATACACCAACTTAGATAACAAATAAAACCAGTTCTATTACAGGGTATACACTGGCAATTTATTTTCCCATTCTAAGGGCTTTTATTCTCATCCTTCACAAAGATAGTTTTGAAGATCATCACCTTAAAAGGCATATTTGTAAATATAAAATATAAATTTTAAATTAAGAATATCGGTGCCTTGCCACAGTCACAATGAAGATCATACTCCATGTTACCTCACTTGGGCTAGGTACAGGACAACAAGGCTTAAGAGATGCTGCACACTAATCTGCTCTGAGTTACTAAACAGGGAGCATGCAGAGGCAGTGAGTTTACTCTAAAATTAATTACGTTTTCTGGAAGCAAAAAAAGGTATAAAATTGCACAGAGATATGATTCAGAGAGTTCATCGTGAATTATATACTACCTTGGCAAAATTCCCCACAGAATCACAAACTTCAAGTAATTCAGAACCAGCTATGGCTGCTTCAGGTAAAACAGTCACTGGGAGGGGCAAACTTGTCATCCTGACACTGGGAAGACTATGCAGATACTTCTACAAGTTTCTTTAAAATGCTTCAGCATGTCCCTGCATAAAGGAAAAGACAAATGTATACTTCTAGGAAGATACAGGCTTCTTCCTGAGCATGTCATGTGTTTTTAATAAAATGCCAAGTTTCATGCTAATTGCTGTTAATCAAAGCCTTCTTCAACATAATTTAAATATATTTCATTTCCTAATTTAAAGTTTGGTACTACATGATCTTTTAGACTCAAAACCCATGTTCATCTTGGTATGAAATATTCATTATGTGTTAACAGTATTAACAGAAAATTTCACGGCTTCCTTGAAATATTACTAAGCTTGGGACATATGCAGACTTTGATAGAAAGAGGCAGTTTCCCCCTGTAGCCTGGGAAGGCAACAGGTGAGTAAGAAACTCCACACAGTAATCCTGGCAAAAACAAAAGTCAAGAGACAGCACAACTAAGTTCTCTAAAGCCTTGAAGGAAGTGACAAAGATGCTTCAGGGAACAAAACTTTTACCAGACAGATGTGAAACCCCACGCCTTCCTGAGTAGGCAATACTCACTGAAATATTTGCCTATAGATTAGCAAATTTCATTAGAACACATAAAATCCAACTGCTATGACAGCACCCCCATTTTGGAGTTCTCACAAGGACTGCCAGCAACTCTCCATGCACCTCACACTGCATTTTATGGAGGCTGGAAACAGGGGATTTGTTGTTGTTTTGGTTTTTTCTCACAATACCAAAACAAGACAGGCTCCACTTATACCCTGACACAGCAGGAGTAATTGAAGAAGATTATGGGATTCAAAAGGTTACGCTGAAGTCAGGAATCAGTCAAGTCTATTTCCTCTAGCAGTGCAAGAAGGTTACTTGAAATAACAGACACAAGGTATTATCAAAAAAATACTAAAATAAACTGAACAGTCATGGCTCAAAATGCAAAAGTCTACAAACTATAAGACAATTTTACTTACTTTTCCACAGAAAATTGATCATTTGCATACACTGTTCAGAGGGGCAGGTGAGGCAGCTTAGCGTGAGAGCCAGAGGTCTGATGGTTTTGTGTCTGTACCTGTGTGCATCTACATTATGTTTCTCATATAGCTGAGATTGCTAAAAGGTTAGAGCTTCTATTCATATTAACACAAAGCAAACCTATACACAGCTAACCTAAGTCATAGTGTACTTATTTAATGCCTTGCAGTGTTATGTTTCAGGCCATTCCGTGGGTCCTGTCCCTGTCTCCTCAGAGCAGAGACCAATCAGTGCCTGTCCCTCCTCTGCCCCTCACGAGGGAGTTGTACCCGCAGGGAGGTCTCCCCTCAGTCTCCCCTTCCCCAGCTGAACAGACCAAGTACCATTTGGTTGTGCTCAATTTCTTTTTTGTGTGTATTTGGTGGCTAAGTGAACTATTGAGTTTTATTAGTATAAATGTTTTGGAAAGTGAATTTTTAGCTTATACAGGCAACAGCTTGCCAAAACAAAGTGTAAATTTACAAATGTAAACACTTATCCAGGAAGCCTTTCTGTATATATATATAATTGGCTTTAAACAAAAAAGTACATTGTTTGACTGATAACAGTGAGGCAAGAAACCTACATTTTCAAAAGGTCATCAGCAACATATGGAGCTTCAAGCTGATGTTTGTACAATAAATGCAACTCTTACACACAGGAATAAACCTTCTGCATTTGTGAGAATTAAGACAGAAGCCACATTTCAAATTACTGCTGGTGTGTGATTCACTCAGACTCCTGTGTTAACTGAGCCTTGAGGTGCTTTTGTTGTGATCTAGAGGGATTATTCCTATGCCCTCTACAAACCCATTAGGGCTTGGAAATGTTGCTACTTCTGCTTGATCTCTTAACTCTTCCCTGGCATTTCCATTTAAAGAGAAACAGTGGCAGATATTCAGGAGCACGTTTACACTTATTCTGCATAAAACCAAAATAGCACCGTTTCCACATTAGTATGAGAACCACAGTCTTTGTACTAGTTGTGATTTTCTCTTTTTGAAGCCAGTAAAAATTGAAATTTAGAAAGTAGTCTCATGCACTGTGCCTTGAATACAGTTAAACTGTATTGTTACAGTGATTCATTAAAGTGTCTGTATTTTATGTTCCATTCACTTTGACCCTCCACCCACATTTTAATTCCAAGACAAGCATTGTATGCACTGCATAATACATCACATAGGCAAGAGGTCTTCCATTTTAAACAGCTTAATGCAGCTGTTGCTTTTACTTTACAAACCAGAGCAAATATACAAGGAAATGCTATATTGATCCTTTAATTTCTAGTCAGTTAATATTATCTTCAGTTAAGGGGCAGGATTCCATTGTTTAGAGGACAGTATCCCCGTGCAGTCACTCCCTGAACTAGAGTGGGAATTTAAGCTTGGAAGGCTGCTGGCACAGACGCTGCAAAACTTTTCTTTGTCAAAAACTGTTCCAAATAACAGAACAAATAACACCTATGAAATATTTTGGCATCAGATGAGCAGCTTATTCCAACTGCCTCTCCTCTTTTTTTGATGTGTCCCAAGCAAGTCTAGTTCTAAATGTTTGTGAAATAATTGGTTCATTTCACGGTGCAACTAATTTAATGTATTGTTTTAAATATGCTTAGTTAAAAAACTTTTTTCAGCACCATGCAGCAGAAATGCAAGGCAGGTTTCTCTGGAAAGGTTCAGCTCTTGTCTTCTTCAGGAATTCACACAGATGTTACTAAGAACAAAATGTCCCCATCAGATGAAAGTCTCATAAAAGTAATGTCTTTGATACATAGGAAGAATTTTGAAATGTGTCTTCCTGATGTCAAATAGAAACTGAGTGTAGTGTTCTGCTATTATGACATTAGTAATTAACATAAAAATAAGTTACAATACAGGATGTGACTTGTGAGTGTTAATTTATTTCTACTCTGCCTGTGGCTGGAACAAACTCTGTGAAATATCCTGTATTAATTTATTGCTACTGTTTAAGCACAAGGTGAGTTACAGCTGAACATTACCAGAAAATTACTGATCTAATTTGGGATACTGTGTAAGTTCCAATCACTCATGCTGAGTAATGATGAATAAAGGATGAAACAGGCATACAGAGTTCATGAGATTTTTCAAGAGTAAGAAGACTGTCCTGTTTTAAAAAGGGAAGAAAAAGGGGGGAAAAGGGTTGTTTTGTCTTGGCAAACAACATAAAGACATAGTCATTCTTTAAGGATAGAGGGGAATGGAGGGGAATTTTGAAAAAAATTTTGGCCTAGGAGCTAGGAATTAGAAGTCTGTACATCAGATCAGAGAGATTCACTGCAGGGCAGTGGGTTTGGGAGGAAGAAATTACTTGTTTTTAAGAGAAGGCTTTCTAAAAGTTTTGTTGCCCGTGACCAGTTATGATACAGCAAAATATTATTTAACTGTACTACTGTATCACCATTTGAAATTCTGGCAGTGTTTTGTAGCAAGTGTTAACACAATATTTTAGGATATCTGTAGCCCACCAAGGGAAGTTCTGGCTACTTTCCTCTGAATGAACTGCCGTTTCGTATTGTGGAGCTTAACATTACCTGACCTTCTTGTATCCCTGTTAATATACTGCTTGTACTTAAAGCATAGGGAAATGTTCAGAAAGCTAGCCTGAAACAAAGTAATTAAAAGTAACACCAAATGAGCTGAAATGTGTCCTATTCGTGGACCATAATGTCACAGGTTGCCCAGTGACAAGAGTAACTGCAGCAGAAATGGTGTTTTTCCTCTCTCGTGGGAAAAGGGCAGCACGACTAGGATAAGTCTGACTAGAATGGCTTAGGGTTATGTTGTTAATTTAACTATGCTGGGTTCTTTTGCTTGTGATAAGAAGGTCCATTTATGGAAACTGACAGTTCCCTTTTGCTTTTGATGGTGTTAGGTTGCCCACACTACTAATTTGGCCCCCTTATGATGAACTTCATGTTGTCCTGAGAAGAGCAGGAATGTAATGAGCCTAAAGCTATACTGCTTTATTTAATTGGTTATTATGAGGTTGCCTTAAGGCATCTTTTTTCCTTAAAAAAAGAGCCATCTATTTCAAGATAAATATTTTCCCCCACAGTTAAGTGTAGAATAGCAGCAAGGTCACTTAGAACAGCAAGTCCAGGTGGGCCCTGTCTCTCTCACTGTTAAGCCTTGGGTGAAATATATGCTGTCAGCCACTGAGATTAATAGTTCTATTTGCTGTTCAGTATATTTCAGAGAATCCTATTATTAATGTAATTTGAGAAGAATTTAAAGTTCTCAAGGCCTTTTTTTAGAGTCTCTTCTGTATGTGTGATGGTAAGGTTCTTTTTAGTATCTTGTAAAAGGCAACATAATGTGGCAAATTTATCCCTGTATAATTGTGCTCAGAACTATCTGACTGACATATTTCTCATTCAATAATTGTTCCTTATAGCTCTATTTGCTCTCATTTTGCTTGCTGTAATTAAAAAAAAATTATCTGGAGATCAGAGATGCATTAAGTCTTGCTTTGGAATTTGTAATATATTCCCAGTATTCTTGATGACTCATGTCTTATTTTCCTCATTAAGCAAAAACCTGATTTTGTGTCACCAGTAGTTTTAAAGTAGTGTTTGTCGTGTGTTTGGGTGTTCTGATAGAGATTGTACAACTGTAAGACATCAGCGAAATTTCTCATGTCTCCTATTAATGGGAAAATGTCTGTATCAGTTTAAATACCTTTTACTTCAAGCAGTAAGCATGTCTACTGAAATTTTAACCTGTTTTAATCCTTTCATTATGCTGGTGTAACAGGCAATTATATTATACTCCAAAAACTGCAATATTTACCTTTAAGTTCAATTATAAAACTAAGTCAAACATCAGTATTTTATTTGGCTTTTTTCATTAGAATCTTACTTCATTTTACTGAAATACTTCTTAAAAAAAAAAAAACTATTACAACTGGTTCATTTCCACATTGGGTTTTTATATTTATTTGCATAATATTACCTATAATAGCAATATAGATAACATTTCTCTATTGAAAAATTGGGCATTAAAGAAAAATATAGGTATACAGTGCTTTCATAGCTTTAATTCAGCTTTACTGCGGGTGGACTTCATTAATGTCTGTGATGGTAGCATGCTAATTTTTGCAAAAATGGCATATATCAGCTTTAGGAAGCTCTAGGTCCTTGTTAATATAAAAAGTACTGTTTTCCCCAAAGAAACTCTCTTAATTCAGTGGATTATTTATTTAGGTAACTATGTTTGCAGCAGGTAACTTGTACAGAGTGCTACTGGTTCATTTATCTATTCATTCTTTGTGTCTGTATATGCAGTCTAAAAGCGTTTAAATCTATGGATTCTTTTTTTCAAAGTTATATTGATGGCTTACCTTTTGAAAAGGAGCAATTATGTTGCAGTAGATTAAAAAATAAAAGGACTTTTTGAAAAGACTTTTCTTTAAATGCAGCCTGCTGAAGTGTAATTTTAAAAAGCTGTGCAATTGGAACCTGTAATCCCAAGAATAACTGAAATTTTAATTGTAATTTGCAGTATATCTTTAAGGTAAAAAAAGTGTTGCTCATTCAAAGTCTGCCTAAGTGTCTTCAAGAGAAGGAAAGCAATTTGACTATCTCAATAATATCACAAAAAAGGAAAGGAAAAAAACACAGCAAAACACAAAAACCCCACAACCTTTTGCCTTTTCTTTGTTATTCAATTTTTTTCCCATGAACCGGCTTTTTCACATACTTAGCTGGGAGCTCTGTCACATTAAATGGATGTACATGTGTATGTCACCTGGACAAGCAACACAGCAAGTGCAAGCACCAAAATTAGCTGGGAGCAGAATGGCACAAATACTCTGCAATGCTCCAATAGTCAGAGTAGAATTTTTTTTTAAATATATTACTCAGAGTAAAAAAATTCGTTTTCTTCTTCCCATTATAGGTGAGCTGCTTAAACATTTTTTAGTGCTATGGGAAAGCTTTTAGGGAATTAGGAGTGTGGTCGTATCTGACTAAGCTGAAAAGAGTTCCACTTTTGGAGGACTAAACTCTTGGAACATTCACCCCAAAAATCAAAAACCCACATTTCTCTTCAGCAAATTTTGAGTTGGTTTGAGCTGGTAATTGGACTAATGTTGAGATGTGACTATTCTGGCCCTCAGCCTTGTTTTTGGTCTGTGTTTGCTCTGTCCTAATCTGAGGCTCTCAGCATTTTAGTGTTGCTCAGTACTGGGTGTTTAGACAGTAAATCTTCAAGTCACGCTGTAAATGAAGTGTAAGAGCAACAGACACCTTTAAAAGTATGTTTTGTTTCCTTTACTCTCAACAGAGCAGGAGGGGAAAAGTTTACCCCCTGGGTCTGATGCATTTCCTACCCTACACAAGATGGTCATTACTGTTCATCAGAGGCAGTTTTTTCTGGGTTTGTTCGATTTCTTTTTAATATGTTGTCGTTTACAAAGAGATAAGCAGTCTGTAAATGTAAATCCGTGGGGTTTTTTTAGAATTCTTACACAAACAACCAAGGCTTCTCAAATCATGGAAGGTCATTAAAATTTAATGCTGTGTAAAGTTCAGTGATCAATGTATCCATTTTGTAAACATACCTTTCTGTACAAGCTTTTAGCCCTCATCTCATATTAGTATTCAGGTGGAATCATTACTGAAGTATTCCAAATATATATTTTAAATGAATATTTTAAACTCTGGATTTTAAGTTTATACTCTTTAAGTTAATAAAAGGTCTTCTATTTTGTGATGTCATGTTTTGCAGTGTTTGCTTATATAATGCTTTTCTTTCATTGTTCTCTGTATTTTTAATTCTTTGGATGCATTTTAAAAAATGAATGGTTAAAGATGTTTCAAAAATGGAAAGCTTTCTTTTGTTAGGCCGCAATATAAAGAGGACACTTAACGAAGAACAAGTCAAATCCTTTTATTGCTTAGGAGTTCCAAAAATTTAAATCTAACAAAGATAATTTTTTGCACAGCAGTATTCTCATTAGTTCTGTCTGTCTCCTGTTCCAGACAGACCAATTACCCTTGTACCCTGCTGTAACACCTATGGCCTTGTTAAGTCTTGCTACACAGACAGTCTTCAGCTTTCCTCCTACAGACATTACCAGGGTTATTCCAGCCCCATGGATTGGTAGTCTCCTATAGGTATTTTCTTCAACACAGAATCTTAGCATGATATTGGAGCTGGAAATAATGTGTAACTGTTCATTTAAATCTGTCTTATCTCTCTTCTTTTTGTTTTTTTTAATAATTTAAGCTGAAATAATGTTTTTCGCTTTAGGATCACCTCTTAAAAGAGATTTTATGGTCAGGTCATTCCATTTTACTGGATTCTGCAGAACTGAGGTACCTCTCCATTGCAGTCTTCCCGTTAAGAGCATACTTGTTTCAAAATTTGCTTACCCATAGTTTTGGCACTACTAAAACACATCCTATTCCAGAATCCTCCTATGAAATTAAAACAGGTATTCATTACCTAGACAAGCAATTAATTTAGTTTTCTTACTTGTCCATGAATCTGAAAGATTAGTGTTACATCTATTGCCTGTAGCTATGCATTTGTCACTTACTGTGTTGATCGAGATGGTGCCCTTGATTTGAACCTTAATAAGAAAGATTAAATAGAAGAAATGTAACTCAAAAGATGATCTTGGTAGACACAGAGGTGCACACAGAGAGAAAATTACCCTCATCACTTCAGCTCCTCGTTTAAGCACATTATGGGTCAGGACAGGAAAGCTGATGTTCTCAGCCTGAGGCTGCAGGAATCCATTTGGAGTGGTGGGATTGGACTGACAGCTGAGCACAGAGCTTTGGGATTTCATATAACATCTCCAAATGACTTTGTGAGTGTGGATATGTGCCTGTATAGCTATATATGTGGAGTGAGAAAGAAACGCATAACAAATGTATATACACATTTATGAATACCTTTTCATTTTTTTCCAAATTTGTCAAATTATATGTGTACTGACACTACCGCACAAGGATGTATTTAAACACAATTAACATGCAGGGCTAAGTGTTCCAGATCCTCATCATGCCTCCAGTTCTGACCATAAGCAATGGATAGAATTTGGCAGCCTGGCTTCAAAGTATAATCACTCAATCATTTTCACCATAATTGACAATGAATATTAAACTGAAGGTGAAAATTAGAAGCAAATTTCCAACATTTGGTCTTGAATTACTATGATTTATCTCTTATTTTCAATGGGCTTTTTCCTTTTGAATTAAAAAATCAAACTAGGTGTCACCATCTGAAAAAATCAATAGGAATGTGGGTTTTGGCACTGGGATGAAATTATTATTTTTCCTCCACTCAGCTGTATTTCTTCTGTTTGCAATGAGTAACAAATCCTTTTTCAGCCTGTCTCACACACATACACTGCAGATGCACTTGCAGTTCTAATACCTTATAAGAAATAAGCTCTCCACTTCTATCTAAGTTCCAATAATAGATCTTTTCAGGCAGCAGGTTTGGGTGGTTAATGTGGCTAATTGTGACTATCTAGACTCTCTCTCAGAGAGATGAATCAGTAATTCTTGCTACACTTGAATGCCACGTGGTTAGAATTGTTTCACAGGACAAAAGAACGTAAGGAAATGGGATTTTGTCTTCCTTTGCATGAACTACACACTGATGTCACAGAGGGACAGGAAAACAGCTTCATGCAGATAACAAACTTGGACAAACTTTAATGCACAATGAAAATCGGTGGCCAAAACTGACAAAGGGGTAACCACAATGACGCTCCATTGACATCTCACAGGTTACAGGTTCACTGTGCCCTTTGGCGATACATGGACAGGAACGATGGCCCAAAGCCACACTCACTCACCCACACACACACAGGGGCACCTCTCACTCGAGGGCACCCAGCACATCATGTTGTTCCACCCAAAGGGTCAAAGGATCCCTCAGGCATATCCAGCAGACAGTCACTCACCAGGGACAGAGAGAGGGGTGAGGGCACTCAGTCATGGACAGTCTCTGTGTCCCAGTCCCTGGGGGAAGCTTCCCCTCACAAACCCTGCTCCGAGGAAACCACACCTGACTCCAGGCAGTGATGCCCACTGCCATGCTGCCTCCTTTCACTGAGAAAGGGTATGGTCTGCTGCTTGGGTTTCATGGAATTCTCTGGTCTGTTGAGTTCTGACCATGGTTAAGGCATCTCATCACCTGTGATGGGACTCAGGCTGTTACAAACTCCATGATTCAGTCTATCTTATGATACTGCCATGCACTGTGGGGAGAATGCACCAAGAATTTTTGTGCTTTGCTGTCCACACCCAGTGCACTGTGAGCTTTAGGAGCTGTTCTTCTGCTATCTTGCACCCTCCAGGATCATGCATTATGCAGCAGTGAGGAATGAGCATCCTCTGTGAGAACATGCACTGCAGAAAGATCTGTCCTATTGGTAGCACTTTCTTTAGTCTGTGCCCAGCCTGTTGCAGGCACTTATTTTTTCTTTCTTCTTCTACATCTGATTTTTGGTGTAGAATTTTCTTCTACTGAGATCTCGTATTCTCTTGGTAGGGTTTTGTTTAGCAGCTTCAAAGAGCAAGGCCCAGCAGTGCCTGGAGCCACCTGAGAGCAAGATATCTCCTTCTAAGCTTTAGAGATAAGCACCACCTGTATTCTATCCATTCACCTTCTTACATTGTTTTCTAGATCAAAATCTCTGCATCGGAAGGTCACAGAATTACTCAGTGTGAATGTATAGTTGTTACTTCTCCCTCTGCTGCTGCTGTTCTTGCTAAATAGAGCACTCTTTCCTTGCTTGAATTTGAGAATCCCTATTACAGGTTTGCAACATGACTGAAATTGGATTTCCTCAGATGCAGCTTTGCAGAGATACAGACTGGGCTACAATCACCCATCCCACTCACCCCACGTGGATATATTCAGTCAGTGGGGAACGCCCAAGGAATCTCATTCCTCTGTCTGTTTTTGTTACTATTACCCATCTCCCCAGGTCTTGCATCACAGACAGAACTTTGCACTTGCACAAAAAAAAATTTATCTTTTTCTAGATTAAGTGATATACAGGCCCACACCTCAAAGAAGCAGCTTTATACTGAAGGCTAAGAACTTCATTCTGAGCCATTTCATGCCTGAGGCTACTTTGTGCTTCTAAATACCTGCCTGAAGATCTGTTTAGCTGCACTGCTGCGGGAAGCAACAAGGAGAGGGAGACCTCAAGGGAGAACATGTGAGACCCTGTCAAAATTCTATTTTTACATGTTGTTGTCCAGTCAGAACTCTGTTGCACCATCAGAGCACTGGAACCCTCATGTTCCAGTGAAGACTCCTGTGTCTTCACTCCACTGATAGGTATGAACAGACTGAGACATTTATGGTTAATATTTCAAGTTAGCTTTGGGAGAGTTTTCAAACAAAAACAGTATTTTTCATTCATTATGCAAAATAATTCCCACAAGTAATAATTTGTATTTTTTTGCAGATACTGTTGTTCTTGAAGTGGGCAAAGAGATTTTGTGGCAGAAAGGTTTTCTCCAAGTGCTGTGTTGCTTTTAGGACCCATTCATGATCTGTATAATAATATTTATCATCAGTTCCAAATGAGTTTTAGCTGATTTTCTCACTCATCTATCAGGAAAGGATTAGGGTCATCAGCGTGTGAGGGTTAATGTACCGAAAGTTTTCCAAGATGGATATAATGCTTTCTATAAAATAGAAATGCAAGCACAAAAAAAATCGAGGTGATTGAAAACCTGATGAATTGTACCAGTTCTGTTACCTTCAGTATCCAGCCCCATAAGAACTGTCCCAAAAATTGCAGTCAGGTCAGTGAGCTCTTTATCCCAGGGTGGTTTTCAGCATTTTCTTCTAAATTTTTTAATACTACTTTATAGATTCAAGAACCTGTTACTGGTTAGTTTGATTAGGGCTCATCTCTGTTTTCATTGAATTAATACCCAAAAAAGTGAAGTTTCTGTACACACTTCAAACAGCAATCCATAAAGGAAATAGAAGAAAAATTCAAACAGTTTTATGCACTTTACTATAACTGATAGTCCTTGGGAGAGGACTGAATAAATAATAGTAGACTGAATCACTTTGTAAACTTCATTCAAGAAACTTTAAAATGCTAAATAAATCTCATTCTCTCAGAGTTGATGGTTTGTTTTTTCCTCTTGCCCTTGCAGAGGATGTAAGTCTTTTCTAAGTACAGCAATAGAGTTAGTCTCCAGATTACTTTACCCAAAACAAACAGCCTTTGTTCTTACCTTTTAGGTCTGCAATCTGGTAGTGTAGATGTGCATGACAGATTCTTGATAAATAAACGCATAATAAAATGTGGCTAGACTTTATTTTCCCCCAATGTATTGTAATATCAAAAAGAGCTTGGCAGATACTTTAACTTTGCTCTGGCAGGTATGCACATAATTATTCATCATTCTTGCAAATGCAAAAGAAAAAAAGCAAAACCAAAAACAAACACACTTTGTTGCTGGTCAGGATTAAAATTGAAGCTTGCCTTGTGGTGGTGACATGAAGAAAGGAATTAACTTTGGTGGTATGAATTTCATCACCTAGCTGTTCTACACATTCCATTCACTCAAATTCTTTAACCATTTTGAAAATAAAATGCAGGGAGGCAGGGTTTTTTTGAAGCCTCCATAGGTCTCATTACTTTCTCTTGACTTTTCACTCAAGAACAGCATCCCCGTCTCTTTCTCACTGCTGCTGCTGCAGTGGGGACTGTCACATACTGGGAACAGAAATATCTGCATTGCTGTTTTCTTTAGAACTGTGCATAACTAAAATTTAAAACTGTATTTCAAGGACTGAACAGATCATTAAAAACAGGAGAGAGAGATGGGAATTGCAAAGCCACAAGTAAGCTGGAGTGGAAACTGTTGTGTGTGGAAATTATCAAGAAGAGAAAGGCAGAAGGATGACAGAAAGGAGCAGTGATGGTCAGGGGGTGCTCAGAGACAATGTAGGGACAAAATCAGAGCCAAAGCCTTTACTGACTCAACAGCTGCATGAATGGCTAAACCTACAGCGAGCAACAGCCTCGATACAGGGTTGAGAATCACGTGTAAGATTGCAGAATGAGACTGAGAATTTTAAAGGATAGCCACTGATGTCCCAAAGTAAAAAAAAAGTTCATTGTTATAATGAACAGAAAAAGAAGAAGCAGGAGATCAAACCAAAGGAAAAGGTATGGGCAGCCAGCAGATTGCCTGAAGAGTTTGGGAACTTATGGAAAGAAGAGACACTTCACTTAATAGAAGTGGGGGATTCATACAAGAGTTAAAAGAAGGTGGGAGGAAAAGTCACTGTCATAAGAATTAGGCAACAAAAGAAGGGTTGAGAAGAAAACAAACTTGCATGCACAGTGGGAGATGCAAACAGCCTTGGGCCACAGCTCCCCTGAGGGTTCCACAGCCAAAGGAAGTGGTGCAGGTCAAGTTGAGGAGAGACAACTGGAGGAGACTGTCAGGGTGGATACTTTGTGACTTGCTGCACTCTTAGTCCAATTCATGTTACTTCACTTTTCTTTGTCCTTCATTTCAATTCCCCATTTGATTCCTTGAGGCTCTTCCTTCTTCCAGATGCATTTCCTTCTCATCTTTCCTTAGCCCAGCATTTCACTGACTCAGCCAGAATCTGTACTGTTTTGGTTTGCTTTCTTAACTCTAAAAAAAGCCTGATGCAATTTTATGATTTCACTTTATAATTTGGGGTTTTTTTCTTTCTTTCTACTACAGAAATAATTACCTTTTTCTTCCAGTAATAATGAAACGCTTGACTTCATATAAATCAAAGCAGACCTATGCTACAATAGAGGAATCCAGAAAATGCTGTTAGAAAATATGAAAATCCAGAGTTTAAAAAATAAGTGTTTTTCTGTTGCCAATAGTGAAACCCTTAACTTTTCATGAATGAAAGCCATCGTCTCTAGTATGAGTATCCTTTTCATAAGCAAATTACTACTGAGATGCAGTTAATCTATTAAATGGTTTGCTTTAGTTCAGAGACTTCATCTTTTACGGCAAATTATTTTTGTAAGAGACCAAAGCTACTTCATTAGCTTTCCAAAACATGAGGCAATTATTAATTAGCTACATCTTTTTTCCTTACCAATAAATAATCTAATGCATGTTTGGTTGCAGCAAAGCCTCAGTTATGCAGTGAAGCCTTCCAGCTTTGATTTCAGAAATTACTTTTCTCTACAGAAAAGAATTCCTGGGAACCAGTGAGCAATTGTGACCTCTGCTGGAAGTCTTAAAATGGATTCTAAAAGATAGCTGGAAATCATCATTACTGTTACTTTAGGCACTAATCTGCAGTGTGCTAGGCACTGTACAAATGGATTATGAGATTGCACCTACTCTGAGGAGTTTACAGGATAAATAAAAATGGAACATTCGATATAAATGAAACCAAAGAAGTAATCAGTGGCAGTGCCTCTTAAACTGCTTGTGCTTCCCCTGAAATGGTATGAGATACTGATGAATATTCACCAGGCTTATGGACATGGTTAAAAGTATCCTGACAAGCCAAATACTCCAGATTTTTAGTTTGAAACAATATTCCTTATGATTCCATTTCATTATTTCTAAATACAGAAGTGAAACAGAGGGAAAATTTTGTTTAGGAGGAAATTAATTATTGAGTTTCTGCTGGAAAAAATATGACACTCATATGTGTATGACAGAAGGAGGCTTTTATGCAAGTACAAAGAACTATATAATCATTGATCTGGAATTGCCTTGAGCCACCACCCATGATTCCAGCCCAGAGTAAACCTTGAGATGTGCATGCCCCCAGTGCTTCAAGTGATGTGAGCTCCCTTTTGTGCATCAGCATGAAATGTACAATAAAACACAAATTTCATTTGTATTCTTGGAAAGAGACATTTACATTTGACAATTTACAGTGAAGAATGAACTCATTGTGGAGTTTTGAAAAATGCAAATGAATTTACGGCTTTTCTTGGAGTGGAGCATTTGCCATCCTGAACATATGGCTCATTAAGGCTTCAGCAACTGTTTACTGTGGTTAAAAACAGGGTTGTGGGAATTCTAAAAAGCAATGCAGTAAGATCAGAGCTCTTGATGTCAGAAGGCCCTGAAGCCAAGGCTGCCTTGCTCTTCCCAGTGCATCCCCTGCCTTGTGATGATCTGTGCAATACTTTGACTATTAATTCTAAAAAATCTTTATATTTTGATGGTGTCAAAATACAGCCATACTCATAAGAACCTTTTATGTGCAGGTGTCATATAATGAAAAATTAACCTGCATGGAACTGGTTGAGAAATAGCATTAGTTTAGTACAGACAGTAGCCCACTTATTGGGTGCCCAAACACTTGAAGGAACTTGTTCCCCATCCAAATTAAACTTATAGGCACTCTTTGAAAATGGTAAAACTTCCATTTCTTTTGGCAAAGTGATGAGTTTAGCCCTAGATGGCTTACAGTGTATGAATAGCTCTTTAAGAGAAGGGGAACAGAGGCAGGGAAGAGCTGAGAGGTAGGATGTCTGTCTACAATAGGGAAAGCACTATGAGCCCTCTGCCTATTCCTTGTCCTTCTAGCAAAGCAGCTGGGAGTGGCATTGTCATTTCTTCAAGTTCCTGGAGAGGGAGAATATTTCAGAGAACACTTAAAAGATTATTTACTGATGACAGAAACAAACTGGGAATATTTCTCTTTTCCTCAAGAGAGTAAGTCTTCAGGCAGTCCTTTTGATGAATTTTAAAGAAATATAAACCAAATGCCAAATCGTCACATTCTTTATTTCCTATGGATTTTAATCTCTTCTACATCCCTTTTTTTTTTTTTCAATGTGTCTGTTTAACACTTCTTGGCTTTTGCAGGGACCTTCAAGGTGCTTTTTTGTCATACTCTTAGTAATCATGCTTCAACAATATGCTGTGAATTATTCCAAATCTGTGCAGGTGCAGAGCTAATATAAATTAGGTGAATCATGAGGAATGTTAAATTATATTCTTATTAGTTAATTTGCAGATTCTACAATTTTATTTTATTTTTAAAAGAGTTTTAATTTTTCCTGAGGGAACAAGTAATATCCTTAACATCTGGGTGGAACAGCTGGAACAGAATTCAGAGTCTTGCAGGAAAATAAGGGGGATTTTTATTTAAACATTTTGCAAAGTTTGCTTTGCATTATTATTATTATTATTATTATTATTATAAGTAGTAGTAGTAGTAGTAGTATTGCTGCTTTTGAAGCACTGCAGACCAGCTAGAAGTTACAGTTTGACATAAAGCTTATTATGTGTAATTTTATACCATTTGTTTGTGCAGGAGGAAGAAATGATTATTTGTGTGGATTCTCTTGGCTTTTGCAAAAATACTAAATCATTAGTATTGACTACATGATAGGGACCATGGCTGATGAAGGTGGTTGACTGGATTATCATTGTCCACAACCCAGTTTTACATTTATTTTTACATTTTTAATGCAAGCTTGATTCTGAAAATATATTAAAGTGGTTTCTTCCCCCATCACTCTCTTCAATTGTATTTCCCACCTAAGACTGTCTGCCTTTAATACAGTTTCTCCAGATCCACCCAGGATATTTCAGAATGGATGGACATCATTTTTCCAGTGTCTGGGGTAAAGTGTGGACATACATCTCTCTCTTGACTTATTATCTTTTAATTCAAGAGTTTCATTTGATAATCTGCACATAATTTTCCCTGGGAAAGTATTCACAAAACAATTTGACACAACATTGTAATTATTTTCTCCCTCTGTCTCTGAAATAATTTGGTTTTTTTGGGTAAGGTGCATACTTTGACACAGTATATATAATATATATAAAATGTTGTTTCTGACTGGCTGTCTCAAATAACATTGCTGTTCTTAGATAATGTGGGGCTTTTTTAAAAAGTTTCCCTTCTTTTCTGCTTTCTGTCCTATAAATTCTGACAGAAATGACCATAGGCATGTACATTCACTGATAGTTATCTGTGAGTGTAAAAGCCCTCCTGTCTTTTGAATACCTAATTATCTAATGAGGGACTGAAATGTCAAGATGACTTATCCAATGCCCTAAAATATCACCTACTATTAACAGGCTTGGAAGGTTGCAGGAGATACTTTTATTCTGACATGATACAGAATGAAGGAAAATGGATTTTTTTTTTTAAGCAAACAAACCAGTAAGTGGTTTGCATAATAATATATGTACATACTAGGTTCATCTCGTTCCATGTCTCTCTGTGCTCACAAACAGTAAAGTATGATGGAACAAGACTGAGAGGAAACAGCAAGTGAGATTATTTCTTGTGAAATTCCTCCTCACCTTCATCCATAAGCAGTATATGGACTTTGATACCTGGAAGTTGGTGGTGGACAATAATGTTTAAGAGCAATAGAAGGCCATTCTTTCATGAATTTCTGCTATCCTTTTTGACACATCACTTCTCATTAATTTCCACAAAATCCACAATTTATGTGCATAATTAAAAGCATTTCAATTACAACCTTTAATTGGTTTAAAATCCACGGTCTGCTGATTTTGCTGACTCATCTAACTGCTCCCGGGCCAGTAAAAGAATGCTAAGCACTGCACTGATCCAAGTGAAGTCCTTCAGTACTTACCAAGTCCAATCTGTGTCCTTTCTCCTAAGCTGAAGAGAGCCAGGCCTTGCCCAAACTGAAAACATGACCTCTGAAGACACAGAGAAAAGGAAGGACATTGTGTTGATGTGGATAAGATTGTGACGGTGCCCTGGACTAGCAGAGGGGATCAATGTGATATGAACACGCTGCTCTCTAACTGAAGCCTTGGTAACAAGTATGTCCTCACACATTTTGATAGACCAGAGGTTTCAAACTCTGGATTTTGGCTGACTTCCAGGTGACTTAGGAGTTCCTTCATCCTCTTAGGAGGATGCTGTATATTCCTCACTTCCTGTTCCAAAGCATTTATCTGTAGAGAGGAGCTCAGCACAAATGCTGTGCTCTAATCCTAACACAGCGGAATGGAGGAGCAGGAATTCCACCACATAACTAATAAAGCTCTTTGTCATTTTGGGGGGATGGATTTATAGATAAAAATTAATGTAAGTGTTGTTACTCTTCAATGAGATTCCCATATAAGGAATTAGGCTACCATCATGCTAAAATGAATTGCAAATCAAGAGATCACTGTCTTAATTATTAACATCCCTCATTACAAAATAGAAAATTTATAAGGGTTTGGCCTGCAAGGTATTCCAGACCATTACCTTTCTTCTTACAGATTTACTATTCCTAATAACCTTTTACTAAATATAAGGAGCAGCTTTGGAAATTTGTTCATACCTGTGTCAGTGACAGCCTGCAAAGGGAAAGGTGAGAGCTGACCTTCTCAGAAAAATGGGACATATAGAAATTAGAAAGCAATTGTAGTGATCATAATCTGTAGCAAATTTTTTCTCAACTACTTGATTAAAATGTTTTATCAGAAAAAAAAATTACATCCCCAAACTTGTTTTAATGGTTTAGATATGCTTTATTACTGAAAAAATATCTCAAGTGTAGGATGAGGTTTTTACTTAGCTTTGCAAGATGGAGTTGTTTATTTGGCTTTGCCTCTTTGCTTTCAAACCAAGGAAAGTGTTTCATGCATTAGTGTCTTACAGGGATGAAGACAAGGAATTCTATACCTTCTGAGACTGAAGGGAAGAGCCAGCAACTAATTTGTCTTCCCAATAAAACACAGCATAGCAAAAAGAATGTAATAATGATGTGTAAGAAGGATGTAATTTCAAAGCACATATTAAGGTAAAATACTGATCTTTTTGAAATTACATCAGCATTTTAGTAAGAAATTAAATGGAGAAGATATTAGCCCTCATTTCTGCAAGAATATATGTTTTGGAAACCTTTTAGAGTTTTTGCAGTAATTTATTAAATCCATCTTGGAATTTTTTTCCAAATCAGAGACTCGATTTTATCATAAGCTTTGGTGCCAAAGAGGCAAGTAGAATGAGATTAGCCTGATGAGATACCTCAAACGGAAGACTAATCATGTCTCCCCTTTTGAATTATTGGGGAGAAAAGAAAAAGTCTCACTCAGCCTTTGGAGGAGCTCGTCTGTCATCTGTCTTTGAGCCTAATGTGTCCATTTATCTGCCATGTCTGAATTAGAGTGAATCTGACTCACAGGCTGTAGACAAAGGATGTTCCCAGAGATTTCAAGGCAGGTCAGTGCCTACATTTCATTGTGACTGTGAATAAGTAAAATGCTTGGAAATATATGGACTCATGTTTCTGATAGCTTTAGGGTGCAGACTCCAAAAGGGGTCATAGGTTAGATTTTGCCACAAGCTGTAAAAATAAGTTTGCAGATGAGCAACTGAAAATGTGATTATTCTCTAAAGATGTACTCTCAAACTGTGAGCAGTCTGAGAAGCTGCAAAGTCTGTATAAAGTCTTAGTGAAGACCTAAACATCCAAAGTATATATTGCACATTGTGTTAACATTTTGAAAAGGTGGGAGTGAAATATTCATAATTGAGAAAGCTTTATGACAGTCAATAACATAAATGGTACTAAATCCTAAGCAGGTGAGAATGAGGGATGGAAGGAAATGCATTTTCCAGCTTGTGGGTGCCTCGCCCAAAGCTGAGTGCTGCTGGCAGTGAGTACAGACTTACCTAAATAATATCTTATACATTGTACTACTGTCCCTAGTTCCAGTAACTTCTTCATTACATTAGTATTCTGGGTCCTCTACTCTTCCTTTGTGCAGGAAGCACTCTCTAACTTTGCCAACAGCAGTTTCGCTCCTCTAAGCCTAATAAACAGGGAACGGGAGAGAAAAACCTTTCATTTGTTGTGTTTTTGCTGCTGGAGAGCCAGCAGAGGGAGCTTAAGTAACAAACCCTCTTCCCAGGGCTTATTAATAATGCAGAGCTACATAAACAAATAAACAAAAGTCTGCCATGATAGCCTATTCCCTGTAGGAAATGGGAAGAAAAAGAAAATCGGTAGCTGTTGAATGGAAAACAGTAAAATCAGTAGGGAAAGGAAACTTTTCTAGTAAACAAAAATGCATTAAAACTAACAGAAAAAAAAATAGTGTTTTAAAATCTATAAATCTCTGTCAAATTTACAGAGAATTAATGGTATTGCTATGTTTTTAAACCTTTCTTCATATCCAAGAAAGGTATTGTGAATCTTGTTTGCTTTTTCTTTTTTATGAATTCTCAGAGTTTAAAAAAGTGAAGTATTGACTTCTTTACACACCATTGTCTTACAGGTGCTGGGACTTCAGGAAAAATACTTGGGATAGGTTTGCACTGTGATTTCTCTCGCACTACAGTAATGTCCAAGAAAGTCCTACGTCCTTTTATCTCTTCACCCAGCTCAGCAAGCCAATTAGAAAGTAAGAAACAAACAAACAGGAAAATAATGTCTGCCTGTCTCTTCTCCAAGGAACTACATGAGGTCCCTCAGTGGAGTTGTCAACTAAATTAACTTTTTCAACTAAGGCAAGCAAATACTGTGTTCCAGGATGACTTAACAGAGCAGTGACAGGCGAACTCCAGTTCAGTTTGCGTGACTGGCCCTGCCAGTTTCCCATTCACATGGGGAGCCTGGAGCACTTTGTTTGAATGTCAGGAGCATCTTATTTCAAGTGTATAAATTCTCCCTATTGCTGGCATCCTTGAGGAACATAATTTTGGGAAAGGATTTAAAGGTCTGGAAGAGACATGAAAAAAGAATCACAGGCATGTTCTCAGGTGGTTTTTTTCCCTGTTTTGAAATGTATAGATTTTTGTGCTTGATATTTATGGCACTACCTGTTATAGAAAGGTTGGGGGTTTAACCAAATTACATTAAGGATTTCCTAAGAATTGGTGGTTTTCTAGAAAGACTGGTTAGTATTGAACAAGAATTTTTCAATAACAACTTTGCTGTTAGAATCCAACATTGATTGTGCAGCTTGTGGCAAAGCTGTCCACTGAGCACACTGTAAAATGATGTCTTCTAACATAGTTTCTTTCACTTGCAGCATGTTAGAGAACAGTTGCTGAAACAAGCGTCAGTGATCTATAGACTGGCTGAATGTATGGTTCATTTCCAGCTACACACACATCTATTTCATGTTGCCACTTCTAAGTACCAAGTTTGGGGGTGTTATCCTTTAAAATTCAAGCCTTTCAAGTTATGCACACTGTTCTGATTCGGTTTTCATTTCCATAAATAAAATTGTTTTATGGCTTTGATAACAGGAAGGTAGACTCTGCAACAAAATTTTTCTTAGTTCCTTTCTTCTTCCTGTGGGTCAATACAGCACTTGGCTGCCTGCCTCGTAGCAGCCAGGCAATCAATCCTCTTCAGAAAAGACTTAGACCAATTTCACACTTGCTGTGTACTTAATAATTGGCCTAGTTCATTCCAGTGTCAAAATTGTTTATTTTGCCAAGATGATAATCTCTTTCCAGTAGTCCTAAAGTGTCACCTTGTGGCTTATACTGGTTATGATTTTGTAACTTACAGAGAAGCATCAAATATAGAAAAATCTGTAAGTTCCTCTCTGGGTATTGATAAGATTAATTTGTGGAGACAAGCGTATTTTATTTTAGCTGAGATTGCATCATTGGGGTTTATTTTTGAAATAACTGATGACAGTAATAGCAAAAATCTACTAAGAATTTTATAATCTCCTTCAAAGCTACTGATAGATTTTTCTGTGGTTAAATGCAGTCAAACTACCGAAGGGTCATTATCTACTATTTCAGGTCCTGATGATCACCTGATGTGTTCACAAAACATGGAACAACACAGCCAGAGTGTCCTGAAGACTGAAATGCACTTCTGTGAGACCTTGATTTGCTTGAACTGCCTAATGCAGGGGATTTCTTGCCACCACAAAGACTATTCTGACATCCAGCACTCCCCCCCACCTCCCCATGACTATACAGCAGAATCTCTGCACAGGTGTCTCAAACTGGCATAACGCCTGCCAGGGTCTAACAAACAGCCTGTCTGCAATGTCTTGTGCTGTCCACACCTCTGCTTCCTGACAGCGCATTCAGGAGTGTTTTAAAGAAAACTCCTTCTAACTGTTTTTGGAAATACCCCTGGTAGTGGTATACTTAAATTGCTGGGGGTTTACTAACTGGAATTGAATCAAAGTGGATGATAATCTCATTCCTGAAAGGGAACAAGGGCTTGAGCCAGAGTTAGCAACTTCACTTTACTTCATCTACTTCAGTAAGTAAAATGTTTGTAGTAATCTGCAGTATATTCAAAACTAGTTCTCAGCAGGAGGCACTTAGTGTACATATTTAGATTAGAGCTGCTATGGGGTCTTTTTGTCATGAGTCTGTAGGACTGAAGTGTTGCATGACTTGTCATCCTCCAAATTTTGGGCCACCTCTAGCAGGCTCATGGATGGCGGGAGGTAGGGATTGGCTTCAGGTTTATGCAACAGACGGATTTCCCAGCAATAGGGAAACCTCCAGCTGAACCATTTCCGTGGCCTTTGTGCTGTTTGCACCTTGTACAGCAGACTGAGGCAGCTGGAAGTTTTCTTTGAAACAATCTGAAAGGAGAGGCACATCACTGGTTCTTTGTAACAGGTTTCTTTTTCTTCACAATCCAAACTAAATCCAGTGCAAAGGAGGCAAAGCCTTGTCACTTGGGTTAAACACCAAGCTGTTGAAGCACATGCCAATATCTGCTGATCTGTCTTGCAAGAAACCACAACGAAACAACAAACTTTTCTCCCACTCTTTGGTCTCTTGTTTTAAACCAATAGTGTAACCTTCTAGGAGGTAGGGAATGTCAGGCATAAGTATTCCCTCCACTTTACAGCACAGAGGACTTTGAAAAGTCGTGTATGTTCTTAGGTGTGACTGTAATAAAAATGCTATCCCACATTTATTTACATTGCAGTGTCATGCTGTAGTTGCTAAATTGTTTTGAGTGAAAAAGTATGTGTTCCCTGGGAATTAAATTCTTTTGCACAAAGGGCAGTGTAATTAATGCATAGACAAGATGACCTCTCTGAGATGAGAGTTGCTAATGAAAAATATTCCTGTTGTTTCAAGGAAAGCGTTGACTGCAACAAGCTCATTTGTGTGCGATATTTTGTACTGCACAACATGTCTTTAAAATAGATTTTTGAATTATAAGCTGTGAATGAGCTAGCACAGATACCCACTCTAGTGATATGCTAAGGTAAATTAGATATTGATTTCTGACAAAATGGAAGATTTGTCTCATTGCTGAATTTTGAATCTTACATATTAAATAAGAGGTTGATAGCTGATGCTAAAACTTACTGTTCTTTGTGGTATATCTGGAGTCCTAAACTGAAAGATTCCGCTCCACAAATTCTCAATTAAAAGAAGGAAAAAAAAAAAGAAAGGAAAAAAAAAGAAAGTAAAGAAAAAAGACTCCAGAAAAGCAAACAAACAAAACCCAACAACAACAAAAAGTAGAAAGAGAGGAGGGGGGAATGAAGTGAAATATAAAATATTTGGGGTTTTTGCTTCAGAGGCTAAAACTTCCTGGGTTTGAGGGGTTTTTGCCTGTTTGTGCAGGAGAAACCAAACAGAAATATAACCTTGGTTTTCACTAGAGACAATTGTTTAAATATTTAACCATATCCTGCTTACTTTAAGATTTCTTTACCACTTTACCCAGGCTCCTGCAAGTGTGCAAAGTGCATATTTACACCATCTTTCATGATCTGGCTGTTAAGATGCTGTGCAGTCAAAGCATCATAATTACATGTTCCTGTTCCTTTATATCAACTACAATTCTTCAGAGAATATTTAAGCCTCTTTTGTTTGTGTGGGTTTTTTTAATCGAGTCTGACCCAGGGGCAAAAAGATCCAATTTCATCTCACAGGACAGGCAATTTGCAAATCCTTCAGTCAATGATTACTTACTGGGATTAATTACCATGACTGTTTTCTCATTGCCCCCCACAGCCCTGATATTTTTACAGTTTCTACAGATGAGACAGAATTCTGCTCCTTGAATATTTCACTCTTGTAAACAGGTTATCACTGCGGTTTACACTCACTTGGAAAATAGTTTATTAGCATTAATACCATGTTAAACCCAGTATTAATTGCAAGTTCCATGTAATGCACAAAAGCTTCCTGTGTTTTGCTTTATGTTTGACTGTATGCAACTTTCTTGCACTCAGTTCTGCTTTCACTGTCATCCTCGAGTACCACTTGCATTTTTGAGTGTTAGTTGTTTCAGTTATTTTTATGCCTTATATTACAAACATGACCAGGTGCTATTGGGTGTGGCCTAGTGCTCTCTGAAGCCAACAACTACTCTGACACTTTTCATTCCAAAAATCCAGTTATGTGGCGGGGGGGGGGGGCAGTTTTATGTATTCCAGTTGATAATATAACACTTGGAGCAGGATGTTTTGCTGCAAGGAGTGCCAATTTTAGCCAAATTAAGTGTTCCATTTTAATCTGAGGGGTCTTGAAAGAACTGCAATTGTTCACTTGTTAAGTGTTGGTAAGAGACTGAATCTAAGTCAGACGTTGTGAATGTTCCTCCTGTTTAATTCCACCACAAGTCTCAATTCGCTATTTTTTGCAATAAGGCTAAAAGTTAACTTTTTTATCACTTTTATGATGCAAATATGTTTCAACACGACTGAATAGCTCTGTGGCCTCAGTGGTTAACAGCTGTCCCAAATAAGTCTCGCTGCTGACCCTGGAGAACCCATTTGTTCTAGGATGCTGCCTCTAGGTTGTTACCTTTCTGTTGCTTACCAGACCAGAGTTCTTACTGCATTTTAAGGTTTTTCTTTCTTGTTCTGTTTTCTCTTGATGAAGGAATAATGTGTGCAACTATAAGTTAAATGTCAGAAAAGATATGGAATTCAGCTTCAATAAATAAAACCATTCTGCATGATCTATTTTACCTCCATCCAGCAAAAGCACTTTAAAATTATACACATTGTCTCAAAACTAAAACATTTAGGATTTACTACCCAGCTAGTTCCGGGCATAGGGAATATTTGGGCATAAAAGGGAAAAAGACATTGCCCATTTCCTGGTCTTTCCTGCTGAGTAAAAGCACTGCTTGGGCAGATGAGCCCTCCTTGGGAGCAGACTGCAGGGCTTAGGTGTAAATAGATGTTCACCCAGAGTGATGACTCTGAAGTGTTTCTTGGCTTGAATTTCATTTTTTTCAAACCATTTTCTTGGGGTGTCAGGTTATTCGTGCTTGAGCAGTAAACAAAAAACTGTTGTGAGTGCTCTGTGTTCACACACACAGGCATTCCTCGCTGGCTGGCATGGCCCACTTGCTGCGTGACTGTGACTGAAAGCAACATATTAAAATCATTGTTACTAAAAATCTGTTATCTGCAAATCTCATGTGTTAAACCAGGCTTTCTGAAAAAGCAAGACATATTTCTGAATCAAGAACTGCAACAAAATATCACTGTTAATTTAAGATGAACAGCTTAAAAATTAATTCTGTAGGGGGAAATAAAGTATTTCTTCACTCTTTTGTATTTAACTTCTTTTTTAATAGTAATGTTATAAACCCTGCGTCAGAATATAAGGTTCTGCTGAAAGTCATTAGCAATGGTACAACAATACTAAAATTATTTATGTCAAGCAGCACAAAGTTAAATGAGCTAGACCTGGGGTTCAAAGAGAAGATGTGGGTTTATGTAAATTAAAGCAGATTTTTACCAGCCACTAATCAAGAGTTTACCTGTTTCCATTAAAACTACACTGAGTTTAATCAGTATGCTTTCTAATGCATGAATTTCTCCCTAAATAAGAAGCATATTTGTCATGAATATTTAAATTGGATTTTAAATCCATGAAAGTTTAATTTAAATAAAAAGTGAGGCCTTTTTTTCAGGGTTGAAAGTTAGCATCCTCAAATGTTATTCAAAAGTTGTAAACAAATTTTCAAGTTAGTGGTCTCCAGAGACTTTTCTTAGCATTTGGGATTAAATGTCTTTAATTACAAGAGGTTTAAATGTAACTACAGTTACTGTAATGCTATCTGTAAATAAAAATTAAGTTTTTGTTTCTTGTAACTAAATAGAACTACTAATGAATAATTCAGAAATGGGACGAGTATGGAATATTTTAAATGGAAAACATGTTTGTAAGGCAGTAAATTGTCAGATATGTTTTACTCTTCTCACTATAATCAATGAGTAGGATATGGGAGTAATTTTCTTTATACATAAATCTGTCATGATATATTCTTAACTTTCAGGGCATGTGTAATATAAAAATTCAGCTTTATTTCTGTAATTCCTATTCTTATCTTGCAGAGGTTTCCAGCTTGTTTGGTTTTTATAATAAATAATGAATTGCATTTTCTGCAGTGGTATGAGTATAGGCTAAGAAATCAGACTTTAATAAAATTTTTCTATTGATTTTAATCCTAGAAAATAATAAGTTGTCTTAAGCCAAAAAATCATATGCTTGCCTATTTGTTGAATTAATTGGACAGTGTGAATCCTTTCTGAAAAACTTGGCATATGCAGGACTCTCAGCCCTCAATGTAGCTGCTTATCAGTTTATTGATAAGCATTATTCCACTCTTGCTAGCCATCTGTTTATTGTTCAGACAGCTGTGCTCCAGTTATTTTTTGATATTTTTCAGATATTCATAATTCAGACTTTTTTTCCTGTGGATTTTGTTTCATATGTAGGCAGCTTTGATAGCAAACTGCACCTGCCTTATTGCTTTGTTTGCAAGCAAGCACAGGCAAGTGAAGCTTGAACTGCATATTACATTCAAGTAATATAAACCAAATAGATCAGTGTGGAAAATTTATCATGCTATTTTTTAATATATTTTTAATATTAATCCCTGGATAATTGCCACAGATCTTAAAACAGAAGGGTAATAGATTTGCACATAAAGCACATATAAATTCTTTTAGCCAACTGAAGTCCTACATTAACTTGAGCCCAGTACATATCCAGTGAGATGTGGGCCCTGCTTCTTTCAGCAGAGTTTATCCTTAATGGTGACAACAGAAAAAGCAGCAAAGACTTGAACCAAGGCTGTACTTACAGGGTGAGAGTTCCTGGTGTTTGACAGCCATGGTCAAATTTATCAAGTCTTCAAATATACACCGCATCCTTGAGGAAAAAATCCCTTTGCTAAGCTTTGGTGTTGGACCAGGGTTTCGGAAGAGCACACCACAGGCAGCTTTATTCCCTTGGGACTGGGTTTTGCCCACTGTCCTGGCAGCTGTCAGGATCAAAACTGATTTCTGGTACCCCTCAGAGCAGTGTTTGAGCAGAGAGAACTTGTTAACTGAACCTAACTGCACTTCACTCACAGCTCTGTGGAAAAAAAGATGCTGATTTCTATGAATGTGTATTACATGTACACAAACATGCAAAAGAGAAGCATTTCATGTTGTAAAGAGAAACCAGAATACAAGGAAGCAAGGAGTTGGTTAATGATGAACAAAAAAATAATTTTATGTTTTTCAGCAATTCAGAGCACATACTCTCCTAATTTATCCTGCCTTTTCACAGGAAACGAGACACACCGCCAACAGCTCAACTTCCTGTGAGCAGCTGATGTATTAAGACATTTGAAGTGAAGCCCTTAATAAAACTCTGGTTCTGTTGAAGCTGATTTGACAGTTATCATGGGCTTGAATAAAGTCAGAGAGATACCCTTATTATTCCAAAACCAGAGCTACGTTCTGTTTGACCTTCAAGGTTTATCTCCGATAAGCCAGCAGCAATGGAGCTGTATTGAAGATGTAGTACTGCTCATGATGTTCCTTAAACAAGCACAGCAGCACACGTGGCAAAGGCTGTCAGCAGGCTGGTTATCACCACTTGTCACTGTCACAGAGGTTTTGCATTGCTGTTTAGTCACTGAGTCAGTTAACTGCTGCTGAAAGATGAAGGGTTGGATATAAATGATGTAAATGCTCATGAATAGATGCATTGTACCGTGATTCTGTCTGTCACTCAAATACACAGAGTGTAGAAAATGTTATTCCTTGCTAGAGGAGCTTGGTTTCAGCAGTTTGAGGGAATTTCTCATTGTTAAATGCTAATGAATCCAAACAGACAAGATGAACTGCAACGTTTTTACCTGAGGAGAAAGTAGCAAACACGGGCAGGGATAAACACTGAGAGAGGCCATTCACATTACAGGCAAAGGAGATCTGGACAGCCGGAGAACTGAAGGCAGAATTCCCTGAGGCTTTAATTTAACCAGGGTTTTGCTCTTGGTTCCTAACCTGGACACTTACTCCTTCCAAGTTTTTGCATGTATCCTCTCCTTCCTCGCCTTGCCTTTTGGCAGTGGTATTTGCACATCTTTGAAACAGAGTAGTACAGCAGCTTCCACTCCACGGGTGAGGGATTTGGCTTCTCTTGAAACCACAAGCCATGCCACAAAATAGGATTCTTGTAACGTGAAAAAGCAAATAAATGAGAGCTGCTTGAGTAAGTCAGCATTCTCAGTCTGACTATCACCTCAGTGTAGAGAGGAGCTGTACCCATTTTAGCATCCACGTGGTAGCAAAGCACTGAGTTTGGATTAATTTCATGCAGGACAACCTAGTGGTGGACTTAGCACCTGTCACCACCTCTCTCCATCAGTCTTTCTGCATTTTTAACAGTATCATAGAAGGAAATAAAGTTTTAAGAGAAGAAATGAAAAACATTATCTAGTGTGTTTGTTTGCAACCAGAATGGCAGAAAGACTCCATCTTCCAAAAGGGATTTTCTTCATGGTTCAGACATTCAAAGGGTGTCTTTAGGCTGAAAGGATACCATTCCCTTTCTCAGACTGTTGGAAAGGTTTCCCTCCTTTAACTTTACTTTTAAACATAGGAATTTAGGAACACAATTTTTAAATTTTGTGCTCAAAGAACAGAGGTCATTTGTTCTGTTTTATTAAAGAAGCACGTAGCACTTACTCTTCTCTACAGTATCTCTTGTGGACTGAGCAATAGAAGACAATTTTGGAAAGTTAGAAGTGCATTTGCTGGCTGGGTGTAAGATAAGAACTTCTCATGATTCTGCCCCAAATTCCAATTGCTGAAAGATCTTTTTGCAGAAAAACATTAAAATCAACTTTCCCTTTCTTTGTTGTCTATACATATTTCTTCTCTACCAAGCAGCTATGGCTTGATAAACTGCCTTGACATTGTTTGTTAAACTGACTTTAACTGTTCTGATCAAAACTTGGCTTATGTGTAGAATCTAGCCCATTTCCTGTTAAAATATTAGCTATACAGACTTTATAAAAATTGTCTTCATTCAGTAAATATATTACATCACATTTTTATACAGGATTCTCTTTTAAATTCTAAAGCATTCTAAGTCATCACTGCAGAATTGGCCAAAAACTGAACAGATATCCTCCACTGGCAAGAATCATGGCATAAGAATCAGAAAAGGAATGGCAATGGACAGGTAGGAATATGCTTGTATTCCTGCTCATGAATACTATCATTAGTCTTTAGTTTTTGACTCATGGGCCCTTAAGTCCTCCCACAAAAAAAAAAAAAAAAAAAAAAAAAAAATAAGCACAGGTTCATTACTTTTTATTTTAACAATTATTTTCCAAACTACTTAGAATAATTTGATTTTTCCTGGTGCCCGTGTCGTTGCCGTGGTGAGATGAGGTGCCTAATGCGATCATAACTTGCCATCTCGTGGCTTTTTTGGGAATTACCACAATAAATTTCTGACAACCATGTAAGGACTACGTTCATTTCTTTAGGCGAGGACTCCTGGTTGCCCCTTTATCAGCCCACACATGGAAAGACTGGATACCTTAAGGTAAGGGTTGAGAGTCAGGAGGGCCACAAGGCTGGACCAAGCTGGAGGAGCAGGTAATGGGCTGCCCACGTGAATATGGAGAAGGAATATCAGGAGGTGTTAGAAGACACCACATAAATCGTCATTGGACCAGAGGCGAGTGCAGGGCACATGAGGAGTGTGAGAGGATCAGGACACAGGCTGCGATGGGGAAAAGGGCCGGGGATCACTTTGTTCAGGGTCCCTCTCCAGAGGCAGCAGCTCCAGCTGAGATCGGCCAAGCTCACAGCCCACGGTCAGGACCCTCCGTTAGCAGACACTGACCCAGACGGGGCCTTAGGGCTTGACCGTGGATCTTCCCGACTCCAAACGTCCATACACACCGAGGGGTTCACCTGGGAACTCTCAAGTCCCACACTGACAGTCATTTTCTGATGGTTCTTGCCCTCAAAATAATTACATTATTTCTCACGAAGCAGCCCAGTCCGTAGAGGTCAAAAAAAATATAAACAAGACGCATTAAATATCGAAGAATGATATTTTCTACATTCACGATAATGTAGATCAGCATTTGCAAACCCTCGTGAGGGCACCTGGCCTTCAGTTCATTAGACAGCTAAAACCCTAAGAGGGGTTGGGCAAGCATCTATTGCTGATTTATCAATCACGGCGTCTTTAATTATACTGAAATGACCCATAAATGATGCCCCGGCACGAGCCTGGCAGGTCTCCCCCACCCTCAGCGGCCGGTGCTGCCCCCGGGGCTCGCCCAGTGGGGACGGACGGACAGACAAAGGGACAGACGGCCCCGGCGGCAGCGACAACAGCGACCCGCTCCCGCTCCTGCTCTTCCTCCATCTCTCCCCGTGTCCCGCTCCTTCTCCCGGACCCCCTTTCCCTTTCGCTCTCCTGATCTCGGTCTCCCTCTCCCGGTCTCCCCCTCCGGTCCGTGCCCTGCCGCCTGCCCGCCTCGTTCCCGGTCGGGGCCGCCCCTTCCCCGCCCGGTGCTGCGGCCGCGGTCTCTGCTCGGCCGGGCTCTCTCGGCCCCGGCTGTGGAAGGGAAGCCGCCCCTGCAGCGGCGGGACCGGGCGGGTTCGGCAGCGTCGCGGCGGGGACCGCATCGCGGAGGGAGCCCCGGTGAGCGGCGGGAGCAGGAGGAGGCGGGGAGGGGGAGCTCAGCCCGCCGCTCCCCTTGCCTCGCAGGTGGCCATCAGATGCATTTTCCGAGCCTGGATGTGGCACTGGAGATCCCCCCCGCCTTTTCCTTGGGGGGGACTGGATTCATTCTTCATCCGGCTGCCAAGTTGCTGTTTGGCGGGGCGGAGTAGGGAGGAGGATGCTGTGAAATGGGAGGCGGCTCCCAACCCTGCGACCAGCCGGTTTGGTCTGCCAGGTCTTTAACTCCGCTTCTTTGACATGGCTTATGATTAATTTTTGACCGATGTGGGAGGGGATATAGGCATGTTTTTTCCCCACCACTGGGTGGTTTTTCCCTTGCGTGTAACAGTCGGGCCTTCCCCAGACCCCCACTGTCCTTTTCCAGCACCCGTGGCTTTTTTTACAACTCAAAGTTTGTAAAAAGAGCCAGGCACAGGCTAGAAGGCATCAGGATTCCACTGTGTGCCACTGGTACAGCCCCTGCATCCCCAGAGATGCTCAGGTGAGGATCTGAGAAGAGGCAGCATCTACCTCTATCCCACAGGAACACAGGTGTACAGCCCAGCAGACTGGATCTATGTCAAATACTACCACAGGGTGCTTAATGCTCTCCTACCTATTACAAAGTGGGTGAGTAAGGACACAAAAAAATTGTGCTGGAGGAAGAGGAATAAAAGCTTGGAAAATGATGAAATACAGCTGAATTACAAAAAAAATCTATTTTATATATAAATATATTATACTATACCATATGTGTGTTGATTTAAAGTTAAACCAGCAGGAGAAATGAACCTAATCCAAGAGAGACAAGTCAGAGTCACAATTTACCTAAAAAGATCACAAACACAATCATACAGAGAAAAATTGGTTCTAACACACAAAAAAATGGATGTACAACCCAGCACTCTGAGGAACAAACAGGATGGTGCTCGTTAGCCCCTGTGCTGAGTGCCACGTGGTCCCCCTGAGTACAAAGCAAAAGGAAAAGAAAACCTATTGGTGAGGATGATGGTCACAGTCTTGTCAAGAGTGGCACAGTCCTGTTGAGGTTCTGGTCCTCCTATGGATCTGACAAGTGGTACCAGAAGTCCCAAATCCCCAAGATTATATATGCTCAGGTTCAGATGGGAATGCCCAGTACCTCCCCCAGGATGAGGAGTTTCACAATGAGTAATTTATTCTGTGAGTCATGGCATATTTTTGGAATCTTTAATGACCCATTAGCAGGCATGGCCCATCAGGCTGCATGGGGAGATGCTGATGCCTCCCCGGAGGAGAGTTATCATGGCTGAGTCACTGGTATGAAGACAGGAACACCCCCTATCTCACAGGGTCCTTAACACTCAGCTTGTAGCCTGAGGTGTCAGGTGTGCCCTGAGTAGCTGCTGCAAATAATCCATTATTACCAGTTCGTCAAAAATGACATAAAGAGTGTAGAACACAGTTTTGGTTACACCCACACAGTGATAAGATGGTCCCAGCCGCTGTAACTAGGACAATATGATATTAATCTATTATTACAAACAAAAATATTATTCCAAAAAGTCTGAGCTGGCATGACAGAAAGCTGTCCTCAAGTGCTGCATCTCCCGTGCTCCCTCAGTTGCTTTGCTGCAGTGATCAGAGGCATCAGGCTGGAGAGAGGCTGGGCTGATGATAAAAGTGGATGCTGCCCCAAGGAAAAAAAAAAAAAGAAACAAACCATTACTTTCCAAACTCCAGTTCTTCACAGGCTCTGCTGCAATAGGACAAGGGGGGATGGTTTTAAACTTGAGGGAGTAGACTCAGATCTAAGGAATAAATGTTTTATGAGAGTGGGGAAACACTGACTCAGGTTGTCTGGAGATATGGTATGTGCCCCATCCCTGGAAACATTCAAAGTCATATCAGGAAGGGCTCTGAGCAACCTGATCTACTTGAAGATATCCCTGCTCATGGCAGGGCCGTTGGTCTAGATGACCTTTAAACGACCCTTCCAAACCAAACTACTCTAGGATTCTGCTTACTTTCCATTTGAAAAGCACCAAGACTGGAGATTAATAGGAGGAAGGGCCACGTGATGAGTTCAGCTGATGAGAAAGCCAATCCCTCAGACGCTGTTTCACCTGCAGCTGCCTCTCCCCTTACCTGCAGCAGTTCCCGGGCAGACCAGCGCTGGTCCTCCTCTGTCTCCAGGCAGCACTGGAGGAAGTCCCGGAGCAGAGGTGACAGTCGCCCAGGCTCCTGCAGCTGCGGGGTCCCGTTCTGCCTGATCAGACAGCGAGCCTGCAGAGAATGGAAACACAAGACTCCGGTTTCTTTCATACCCAGAACAGCTCACATCAACCCCATTTTCTAAGCCCCAGTGTGCAGTGGCAGTTGTCCTCCCTGTCAGAGATGCTGGTTAGAGATGGTTTTTCTACACCAACAAACTCCAAAACAAACAAACAAACAAACAACAAAAAAAAACTAAACTGATGCAGCCACAGTTATTCCAATAACCAAGTGAGCTTGCCTTGACAGCTGATTTTCCCTAAGTACCCCAACAGGAAATAAACGCACAGTCACAGACAGAACCTCCGTGGAAAATGCAGCTTTGTTTCCAAGGAGCTGTAGAGAAAAACGTTTACTTCACCTATAAGGCCCCCAAACGCGGAGCCCCCGCACCCCGAGCAGCCGCCCAGGTGTCACCGCTCCGCTGCCCCCGCAGGGACCCTCCCGGCCGGGCCCGCATCCGCCCCGCACCGCCCCCGCAGCCCCGTCCCCGCCACACCCGGGCCCCCTCACCCGCTTGCGTGGTGTCGGCTCAGGCCGCAGCCGGGGAAGCCGCGCAGTTTCCTCCCGCTGAGGCAGCCGATGCCCGGGCCGCCCACCTCCTCCAGGGCCCGCTCCACGCTGCGCTCCCGACCCCCCACTCCGTTCCCGTTGCTGCCCTGCCCCGCCGCCATCTCGCCCGACCCTCCGCAACCCCGGCCGGGCCCGCAGAGGGCGCTGCGGGACCGAGCGGGGACCGACCCGCACCGAGCTCCGTCCCGACACTGCTGCGCTCTCCGCCCTCTCTGACACCATCAGGTGTCACTCCAGAGATGGTTTTGGCTGGCCCGCAATAAGGAAAGAGTCACGGAGCCGCACACAGCCATCCCATCCCTTGCCCAGGCAGGGCACGGTGCGACCCCTGTCCGGCCCCAGGCACAGGCGATGTGTGACCCCGCTGGCGGCTGAGGAAGCAGCTGTGTCACATTAACACCCTCCCTGCAGCCCGGCCCCCTGCAGCAGCTCACCCCGTGCATGACGGCAGGGATGATTCTGTCAGAGACAATTATTCTGTGGGTTTAGTACTGTGGCAGAAAGGGGTATTTTATGTCTGTTGCATGAACCGATGCTGTGCCCTCTCCCAGTGTGTCCTTAGCGAGGTGGTTATGCATTTTGGCTACTTGTAAATTCAGTGCAAAACCCGTTTTGTCTTCTGCTCCATGCAAAATCACCCAGCACTGCAGGGGAATCAAGCTAGGGGAAAAGTGTAGTTTTTATCACTTAAGCCCTCAATTTTAAGGAATGCTTAAAAAATTGTAAGGTACAGACTGCTGGAAAACATCTCTTCAGAATCAGGGTGTGCTCTGAACAGCAAGAGAGTGCTGAACGCTCAGCTGTTATTTCAGGACTGAGCAGCTCCACCCCTTTACAACCTGGTTGAAGAAGTGGTCAGGTTTTCCTAAATGTCTTCCATCTTTTGTTGGTATTTATAGTCCAGACACAACTGCCATCAGGGATACTGCCATTTGTGACAACGTTTCTTGTTCGGCTTCCATGACACACACATTATTTGCATGAAGGGGTGATACCTCCTCCAGAGTTCATTAACCTGGGAGTCGGGGTCCATTTGTTTCCCCTTGAACATACTCGGAGTCAGGACTGCTCTGAGAATTTTGCGAATGGTGTTCAAGGCAAAAGACATCACAGCAGAGATTTTACAAAATAGCCATTCAAAACCTCACACTGCTTTGGATCCAGCTTTGCAAGCAACAAAGTGTCTGCTTGGCCAGGCCAGTGCCCCACTACCTGCAGGTGGGCACAGACAGGGACCACAGCTTCCCCCAAAGCACCAGCCCATGAAGCTGCATGTACCGAGGCCTGCAGTGTCACTCTGAGAGGCTGAACTTGCACTAAAAGCCTGTTGAAGGAAGGGAAATAACTGGAGGTGACATTTGACAAGTTAGTTTTTTATTCAGTGCACTGGACTGATACATCACTGCTTTGTCAACTAACATTTCACACGCTCCTGTAAAACCAATGCCAAGTCCAGTCTCTTGTTAAAAAGATACTCGGTGTAAAATGTAAAGCAGTCTATCAAATATTTCCTTTCATAAGTATAGCATAGAGCCCAGTAACAGGCGGTGTCCAGCATGTTCAGTGCTGGGTTCCAGCAGTCGGTGGAGAATGGACGAGTTACTCAGGGTTGGTGCAGGGTTAACAAATGTCTAAACCCAGCTCATTAACATCTCAGAGTTTACCAGACTGCTGCTGCTAGTTTGATTATGACGGTGCTTTGAGCATGAGTGGAGCTGCAACTACAAAACCCTAAAGGAGAATGACTGCAGCACTGGAAAACCTGATTTGGGCTGGGGCAGCCTGTCTGTGCTCTGTGCTAAGGACAGTCACTCCAGCAGTATGCACAGCACACCTCACCCCATCCCCACAACTGGGCCACCAGCAGCGGTGAGAACGGCACAGCAACCCTCAGAGAAATGCAAGGTGCTCAGGCCTGACCATCGGGACAAAGCAAGATGTTCTCAGGGTAGAGGGGTCTTACACTGCAAACCTCTGGGCAGGGATGCCTGCAAGCACAACAAACAGGGCAGTTAGGTGGATGCTGGGGTTTGCAGGCAGCTGGAGCATCCCCGCTGGTGCCACTGCTGAGGCACATCCCTCAGATCCACATATGCTCCACTCCCCGTCTCCCATGTGGGCAAGCACAGCATCCTCAACCCTGTCCCACCCATGGGACAACATAGGGAAGGCTCCATGGGTACCCGCTCTAACTTGCAAGAGTCTCACCCTGGTCAGCATGATGCCCTGGCAGGGGGACAGGGCTGCTGCCAGCCCTGCAGCTCCCCAGCAGAGCTCTCCCAGTAAATCCATCTCCGTTCATCCCCCTCCATCACCCTTCTCATGTCCCACCTGCCCTGCGCTCTGGCCCCAACTCTCAACTCTTGTTCTGCCTCATCCCTGCCCTCACTCACTCATTCATTCTGGGTGTAAGGAAGGAGACGGCACATTGCCACGTTAGCTATCTCAAAGGGAATCTAGTGACTTTTATTGAGCCCCTGCCAGGGGCCTGGACTGTTGGGGGCAGTCCCTGTGTTGAGCACGCGGTCCTAGGGCATGGTGACCGTCCGTCCAGCGCTCCTGGCTGCTGTAAAGCGCCTCTTATTCCTCAGACCAGAGAACCTCTCATCCAGCGTCAGGCTGGTCTGCAGGGGAAAGGGAGAGCGAGTCAGTCCCATGTCTGGTGGCAAAGCACAGCCCAACTTGTAGCAGGATATTGATTAGAGCCCATCAGTCAGGATGGTGTTTCACAGCTGGTTAGTCAATTAAACCACGCAGCACACAGAGACAAGGAGCTTGACAGACTGTGTGCGGCTGGAAAACCTCCAAGCAGCTCCCAGCCCCAAGACACCAGGCGTCCTCGGCAAGAACAGGAGCAAGCAGATGGCATTTGAGCACAAGGCATCATGTAAAACCAAACTGTCCAGACAAGAAACGCTGGCAATGAAGAAGGTGGAGCAGGGTTTCTGAGCTGCCCCAGGGCTCTTGGACCGTACTTCAGTGTGAAATGTGGCACCAAGAAGGTCACCAAAGCAAAGAGCGAGCAAAGCCCAGAAGTGCCATGTGTCTCTGAGGAGTGGGGAGCACCAACAGTGAAACAGGCCCCCCTGGCCAGGATCACCCACCAGCATAATGTCCCTGCTCCAAGCAAGCACATGGACAGGCCAAGACAGGCCAACAGAACGCGAAAAATCAGGCCGAGTCTGTAGTTGCTGAACACTCTTCTCAAGTGCCTTCAGTTTTGTGAGGAACCCGGCCAGCATGGCTACAAGACTTTCCTCCCAGGCTATGTTGGACAAACCCAGCTTGCAGCCCCAGAAACCCGAGTGTGGTGTTAACAGCTTAGTGGCAGGGCTGCTGCGGGGTGCCAGGTGCCGCCTGTCCCGTCGACAATCCTCTACCTGGTTGGCCATCGCACGGAAGTTGAATCTCAGCATCACCCCCTTGGGCTGGGGCTTGGTCACCCGTGCCGGGGGTCTCTGGCTTCGCAGGAACGGGCGCTTGGATCCAGGCCTGGGGAAAGCACAGATCCGCAGTCACTCCGGATGGTAAGGCAGCTCACTCCCTACCCTCTGCAAACCAGCACGGAGAAAAGGAGACACCTTCATCCCCCGTATGTCCCACGGCATGTCTGACCCCTGGCAGAGTAAAAAGGCTGCCAGGAGAGCGGCCATGCAGGCAGAGTTCCAGCACTGGGGACTGTGTCATATCCAGGCTATCATGGCGTGCTCTCTGCACCCAGGACATGCCAGGTGCACTCTCTGCCCCCAGCTGGGTCCTGCAGCTGCACCAGTTCAGCCCTGAAGCTGTTCCCTTCCATCTTCTGTGCTCCTCTTACACAGAGAGCACACGGTGTCCCTTTGGGGCACACAGCGCTTTTCCCTGAAACCCGACAATGAGCAGAGCCATCCTGCCACCTCCCATGCGCTCCAGGGCTTCCATTTCTCCTCACTCTGCATAACAAAGGAGCGGCAGAGGTAATTCCAGATTACCCTGTAATGACAGGTAAATACAGGAGATCTTTATCTCCTTCAGATATGCCGGAGAAGGGAACCAGACATCATTTGCTAACCATTTTGGATCTGAACCATTCACTGCACACTCATTACAGAAGTGAAGCTGCAATAACGCTAAAAGGGATTTGCAATGGCTTTTGTAGGGCTCCCACCCTAACAAATCACCTCATTTACTTACGCACTGCTCTGGCCCGCCTGGGGATTAACCACAGAAACCGTCAGAATTGCTCCCGGGCTGGGTTTCACTTGCCACCTGCCGAGACAGGGAGATTTATCCAGCTTCAAGCGTGAAAGAGCACGTGGTGTTTACATTGTGCCTTTGCTCACCAATTACCTTCTCATCCTTGGCGGTTTCCCTTCTCCATGAGGATCCATCTGCTGTGAAATATAGTTTAAAAAAAATTGCTTAAAGAATTAGCTCTCAGAAGCAATGATTTCTTTTCCAGGATTTCATTTGGTGTATCTGAAGAGCTCCTTCCTTGCAAATTGTCAAGAAACTTGCTAATCTGGGGTTTCCTGCTGGTACAGTGACCTGTATGGAGTGGCTTTACTTTGCTCTATTGGTGCTGCTCTATAAGCCTCAAAGTTTATTTTTATCACCCTCACAGGATTTCCTTTCTAGCTGCCAGAATACTAATCTGCATTAAAAATCGCCTGTCCTGCAAGCACTTTCCCAGCAACATATGCACTGTTCAAGTCATCCACCTCTCTCTCCCAGTTACTTTTGGAAGCAAAGATACAACTGGGCTGGTAAAACTGAAGGCTCGTCACTCCCAGCAGACTGCAGAAGAAATATCTGGATACTGACCCCTCTCTGGAAGCGGGCTTTGGAGAACCACTGCTGCACCCGCTTCTGCTGGAACGCTGGTCCCCTGTTTAGCAGGAAAGGCCTGCTGGTAAAGGAGAAAAGGACAGAGGTGAAGATGATGCCAGGTGTCTTCCAAAGTTTAATGCCAAAATACCTAACCCAAGAGGGTCTTAAAAACCAGAGTAAGAAGCCAATGAGACCATGTGTTACCCAGTTCAGCCCAATATGTTTTTCTGCCAGTGAAGGATTTCAGAGGAACTCAATTTTCTGCTCAAATGAGACAACAGCTTGTGTGTTCTGAACACTGCTCATTAAAAATAAAACAAAAAATCATGGAAGAAAATAGTAGAAAAAAATTACATCAGAAGGGACCTCTGCATGTCCTTCAGTCCTTACTCCGATCAGGGCAAGGAAAGACAGGATTGCAAGGAGCTTCCTTTCCAGCTCAGAGAACACAAGGATCCTGATGTGATAGTATCCAGCACCCAGCAGCCTGTCTTTCCTTACAGCTCCTGGAGCACAGAGTCTGCTCCTGCAGCCCCTCACTGGGACAGACCTTCTGTCTGTCTATCCCTTATACGAAAATAAATGCTATTTCACCCTTCAAAAGTGTTCCCTAAAGTAACAGAGAAAAAGTTCAATAAAAATACTTCCTGAAATAAAATGACAGATCTATAATCTTCATTATGAACTACGAACTACTAACTTTTTTCACTGTTTTCTTTTCAGGTGTTTTCCAGGGATATTTTACTCATGCTGCACAAGCACATGGATGTAGCCACTCCCAGCTGGCACATACCAAGAGCAGAACCCCATGAGTTGCACAGGGAATTGCTGAAAAGATAAAAAACCAGCGTTACCAAAGTTATTACCTTTTCCCTGGGGTGCGGATGGTGGCAGCATCTGCTCTGAATCTCTTGGAGCCTGGAGATGCCTGTGGCTGTTCCTTCTGCTGCCCGCTGCTGATTTTGGCAAAAGCATTGCTGTTCTTGTTGCCCTGAAAGATGGGTGAGACCTCAGCAGATGCCACAAGCGCCACAGTCTTGGTTCACAAACAGGTAGTGAGGCCAAGTGATAGCACCCAACTGTCCTCTCTGCACTGACTGCTGCTGTCTGACTCAGCATACACTGCTGTCAACAGTCACTCAGTGTATGTGTCTCAGTTCCTGGGCATGAAACTACAAGTGCCAGGAAGCATGTTTCATTCCAACAGTACAGAAATTGGGGGAAAAAAAAAAATCAGTCTGTGGAGAGCCAATCTTGCAGAGACCGAGCATTATAGCCTTGCTCAGGTTTCCTTTTGGTCACCAACTCTTTCTTGTTTGGACATGTGCACTGCTCAGACCAAGCCTTGAAGCATGAAACACATCAGAAGACCCCTCAGCAGTGTCTGTCCCGCTGCAGTTCTAACAAAAACTACCTCAGGCTCCAGCCCATTTATTTCTCTGGGACAACCACCATCACTTTTACTATCCACTGAGATGTGTTTCCATATTCTTCTCCCTTGGTTCATTTCTGCAGAGTGGAAGCTACTATAGAATTATGCCTCCTAGCAACTGCTTATTGCTTTCTGTAAATACCCAGCCACACTCAGTATCTGAGTCATCCCGGTCTTTATTTTCAGGAATAACCATACTCTGTGCACATGCCTGCTTGCAGTACAGCTCTTATTCATACCCCTAGGACACAACCACTAAATGTGCCATCATATTCAGCACTTGGGGTTTTTTAAAAAGCTTACTGAGCACCCATGACCTCCTAATTGAGTGGATTTCCATCAGTGCAAAAGAAACCAATCTCAGAGAGGCCTGCCTGTCAGGGGAATCATTGTCTCTGGTGGGGATTGCCCACTTGCTAGTGGAAAGTATGTCTCTGAACCAAAGTCGCCTGACAAGTCACCAACAGTCTTTCCTTTGACTTCACAGGAACTTGGAAAATGCTCTGGGTGGAGAACAAATAATGGCTCTTAATACATCTCCTCTAAACAATAATAATAAGATGAGATCCCGTGGAATTCTCTTTTATGGAAATAATTTTAAATCTTTTAAGAAAAATTTTTACAAAATCTTTTTTTTTTGCAAAATCCAGGGGAACTGATCAGTAAAATTATGCTAAATCAGAAGCTTATAATACCAACTGGAAGACTGCTATTCCATATGCATGCATGTCTGTACTCATCTATGCATACAAATGCCATGCACAGGCATATAAAAGATTGTGCCTGTACCTTTTTATGTAGATTGTTCTTTGGGGTGATGCAGGATTATAAAATCAAGAAGATTTCTACATGACATTTGGGAAAAGCTGTGCCTTCCTTATTCCCCTACCTCTTGAGCTGATGCCTGGCGATTTAAAGGGCTCACTCCATCAAAAGCAGCAGCTGCTCTTCTCTTGCGACCAGGCAAAGTATTCCTGAATTGTCTCCGATTGTATTGTTGCTGCCCAAACCCTCTTCTAAAACGGTTAGGCCCTACAAAAAAAAAAAAAAAAAAAAAAAAAAAAAAAAAAAAAAAAAAAAAAAAAAAAAAAAAAAACAAACCAGCAACTTATTTTAGTGTCTTTCAAAATTTGATTTGTGATAACAGTTTTGCAAATGGATTACAAGCTTAACTTAATACAATACAGGAGTAGGTATATAAAGAGTGGTGCAAGAATCACATTAATTCGTTCCAAAAAATATTAAATACTTCATCTTTCTAACGTCTCACTAACATTCTTATTCTACGTAGGACTGACATACACATTATTTGATGAAAAAGAATATAGAAAACAAAAGCTTTCCACAATTTGATTCTTCATAAAGGCAGGAACACCCACATCAGGAGCCCTGTCAATCTGTCATCAGAGCTCACATTGCTACGAACTAACTATGAAACAGAAAAAGCCTTTTGATACAGATACATAAGTTGACTGGAGCATTCAGGAGCCAACCCCACAGCAGACTGGAATAGCTCTGAGAGCCCACATTATGGCACCTGATAAGTGAAAACTGAACCATAATTTCTAAAAATATGTTTATTTTCTTTAAGCTTGACATATCCTTACTGCACATATTGAAGAGGACACCTTCTGCTGCTGTTTTACATAGTGGTAGGAAAGCACTCCATCAGACCAAGGCAGAGTGCTCTCCAGCCTAATTACTCCACATGATAAACTTCTGCAGTCATAGTGAAATACAAAGTTTCTGGGTCGCTGTGTGAGCTGACAGGTGAAGGCAGCCGGAACAACCACAAACTTGCAGCTCAGATGCAAAGAGGGAATTTATTTCCATTGCCTCACTAACCAGTGGGATCACAAGAGCAGAGACACCACACTGTTAAGTTTGGCCCAATGTCAGATAATCACAGGCCTACAGTTCACACCAGTATATCAAGGGTTTTGTACATGTGTAAGAGTTTACCACCATGCTGTGTTTTGATCTTCTCTATACTAAGGCAGGGAGCTTGGTTTGCAAACCTTCCATTTTTAGCCCATTCGCCCCCAGCAGTCACTAAACCAGTGAGATGTGCACCCCTCCTCAGGGGTGCATAAATCAGGCACAAAGCTGTGCATGGCAGAGGGCAGCAAGAGTGGACTCAAACCCTGGACCATACAGCAGAACCTCACTGGTACAAACCACAGAGCAGCTGGCTGCATGTATTCATCTTACACCACTGATTGCTACATCCCAGCAATTTATACTGACTTGGAGCAATTAGAAATTAAGTGTTCTGAGGCAGCAGTGACATTGCTGTCAGGGGCCACCACCACAGCAATGAATGAGGGCTCCACCCCCTGAGTGTAACACCAGCCAGCACCAACATGAGCTGCATACACTGGGATAAGGTAAAGATGATCTGAGCTGTTCAGGCTCTAAAACAAAAGGGCACCAGGGCATGTCCATGGGAAACAGCTCCCAAACAGCACATTGGTGTGCTCTGCACTCTATGGCCAGAGGTGCTGGTTGGGAATACACACAAAAATGCATTGTGGTTCACAAGCTCTGTAGAGCCAGTAGTTACTTCCTTTGCAGATGATGCCGTCTCACTGAAGAACTGCAGGTGTGCAAATGTTCCTCTGGACAAACATTGAATTTTGGCAAATTGTTTCTGTTTGACCAGATGTGGACTTGCTGTGTTTAACAGTCCTTTGATTTTTTTTTTTTATCCTGTTTCTGTCTCCCCAGTTTGTTTTTGCCCTGTCTTGTTCTCTTCAACCACCACCCTGGCCTTGCCCCTCTCTTGCCTATTTGCCAGACTGCTCTCCTGCACCCTGGAGAGGGTATATCCTCTGCAGCAAGAGACTGAGCTCAGCTGCCTTTCCTGGCTATTCCATCAGGGCAATGGGAGGGACTGGTACAGAAGGCAGCCCTGACTAGAAAATCCTGCTCCTGTCAGTCAGTTCCTATTAGAGAGCCTCTGCTCAGCAGTGCACTCAAGCACACCTCAGCCAACACAAATAACTCATGACAGAGCCATCAGCCTCTGAGGGGATCCCCGTGTACACCAGCTGGGGACCAAGGCCTCAGTCTGCCATGTGTGTCCTGAAGTGTGACACATGGGAGGCTCCATCTCTGCAAAAAGTCTGGCAGATATTTAATAATGAAAGAACATTTGAATAAAACCTCACAGCATCAGCAGCTGGGGAAGAACCCCCTCACACCCTCCCCATGACTGGGTACACACTCAGAGCCTGGTGCTGTGTACACATGGGTTGGCCAAGAGGCACCTCTGCTCAGCAAGTCCAGTTTGGGGAGAAGTCCCCATGTCTGGCTGACTCTTTTTCCAAGATTTGAAATTCAAATTTCTTGTCATTAAAAATCATCTTTCCCCCACTGGGGAGATGGTTTAATCCATATTCCAGGAGGTATAACAGCACTTTGCTTGCTGGTTTAATACGCATAATACTCTTCTCTCTTCTCTGCCATTACAGTGCTGGGCTCCTCTCATTGTCATTTTGATAATGGTTATCCCATCTGAGCCCAGGAGGGACTGCATTTCAGCAGGGACCAAAGTGAACTGAGCCCCTGAAGAATTATGGGGTAAATTCCCAGTTGTGCTGAGCTTCCCCAAATTGCTGCTGACAGCAGCACCACACAGCATGGTGCGTCTCTGCACTTGGTGGGGCTGAATTCAGACTCAGTGAAAACCTATGAAACTCCAGGTCCTGCAGAAATAATTCTATAAATGAACAGAAGTTCTCCTACCTAAGGAATAAGGAAAAAGAATTGTTTGACTTATTTGACTCTGGATGCAGGAGTCACTTGAGTGTGGAAGAATATCAAAGCCTGTGTTTTGACAGAAAAATCAATTTGCAACGGGCAATTATCATCATTCTATTTTGAACTGGAACGATCCTCAGTAAGGCATTATTTGGTGGAGACCAAGAACATGAGGGTGAGAGGAAGATCAGAGACAAGCAGGATTGCTCCCAGCAGACCCACTGTCCTGATATGCCATTGACACTCCAATACAAGATTGCAAAGACCTTGCTGCAAAATGTCACTAAAATCTTCAAGGAAGGGATTTAGCAGTAGATCACGTTAGTTTTGTAGGTAAAAACTCGGGGAACAAAACAAAGTGTGTGATCGCTCAGTATTATAAAAAAACTCACCACAAAAATAGCATGCTTGGCAAAAGTGACAATTTAGCTCCAATAACTGAGCTACCAAATACTGAAGAAGTAATTTGGGTAATTTAAGTCTGCTCTGAGAAAATGAGGATTAAGAAGAGGCATAATTAAAATATGCAAAGCCAGGGAGAATAGAGAATAGATATTAAGTCACTCTAAATTAGTAATTCACGAGAGAGTGAAAGGGAGAGAAATGGATGAATTATGCTCTGAAAGGGCCCTGATATTCCATTGTTGCAGAAAGAAAAGCTAATCAGAGCCCAAGTACATCTTACACAGGCACAAAAACTAGATAGAAGAATTTAAGATCTGTATTTTGTTACAAAAATGCATTTTTTCAGCCTGGCAGGGCTCCACCATCTCCAGTGCCATCTACCTTGCAAATTCCTCTGCTTCCAGGCGCGGTAACGGGGCCGCCCGAACCCATAGGCTGAGCTCCTGTTCTTAACCTGCTGGCTCCTGCTGTCACCTGTGGTGCTGGAATCTGTTTGTTCTTTCCTGTGGCGCTTGATGATGTCATCTAGAATGAAATGACAGAGAAGAATTGCACAGAACCTGCATTTTCTACCAACAGGAATTCCCTCTTTTGGTGCTTGCAATTGTCTGCAGTAAAAATGGAGCTTGCTGTTCTGTGAGCTACACTAGCTGGACAATAAAAGATTAAGCTTAGCTTAGAAAGTATAGGATCAATTTACTCGGCTTCTGTGGGCTGGAGATTAGAGAGCAGCAAATGATTTAAAAATGTGCTACCATCCAGCACATCCCCACTGTGCGCAGGAAGAGTTCTCTATCAGCTGGTCTGAACTCAAGGGGATCTTCTTAAATTCAAGCTGTTCTGATAAAAAGGAAAGGCAAAAGCAAAAGGACATCTCTTCGTTAATTCCTATTTTCCAACAATTTTTTCTTTTAACCTCAAGCTTTCCAGAAAATATTTAGCAAGTCATAAAGTCACATCTGTGAAGCTCCAAGCAGAGTGTTTTAACCAATTAGCAAGGAATGAAGTGTCCAAAAATAGGCCCAGGCAGTGGCTACTCCAGCTCCTTAATGTACCACTGGAGTGGAAGCACAGAGGTGCCATTAGCGTTCAAGGGGTGCTTACCACAAGCCATCATACCTCCAGCACTTGTCCCTTGTCATTTTCTATCAAGAAACTCCTGTGTCCAAATGAATATAAAGCCCCAGGAAAAGAAATGAGAGCAGATGTAAGAACAGGCTGTGTGACTGCTTTTGTGATTTCTCTCTCAAGTCTGCCATGAAGAGAGCAGGCTGGGAGAGGCCAGGCCATGCTCTTGGGATGAATGCACTAATCTTCTCAACTAAGTGTGCCTTTGGGACATGTGTGATTTGGGGCTGCTTCAAAGCATATCAGCAGCATCTCTGCATGCTCTGCAGGGAGGTGACCACAGGCATCCAAGGATGGGCTGTCCACAGCATGAGGAAGAGCTCGCTGGGAGCCAAGAGGAGCTGAATGATCAGGTGGTGGGTCTGTCACCTTCAGTGTCTTTTTTAGTTTGGGTATGAGTTGTTACCCTGCCTTTTGTGCCCATAAATATGATGGGGTTAACAGAGCGATGTAATGGAGTACTATGTAAGGCTGGAAGGATCCTGAGAGGTCATTTATGGTACACCTATGCCCTCGAGGCAGAATTAGATCTAGCAGGGCAGCTTTGGAGCAGCTCTTGCAGTTTTTTGTGACTGCTAACTCAAGCAAGACCCGACGTATATGAAAGCACAAAAAAACACCTGCTGGGAAAAGCTCTTCACTAGGGTTCTTGTTTTCCAATTATCCCTTCTTCCCTGAGTCTGACCAGGTCTGACCAGAGGAAGCACTAAGGGAGAGCAAAAGCAAAGGGACCATCACACATTAGCAAAGAGAACAAGGGTGTGCAATACGATGGGAGAAAAATAACTCAAAAATGAGGGGCCCACTGTTACTAGAACTCTTCACAGAACCATTAAAATACAGGTGCATCAGCCAAAGGATTAGTTTGAGTTTGCAGTGGAAAATGTTGTGCTGTGCCTGACAAATGGCTCATTGCTGGGAAGAAACGACACGAGGTTTTAGTTAGGAAGCTGACCCAACATTAGAAAGTGCTGGTGGACTTTCCTCCCACAGCAGGGATGCCAGCACGATAATCCACCAAGATCCCTCGTCCATGCGTCAGAATCCAGGCCTCGGGAGTTCATGACAGGGCGGCTGTTTATGCACAGTTCACGTTCCCGGTGCCAAAGGAATGGCGAGCATCGCAGCAGGCTGCTATAAATAGCGGCGCCCCGAGGACACGGCCCCGCTCCGCATGTCACCGGGGCCGCTCTGCGGGACCCTCCGGCTCTGCCCTGCGAGGGCTGCCTGTCGGCCGGGACAGCCCCGGGAGGGTCCGACGCCAGGGTCCCGCACACAGAGACCCCCCGGGATCTCAGTCCTGCCCGGTGCCACCCGGACAGGGGGACGTGGGGAGAGGCCCCCGCGCCCTGCCCGCCCCGCCCCGCCCCGTCCCGCACAAACCTCGTCCTCCCCCCGTCCCGCCCCGCGGAGCCCGGCGCCGCCAGGATCCTTCCCGGCGCGGGCAGAGCCCGCCGCACCTACCCAGGGACATGTCGATCTCCTCGGCTCCCGGCTGCGGGCCCGGCGAGGGGCCCGGCGAGGGCTGCGGGCCCGCCGCCTCCATCGGCTCCAGCGCCCGTGCCGCGGCTCGGCGCACTGCGCCTGCCCGGAATGTGCGGCCCCGGACGGTCCCCGCCCCGCATCCTCCCGCCCCGCGTCCTCCCCAGGATACCCCCCCAGCCCCGCAACCTCGCAGCCGGCATCCTCCCGCCCCGCATCCTTCTGGCTCGCGTCCTCCCAGCCCGCGTCCTACCGCCCCGCATCCTCCCGGCCCGCGTCCCCCTCGGCCCCCGCCCTGCGGTCCTCCCACCCCGCGTCCTCCCCAGGATACCCCCCCCGGCTCCCACCCCCCATCGTCCC
>JAWWEU010000138.1:15806837-15852412 GCA_035583155.1 Acropternis orthonyx
CCCCCCGGGCCCGGCGCCGCCGCGGCTTGGTGGATGCGGCCGAGGGCGCGCCTAAGCCCCGCCCCCATGGCGGGGCGCCCCCTGCGGGCCCCGCGGCGCCTGCGCAGCGGCCCCGGCCGTTGTTGTGGAGGGGCCGGGCAAGATGGCGGCGGGGCAGGGGGGCGGCGGCGGCAACAACGGGAACGGCGCCGGGAGCGGGGCGGCGGGTCTGGGCATCCCCGGGCACCTCACCCTCTCCTTCTCGGCCGGGCCGCACTGGGGCGCGGCCGCTCTGCCGCAGCCGCACACGGTGCGCAGCCTAGAGCGGGCCCTGGAGGAGGCGGGCAGCTCGGGCATCCTCTGCCTCAGCGGGAGGAAACTGCGCGACTTCCCCGGCAGCGGCTGCGACCTGAGCGACACCACGCAAGCGGGTGAGGGGGCCCGGCGGTGGCGGGGACGGGGCTGCGGAGGTGGTGCGGGGCGGATGAGGGCCCGGCCGTGAGGGCGGGGGGCGCGTCCCCGCCGGGGAGGGGACGGGCAGAGTCGGTGCGGGCCCCGCTGAGGGGCTGCAGCGACGGGGTCCCTGTGGGGACTGCGGGGGCAGCCGGGCGGTGACACGGGAGCAGCTGCTCTGGGTGAGGAGCCTTGGCCCGGCAGGATGAGGGCGGAGGGGACAGTGCGGGGGCTCCACGTTTGGGAGGCTGTCCCTGCAGACGGCGGGCGGGGGGTCGGGCGGGTGTGGGGGCTCCCCCTGCGCGCAGTACGGGCGGTTCTGGTGTGTCTGTGCAGGGGGAGCCTCCCTGCAGCTCCGGCTGTGAGCGGGGCCAGCCGGGGCCTCCGGAGTGCGGCGGGAGCGGGGGGTGCTGGGGAGGTGAAGGGCGAGGGGCCTCAGCAGCGAGCGGCTCTGTGTGTGTGTGAGTGAAGGCACAGGGTGGGTGTGTGTGTGAGTGAAGGCACAGGGCTCTGTGTGTGTGTCTGTGAGAGAGAAGGCACAGTGCTCTGTGTGCGTGTGTGAGTGAAAGCACAGTGCTCTGTGTGTGTGTGTGAGTGAAGGCACAGGGTTCTGTGTGTGTGTGTGTGTGTGTGTGTGTGTGTGTGTGAAGGCACAGGGTTCTGTGTGTGAGAGAGAAGGCAGAGGGGTCCCCGCACCGCCCGGCTGTGCCTGTCCGCGCTCAGGTTCTGCGGTGCTCGGTGTGCTCGGGGGGTCGCTGCCCCCCGTGTGTGCGGTGGGAGAGGCGCCGGCGCTCTCGGTGTGCCCGGGCTGCGGGGAGCGGGGCTGTGCGGGAGCAGGGAGGCTCCGTGTGCCTGGGGGCGAGGGGAAGGTGCTGGGTCTGTGTGCGTGCGAGGAAGGGGAGCGATCGCTGTGTGCCCTGCGTCGGGGTGTCCGTGCCATCAGGATGGAGACCTGCTGTCGGTGTGTGCCCCGAGCAGGGTGTGCAGGGTGAGCGGAGCTGGTGAGTTCGCGCCCCTGAGAGCTCCGCGTTGTGCTTGGTTTTACCTTCAAGGGTAATCCCTTGCAGTGGCACTATTCCGGTCGGTCCTTGTCCTCAGCTCAGCAGAAAAATGGTTCCAGGTGCAGGTACGAGGGAAGTGTGCGCATCTAGAGGTGTGTGTGGAGAGCTTGAGTCGTTCACTGCGTCGGTAAAGGCTTTGATATCGTGACTGTGGGCCTGGATTTACCCAGGCTTGTAGATGAAGTAAATGTGGAGACCTTTTTGTCTACAGTTCCTAGGAAACAAAGCTGCATTTTGCACGGAGGTTTTGTCATATTTTGGCTCGTCTCTGATTGTGCATTTATTTGCTGTTGGGGTAGTTATTGAAAGTGGAACATTTTGAGTAATGTTACTGAGAGGCCGAGGACCTTCTGTTCACAAGTGGTAGTGGCTTTCTGAAATGTTGCTTGGGTGAATTAATGGTGGGGGGTTTTTTGTTCTGTTTTGGGGCTTTTCTTTCCCCAATAACAATAGTTGGTGTATTGTTCTGAGTAGGAAACTACCCACTGTGCGACCTTGAAATAAAAAGAGGTTCCATGAAATACTAGAAGCTGGAGTTTTCCTTGTAGCAGCATCAAAATGTATTTAGTGATGTAGTAGGTCACTGCTGTGTATAAATATTCAATAACTAAAGCATTAAGGGGGAAGTATTGCAGACATCTAGGCAACGTATTGTTAAAGATTTTCTGTATCCTGACGTAGGTGTATTAAGGATCAGTATTTTTTTGTTTTGTTTTGTTTGCTTTGCTTCTAATTATTACTGTTTGCATTTTGGTAGTTTCCTTGATCATTTTATTTTGTATCTCAGTATTTGAATAAGAGCTGTCTGCAGTGATTTCTGTTTTAGGATGTGGTAGAGGCTAGTCAGTGCCATCAGGATTGAGTTGTGTTATTGTGAATGATGGTGTGAGAATGTTGAAGGGCAGTCTCTGACAGAAATAGCTCCTGAAATAGTTGAAGTGGGTCTGTAAAAGTGCCATCTCATAACAATCCTGATGTAATGTAGCCCTGGCTGATGAATGGATCCTGAGAAATACAAATTTTAGATGTCTTTCAGAAGATGCTTGCCAACAAAAAATCTGTAGTCTCTGTTTTAACGTGATCTGTAGAATGTTTTGGTTAGTGCGTAAATGGTGTTCCGTTGGTGAATCTTGGACATCCTCAACAGACTGTCAGTGTGGCCTGAATCTTGATGGGGGATCAGCAGCTGCATCAGAGGCAACAGTCATATAGTTACTGGGCATTTTTGAAGCAGTTATCCTTGTTACACCTGAAAATATCCCCATGGAGAGGGTTCTAGGTTGAGGCTGAGGTGTGGTATGGGGGGACTTCAGTCAAAAGTCTTTGCAGTGTTTCACTTTCTGTTTTGAGTCAGTGACTCTGAAATTGGGTTCTGTGGTTCTAGAAACAAACACTTAAAAAATCAGCCTCTAACCAGTCTGGATGTAAACAATTTCTTTTCCATATCACAAACCCGACAGGATCTGCAGTGTTACTATAAACCTGAAATATTCTGCTTTTATATCAGTAAAGTCATCAACAGCAGTGCTGAAGCACAACTGCTGTTGATTTATCAGAAATAACTTGGGATTTTATTTTGCATTTAAGTTATGTAATGGCTTGTCAAGACTTAATTTGCAAATACTGTGATATACTTTTTGCATCTTAAATTATGTGTCAGAAATTATTGCTGAACTAAAAGCATAGTGGCGATATCTTGCTGTTTAGCTTTTTTTTGTTGTTCAGCTGTGACTTGTCCTTGCAACACCTACGCCAAGAAATCCTTTTTTTATTATATACCCGAATTTTGTCTTCTGCCTGTTCAAACAGATCTTGTGCTGCTGTTAATGAACTTCTGGGAAAAAATAAAATCATAGGTCTTGAGGTATCAAGAGGTATTTTGAATATTCCAGTCATTTTATGAGCATGTGTAATTTTGCTTCTCTCTGTGTGAGCAGCATTAGGCCCCCTGGCAGTTGAGTCTATCACATCAATGTAATCACGGTCTGCTTAGCTGAAGAGTTGTGTGTTTGCCATTTTGGTTTTTTAAAGATAGGTTCTTGTGCTATATTGCCGTGCTGAACTAAGTCAGCCTGTGCCTGTAGTGATTTGCCCTCTTTTAGAGAGCACTTGTTAAAATGTGAATTTAGTAAATATGAAAGGTGCTTGACTGACAGCTCAAGGTATAATTTGTGTGGTCTGAATAAATGCAGTGGAGCCATCAGGCTTCCTTGTTTATGGCTTTGTCACAACAGATTTGATTCCCACTTTTTAATTCTGAGGGAACTTCAAAGCAATTGTAATTAAGTGAGTAAATAGATTAACTTTGAAATTTTTCCTTTCTCACCACCTGCTTCCTCTTCATAGCTGAAGAGTAGCACCAGTGTATTTCTAGTATTCCTTCAGAGTGAGCCCTCCTGTCATGGCTGGTAACAGCATTGACAGGGCAGGCAGTGTTCCCACCTTGTGATCCCTGGGAGTGTCTGCTGAGGGATGGAAGAAGACTTGCTTGTTGTTACAGATACCATTATTAGCATTACTTGCATGTCTCTGATTTTTTTTTGCATCCTATTTCTGGCCCTTCCAAGGTATATAGTCATTCATGTGATTGCAGATTAAACCAAACAAACTTCCAGTTTAATACTGAGTGGAAAATGCACAAGAATGTTAATTTATAATGCTGTTCTGCCTTTACAGTATACGCTTCTAAACCAAGTATGTTCTCCTTTCTGAATAAAGTTATTTTTGTTGGTGGTGCCAATGTTTATTAAGTGGATGATGGCAGGTAACTAAAGAGCAACAGCAAATCCCAATATTCAGCTTAAGAAATTAACTGTCATATAGGATGTATATTCTAAACCTAGATTACATTCTAGAAATCAAACATATTGCAAAACATGACTCTTCAGTAGCGACTTCTTCAGATTTGAATGAAAAGAGAAACTCTGATTCTCTGTTTTTTGAGGAGAAGGGGCTAGTGTTTATGCTCGGAAATGCATCTGATGTGAAATCTGGAAGTGACAAAGTTTATAAACAGTAATTGTGGAAATTCCCCACAGTGTTTTCAGAGCCTGTCCTGTGTTTGGCATAAGAGGAGATGAGTTGTGTGTATTTGAGGCTTTTTTGCTGAAGGCCAGTATCCTTTCTAAGGATACTTTGTGTGATGGGCAAGCTAGAAGTCTCATTTCAGTGAGTTGAAGTTAAAACAGCTAATTATTAGTTTGCCTGCCTAAAAGGGTTGCATTATGAAGAATCACTTATATCTTCATTTGATATTAAAAACTCCAATAAATTCCAGGTCACAACCTTATCTAAATAACCTACAAGGAACATGTGATATGTAAATTTTTTTACTTTTTGCATTCCCCATCCATCAGAATTAAATTTGCCATTGCCTTGACTATTTTTTTACCTTGGAATATCCAACATTTATTGTCTGTAAGATTTCTGCCTTTGGTCAACTAAGGAGCTTTTTGTACTATATATTTCTACTTTGTTAATGAGGGGCCAAATGTATTTAAATCACAGACTGTATTGCAAAACTATGTGCAATAAAGTGGAGTAGCCTTTGCTTTTTGAGATACTCTTTTTGGTGAAAAATGTCTTTCCATTTGAGTTGTGCAGCTTTGTCAGGGCTGATACAAAAGGACATATTCATTTTCCTATCAAGGCTAGCATTTAATGATGAAATCTGTCCTTAGCAAAAAGGCAACTACATCAGGGCTAAAGGCTGGAATTCCACAGAAATTGTCAAGATACTTGATGCATCTTTGTTGGTTGGTTGGTTTTTTTCTGGTAAAAGTTGTACATGGCAATGTGAAGAGAATTCTGAGTTCTCTGCTCTTCTGTGGCTGCCCAACAGTCGAATGTTCATTCTTCCAGCTAACCTGGAACTGTTTGTCACTTGCTAGGAGAATATGCTTCCTGGTCTGACAGATCTAGAGAAGGTTGAGCACTTCAGGTGAAAGAAAAAAAGTCTTATTCTCTGATACAGAACTAGAATAGTTTTGTCCTTGGCAGACATGATCATCACAAATGTGCTCCCAAGTGTCAAGGTATGATTCTGTAAAAATGTTTTTGTAGTTTTAAGGCTTGAAGGAGCCGTACATCTCTGACCTCTGCCTTGGTTGCTGATCAGCAGGTGTAGCTGCACAATGAGCAAATCCCTGACCATCTGGGTAGTACACCAAACAGCCCTTCGATTTGTCACTTTACCTCTATTTCAGTAGGTGGAAGCAGGATCCGGTGGACGAGAACTTGTTCTGTTGGAGACTGACTTAGAACCAAAAGGTTTATGGAAGTTTTTTCTTCAAGTCATTACATGCAGTAAAGAGAGATACTATACAATTACTCTGAAGCTAATAGAAGAGGCTACAGCCATTCTTAAATGCTGCTGTGAGGTCTGGCATGAGTTGGACAGTCAGCAGGAGCCACCAGAAAGTTAAGAACAGATGCTGAAGTTGCTGCAGCCCAGGCCTTTGTGTCTCAGGAGAACATGCTGAAGTTCTTACTATATCCTGTTCACTCAGTGCTCATGGACTGTTGGTTTACCCAGTTTCTTCAGGGATTTTTCTGCTTTACTCTTAGTGCACTTTATTTCCAGTGTTCTTTTTCTTCCAGCAGTCTAGCTTACTTGGAAAATGTTTCTGCTTAGTTTATCCAGTGACAAGCTATTTTATCTGCACCAAAGGTAAGTCATCTAGTAAACACCAGTTACAGTAGGTTGATTGTAGCATTCTGTCTCTGCCTCGTATCTGTTTAGATTGTAAACTCCTCAGGACAAAGGCGTTGGATATATGTTACTGAGCATAGAGAGTGTAGGATAAGAATCTTTCCTTGGGAATTTTGTGTACACTTAAGGTATGCCTTAACAAACCCAGATATTGCTTCATTGCTGAATGATGGTTACTTCCCCTTACATTACTTTTCTACAAAACAGAAACTTAGAATTTAAAAATTTCAATGCCAGAAAAGAAATTGTCAGAATTAAACCAATAGCAACGGCCAATTTAAGTGGGAGGGAGATGCCCTGTGCTGTAATTCACCAGCTTCATTAAGTCTTGCTGACTTGTCAGGAAAATACATTTCACTCTTTCTGGTAGTAAGGCATTTTAATGATTATAGTCTAGACTAAATACTAGTGCCAAAACAAAAAGACTTCCTGTGGGATTTTGTGCTTACCACTTCAAACTCCAAAAGATTTGTGAAGACAAGACAGCTTCAGTAGTGGAGAGGAAGATAATCCTTGACACGATGTAATATCCTTTTGACATGACGTGAATTTTTACCTTCATATGCCAGTCTGAGTGGTGATCCTGGTGTTGTGTTCTTCATTTTCTGTTTTAATGGTGCTGAGCTAAATGAGCTGAACACAGTCCAGTGTCCTGTCTTGTGTTGGAAATGCCTGGATCTTTCTGATGTTGTAACATGATGAAGAATTCCCTGAATTCATCTGCTGGTTTCATCCTGATGTTGCAATTTCTTAAGAAAGGATGTTCTTTGATATTTGATCTTTGTATACTTTCAAGCCTAATAAACAAGAAAGGAGATAGCAGCTAACAGCAAGCCCTAAGTGATGTCCAGGTCTTAGAAAAACTAATTACTTGTTGGCAGAATTGCATTACCAAGATTTAGGGCTTGAGACACTTCAGTGATGTTGGACCTAGTGGTAGGTTACCAAATCTTGGGAGGAAGGATGATGTCCATTGATAGTGGACACAAAGAATGCAGAATTTATGAGCCACAAGGACATTTGGCAGAACTCCCAAGAAAAGGAAGAAACTAATAAAGCCAACTCAGCAACTGTGCTGAATTAGCTCTGACTGGGTAACAGGTAATTCCGGCTGGGGAAGATTGCAACCACTGACCCAGGAAACCCACCAGCCCACAAGAAGGAAAAGACTGAGCACAGGAACTGATTAGCATGGAAAGTGAGAGAATAATTAACCAGTAGAAGATGGAATGCTAGTTAATAAAAGACTTACGTAACTTCCAGCAAATGAACACTAATTCATTTGTTTGCTAAAATGTATAAATAGTAAAAAGTTTTGGCAGTTGGTGTGCTCCATTTGTGGAATACCACTGAGCATCCAGGCTTGTTCAACTCTGAAATAAATAATCAGTGTCTCTCTGGAGTGAGTCGTTATTGGCTTGTTGCACATGGGGTAAGGAGTCCAGTTTTGTGGACAACACTGGCATTGGTCAGTGCTGGTGTGCCCCCCAGTTGTTCCAACCTTTAGATCAGAGCTTCTGGTTTAGTTTTCTATTGTTGCAAATCTCAGGAATAACCTCACATACCTGAACCAGCATGGGGCAAGTGGAGGTGACTTACATGAAAAACAAAAATTGTTTGAACTCAACCACCAGTTTAGACTGTTCAATGTAGATGTGTCCAGTGTAGCCTGGGAGAGGGAGTTCAGTGAGGGTGAGCTGGAATGGTGGGTAGCTCAAAGCTACCTTGATTTCAGAGCCAGTGTGCTGGATCTTAGTCCTTTCTCCCTGGTAGCAAAAGTCTGAGACTCAACTGTTGTTCTGTTCTAGTTACAGAAACGTACTTCATGTGAAAGAACTGTGGTTCAGTCTGACAGCATGCTTTTTTTGTTGTTGTTGAAGTCTCTAAAATAATAGAAGTGTAATATTAAAAAGGATTTTTTTCTTAAGAAGTGCTGTTTAGCTTGAAAAGCCAAGAGCTCAGAATCTGTCAAATAGAGTTTCTGCTGGCCTGTGCAACCCTCCCTCTATGCTTGATGAGCTGCTATAATTACATGGTTGTGTACCGTTTCTTCATTTGTCATTTTAACTGCATAGACCGAGTCTGTAACTTAAACTAAGGGATGTGGATAACCATAAAGCAGGTATTTCCAAGCTCTTCAGTTGTTGGATTTAAAACCCAAATGCTACTTTGATCAATCTGTTTGTAGTATTTTTTGCACAAACCCAGAAGCTATTCTCTCTTGTCAAACACGATTTGCAAGAAAAGTAAAATCGGCTTGTAGACGCCTCTGGTCTTGGGAGACAGGCTATGCTTCTACAGGACTTAAGAGCACAACAGCTAAAAATCAAGTTAAATATTGCTACATAAGGTTTAAGAATAGTCTTTAAATGTGCATAGCTTTCCTTGTGACAATTTGTGGTCAGTTTAGTTTCCTGAGAGCGAGAGGTTTTTGGCAATAAGTTTCTTTATTGTGCATAAGAGCTGGTGGGTGCTCAGCCTGTTCTGTGTAATCCTTCAGCTCTTGATGTTGGAGTGCAAATGCTTATTTGTATGTGAAATACACAGTTCCATGCAAAAATTATTTTGCTGTAATTCTTGAATGTTCTTTCTTTGTCAGTAATTTCTAAATTTTTTGGCTTGTTTTGCAGTTGAAATGGTTGTTTATATCAATAAGCACAATCATTTTAAATCTGGCCGGGTTTATATTGTTCAATACTTCATTTTGCAACATAAATAAATGTGAAGAATTTTGTTATTTATTATTTAATAAACCAAGTTAATTTTTTTCCTTTGAAGAGAAAATTTTAAAGTATTTCTATGTTTAACAATGCTAGTTATGCATTAAGATTTGCACTGTGAACCTGCAAGTGGATATGCAGAGTTTGAGGGAAATGCTAGAGATACTAGAGCGACATCCCATTTGAGGTGAGCTTGGAAAGCTTAAGAGTTCCTTTCTCCTGTGGTTCCTGAAAATGTGGAAAAACTCATAGAATTGTTAATGTTGGAAAAGACCTCTAAGGTCATTGAGTCCAGCTGTTAACCTGGCACCACTGTGTTCACCACTAAACTGTATACCAGGAATGAATCTGTAGCTTCAGGAGCCTGGTTCCATTTCAGTGGTAGTGGAAAGTGGTAGGAAGCTTGTGCAAAGGACTTGCTTGTGATCAGAGAGCGGAAGAAACCTCTTGAATAGTCTCCTTCCCAGCAAATCCAGCTTTCAGTTTCTGGCTTAGTGTTTGGGGTTTTTTTGTTGTTTTGAGTTTTTTGTTTGGTTTTTTTGGTCTTCCTCTATCCCAGCTGACAACATAGAAGCAAGGGGTTTAAAACACACTGCAGTGCATTCACTTTTTGTGTAAACTGGACATAGGATCCACATTGGGTTTGTTTAGGTGAATGGAACTTGTTTTGTGGGGATTTTTGTGGGCTGGGGTTGGTTATTTTTTTTTCCTTTTCCTCTGTAGTTTTGTATCTGAAAGCTCCAAATGAAGTTTTGATTCATTAATGCTGCCATCAAAATTCATGACTGGCAGAATTAAGACCCTTATAGCAATTGGATGGACTCACACTTGGCTTTATTAATGCATCCTTTTTTTTCTCTTTACCCTTCTGAGGAACTGATAATTGAATTACCCAAACAGTGATAAGATAATTAAACTCCTGTAATGCAAACAAGCTACAGTTTTATATCCTGTAAATACACAGGTTGAAAGAGACCTTTGTTATTATCGAGGGCAATCTCCTGATGGGAACAGGTCCAGGTAAAGCAGGTTGCTTGGGGCCTCATGCAGCTGAGTTTTGAGACTCTCCAGGAGTATTTCAGTCTCTGTGAAATGGGCTTTCTGGATTCTCCTAGAAACCTCAGTTAATGTCATTCTCTGACTGGAAAAAGCTTTGTTACATAGACACTGAAATTGATTTCTTCATGCTAAGTGCCATTTCTGTGGTTAGTAATGGGAGACAGATCTCTTCCTGCCTTTCTTAGTTCCTCAACAGACTGGAGAAGGAGCCTCCAGCATTAGCAGACTTTGAAAAATACAATTTTCTGAAATTTTCTTTTTTTTTTTTTTTTTTACGTATCTCATTTGTCACTTTAGTATTGTGTTTGTATTGAATTTACATGGATTTTTTGAAGATTAAATGGAGATAGAAAGCAAGATTACACTGAAGACTAATTCTTAGCCTGTGTAGGTATTCACTGCTGATACATCACAACCGAAACTGGAATTACCACGTGCAAGTGTTTCTATAGTGTTTGAGACTACTTTTGTCTTCTCCAGAATCATCATTCATCTGACAGACTAATAAGTTTTACCCATCTTTTCTGTGGTGGTCTCAGGTTTGTGTTTAGATTGACTAAAAGTGCATCTTTGGGATGAGGTCTGAACATTTGTTTTTATGCATCCATTGACTTCTGTAGGACTAATTATATAGTTACAGTTGTGCTTAGATGTTTTTGGCTTAGACTTTGGTTGGCTTAGGCTAAAACATTGCTAGAAAAGCTGGCTAGGAAAATATGTGTGTGTGTGACGAGTTAGGAGAGCAGCTCTGGATTTTGCGGGGTGAGGTATGTGGGTTTTTTTAAGTCTGGTTTCTAAATAACGTTTTGGAGCACTTTGAGCAAACAAAGCCTAACACCAATATCCTGGATCAATGGCATCGTTTTACGAAAAATATGACAATATCAAGATGAGGTTCAAGTGTAAATTTCCCAGCTAAGCCATATATTTCAAATTCAACATGTAGTGCGTGTAAAGATTGTATTGCCTTCACTAAAAGACCAGTCTAATCTATCAGCATGCTTTTGATGGTAAGCAGTAGTGCATGCTTAGGGAAAAGTGCAAAACCAAGGCAGATGTGATGTTAAGAGTATTTAACTACCTTGCTGCACAGTGCTGTAACCTGACAGCCTGAGCTTTTTGTTTTTCCTTTTGATCATGGCTTAAATTTATACAAGATAACTTCTTACTTCTATTAGCTTTCTTCCCAGACTGACTGATTTCCTAAAATTCTTTCCTTTTGATCTTTCAATGTATTTTCTTTTAATCATTGCCTTACAGTCAGTATAGACTTTACTTTTTCTGTCAAAAAAACTAAGCTGCAACCAACTTCATCTTTTTCTAGTTCCCCCTTTAAATTTAACCTTAGTAATGGTGTACTTCTCACTTTCATTGTTCCTGCAGTGATAGTGTATTGAAATACCCTGTGATCCATGAACAGACATGGATAGTGTCTCCTATTTAGTCATCACATAACACTCCCACTGAGAGTTTTCCAGTCTAAACTGGTTAAGCAAAGGATTCCTATAATCTCTCTTCTAGAGGAGTTGTCATCTTAAATCATCTGTGGTTCTGCATTTAGCAGCTTTCCTTGCTTCTCCAGTCTATTAACCCTTACAAAACCATGCTCAAGTGCCAGAAGCATGCTTTCATTTCAATTGAGATGAAGTCTGTCTTTAGAGAGGAACACTCTAATAAGTTTCCTCCGTTTCGCTTACCATATTTTCTTGGTCATCCACAAAAATACCTAAATTGCATAAGATTCACATCTGCATTTTATTTAGCATAATAAAACAATATAATCTCATAAATTTTTTGCTTGTTGTGTAAACATTTTTGGGTGGAAATAATTTTTTAGTTTGGATTAAACCAGCATTACTTGTTTTTTAAAAACTGTAAGCATATTCAATATGAGAATGTTGTAGAAAACTATAGCCATTTAAATCTTTCTTCTTAGAAAAACATGAACCCCTGGGGCTATTCTGATACAGTTTTGCAATGATGGAATGAAAAATTGCTTGGAAGAGAAGTCATGCAATCTCCCACCTCTTTATTTACTCTTTTTAATCTATTATTGACAGATAGTGGGTGTCATTTCCTGTTTTAATGGGACTCCTGGGTTTCATAATAGAAAAGTGTAATCCTTGCCCCACAGTGGGGCGTTTTCAGCGAAGTGGTTTCTACAGTGTAATACACAATTATTGTGAACTTGGTATGTATTTGCTTCTCATGTGAGGTTGTATGGGTTTGTAGGAGGGCATACTGAGGGGTTTCAGTCAGACTCTACTAATGTGATTTTTGTCAGGCCAAACCACGGCTGGTTTTATATTGCCTGGTGAGTACAACAGTCCTGGTCCACTCATTGTCTGGAGCAGAGTCGGTGTATCCTGTAGTTGTTGTCCGGCCTGCCTCTGGGTTTTATTTCTGCAGAAGAAATAGTGAAACTGGTTTTTCACTTGTGTCTTACCAAGACATGTGGTTTAGATGTGGCTGGGTGCACAAAAAGCAAAATTTTCATGGTGCCTGTGAGTTTTCCATCTCAGACATAACCTACAGTGCTGCCCTTGGGATTGGTGGCAGTAGGGTGGGATTCTGTCATTTGTGTTTTGTGTACTAAGTCTTTGTATAAGCCTTCAGTTACCTTTTCAGTTGCTGATAAAACCAAATAATGAAGAGGTTTAGGGCTGGGGTTTTTGTCAGAATGGGGTTGTATCAAAGGCTGTTCATCTTGTGGTCGAGATTGTAGACCCCTGCCAGCAATAAAACTGCGTATTTTTTTCTGCACGCGGTTGGCCTCCTATGCTGAATATTAGAACAAGAAAGCATTTATTTAAATGAAAACAGGTTTTGCAGAAAACTTTCGTGTGAAAGTTGTCATTTTTCTGTGAAATTTTGAAAATTGATGTGAAAAACAGATAACAAACCTCACTGGTTGTGAAAATTTTCTTGAGGTGTGCTAATTTTTTTAATAAGCATTTTAGTTGGGATGTTCAGTTTTAGTTTACCTTTATCCCATTTTTCACACAGTTCCTTAAGAATGTCAGTACGCAACCCAGGTCTCTGTCTTTCTGCCTCTTGCAGGAAGAGTTTGCAGAGCTCAGCATCAGCAGAACGTGCCCTGATCTGTAGGAAGACTTTGTGATACTTTAGCTTGAGAATGTTTCTTAAAAATGATGGACTGGCAGCCAGTTAGCTCACAAAATTTCATATATTCTAGACTTCAAGAAGTAAAGTTGAGGCTACTGCCACGGGAAGGTGATGTTTCATTGTGCCAGTCCATCTTATTTGATGGTCACCTGCAGCACACTGTGGGTGGTCTTTCCACTGCTGGGCACCCCAAGGACTTGCTTTCAGCCTGTTGTGCACCAGCATCATGTGGTGTTCTCTGCAAAGCTTTTTTCTGCCGTTCTGTCCTCCTGCCCACACTCGTGGCAGGAGGTATCTGCCACAAGTGCAAGTCTTTGCTTTTGCCTTTATTAACCTGGATGGGGTGTCTCCCAGTCAAGGTCCCTGGCTGGCATTCCATCCCTCCAGCATGTGAGTTGCCTCTTTGCACCCTCCACCTTGGTGTTGTCCATGCACTTACTGAGGGCACATTCTATGCCATTTTCCAGGTGGTTGATGAAAAAAATAAACACTACTGATTCCAGTGTTGGCCCTGAGAAATGCTACACGTGCCTGGTTTTCCGGGTTTTTGAGTTCTGTTTGAGCCTGACGGTGACTTTGAGCCACTTTCCCAACCGCTTTCTAGACTTTTTGCAGAACTGTATGTTTGTTCCAGTGGTAATGTGATGGAAGCTAAGCAGACACACAGTTATTCCATGTGAGCATTTAAAACAGAGAACTAAAGCCTGAAATAGCAAGGGATCTGTATTGCTTCTCTGTCAGAAGAGTTTGTTCAGCATTTTTGAGAAACCACATCCTTTTGAAATGTCTTAGATTGGGAACCAGAGTTACTTTCAAAAGAGTAGGCAGTTGTTCTCCAGTAAATATCTCTTTCTTCCAAGGTAATTTGATGGATTTTTGATGATAATGGTTTTGGTATTAACTGATAATTTCCAGGATGCTTGGGTCACATCTCATTTCTATTTTCTGGTCCTTTTCAAGGTTTCCTATAGCCAGAGGTTCTGTGTATTTCAGTAGTGTGCTGTTTTGTCATAACTTCTGTATGCAGATTTGCATAATGCAGTCATGCTTTGTCAGAATAACTCTAGCTCAAATATTATGTTTCCATTGTCAAAGATACATCTTTCTGCTTTTAGGCTAGGCTAAATTGCATCCTCATTTTTATAGGTAATTGGTTTTTGCAACTTTATCCTCTTTTTAGCTAAGTTATAAATGTAGCTGGAGAAAGTCTCAGATATTGTGCTTGCAGTAGAGAATATTTTTACATGAGCCTTGTAGTTCTTAAAAAAATAAGTGTGAGGGGTTTTAGGGAACTTGGCTTTAGCATTGCAGTTATATTGTACATTGATATTAGATTCTAAAGTAGCTGTCAAACAGCAAAAACAATGTTGTCTGGGTTTGTACCTTGACTTACTGTTGTGCCTAGAGTTGGAGGGAAAGAAACCCCAGCATTGCACAGAACAAAGACTTGATAGGGGAGGGACAATCATAGTTGATATTCAGTGTCTTTGTAAATGTAACTATGTAGTGGGAAATGCATTTTTGAATTCCTGTCAGTCTTCTGGTTTTTGTTGTAATTGCATATTAAGCCATAATGTTTTAGTATCTTAAGTCTCTTTTGTGTATTAATTATATGCAGTAGCATCTGGTAAAACTGAATTATTTTACACTTCTTGCAACACCTTAATTTTTAGGAGCATGACAAGAATAACAGAGTACTTTTATCTCCACTTGCTGCAGGGAAATTTTTGACTAAAAAAGGATTTTTTTTGTCCCTTTCATTTGCTTCTAGATCTTTCAAAGAACAGATTTACTGAAATTCCTCCTGATGTTTGGCTATTTGCACCACTGGAAACTTTAAATTTGTATCACAACTGCATCAAATCCATTCCAGAATCTATTAAAAACCTGCAAATGCTTACCTACCTTAACATTAGGTGAGTAATGATGGTTATTTTTGGTCTTTATATAATTTTTCTCACTGGAGAGTTGGCATTTTACTTGAGCAGGTCATTGGGTTTGGAAAGCTTTCTTTGTTTTTGATGTTATGCAGATAGACAGTGTTTAGAAACTACAGGTGTGAAAATTTGGTGCTCTCAAGAGGGCAGATTACTCTGGCCAGAAGGCCCTGCTCGCTTTGCACAGTATTTACATCCACTGCTGTATTGCTCTTTTTAAACTTGGAAAACATATGGTTGGCTCTTCTCACAAGAACAGAAGATGGATGTGAGCTCTGGAAGGAGAGGGAATCTACAAGAACCCTCCTGACCCTGTTTCCCACAATATTCCTTGTTCCTGATATTTCCTACATCAAGTCCAAAACCCGTCTTCTCAGTTAAGAGCTATTTAAATCCCAAAAACCTGCTGCCTCAAAATCTGCAAATATCAGTCCTTACAGTGATAATTCAAGAGTAATGTGCACTGTGGTAATTCTAAAGAGCCTTAATATGATAGAAAACTGCAGTATTTTCTGAAAGAAATTTGGCCTTTCTTTAGCAACATCCCATTTCTCTCTTGATGGTGTTTGAGGTGCTGAATGCATTTCTTTGCATAGAAAAAGTGTGTGGTTCTAACTGAGCATTGCATGTTCTTTCAAGAGTCAATTCTCCTGATCATCCTTTGTCAGACTGTGCTTTGTCTTTCTCTGTGCTCGTGTCCGAGGGCTGTTTGCACAGTGCAGGAACATGTGAGCTGTGGGATTGCAGAACAGGCTAAAATCCTGGCTTGCTAGTTCAGATGCTTTGTTACAGAGCAAAACCATGTGATCCTAAATTCTAATTTTGGATTCAGATGGTGGAAGAAATGTATTGCTCAATTCATAGTAAAGCAGGCAGCTCCTAAAAAATCCTAAGCCTGAAAAAACAGAGGAAATCTATTTAAGTGGAACAGAGAATGACTTTCATTGCCAGGTTTTTATAATCCATTCAAAAAAATGCACTTGCACATTATGGTTTTGATTCTTATGCTCTCCTACCAAAAAAGCCTGGCATATCTGCCTGAAATACAACATAAAAAAAGGCTTAATTCATATCTATTTCCAAAACTTACTTGTATTGTTCACTTAGAATTAACAGAATAATACATTCCTTTTATTTTATGGTGTAAAAACTGCAGTATTTGAAGCTGAAATGTTGCAAGGACATACATTTATTTTTGTTGGTTTTGCAGCTCTATAAACTGCAGTCATGGAGAACATAATCTAAAAAGATTGGGGTTTTATAATATGAAAACAGTGCTTTGAATGCATTTCAATTAAGCACTAAAACTTCTAGTGTTTTCTTAATGTGTGAACACAAGTATCAGCGCTTACAAGTATTTTCTGTCAAAGTAGAACTAGTTCTACTTAAATCAACAGCAGTTACTGATATATTTTCTTTACATTTATGTGTGAAAGGAATTGCTTTCATACCACACCCGAACAAGCTTGTTTTCAAATGACTTCTTTTAAATGTACAGGTAACTTGTTAGAAAAATTTTATATATTTCTGGCAGTGGAAGTCCAAGAATGTTGGAAATTTTTTTAAATATGGATTTAAATCAAATAATGGGTAACAGTGTATTTTGTGTGTGCAAAGCAGATACATGTGCCTGCAGTTGGAAAATTATATACACAGAAGAAATAAATTTTAATTAAGACTTCGCTTTGAAACTGTTGCTCAGAAAAATAATAAATAAATGTTCAGGGCTTTTTGTGATAGCTCAGGTGGGACATGACATGAGAAACAATGGCCTTGCATAAAGATCTGATTTGTCAGACTGTCAGGTCAGGTGGTCCTCCTGAAGGTATCAACAGGATAAAAGCAAGTGTCAAACATAATTTCTTTTAACATATTTCCCTGTGCTTTTCAGCATTACGTTCTGTCCTAATATGTACTCATTCATCAAGCAAGGTTGGGACCTAAAACTTGCATACCTGAGAGAGGCTGTATCTTGTGAGGAATTCATGACAGAGATTGTAGCTAAATGTAGATGAAATTGTAATAGGTGGCAAATGTCTTCTGTGATAGGAGAAGCTGTACAATGTGCATCTCAGACTCCTGTGTAGGCTTAAAAAACAGAGATTATAATCCAGCCTTGCTTGTCCCATTTTCTTTCTCTCAAGTCGAAATCTTTTGTCGACATTGCCAAAATATCTGTTTGATCTTCCACTGAAAGTTCTGGTTGTCAGTAATAACAAGCTGGTCTCCATTCCAGAAGAAATTGGAAAGTTGAGAGATCTGATGGAGTTGGTAAGTACAATTGTGAATCTTTATGTTAAATCACTGTCAGAAATATCTCTGGTCTGTGTTCACTTGGTGCAGCTTTGTCACCCTCTAGTGCTTTTATCCAAAAAGTTGGTGAGCCTGCTATTGCTCTCTGTAAGTTTTCAGTTGTATGGGTTGGTTCAGGTTTTCTAAGGAAGAATTGTTAGAACAGGAGCAGAATGACAGTCACCTGCCAGCAGTAGCACAAGAGGTTTTTAACTGATGCGGGAACTAGCCCAGGAACTCCTGGTTCCTAGGCTACAGTTTTAATCTCACAACCAGTATTTCGTCATTCATTGATTTAACTTCTTGAATTGAATTTCTGAAACATGAATCACTAAATAGCGAAGAAACAGATTGTTATGATACCTCTTCTCTGTGGAAAAACCAAGGAAGTTGGGATTTCTTTTCTTATAATAGCGTGCCTTATAATAGTTTTGATACCAGTATTCCTTTGTGTAATTTCATTTAAGATGTTCACTTGCTGTATTAATTATGTCTTTCTTAGGATATTAGCTGTAATGAACTTCAGGTCCTTCCTCAGCAAATAGGAAAATTGCAGTCACTTAGAGAATTGAACATAAGAAGAAACAATCTCCATATGCTGCCAGATGGTAAGCCACTCATCTTCTTTCCATTGGTGTAGGTAAATTAGGTAAAGTGCTAAGAAGCTAACTGATTCTTTTGTTTTTGTATGTTTGTTTTCCTGAATGCAGAATTAGGAGACCTTCCCTTGGTAAAGCTGGATTTTTCTTGTAATAAAATCACAGAAATTCCAATCTGTTACAGAAAGTTACGTCATTTACAAGTTATAGTTTTGGATAACAATCCAATGCAGATACCACCAGCACAGGTTAGTATTAAAGCATTCTAGTACAGGAGTTTGCATTAGGATCCCAGAGAAAGCTGTTCTAAGTTAGACAAATCAAGTTGTCATGTTTTTTAACTCCTAATGGGAAATTCTGTGTACAAATGCAGTGTAGAAAGTATTTCTTGGGGTGTATTTTCTGAAGACATGCAGTGTAATTAAGACTTTTATTTGTTCACTTTTTTCCTAACAGATATGTTTGAAGGGTAAAGTACATATATTTAAATTCCTCAGCATTCAGGCGTGCCTCAGAATAGATAAAAAACCAGATTCTTTGGATCTTCCGTCGTTAGGTAAACGAATCCCCTCCCAACCACTCACAGACAGGTGAGTAGTTGGGGGGGGGGGGGGGGGGGTTGTTTTATTTTACCTTGGCATTTGTTATTAAATCATCTCTTTGTTACAGATAATACCTATCATTTCAGTACTTTAATTGTTTTTTTTTTAAGCGTAATAGTATTTGTTTTCTGTTACTGGAAACTTAGTTGGCTCATCTCAGTTGCTATGAAAAATGTTCATTGTACTTACTAAAGACGTGGAAGTCAGAACAAAGATGTTTGAAAGACTAAATTTATTTATTGGAAACCTCAGCTATTTTATTTCCTAAACAGATGCGTCAGAACAGTAGATGAGGATGTCCAGTAAATGTCATGACTGTAGTTGGATTGTTGGATGTCTGCCTCACACGTATTATGGGAAACTAACTTAAACCCCACAGTATTTCATTGATGTTTTTTATTAAATTTAGTTAAGGTCAAAAAGTGAGGAATGTTTTGTTGGTTTTTTTACTGAGTGCCTCTTGGGTAATTAAATGGGAATGCTTTTGTATTTACTCTCATCCTTGGCTTGCTGTTGGAAACCACATGGAACAATACTCTTTATCCTATTTTTTATTTATTAAATTTTACCTATTTTCTTAAATTGTCATGTGCTTCTATGTGTTCAAGGCTAAAGGAAAGATGAAATTTTTGAATAAAGCTTACAGAAAATGAGCTGAACCATCAGATTCAGTCCATGGTCTTGGTCTCTGGCAACTATGCCATAGGGGATTAGACCACAGTGTCCATAGAGAGCTCCTAAACATCACAGTCCTCAGCTGCTCCCCAAAAGCCTCCACTGAATTTAGGCCTAAAGTCTTACAAAGGAACAAGGTCATGGGTATTACCAGGAACATCGTTTTTGTAGTAGTGAGAACTTGTTTAATTAAACTTTAGAGATAATCTTGTGATTTAAAGCAAGCTCCAGTGTGCCACTGGAAAACACCTCCTGCAATGTATATTCCAACACATGTGGTGTTATGTCTTCAAAAGGAGCAAATGTTTCATGGATATTCAGGCAGAGTAAACAATTATAATATATAACCATTAAATCATTATAATGTTACAGTCTATTAGGGAATGTATATTTGTTACTAGTAGAAAACTGTGTCTGCCAATAGAATTCAGGGAACTGTGGTTTAGTGGAGGAAGCTTCTTTAGTGAGGAGAGTATTTTTGAATGAAATATGTCCTCATTTGAATTAAAAATGTCCCCACTGTTTGAATGAATGAAAATTGCTTAGATACAGAGAGTGCCATAATCAATAGTTTCCACTTTAGCTTTGCTTTGATATCCTTTCATTGAACAACTCTTACAAGAGTTTAAGAGTTCTTTTCTGCACGTGTGGCATTGTGCAAAAATTCTGTACCAGCAACTGTAGGTGAGTACACAGAACATATTTTGAAAAGGATGTTTGTTTTCTTTTAGAAAAGGGACACTACTGTTTCTTTCATTCTTGTGTGAGTTTTTTTGTGTTTTGGTTTTTTTTTTACTATAGCATGGAGGACTTTTATCCCAATAAAAATCATGGACCAGACTCTGGCATTGGAAGTGATAATGGGGATAAAAGGTTGTCCACCACAGAAGTGAGTATTTTTCACTGTTGAATTTGTAATTTCTGGTTTTTAGAACTTTCCTATGTATTTTGTATCATTTGAGAAATACATAAGTAAGTTGCATTAACATTCTTTGAGTATCTGTTCAGTTGAGTTTAAACCATTAGACTGCCAAGTCTAACAAGGGTCAAAGTAATTGGAGGCTTTAGATAAGAAAGTACCTAAGTACAGTTTTCATAAATCCGCTGACTGGGGCTGGACTGGACCTCTTCGAACAAAATACTGTCTTTCAGTATTAATAATGTACAGTTGTCTGGCTCTCCCTAAACAAGGATTCTCTTAAACCGCCTTCCACCCACAAAAATCCTCTACCTGACTTGATGTTATTTTCTCTGTCCTGGGAGCCATCCCTCATGATAGGGTGGGTCAGTTGCACTATTATAATTTGTGAGTTCTTAGAAGATCATGTAGTAATATAATTTGCATGTCAGTTCTGTACTAAATGCAAGTGTCTTTGCAGCCATCTGATGATGATACAATCAGCCTTCACTCCCAGGTATCAGAATCAACAAGGGAACAGACATTAAGGAATGACAATCATGTAATGGGAAGTAAACTCGATCCACAGAAAGGTAATGCCTGTTGTGCATTTGTCGTTTTAGGTGACAGAGATACTTTGCTTAGGTAATCTGATGTAGGAAAATTGCACAAAATTGTATGATCACATGTTGGCATTGTATTTTCATAATTTCAGCTAACAATGTAATAATCACAAATAGGTAAGGCTAGCGAGAGAGAAGAAGAAAAGATATTATTTCTTGCTTAAGGAGACACAGTTTGTATGTTTTATCTGTGTCTGACATTTTCCCTAAGTACTTACTTCTCTTAGGAGTAACATTTGCTCAAGAAAACTGTTTAATATCTTTTCTCTTCTTCACAAATCCTCACTAGACCAGGAGGCGTATGACTACATTGATCCAAATGCAGAAGAGGGAGCTCTTCCTGAGCAGGGAGATGCACAGATTGGCACATTGCTCTCCTATGTCAAGGTACCCGAGATTAACAAAAAACTGTTCAGCAGGCTTGATTTTTTTTTTTTTCCCCTTAATTGAATTCTAACATCTTTTTTTTTTTTAATTCTGTGTCAGGAACGGGGAAAGCATCCTGAGAAATCCCAGAAAATAGAACAGAATGAGGACTGGGGAGATGAAAAAAGGTAATCTTCTGGATCTTTTTGGGTACGTTTAATGAGTGATGGTGTGGTGAGAGTGGTTTTCTTTTGAGCTCCTTCTTATCGAGGAAGGAAATATATTACATACCGAGTACTCCCCTTGGACAGAAAATAAACTTAAAGGAGTCCCTGCTTAGTTATTATCCAACAGTGAGCCATTTCTCTGTCTTTTCGCTCAAGTCAGGTCACGAATGTTTAATTTTTCAGAATTCAGAAAGAACAGCTGTTGGCTGAAGATGATGATGAGCTCAAAGAAGTGACTGACTTGAGAAAAATAGCAGCTCAGTTACTGCAGCAAGAACAAAAACACAGGTATTACACTATTAGTTAGCATAACTTGTGTTACTCTCAATTTATTCTTTAACCTTTCTTCACCCAGTAGCTCTTGACACCTTATTTTGAGAACAGTTTTGTCCAGCTGTTAAACAGTTAAATGGCAGACTCTGTCAATACACCTGTCCTGTGTTTCTTTTCATAAAATCACTGTCTAAAGAAGCAATGATAAACCTCCCATGGAGAGGAAGAGATGAAGGTGAAAGTCTCTTGATTTCCTGATTTGATGTATGTTAACCTTTTTTATACATTTTTTCTTCAAAGCAGTATACTCAAGTAGGCTGGTTAATTATCATGTAAGCAGATCATTGGTAGCATGTTAAAATTAATTTCTTCGTTTGTATGAATTACAGAAGCTGCATACAGTTTGCTTGTGACTGGTTATTTTTATTCAGATACAAGCTAATTTAGGTGGTACTTCATTCTGTCTGATGATACATATAAATATCCTGTGAACTGAAGGGGAAATTTGAACGTTATTCTGTCAAATGACAGTATGTATGTATTATAAATATATATATAAAAGTATGTCATTTCAACTGCCTGCCTTTCTCTGCTCCATGCTGGGCATCTCAACAGAAAATTCTTGAAAAAGAGCTGTAGAACAAGCAGCAGATCAAAGGAATGTAATAGAGCAAGTTAACAACTGTGTAAAATGTAGACGAGGAAGGAATGCCTGGAGTTACATAGGATGTGGACAGGTTAGGGCAGGAGCACTGTTCTGTATGGTTCCCTTACCAAGCAGGGGAATGCTGTGAGGTACTTTGAGAGTAAGTTCTTTTAAGGGAGGTAAAAGTTGTATCCCACAGTAATGGATATAACTTCCTATCAGCTTAAATACTACTTTTGTTTCTTTCTAATTTCTGTGTAATTGTGAGAGTCTGCACTGCCGTTTTTCTTTTAAGATAGTTGAAATTCAAATGAATCCCTCAGAGAAATTGAGATCCTGATACTATGAATTGCAGGGCTTTAAAAATGCACCAGCATTTTATATTAGGTAAATATAGTAACAGTTGTGTGTGTGTGTGTGTGTGCGCAAAAGATAAAATAGGCTTTACTTAGAACTCCATGCCCTGCATTTAAGATTTGGTTGTTCACATAGGAAAGGGAAAAATAAGAATGAAATCTTAATGGTAATATATTCTTACTACCAAAAGTATTGCAAATAAGACCAAGAATGCTAAATTTTCCTCGTATTATTACTAAAGAGAGAATTAGTGTGTTTTTCTTATATGATGATTATTTATGTTGCATGTGAGTCTTCTTTTATTAAATATTTCCTGGTTATCTAATTATTGGAAATACCAAGCCACTCCTATTCTGAAGTACTGCCACTTAAACTTTACTCTTCATATGTTGTTCTGTCTTAATGCAGTGATGTTGCTAATGGTTCTTGGTGTTGAATCATGCAGACGTATGCAATCTTATTTGTTCTTAAGTTTTGCTTCTTAGTTTAGCATTTATATTTTGAAAATTGCTTATGTGTCTTTAAATACATGAGGACAAAATCACCCGGATGTTAAATTTAGCCCTGATTTTGAATCCATGTTTTTTCAAACAGCAGTAAGAATAATATTTAGTATTTAGTGAAGATTTTTCTGTGTTTATTTGTGGCAAATGTGTTCAATCAGTAAACAGAATCCTTAGAAAAGCTAAGCTTTGTGAAATAATTCCTTACTAATCATGTTTGTTTGTTCAGTGTGCGCTTTTGTAATATTATGCAGTCTCCTTTCTTTTTGCTTGCAATGCTAATGACTTCCCTGTCCTCTCCCATCAACCTGTCCTGCTTCCTCCTTCCGTCTTTGGCTTTGGTGTACATGAAATATGAATACAGACGAAGGCCATTAAGCTATAGAACTTCATTCAGTGAAAAACTCTTCCAGAGGACAAGGGCTGCAGGACGTGCGTCAAGGTATAAAGTGTTCATAGAGCTTCAGATTTCCAGAGTTAAAATGTGGACAAAAGAAACAATTCTTGGCCAATTCTAAAACAAAAACAGAGTAAAGGGATTGGCTAAGTCAGCCTGAGGTATTTGTCATCAAAAATAGTTTGCAATACATTTTTTTGTTCTTTAGGATGAAATGCTATTTAAGAAAAGTATTTTAGAAATTACCTTGGCCTCACTAGGCAGTGGTTGTGGAATGTCAGGGGTGAGAGATCAAGAAGTGTAACACTTTATATAGACAACAAGTTTTCAAAGTCAGCTTTTGCTAAGCATTGCACAGCAGTTCTCCCGTTACTAAGGTTGTGTCTTAAAAATGGTACTCACCACCTGGCATACTCCATCAACATATTTATAATAAGCTTACTTCATAATAAATTCAATCATTAATTATATACCTTCTGCATAGAAACAGTGTAGTTGAAAAGTCAGTTTATATATATATGTTTGAATTTGCTAGAACAGTTTTTCCTTACATTTCATATAGTGAGTTTAAAAAAAGACTGGCCTGTGTTACATACAATTATTGCATTTACTCTGTAGTGTCAGTTTTGGTGCAAGTGTTGCTTCAAACTGAGTCAGGTTTGGGTTTTTTTAGATTTTAATGGTCTCTTTGTACAATGTCTCTGAAGTTCTCCTTGCTTTCAGCTGACAACATAAAACCAGTTTAAATAGGGATTCTCTCTAAAAAAGCATTACTTTAAAATAGCATGCTGGTTTGATAACCTGTGCTCTGAATATTATTTTTTGTAACCGTTTTCTCAGGCTATGGTATAATTTAATTCTGGAATGCACCCTCAGAACTAAGTTTCTTAAGACAAAATATATGGAGGAGATGCTGCAGACTGCATACAGCAGACTGTTGGTTTACAGGATTAACTTCTCATAATCCCTTTAAACTGAGGATCACACAGTGAGACATTTAAACTGCAAATGAGATTACTGAGCTCAGTTATCACAATAATCAGACAAGTTTGATGGAAAAATCATCAATCATTTACAGTTTTAATGACTATACTGTCCTATGTAATGGTAATGAAATATAAAAAAGTGCTTACTGGTTTACTGTCTTCCCTTGCATAGATGGTTATGTTCTGATTCTCTCTGATTCTTATTACATTCTAGTTCTCTGTATAATTCTGCATAAATATACTTTGATCACAGTTCTGCACATGAAGTCAGCGTTGAAGTGTCCTATCACTACCTTCAAGAATTCAGAATTTTTCATTCAGGTTACTTTTCCACATTTAGTTTTAAGTGTTACTGATGGTTTTGTTATTTTTAACACTTAAAACATCCATAGTAGCTCGTATCATCTTGTGTGCACACATGTGTGGTATGTGTTTGCTTCAGATGAAAAAACATTTCTAAATCTAAGTTTAGGCTTTTTTGACTGTTTACCATTTAGAAAAATGGAATTTCCATTGGTTCACTTCTGTGTTGGACTTTAGTTTTTAGCCTGTGTTTCTGCATTTTCCTCCTCTCCTTTTTTCCTGCATTTCCTTTGCACTTGCAATGTTTCTTATTAAGTTACCTTCTGATCTGCTCCTACTGACTGATGTTTTTGTGCTCAGTCCATGTCTCCTTTCTGGTCTGCTTTAGGTTGACTATCTTTTGTCTTCTAATTTTAGTGAGCAATGAGGTCTTTTGTGATGCGGGCAGCATAACTTCACACAGGTGTGAGATCAGTTGAAATAGTCTGTATTTAGGGAGACAAATAAGAGGAAACTTCATTTTGGCTTGACTTGTCATCAAGTTTTGCTTCCTTAAAATATAGAACTCCAAATACTTCTAGAGCTAGAAACAATATCGTTGATTCCAATGAAAGCAGGAATAGGCTTGGATTTCATATGTGTACACATACATATCTTAGTTTTATAGAAGATGTCACTTAATGTTGAAAACTTCTTATTTACAGGAAATGTTATGCAGTGTAAGTAACATGTGCTAAGAAAAATGTTTTAAATATGTATTTTTTTTCTTTCTAGGCTTCTTAATCATTCCGTTTCAGTAAACACAAGGAACAGGCCAAAGCAGCCAATGGAATCTGAAAAATGGTATTTATTTACTTACGTGTAGTATGACTTTGAATATTACTTTCATTTTTGTTTATTGTGTCACTGCTGCCATCTTCTGTCATAATGTTTTTAACTCATGATGAAATTGAAGCTTCAAGAATAATTATTCTTGAACTCCTTTCTCTAAGATTAAAGAAATTATGTTCTTTTGAGCCTTTAGGAAAGTTGGTGTCATCCAGAAACCAATTTTTAGGTCTGATGGTGCTGCCAATTATGGTAATTCCGGTGTCTTAAGGATAAGCATTATATTTTAGCCGTCAAGTCCCAGTCCAGAGGTTGTATCTCCTTCTGTAGGTGACAGCGCTGTGCAGATGTGTCAGATTCTGGGTTACACAACATGGCACTGGGGCTGTGCTTAGGCACTTGAATTTTCCTCCTTGGCCATCCTTTTGGGCTCTCAAGAGCTCTTGAAGAAGTGATGTTGGGAGTTCAGCCCACAAAACCTGTATTGTTTGAAGAGCATGTGTCAGTGTGGTATCCACGGTTTTCAGGAGCTGTACTTCTATGCTTTTGGCTTGAACTATAAACAAAAACCCCTAACACAAGAAAAGCCTGTAAGCCATCACTAACCAAAAATACCCAAAGCCTTGTCTTCAGGAAACTGGGACATCACAGCTTCCCATTTCCCTCTCTAAGGAATCCTATATGAGTTCTTTTAAACAGTTTGGTCAAGAAGTAACATATTTTAATTTTTATGCTAAATAAGGAGAGCTTACAGACAGTCTCCTAATGAGAACCCTGTTCAAAAGGTGCCTGTTGTAATTTTTTTGCAAGCCCCATAGTCTTCAAAAATCTCTGTCTTCAAAAGAATTTGTCTGCTGCTGTCCAGACCCTGGTTTGGCTGTGAAACTTGTAGAGAAAAGCTGTAACTGCTCCTGGTGTTGCTGGAGAGCACTGGGATGGGAACAGCTCTCTGCAGAGGAGTTCCACCTCAAGGAAGCATCTTGCACAGAGCAGATCCTGCAGTGTGATACTTCCTGTTTTGGTTTTCTTCTCTCTCATTGGTACCTGTGGTTCTGAAGAGCTGGTTGCACACACGTCCTGTGGTGGTTATGTGAATCATGCTGCAGCTGTTGTTCGCAACTTTTCAGTCCTTGCTTGCTTAACGTAGTTTCTTCTCTTTGAGATACTGTCAACTGTTCAAGTGTACAGCTCTGTTAGGCCTTTTTATTACAGGGTAATCCAGGAAAGGTTAAATTTACCTTTTCCTGGTTCATTAATGAAACAAACAGTTCTGTGACTTAACACCAAAACAAACCAGAAACACCCCACAAAAAACCAAAACAAACCCCCAACCACCCCCTTAATTTTGAGATACGCACATGGGGTAAGGTAGATGTTGTTTTATTGCACTGACATATAGGAACCCAGATCACACACTGCACAGGGCACAGAGAGGCTAGACTCATCTCTCCCAAGTATTCACACTTGCAACATGTCAGAGTTAATAGATACGTATATGTAAGCAGCAGCATCTATTATTTGTTGCAGCAGTTGCTGCCATTTTCAGCTGAATTGCTTATCAAGCCATTGGGTATGATTCAGACAAATTTCCAGTGCCTGACAGCTTTAAAAATAGCATCAATGGTTTTGGTCAAACAGAAGGAAAAAGGGAGGAGAAAGTACAGACTAACAGAAATTTAAGTGCCAGGCTGCCTTTCCTTTAGAGTGTATTGTAATTGCTCACAGTGTTACGCCCTACTTGCATTCAGTCCCCAGGCATTTGCTTCCCGTACACTGCCCAGCTTCCAAGCCAGCAGCTAGAAAAGGAATGAAATGGTTGCTTGGTGAGATGAGAGAAGTGAATTTCACAGAAAGATTTAGAGGAGAAATTTGAAGTGGCTTTAAATGTAAGCATTTTTATTTTCCTGAGAACAAGGAAGTCTGTGTTCCAGACTGTCTTCTTTTGACATTTTGCAGTTTCACTGTCCCATTTCAAAATGTTTTTCTCTGCTTTATTATAAGCTTCTTCTTATTGTGTAGCTATCAGCAAAATGAAACATGTGAGTCTTCCAAACATTTAAGACTAGATCTTTTGTCAGCTTTGAAGTAAATTTGTTGCTGTTTTCTTTGAGAAGTAAACAATGAAAGTACATTAGTAAATCTCTAAAGATCAGCATCCTTAAGAAGAAACTTAACAAAGAGCTGTAGTGTGGAAGGCCTATTTCCAATTCATAGTAAAGGAGAGTGAAATACGATTTGAGATTCTAGGCAAGTGGTCACATTGTTACATCCTTACAGGGTAACCAAAAAATACTGTGGTGCTGTGGAGAATCTACTTTTTAAGTGTTAACATTGTTTTTGTATTTTAAAGTAACTTGGTTTTAAAAAGTAGTACATTCATAATGCCTTCCCTCTTACTTTTTAGCATCTCAACAAATGAAGTGAGTTCCCCAGTGTCCCCATACAGCTGGCAGGTAAATACACAAATGTAAATATTTGAATGCTTTGTTATTGTTTGATTGTTTTTTTCTTTATGACAGAAAACTTGTATGCATTCATATCGTTGCTTATAAACATAGTTATTGGAAGTGTCTAATGGTGGTGGAAAATAAAAACATTTGAGGAACTTATGCCTCAAGATAATTTGACCTGTATGAAATAGAGACCTTTTGTTTTAATAGCATATGGTACCAGCTTTAAGGTCTTGAAACTAATGAGAGAAAAGTTTACTTGAGTTTAGTATTTCTTTTCATATAAATGTATTGCCTCATCATAGTGTTTTTTCTCATGTAAATTCTAAATGGATTGAATGATGTAGGCCTTTCATTCTCCATACCTCACTGAGAAGTTTGCATGTTACGATAATATTCCAGTTAAACTGTGGACAGTATTTTTTAATTATTTTAGATTTTCATCTGTCAGTTATTTATAATTGCTTTAAAGGACTTCATATTCTATTAAGAAACAGTTGAAAATGCTTTAACCTTATGAAATGGTCTGTTCAGATTGCTTTCAGTTTTCATAAAGTAGATAGTCATATCCATTATTATTTTAATAATCAACTTACTTTAGCTGTCTCCCCAGCATATTTGCATAATACAGTACTCTGAAAGATTTCTTTTCCAGCTTGTTGAGGTGTACGATGTTTTAGATAGGAACAGCTGGCAAGTTGTCTTGTAGCTGTCCTTCTGTGCCATGAGCTTTCAGATTGAGAAGTGAGATATGCTAGAGGCTAACCACGCTTGAGACTTGTTTATTTTTGGCAGCCTTGGGTTGCTTCTTAACTTACATGCAAAAATTAGTCTCAATGCAGAAAAGAGTGTCATTTTCTGAAGCACTGTGTCATAGAAGCTTTTTCTTCCATGAAGTATATTTTAGAATTTGAAAGGAAATAAGTGATTTCTACCAGAGTCACCATGAAGACTGGGCCCACTTTCAGGTCATAAAGCTGGGTTGAGAGAGGCAAACAATTAATGGTTGTAGTTCATAATAATTTGTGCTAATGCACAAGAGGTATTTTTACCTTTCACATAAAAATATTTCTGACTATTATAGCCACTGGAAAACCAGAAGGATTCAGTGGATGAGCAGCATTGGCCAGAAACACAGCCAGTGATCTGGCAGAATGAAGAAAGAAGGAGAAGTAAACAGATTAGAAAAGAGTATTTCAAGGTAATGGGGGGAGTGAGAGTGGGTGACAGACTTTTTATTTTACAAGAGTATAAAAACTATAAATCTAAGTAAAGGTAAATTCTCAAAAGGTTATGATGCTTGTAAAATGCATGTAACATGTAATTTTTTGTTTGACTCTTTTTATTTAACATATATATATATGTATCTAGGATAATTTGAGAGTGCAGGAGAATCAAGAGGAAAAAAAATTGATCAAAAATTTATCCTTTAAATAGGAGAAACTAATTCACAGTTGTCTTCTGGGAAAACAGAAACTAATCTTGTCATTGGTCCTTCACCATTTATTTGGAGTAATATTTATTTATTTTTAATGCCTTTTTTTTGCAGTATGGCTCTAAGAATGATTTATGTCTTTTGGTATTCGTGGTATCTGCATTTCAAAAGGGAAATTTTCTCTATTCTTTTGCTGCTGTAGTGTGCAGCCTCGGTCACCAGGTGCCAGTGTCTGCTTTCTGCAGAACAGGGGGAAGTTCTGGCAGCGTTAGGTAACGTTTATTTTGGGATATGTAGAGAAACAGGAGAGTTCTGAGCAGTGCTAGGTTGAGTTAAAATTAAATTTGTCACTTACGAAATTAGTTTCTTGGGTCTTTGCAATCAAATGTCTTTGTGAAATGCCAGGGAACCTCAAAGAAATTAAATTCTTGGGAGAACAGTGGGTGCCATACAGCTTAGATACATTGTTGTGATTACAGAAGCTTTTTCCTTTTTATTCCTTGTGAAGTGTTTATGTAGTTGTATCCTCTTTCCAGGGTTTTCATCCTGAAATTATTTTTGCACTGCAGCCTTTTAGGAGAGGGAGAGAAACTTCTAAGTAAAACAGAATTGGGTGATTTGACTTGTTCAGCAGCTGTGCTACCAATACAGAAGTGATTCCTCAGAAGTTACAAGGATGTCTTTAAATGCCAGTCAGTTTTGAGCTCTGCAAAGGAAGCAGATGCCTGAAATCACATTACATGCAGCTATAGACATGCCTCAAAAGTGAATTAAACAGTCTGTACCAGTAACAAAATAGACTGTATCACTCATAGTTTCATTTGCAAAAATAAGGCAATAAGCAAGTGAAACAGAGTCTGTCTTCCATGGCAAACTGGGAAAAAATAGGTACCACTGCTGTTCTGAAAAACCAGTTGCAATACAGTTCATATTGTGTCTGTGTTTTCACGCCAGAAAAGTTGATTGAATAATCATATCTGTACTGCCAGACATTAATATCTTAAGAATACATGCCAAGTTACTGCAGTGGATATCACTAGAGCAGGGAAAACTGAGTTGGATTGGCATCTAGATGTATTTATGGAGCACTTTCCTTATGCGTATACATATATGTAATAGATATATTTTTACTTTGCAGCAGGAGTGTATGAGAAATGCCCATGAGGATCAGAAATCCTTTTTTTGTGGCATTGCACTGAAGTAAATATGGAACCTGAAATCTTTGTTTTATTAAATATGTAAAAAGAATCCTACCATTGAAGACAAACTTTAATAACCAAACTGCCTTTTTTTTTTTAGTGGAATAGTTTGAAGTTGTTTTGGATGCTAGCTACATCCAGGCTGAAATTCTGGTTAGCATATGGAAAAGGATACAGGTCTGCAGGGCATAGAAGATGAGGCTTTACCTTATCAGCTGCCTAATTAATGTATTCCTTTGTTCTACATACACACAGGAAACCAACCCAAGAAGAACACTATCCAGTCATGGATATATGCAATAGATGTCTTTTCTGCCTGCAGAACTACCTCTACTCTCTGCATAGTTAAAAAAAACATAACAGCAACCAAAAAGTAATAAATCCACAAATCCTGACCGAAACCCCTCAAAGCAAACAAACTCTCAAACCACCAAAAAACTCAGAAAAACAAAAGAATCCCATAAACCAACAACTGACACTTTATTCAATTGGCCTTCAAAAAACCTGTTTAATTTGCGTAGAAAATTAAAGGCAGTAGGACCCTGAACAAAGGCAGTTTGTTTTCAAGAGGTGCAGGCCATCATTGCTGTCAGTGTCATTCAACATGTGGTTCAAAAGCTGTTAAAAATTCAGCTGTTCAATTTTACAGCCCGGCAGTGCTCAGTAATAACTTTTGATGATGACAAGCCTCTTCTGTGCATTAACAAATACAAATTCTCTAACAGAGCTGTGTAAGTTTGCATATTTATTAATATTAAAGAATATATCTGAGCCAGGTTTTTCTAACTAAAACATGTATGTAGCCCTAAAAATCAGATCTTTAAAGGAGAACCCTCCTTCCAGTGCCAAAGTTAGTCTCTTAATTTAGCTAGCCTGTGTTAGATGTTACACTGCAAGGATGGGTAGGCTGGCCATATACATTCAACACACTTGATTTTTGTTGTGTTGATCTTTTTAATTCTATTTGCATGGGCGTTTTTTCCTATTTTTTTTGTACACTTGCTCTGCAGATAATGATATTCACTTATTTTCTTAAATACTGCTTTTGTAAATGTTTTTCTTCAATCCCTCCTTCATTTCCTACACTTCACATTATCAGGGATGTGGGACAGTGCACAACAAATCAGACCTATGGGAAAAGTGTTGTTTTAAATAGATGAAAGGATGTGAACAGACTTTGAAGTTGTAAAGGCAATCTTAATTATTTTTTTTTACATTTTTTACAATGTCACGTCAGTCTCAAAGTGTGAGCAGTCTTAAAGTCACATAACATATTATGAAAGTGGCTTTCATAGATTGCATAATTTTTTCTAAGAAAAAATGCTTGACATTAGCACTTCAGATCTTTTCCCTTGGATCAAATGTCATATGAGTTCACATGATTAAAGTATTTACTTTTATAATGCTCTTATCTCTTCAACATAGTGAAGATCCTGTCTAGCCGAGGAACTTCATGTTCCTTTTCTGGTTTGTTTCTTTTTTGCTCCTTTGTTTCTGTAACATGGCTTTTTTTTCTCAGCAGCTTCATCACTAATAAATAGCATCTGAGTGATACCAAGCCATTTAGTTCAAATGAAAACCATACTTCATTTTAAAGTAATAATTGTCTGTGTTTTGCAGTATAAGTCTTCCAGAAAGAGTTCAAGTGGAAATGAAAATGATGAGGTGAGATGTAGTAATTACGTGGAGTATTTCAGAAAAAGTTTATTCACTTGTCTTTTTTGGACAAATTAACTTTGCATTCCAAAGCCATAGCAGAAATAAGTATTACACTCCTTTATTTGAAAAAAAACAACATCAAGATTGTCTACTGGGGAGCAGTAGGACATTTTCCTGCTTTGGTAATAGCAAAGTTAGTTCACTTATCAAGCAGAGGTAACATAAAAGTAATATTTGATGTAAACAGTGTTTCCTTGGCTTACATGTTTTAAAATGTAGTTGCTGCCATTTTGAAACATACTGGCCAAGTGTTACATGTCTCATATATTTCATAATTTCATGTTTCTTGTTACATCATCATTGTCATTTTTATAATTTCATCTTTTTGATTTCTTTTTAGCAAGACAGTGATAATACTAATGTGTCCCCACAGTCTCCTGTGTCGTCTGAGGTACAAGTTTGTGGGTTTGTTTTTCATTCAACAAACATGTCTTTGTGTGCATTGCTGTCACCAGGTTTTTCATGCAGATATAAAATGTTAGATCTCTTTGAAACTTCAACTAGAAGTATTTAATCATAATAAAAATTAAAAAATAGATAGAGACTAGAGACAGATATTGCAACTTGTTTTACCTTTGCAGCTCTCTGATCTCTCCTAGGGTTTTTCTGGGTGTGTGGAAAGGTGCTTTGTTTTGTCTCCCTCATCTTTGCTAATGAGAAGAGCTAATGAAACACAAGACAAATTTGCTATGTTTTGTAGGTGTTCCCTGTGCACTAGTCATCAAGAAGATTTAAAGTAAAACTTGTGGTTTAATACTTTATGTATCACTGGAGGGAACCCAAAGGTACTGACACTTTCAAGGAGTTTCATCCTTTTTGATTCTGGGTGTCACCGTTTGTGGTGCAGCTCTACACCTTCGCTCATGGATTGCTGTCCATGGAGTCTCACTGTGACAGCACTGTAGTGCTGAACTCCAGATAAAGCAAAGATTGTTCACATTTCTGCTTCATGTCAATAAGGAGCCTGAGGGAGCAGAATTAGAACATATCCAAATACAGTGAAATGAGTTGAAATAAGGATATCTCGTGTACATACCAAAATATTGAATGCATCTCTCTTTTTAGGTGCTGAAATGAGAAAAACCTGATGTTCATAGTTGGAAGTAGATATTTCTTGAGAAATACTTTGGTGCTAATCATTGGGAGAGTATTTGCATCTGCGTTCAGCTGGCTTAGAACTCTGTTCACAGGATGGTTTTCAGTAGTTTGAAATAATTTGTAGGAGATTTTAGGTAATCTGGTACTGCTTTTTTTCCGTATTATGATAATTTTATCTGCATGTAGTGAGGTTACTTTCATTCTGTTTGTTTTATACTGTTCCCTCCAAAAGACTTTTACAGCTAAGTAGAAGGACTCTCTTTAGGCAAGAATAATTTAAACAGTATCTTGATGGGAACAAAAGTTAATTCTTTGAATGAATGGAAGAAAATCGACTTTATCTCTTTTAACAGGATTATGAAAGGACAGATAGTAACACTCATGGTCCATTTGGTCTCAAACCCAGATCAGGTAAGCTGTTGTTCTTGCACGCAGTGTGTTAGAATAGAAGTTTATTTTCCAGGCTGCAGTGGACAGTAAGGATAGCAGATGTCCCAGTACAACAGTTCATTCAATGTGCTTATCACTGCGTAGTACTGGGAAACGCATAGACAGCTGCTTTGGCAGACAAATAATTGGAAGTTCCTCAAGTTGCACAGTGATTTTTTTGTTTTACTATTCTTATTATTTTTCCTCCCACTGCTTTATTTTCTGCATATTTAGTTTCTGTCAAATAACAGGGAAACAGCATACAATTGTTCTTGACATCCGATGGCTGAGGCAGGAAGGTTTCAAAAGTAGAATATTTTGTAGTTCGTCCTATGCAAGGATGCCTTGAGCAGAACTCTGACCATAGTTTTATGACTCTGTGCTTTATTGTACCCTGACTCTTTCAAGACTTTGCCATACCCCCTCATAGCAAGATGTATTGTCTAAAGCAGACTTTCAGATGATCTCTGCATTTTATTAGATGTTTCATAGGCAGCATCTTTTCTATTTTTAGGATGCTTAAATATATTTGTTCTTAAAAGTTCTGCAGTTTTTGTCCTTGGTTATAGATTTTTAGTAATTGAATGTTTGGAATCTGAATTCTGCTAACTAACTTCCCTAATGTTTATTAGCTTTCAACCGTGCCTCACGCCAGGACTATGGTGCAGTGGATCCTGGATTTACAATGAGGAGGAAAATGGAACATTTAAGGGAAGAAAGGGAACAAATAAGACAGCTTCGCAATGTATGTACCATTATTTACTCTGTGAGTGCAGTGCATTTAGTTTGCTCTGTACTACAGTGGTGTTTCTTTCTAAGGAATTCCATGTAGCAGGCTACGCTGGTACTAATTTGGGCACAACCAAAATGCCAGCCAGGAACTAAATTGTTTTGGGTTTTTTGTTTGTTTGTTTGGGTTTTTTTGGTTTTGTTTTGTTTTTTTTTTTTGCTAAAAAATGAAGTGAAATGAAAAATTATTTTTCTTGGGTTTCTGAGATTTTAGATTTTCCTAGGGAGACAGTAAGTTTGCTTGTGTTTGCTACTGTTTGACCTTAGATTTGAAGAAAAATTATCTTAGTTTTCTGAATAGCCAAATGCTTTATGAGTGTATAAAGTTGCTTAAAGTTACGCAATCCTGAATGGGATCTGCATTTCAGATTTCCAATAAGTAGTTTTCTGTGTAGTTCTGTTCTCTTGATATTTACAGTTACGTTTAACTAGATCATGGGAGTTTTGTTTTTCAGGGCAGTACTAATTTGTGACTTCTGTGAAGGATGTTTCTGTCTGTCTGATTCACTTCCTGAGAAGTGAAGTCTTGCTGGGGTGGGAAAAATCATTGTTTGCCTTGTCCCTTTTGCAACACAAGAGTGGACACTTCTTGGCCACATCAGCTATCTGCCATCTGTACTAGCCATTCCCAAAGTTGTGTTCCCTTTTTTTTTTCCTCCTTCTAATAAAATCTTACATGATTTCATTGCGCAGGTTCTTCACACTAACCACTGACATATTTGGCATAATATTTCTGACCTTAAGTTCTGTGCTTTCCTGTTATGAATAGTGAGTTCATTGTTTGGGTTTGAGAGCTGTGTATTCTGGTCATTGTTGGTAGAATGTCTTTTCTCACTGTATGTAGTTGTGTGATTAAAAAAAAAAAACAAAGGCAAAACAAGAAAAACCCAAACAAACAAAGGGAATGTAAGGTTAATAAGGAGAAAAGGATATTTCTACTCAGTAAAGTGTAAACTGACTCCATTTGCTTCACTTTGATATTAAAATGTTCCTTTTAAACTTCTAAATGCTTTAAAGTACCCTGGATTTAAAACTAAAAATTAGCTAATGTTGGAAGTAACTTACTTATGGCGTTTTTTATAGAATCTTGAATCAAGGCTGAAGGTAATTTTGCCAGATGACATTGGAGCAGCGTTGATGGATGGGGTAGTTCTTTGCCATTTAGCCAATCACATAAGACCACGTTCTGTTGCCAGCATTCACGTCCCATCGCCAGCAGTGGTAAGTCATTTATCTCACTTACCTTACATCTTGCATAAAAACAAGCTTTTGAATTTCAGTACTAAAACATCATGAATCACGTTTAGCATATTAATTTGCTACATTCTCCACTTCAGTTTTTCTGGAATAAGCATTAAACAAGGCTCAGAAGTTTAGTTTAAAAGCTATTTTTATGTACTGAGCCTTCTTAGAATGTATTTTGTGTTTTAGCAACTGTAAGTGAATTTACATCAGAAATATACAGTCCTTCCCAAATGTCTGATGGAGATCTAACATCCTGTCTTTACAGCCTAAACTCAGCATGGCAAAGTGCCGAAGAAATGTCGAAAACTTTCTTGATGCTTGTAAAAAATTGGGTGTTCCACAGGTATTACTGATTGCTTTATTGACTTATTTCTAACCACAGAAAATGTCAGCAAATGCTGAAGTTGGGGGCTTTGGGGGCTTTATTCAGGGAGCAATAGTGATTATGACACTGACCAGGGAAATTGAAGCTGTGAACAGAAATTGCTGTAGTTGCAGTCCATTACTTGTGTTTCTGTTGCCGAAATTCATCCTCTTTCCTTGTTGTATGAGGAGAAAAAAATTAAAGATTCAATCATTTCCTGCATATTATGAGACAAAAAATTCTCTTGATTCCTTTTTAGTGCAACAAGAAAATCAGTTCATGGATTTGAAAGCAAGTGTTACTGCTCTGCCACAGCTTCTGTCTGGTGTGGAGCCATAGGCCATTCAGAAATCAGAGATGCTGAGATTTACCACCTACATTACTTGTAACACCAGCTGGCAGTTGGTAAAATTGTCCAGCTTGTGCTGAATTTTCAAACTGAAAGATGATTTTCTTGGACAATGGACCATTATTAACTCTAGCAGCACTTCCTAGTTTTCCCAAGGGTAAAATTAGTAGTAAGTCTACAAAGCAAGGGAAGGGGGAAGGCAGCCACTGAGCCAAGAGCACCCATTGCCTTGTTTTTCTTGCTCTGCTTTTAACTCTTTGACATTTTGAATCTAACAGTCTTTTATGTATCTTCTGATGTTGTCATAGTTTAAACAAGTTTCTGCCCGTTCTGTTACTGTAGAAAACCACATGGGAAATTTAAGGCCAGAGTTGTTTTCTATGCAAGCGCCTTAGTGATGTGTGTGTGACCTCAGAGAGAGTGTTTGCTACAGCCTTGGAGACAAATGGATGTAACTTGTTAAATGTACTGTGTTGTTTTGCAGGAGAGACTTTGCTTGCCTCATCACATTCTGGAGGAAAGGGGTCTGGTGAAGGTTGGCCTCACAGTTCAAGCTCTGCTTGAATTGCCAGCACTGAAAGTATCTCAGCTTTCTTCCATGTGACATGACATCTTGGAAGCTCGACAACTTCCCATTTGCTCTGTTAATATGGATTGCTCGGAGGCAGTTCAGCCTCCTACATGGGAACACCCAAGCCATCAAAAACTAATATCTGTCCAGATGCTGTAGAGAGCCTTACTTCGGAGCTGTATGTGAAAACTTTGGAGTCAGTTCACAATTGAAAGACCATAATCAATCTTTTTTTCTTTTGTAATTGGATGTACAAAGAGACTGTGGTAGCATCAGGTTCTCTTTCTAGTTAAGTTAAAAGCTGCCATTTAACATCTCAGTGTTACAGTTAAATGCTGGATTTCTTTTTTTTACATTGAAAATGTTTGAATTATTTTAGAAGTACAAAGCACACCCCCTGTCACTTTAATCTCTCGAGTCAATCATTTGATTTAAAGATAAGACAAAAATGTAGCGATGGTATGATGGTAAAAATGCGAGCAACTGATCACTTGTAATCCCCTTTCACTCTCTGAAAGCTTAATATTTGCGTTCTTTATTTTTTGCACTCCTGATTGTAACTTACGCACTTCTAACATTGCCAGTATTGAGTCTGAGTGTGTGGTGATTACACAAAGCAGCGTACAATGGGAAAAGGACACATTGTATTGAGTTTTTCCAGTCTTCTAGGTTGGTGCCAAATATTTTTTTTCAGTTGTACTGTAGATTGTTTACATGTGAAGTGCCTGTGTAATTGATAATTCTTAATAGTCTTAAACATTTTTGAAATTTCTTTGTTTAAAATAGATAAAATGGAAATTTTTTAATATTTTAATAGTTTTTTTGTAAAATCAGTATGTGAAGATTTAAGTAATACTTCATATTTTTGATGTTGGGTGTTTTAAGTTTGTTGCACAATTTAATTGGTTATTTGTTGTCTAATAATTAGAAAATACTGTAAATACTTTTTATTTATGATATTTAATTTGATAATACCTAAGTACTTTTTGGTTTAATGTATTGTTGGACAAAAAAAAGTTGTCTACTTTTCTTTGTTTGGGACAAACAAATATGATGAATAAGACATGAGGACTAGTGATTCATACAGAGTAATTTAGGACATTTTGATAAAACTGCCAAAATCTCAGGTTTACGCTGTGATGTTCAGGATTTTGTGTAATATTGCTCCTGATCTCACATTACACTTTTACAACAGGTATATCCATAACTTAGTTGGGAAGTATCAATGTTTCTCTTTCTAGTGTTGGGGGATTTCCTGTGTAATTTACACGAGTGTGGCACAGCACTCTGCTCAGTTTGTAGAAATGTCACTGTGCTGAGACATAGATCTATCTGCATAAATGTGAAAAATTTCCACTGTGGTGGTTTTTGAAAACTTACGAGTTTATGTATTTGTTTGCTTCTGCACAGATTCTTAGTGTTTTGAGAACATTGTGAAACCATCCACAGTTGAGTTCCTCTCTAAAAAAAATTGCAGATAATTTCAGTAGGAAATCTGTTCATATTAGTTTGTTCTTCATGAATAGGTAGCTCAATTAAAACAATGCTTAGACTGTCACAGATTTTCTATTTTAGGCTAAGCTTTTTTCGATTGAAGGATGTATTTGCCAAGCATGTAACAAGATTTGATTCTGTTCTTTCCAATTGATCAAGACCCTGTGTAATATAATTCATAAAAGAGTGATGGAGGAGTATTGTGTACTCCTTCTGCTGTAGCCCTTAAAGTCAACAGCTGACAGGAAAAAGAACCTTTTTCTGATGACAAGTTTGAAAAGAAATCCCAACAACTTATTTTTAAATCCATTGAAACAAACTGGTGTATGTGTAATAGTTAAAAACCATTATAAAAACCATTATATATGCTTATATAGAATTTTCTTAAAATACAGCTCATGGAGAGGCTGGTGTATAACTTAATTTGCAAAGTTCTAGATATAAATCTTAGGTTAGATAAATGTGTTTAAGGAAACTGGCTTGCTTTGACCTTTGAAATAGAGTATTTCAAATCTCTAGCTGGTTTTTAAATCATTCCTTAAGACTCATTTTAACAGCTTCAATCTCTAATTTCGTTAAAGGCAGTATCTAAAAATCCATGCAAAAAAAATTGAAAAAGTAATATAATTCACTAAGCAAAATGCTTGCCTGCTATGTTTGAAGAACCAGCCATTCAAAAGAAGTCCTTGTCTTTCATTTCATTGTTGTTGCTCATACCAGAGCAAAGTTGTAGTTCAGTGTTAGCCATAGAACTGCTAAGTATAAATTGTCACTTTCATTTACTTGTCTTTAATTGATCTCCACTACTATTTCATTGTCATATTTAAATAAGTTTTCTGATCGTAAAGTAGCTTTTTTCCTTTCTGAATTAATTTCATAAAGTTACATCACAGTGTAAACATTAAGAATTCCCTCGATGTAGCATGCCAACAACTTACCATTTAGGGTTTTTTTAATCTCTCCTTAGTAAGTTGAAAACTGAATATGAAACTTACGTCTTAAACTGTATCTCTGAAAACTACTAAAATAACTTTTTTTTAATACTCTGAAGTTCTTCCCCACAAACTTGCTAGAAAGTCTTGCTTTACCATGCCTTGGAAATTATTGCAGCTGCCTTCTTGATTATGGGGAAGGATAATCATGATTCTTCCAGGGCTTTCTTTTTAGCATTGTAAAAATTAAAGCCTCAAAGTATCCTTAGGAGAAATCTGATAAAAGTTCCTTTGTGCTTGAATGAATCTTTTTCTCATCTTAAACTGCTTTTACAAATAATAATAATCCAAAGCTTTGCTAAAATTGTGGTTGTTTTAGGAGCAACTGCAAAAATGATGCTAAAAAAGATTTGACTTTCAAAGTTTTCATTTTCAGGCAGCCTGTGGAAATAGCTGCTGTCTTCTCTGTACGAGAATTTGCCTACTCTGCCCCCTTGTCCCCTTCTGTTTCTTTCCCAGCATCTTACTGTTTATTCTCAGATCTGGTGCATTCTCGTTGGTTGTCCATTACTTTGTTCCACTTTCCTCCTTCCTCTGTGTTTTTTAAGAAATTGCTCCAGTGGCACTGGTGAATTACTGTGGTGCCAGAATTCCTGCTCCAAACATTCACAGTGTTTGAGATACCCTTCTGTTTTGTTCAGGATTCAATTCCATTACTTAACACCTGCTGCAGCTGGTAGGATAATGAAAATCAGAGGACTGCTCAGTTCTTGTTGCAGTTGCTCAGTTTTTACTTAGGACATGAAGAAAAGTCAACTAAAAGCTTTAGGAAGCTACATTAATTTTTCCTAATAAATTTAAGAGTTAGCTAGGGTGCTTTTGTTATTATGAACGCTCTTCAAAGCTACTGTAATAACTGGTATGAACTATAAATTAGAGAGTGAATCAACATAGTGACAGGGCCTCTGGCTTGGTGTATTTTTTCTGTGTTTTATGTCATTGGATGCAGTATGTCACATATGAATGGTCTTTTATTTAAGCAATAATGTCCCAGATATAGTGAAGTCTTAAAGCAGTGACATTAAAATACTTGTTGAGAAGTGTGGTGACTTTCCACACAGAATCTCAGAAGTGTTTCCCATCAATTCTCTAACACTGCTACTCCAGGGTGCCAGCTGGTGCCCTGCTGGGAATGCAGCAAACCATCTATACCTGTCTGGAGGCCTTCCAAAATCTAACCAAGAACTATGATCATAAAATATGGAAAAATTCATTTTAAACAATAAATAACTAAGACATGAGTCATAAGAATTTATGTTTTTTTAAATCCCAGCCTTACTGAGGTCAAGGCAAGTTTTAGCCTTGACCTCAGAAAAGATCTTCACTTTTTTCATTTATGGAACACCTGAACTGGAGACCAGAGCAAGCATAGCTTAAACTTGCTTGACAGTAGCAAACTTCGGTGTCAAATACTTGACCAAAACCAGTGATGTCTGTTAAGTCAAAGGAATCTGTAAAATGTTACACTGATTTTTTTTTTTATTTAATACGAATTTTCTGATATGCCAAATACAGTATTTAGGTGATAGGAAAAATTACATTGAAGCACAACTTCCATACAATGGGAAGGTGTGTTACCTTAGTAAAATTGGAGGTGAGGGCAACCATCAGTTATTTACTGCACTAAAAACTTTATTTCAAATATCTTATAATTTAGTGGCAATTTCCTGAGCTCTTGATGTAAATCTGCCCCCAAAATCAAACAAAAATGAAGACATTGTTTTCCCTAGAAGGGAATTTCCACGTGTGGTGATACTGAGAAGAAGGACAAAGGTCTGTCACATCTTCCTTCCACTGATTCCTTAAATGCTTGTTTTGAAAGGGAGCCCATTCAGCTGATTTCACCTGAAAGCAACCTGTGGGAGTTCTCAGCACTTCCTTCAGACAGGAGATGTGGTTTTATATTGGCACATCAAATTTCTCTTTTTTTTCACTAAGTCAGGCCAATGTCTGTGTTTCTTTCAAGAGGATCTCTACTTGCAAAGCGAAAGCAAACAGAACACCACCCCAACGCACACAAAACTGGAATTAAAATCAGGAATTAATCCAGACCAGGAATGGGAAGGGCAAAGTGTGGTTGTCCAAGGACATAACTGATGCTGTGCTCTCATGAGGGAATGAAAACCAGTATTGCTGGTTTTGTTCCAACCTCACCACACTAGGATATATGTAATTCACTTACAATCAGAGGGAAAGGTGAATGGTGTGTTTTAATGAGGAATTTTATGGTACAGACTTGTTCTGTAAAATAAATGTGAAGATAAATTACTTCCTGTGAAGAAAGTTTCTGCTGATCTTCACTGTTAAAATAGAGAATATATGTGATTAACTGAATTTTAGTTTAAACTTGCCACTGCACAGTAGCAGGTCTGGCTCCTGTGTTTCTTACATAATAAAATGCCACTTGCTTTTTTTTCTTCATATAAGTATTTCATATAGTACAGTTTGACAATATATTGTCTTAAAATTGTGGTTATATGAAGTATTTGTTTCCTTGTTAGTTTTGACTTTTTTTTTTTTTTTTTAACATGAGAGGCAAAGGGAGGCAGAATTGCTGTAAGCTGCCTGCCTAATTTCTATGGAAGGAATACAAATTGTCATAAAATCACACAATCAGTCATTTTTAGTTCAAGGGGTTTATAGCTGACTACATTTTCAAAGAAGAATTTTCAGTGTGTTTTTTACATATACATTTTAGAATCCTAATCTTCAAACAAGCAAAAACCAAAAAGTTTTCCCATGATTAGTGTCTTAGCAAATTCTAAAGGAGAAGGGTAGCTCAGACTGACAGCATATTTAATTGTTTCGGGTAGCTTTTCATTGTGGTAATGTTAAATTTGCAGTTGAACTTGATCAGTTCAAAGACCTTTTCCAACCTAAACAAGCCTGTGATTGATTGACTTCAATGAGACCAGAACTTCCCTCAATAGTTTTGTAACTCAGCTACGACATGAAATCAGGTGTTTCAAGTGAATTCTTGGCACTAATGAGGATTTCCTCACTTCTTTCAAAATTGTGTGAAATAAGGAAAACATGATTTTTTCCCCTTTGTCATTTTATGAAGGCAGATTGTAAAATGGAGAATATTTAGAAATGCCACAAGGATACTTTTTTGCTTTCTTTCATTTTCAAATGAGTGAACCAGTGAAACATTTCCAGAATGGCTGTATTTGTGTAGGGTTTGGTTTTGCCACACCTGCCATAGGAACTTCCACTAACTATTCACTATTAATATGCATTTTGGAGCATGTGCAAGATCGTGCTCTTCTCATGCAGATGTTGATCCAGTTGTGTTCCTGAGGATGTGTTACATGAAGCACTGCTGCAGCCATAGGAATTCCTGGCTGTGGCACCAGCAGTTACGCCAGGCTGGGATTCCCAGGAAGGGCATACACAGGTGTATTGCAAAAGGGTGGTTTGGTGGATTACATTGGGAATAACATTAATACTTTTTACTATTATGTAATTTCTAGAACAAGGAAAATGTGATTGATTTTACAATTGCCATTCAGTTGGTATTCAATTATTTTACTTTGTAACTCGTGGTTATAAAACTTGGAAAATGCAACGTAACCAAATGGTCAGTATGTAAATGTATGCAGGATATGGCAGAAGTAGTTCTGAGGCACAGCTGGAGAGTGATCATTTAAAAATAGATGCTCGAAGTGTGTATATACTTGGAAAATTTTTGATAGTGCATTTCAATTTGTTTTGCATTTCATGTTCTTGTAAAGTGCATCTTCCACACTTTTGAAGATTGTCTACTTGTACTATACTGTATTAAGCCTTTTTTTTCAGGATTTCCATTATTGCTGGAGCTTCCAACATACATGTTTCTTTTGAAAAATGTTCTTACTGTTACTTTTTTGTAAATAGTGTTTTGTATTAAATTTGCATGGATAAAACCCACCTTTCCAAAACCAGTGTACATACGCTGTGTATAAAGTACAAACTGTTTCATAACTTTCATGTAGTCAAGTTGTTCAATTTGATTTTACTTCAGTTTTTATATATTTGTAGTAAATAATGAGAATTTGTTGTATGTTCTCTCAAATGTCTGTGTTGTCATTTCATTAGATAAGTGACCTGCCTTGTTACATACCAGGAAATACATTCTTTGACAAACTGAAGAAATACTGACCGCTGTGTCAGGGAAGTAGGACACATCCACACAGTATGTTGGTACTTGGGTTTTGACCAAGAGGGAAAACAGAGTATGTGAAGGTCACGATGCCTTCACTTGTAGCCCTGTCTTTATGCACTTACACACTTTCCTGTCTTACACAAGATGAAGACCACCCAATGTCTTCTGGCCTGTGTATTTGGAATAACATAGGTTCTTGAATCTTGCTAATGATAAGCTTAATTCAGTATGGAAACTCCTCCCAACAGAGGTGATGTGCTTCCCTTCTGTTCCCCAGGCTAGCCTGGCAATAGCACAGGTCATCTTTTGTGTGATTTGCAGTCATTAATTACAAGATCCAGCATTAGGGAATCAGAACTGCCACGGAGTTAAGATGGGTTAATCAAATGTAGATTAAAAGAGAATGTTACATGATGAAATTTTCCCCAATTTTCTTTTTCATTATTTAAAGATGTGGACAATTTTATTTTTAGACTTGAAAGCAAATACTCTTTTTTTGAGATATGTTTTTCCCTGTGAGACCTTGTTCTGCACCTGTGTGCACCCAGCTGCTCTTTGTTTTCTGATGAAGCACGTTTGGGGACTGTAAAGCAGAAAGTGAGGAACAGCATCACAAAAAGAGTGAACACCATTCCTTGGCAAAGGCATCTCAAGTTGGAATGTTTTTTTTTTTTGGTGTGTCAACAATAAGAGGTTTGTAGTTGAAATGTTCTGTGAGTTTGTTGAGTTTTCAGCTCTAGAGAAAACGTTCCTCTTTTGAAAAGGCTTTTTGGGTGTTCAGGGGGAATTATACCATGTTCAGAAGCCTCTTTTCCAAGCTGAACTCCATGAACCATGTCTGTCCTTGGCAATCTTCATGGGGAAGGTCACTCTTGAATAATCAAAGTGGTGTAAGCAAAAAACCCTCTGTGATTCCCACGTGAGAGAAATGTAAAAGTCATTAATCTTTGCAGTGTAATTTTATTAATTTGAGCTTGTTACATTTGATCAGAGTGCCACAAACTCATATGTTCCTTTATATTTTGATTATCAGCTGTGAATAATGTGTCTCAGACATGGACTTTTCTCACTGAGTCATGAGGTGTTAAAAGTTTTGTGAATGGCAGGCTCCAGCTATGAACAAAATGTAGACAGTTCACAAGACCTGCTCTGGTAAAGGTGCTTGTAGCTGGCAGGCTGCAGTGGTTCCAGCAGCATTTGAGAACTAAAGACACCAAATAACATGTAATGATCTTTATTGCAGTGCTTCCACCTCCCAGTGGTTCTTCAGGAGTAGTTCTGTGTAGGTCTTGCTGACTGCAGCACAAGTGTCACACTCATCTTACTGGGCTTCTGTTTCCTAAATCAAAGATGGTGAACTACTGCTACTAGAACTTTCCTGTTCCAGCTTGAAATCTGCATCTCCATCCTTAGTCTCAGATACCTGCAGTGTGTGTTCTCATGCTGTGTCTGCTTTTACAGTCTGTCTTCAGGTCCTAATTAAAGAGCAGTTGTACATCTTGCTCTCTGTAGCTGCAGGTTTGCATTGGCCAAGATCCATTGCAGCCTTTTAACTTAATTGATTAAGATCTGTCCACACCAGTGGTGGATGTAACTACAGTGCCCCAGGCAAGTGTTGCTGTTCTGATACTCTTAGTTTGGAAACTATGAGAGTTGGGGCGGGGGGGGGGGGGGGG